>VONZ01000067.1:0-648309 GCA_012976165.1 Labeo catla
TACTATGAACTGTTTAGTTATCAACATTCTTCAAAAAATCTTTTTGTCTTCAACAGAAGAAAGAAATTCATACAGGTTTGGAAAAACATAAGGGTGATGAAGGGTAAATGATGCCAGAACTTTCATTTTGGGGTGAACGTTCCTTACCAGAAGTGAGAGTGCAATGTAGCAGATAAAGGACAATCCTCCTCCAAATTGGCAGTGATCAGCTGGGTCCTTGGTGAATCTGTAGTGGGGTGGGCCCGATGAGTCCTTAAAAAGAATAATTTCTTTTTTTACCATTTCTTTACAATCTTAAACAAAACATATTTAAATTGTACTGAAACTTGCCATTATAAGCCATTTAGGCAACATAAACAAACTGTCAGCTTTGAAACTGTTAGTTATGATCGAAACATGAACCTAATGCATAACAATACCATCAGAAAAATGTGAATCCCTAAAAAAGAAAGACAAAGAGGATTCACAAAAAAATTTACTCTTCCCGTAGATATCATAGCAAGGTAAATATAACTGTATCTTAAAACAGCTGTATCTTAAAAAAATTTGTACACCACAATTAAATCTACCATAATATAATTTTACCTGCAGTTGCATTTATCCTGATATGACACATCTGAAGGCTGTGATGTTCTCCAGTGAATAAAATAAAGGACTGAAGATGGTGACAAGTTCTATTTCCTTTTCTTTGGGCCACCTCAGAAAAAGAAAGACAACAGGGAAAAAAAGTTACTCAGATTTTCTATCACCAGTGGAGGAAATGTGTTACAAATGTACTTATAATGATTATAATCATAATTCAGGTCTGGAAACAATGGTTAAAACTGATTAACATTTTACTGTAGTCTCTGTATTGGGTGCCCTGTTTTCCCTGAAAAACGTGTGCTTTATCTAAAAATGTGAACCAATATCTTATCATTAGAAGTTATCAGTATTTGAAGAGGTGAAGTAAAAATATATACTCAGAAACGGTCATCTACACAAACATAACACTCTCATACAACACTTCAACTCTCCTGTATATTCCAGTGTTTTTGAGTGTGAATTACAGTTTAATCACTTACTTCACCTATTCCAGTGCTCCTTTACTTCTCATGCGTTTGAGTTTTAAACTAAACATTAATACACACAAACACACACCAACTTCCCCTGGTGAAAAAACAGCATATGCTGGTTAGGTATGTTTTGATGCTGGGTTTTGCTGGTCATGTTGCTGGTCAAGGACCAGCATGAACCAGCAAATGACCAGCAAAAACCAGCATCAAAACATACCTACCAGCATATGTAAACACTAATTTACACTGAACTACGTGCTAATATCACCAGCGCGCTAATATGCTAATCGCGATTAACCTCTCCCTTTAATTTCCTCTCACTCATATTCATTAATTGTGGGTACAAATCATAACTTTATGATGGTTTGACTGAAAAATGTTTTGTTACCTGACATCGCCATATGTTTTCGGGATCTCACACATCCAGTCTGCCCCTTCTTCCGTGTTCACATTCCAGCTTCTGTTCTCCATTGACATCTCACAGTTCAAATTAGTTTACAATAAGAATGTAACAGGCACAATCAGGAACTGAGCGCGTAATCTTGCGGATCAGTAGCAGCACATCCCCAAACTGATTAGTATATTTTCAAACTGCACTAGTAAAAGGCGCGCGAGGCTGTCATTGGCCAGTTTGGTGAATGACAGTCACATTAACCAATCCTGATGAACGCAACAGGTGAAACAACAAATAGAAATTGTTTCAGAGTGGTAATGGAAAATAAACTTTTTTTTTAACAAACGTGTGTGTATTTAGTTTTATTTTTTTGGTCAAACAGGGTTTTCATGACAGTGTATGAATAAAAATGTAATAGTGATATGTAAAAGTCCACACAGAAGCGCACTGCTCTTTTGAGATTAAAACTGTATCTATTATAATTATTGTTACTAAGGCTAATAATTAAAATTATACATATACATTTGGATTTTGAAGAGGTGTTTTGATCAAAATATCGTAAAATGCTAATAAATAAAATGTTAATAATCATAATTATTCAAAAGCCAGATATTTCTTGTTACAGACATGACATTTATTCAACATTATTTTTATTATTATTATTTTTATTTATTTATTTTTTTTTAAAGATTTTTTTGTTAAAAACAAATTTGAATGATTTAGCATTATACATTATCGATTTGTGTCAATGTTAAAACAGCAGCTGACATTATTTCAATCATATTTCATCTTTGAAGGTCGGTCATGTGCCAACTAGACTGAAAAGAAAAGTCTGTACTGTTGGTTCAAAAAGAAAACTGAACACAAAACACAATATGCTAACTGAATGAAACAGCACTTTATTCTGAACCCCTGTATCATATGCTGCAAATACGATTTCTGGATATACATTGGATTTTTCCAATCAGAAACATAAATGTCCATTCTGTCTTTCTTCTGTCTGTCCACTGACATTTGTTAAGACATTTGCTTTAAACATTACAGTGTTTACAATAACTTTTGTTAACTCTAAAATACATAAATCCACTTTACCAGCTAAATTACTATTAATAGAAATGCCATGCTACCACACAAATGGAAGTTCAAAGACAATATTTTAAAAATGGTGAATAAGGTCAATACTGTACACACATAGATCCCAAACTCCACCTAGTACCTATATGTGTACTACCTAGGGCCCATGCAGTCAGCCTATATGGGGCTGATTATGTTTTCTCATGTCCCCTATTGGATAACCAGACATGGCACTACCTGGGGACACATTCAGCACATGATTTCTAAATTGCCTAAAATAACCAGGTGTTGGTTGTTTTCACTGTGCTGATTGATTATTGTACAACATCAAAGTACCGAAAGAGCTATGCAGAGCAGAGCAGATGCTCCATCCTTTCGAATCATTCTCGCGGTACTTTGTTGTCATGCAATGATCCATTGCCGCAGCACAAGCAACCAACCTGGTTAATTTAAGCAATATAGAAATCCTGTGCAGAATATGTCCCCAGAAAGCGGCACGTTTGGTCACCCTACCACATGATGGGAAGATCACTACCCCATATGTATTTCCCCATTCACAACCCATACAGTGCTTACCCATGTGGGTACTACCTTGAGCCCATGTAGCCAACCTATAAAGGACTGACTGTGTATGCCCATGTCTGACCCATATAGTTTGGCAAGAGGGCCCTACACGTCTTTCACTGTTCAGAACCCATACAAAGATTACTTATGTGGGTACTACCTTGGGCCCATGTAGGCAGCCCATATGGGATTGATTGTGTTTACCCATGTTCTACCTATATGGTTTGACCAAGAGGGCCCCATATGTGTTTCCCCATTCAGAACCCATATAGAGGTAGCCTTTGTGGGTACTACCTTGGGCCCATGCAGGCAGCCTATATGGGACTGATTGTGTCTGCCCATGTTTTACCCATATGGTTTGACCAAGAGGGCCCCATATGTGTTTCCCCATTCAGAACCCATATAGAGGTAGCCTTTGTGGGTACTACCTTGGGCCCATGCAGGCAGCCTATATGGGACTGATTGTGTTTGCCCATGTTTTACCCATATGGTTTGACCAAGAGGGCCCCATATGTGTTTCCCCCTTCAGAACCCATATAGAGGTAGCCTTTGTGGGTACTACCTTGGGCCCATGCAGGCAGCCTATATGGGACTGATTGTGTCTGCCCATTTTTTACCCATATGGTTTGACCAAGAGGGCCCCATATGTGTTTCCCCATTCAGAACCCATATAGAGGTAGCCTTTGTGGGTACTACCTTGGGCCCATGCAGGCAGCCTATATGGGACTGATTGTGTTTGCCCATGTTTTACCCATATGGTTTGAGCAAGAGGGCCCCATATGTGTTTCCCCATTCAGAACCCATATAGAGGTAGCCTTTGTGGGTACTACCTTGGGCCCATGCAGGCAGCCTATATGAGACTAATTGTGTTTGCCCATGTTTTACCCATATGGTTTGACCAAGAGGGCCCCATATGGGTTTCCCCAATCAGAACCCATATAGAGGTAGCCTTTGTGGGTCCCGCCTTGGGCCAGTGTAGGTAGCTTATTGGGACTGATTGTGTCTGCCCATATTTGACCCATATGGTTTGACCAAGAGGGCCCCATATGTGTTTCCCCGTTCAGAGCCCATATAGAGGTAGCCTTTGTGGGTACTACCTTGGGCCCATGTAGGCAGCCTATATGAGACTAATTGTGTTTGCCCATGTTTTACCCATATGGTTTGAGCAAGAGGGCCCCATATGTGTTTCCCCATTCAGAACCCATATAGAGGTAGCCTTTGTGGGTACTACCTTGGGCCCATGTAGGCAGCCTATATGGGACTGATTGTGTCTGCCCATTTTTTACCCATTGGTTTGACCAAGAGGGCCCCATATGTGTTTCCCCTTTCTGAGCCCATATAGAGGTTGCCTATGTGGGTACTACCTTGGGCCAGTGTAGGTAGCCTATATGGGATTAATTGTGTTTTCCCATGTCTAACCCATTTGTTAAACTCATATGGGCCCCATTTGTGTTGCCCATTTCGACTCCCAAGCACTCATTTCCCATTTGTGACCCAACTAGGTCCCACATAGGGAGCCCATCTGTTTTTGCCCGTGTGGGACCTACTTAGCTGACCCAAGGGGGCCCCAGATAAGATGCCTATTTTGGGACCATGCCCACTTGGTACCCATGTAGACCCAGCAGAAACCATGTGGGCCCCACATATACATGTTGGCTGGGTCTTATCCACCCACGACCCACCCGCAAATAATCAGAATGCATTTTTTTTATTGCCCGACCCGCAGATTATCCGCAGCGCCCGCGGATATAACCGCCATCCGCGCATCACTAGAACGCGCAAAGACTAAGAAAGGAGATGAGAGTGATACTGTGTCCCAGAATCAAAATATCATGCAACGTGAGTGTGATACTCTGGCTAAGCACTTTGCTTCTGTGTGGAACTATACGAGCCACATTTCCCTGTCTGAGGAAGAAGTTACCTGCAAGTTGTCAAATTGTAGTGTACCTCCTCTGAGTATTGGACAAGTAAAGACTAGACTTCGTAAAGTGAATGCAGCCAAGGCTGCTGGTCCCGACTGCATTCCACCTTGGGTGCTAAAGACTTTTTATGAAGAGTTGGCACCGGTGTTATGTGATATTTTTAATACATGTATCCAGCATAACATTTTTCCAAAACAATGGAAGGAAGCCATAGTCAAAGCTGTTCCTAAAAAAGCAAAGCCTAGTTTTCCAGCAGATTACCGTCAGATCTCATTACTCAGCTGTGTTGGGAAAGTGTATGAAGGAATCCTCAGAGATGCCATTCTGGAGGATATAGCTACAAAGATCGAACCATCACAACACGGCTTCATGAGGAACAGATCAACTGATACTGCCTTGATTCAAATTCTGCAGCACTGGCACGAAGCACTCAACAGCTCCCCCAAAATGGACATACATGCTGTTTTTGTTGACTTTACTCGAGCTTTTGACACAATTAAACATTGTCAACTGCTACTATCTTTAGCTGATCTGCATGTAAGACGACCCCTTTGGCTCACTGTAAAGAGTTATCTGAATAACCGAGAGCAGAAGGTGAAGTGGGGCTCTTGTGTGTCAAGCTCCTTTCCGGTTCCAGCTGGTGTTCCCCAAGGGGGACTTTTATCCCCTCTGCTATTTGTTGTATGTATAAATAGTCTAGATTCGTATTTGCCACCTTCGGTAATACCTGTGAAATACGCGGATGATTTAACAATCACAGAGCTCTTAATGGGATCTTCACCTGGACTCACTCAGAAGGCCTTGGATTCTGTAGTGGAATGGGGACAAGAATTTACATTAGTAGTGAATGGAGCTAAGACTGTGGATATGGTAATTAGTGCCAGGAGAGTGGACAACATTCCGTCCCCTCCCTCTCCTACTATCTCAGGACATACAATTAGTAGAGTTTCCACCTTTAAATTGCTTGGAGTCCAAATATCCTCTGACTTGTCATGGGATGCCCACGTAAAGTACATGATTTCGAAGGTGCGTCCCAGAATATATTATCTTTGCGCTGCAAAAAGAGCGGGTCTCTCTTGTGATGTCTTATTGCAAGTATATTTGACTTTTATACGGCCAATTCTTGAGTATGCCAGCCCAGTATGGGGTGGTCTATCTAAAGGTCTCTCTGAGGAGTTAGAGAGGATCCAAAAGCGATGCTGTCGGATAATAGGCCTCCCCACATCAACTCTTCCAGCACTGAGTGAGAGGCGTGAGGAAGCCACCATACGCACTTTTACTAAAATACTCAAGGACAGTTCATCACCACTGCATTGCTTCTTACCTATGGCTTCAACACATGCTTATTCCCTCCGGCGGCACAAGACATATGTTGTACCTAGGAGTAACACTAAACGTCATGAACTTTCTTTTATTCCCCGTGCTCTAAAATTAGTGTATAGATAACTTACAGGTCTTTGATTAGGTTACCTTTTGTGTGATTCTGTGTTATTTATATAGATGTATATGCTATTTTATCTGTTTGTATTTTAGCTATTTTTTTTTTTTTTTGGAGTATGTGTATGTTTGACACATTTCAGGGTTTTGTGTACACAATATCTTGTCATGTCAAACTTTGAATAAAACAAACAAAGAAAGTGCAAGTAAAAGGTACAACGATGTCCTCCTCTCAAGTTGTAGGAGAAAATAAGAGTTTTTCGCCATACTCAGTACACAGACAATGAACTTACACGTGACTTGTAGTACTGATGGGAAGTTCGGATCATTTTACCAACTCTGACCTTTGAGTTCAGCAAAATGAACACATTTGTTTTTGAGTCATTTCGTTCATTTTAGCAAAATATAATTAAAATGTTGCGTGTTACTTCCCTAACACATCTACTGCTTACACAAACGATCACACTACAAACAAGAGAAAACTGTAATGCTATAAGAAACAGAAAAGATTAATTCATCATTTACCTGGGTCTTTAGTCTATGATTAGCTCACCTCACCTCTTATCTGACAAGTTTTCGGGTTTGAGTCGAACGACTTGAAAAACCCGAAGACTCGAAACAGGTGAACTAATTCCAGAACCTAATAGGATGTTGCACATGCGCGACCGAACGAATCACTCCGCGAGATGACTCGTTCTTCCTGAGTCACATTAAAGATTCGTTCAAAATGAAAGAATCGTTCAAGAATGACCCATTACTAATCCGTAACATTGTGGACGCGCATCCCAGAGCCTGTGCAACACGAACATTTGTGCTTAAAAAGTATACAAATTTTTATTTTTCAAAAAAAAAAAAAAAAAAAAGACTGATCATTTCACTAGATAAGACCCTTCTTCCTCTTCCTTAGAGCCCTTTGAAGCTGCATTTAAACTGCATTTTGGAAGTTCAAAATCGGGGCACCAATGAAGTCCATTATATGAAGAAAAATCCTGAAATGTTTTCCTCAAAAACCATAATTTCTTTACGACTAAAGACAGAAAGAAATTAACATCTTGGATGACAAGGGGGCGAGTAAATTATTTGTAAATTGTTGTTCTGGGAGTGGAAAAAAACCCAAAACAAAACAAAAAAGTTGCACCATTGACTTTAGACCAGGTTTCAGTTGGTCAATGGCACAGTCTATTTCATTTGCCTCAAAATAGCAACATGCCAACAATGCGCCTGAACACACCTCGTTTTTAGACCAGCACGCCCATGGGCGTATAAATGGGTGCAAATGCATTTGCTATTTAAACAATGTGGCGCAGGACATGAAACTGATAACTGCATCTGGCTGGAACTAGCAATAAACACTTGCCTGGCGCCACATTGCCCTAAGTGCTGAAACTGAAGAATACTTTGGACTTCAAGGCCCCAATATACTCATGGCAAAGTTTTTTTTTCTGTTTTCGCTTAGCAGTAAATAATTTTGAAATACCATTGCAGCAGTATATTGTTGGCAAACATCCTGACGCTGCCCACGCTGCTGAGAGCAATGATAAATAATGATGTAAACTTTGATTTGGCCTGGTTTTGTTTGGAATGACGTCAACACCAGCTCATTCTTAGATTTCGCTTGAAGTACGTCAGGGCCTAGCCTTACCCTAAAATCTGATTGGTCGACAGGAACGTTGATCCAGTACCAACAAGGATGTTGATCCAGGAACACACTACTTGGTGAAATCAAAGTTGCCTGAGGGGAAAAATGATTTCATAAAGTGCCCCCTCCTTCCATCCAAAGAAATGACTTTGATTCGATGTGGTTCTAGCAAATGAATGAAACAAAAATTGAGGATAGTCTCAAACAGGGTTGACCGGTCTGTTTGGCTTATAGCATAGAGACACAGAGAAATAAAAAGAGTGATTGAAGGAGGGATATATTTTTCTCTACTGCTGTGGTGATGCAGTTGTGCGTGCAACATGCTGTTAGAACAGGAGTGCTACTATTTTGGGCTGTTGAGCTGTCGCTGGCTAGTTTGACGGGAAAGCTGAGGGAGTGAGGGCAAATGTGAGAGTGAGCAGCATTTTGAAAATAAGCTTTACGAGGTGTCTTACATTGAAATGGACGGAAATAATTTTCTATTGGATTAAAAAGCAGAGCCAAAGTGATCCTGCTGCTGGATAACCTACATGTGGGAATGTGCTTGTACTCGCATACTCTCTCCTGGAGGCCCATTAGCCACAGCGGAGGAGCTTTTATTGATCCGTGCACCTCCAGACTCCTTGTTGTCTGAGTACAACATTACTGCAGTGAATTATTGACATCGTAAGCCATTAATTCTGTTATGTTTCACAATGAATCAAATAGGCTGTCCTTATGGTCAATTACACCCTCATCTGCATTACAGCTTACTCAGGAAATTAATTGTATGTAAAGAAATAAATGTAAACCTAAAGCCATTTGGAACATTTTCACTAGGAGACTATATGTTTATAAGAGATAAAAAGCATCTGATTAATGTCTGGAATAAAATCTAAATGAAAGGTTAAGTGTTTAATTGTTTTATGTTAATATGTTTGCTTTTATTGCATTAATGTGTAGATATGACAAGAAACTCAATGAAGAATGTAAACACTGTGGCTCTGTGTTACTTTGAGGTCTATAATACATATAAGTTGATTCAAAGGAAACGGACTTTGCGAGCTATACTTGATTTAAAAGTAATACATTGGCCTGCAGTCCACATGGACCCACAACACAGTATCAGTACCACAAAATCTGTAGAGAATCAGTCAAGATTCATTTGGTAGTTACATCTCTGAGATTGCAGGTAATGATTCTTATACTGATGATAATAATGTATTTTGTGATTTATTTGCAAGTTGCAAGCCTATTTGTAATATAACTGAGTTACTCTGCTTGGTTTGCTGTAGCCTGCAATTAATACTCCTCTTGATGTTAATTTCACTGCCTGAAACCTTATTTGCATTTACCAGGGGATCCTGCTTAATTTTATTTGGCACACCAAATGATTGCATTACGCATACCTTAATGCAATGGTGATCATAACAGCGTCAGCAATATTAATAGTAATTGGACACACAATGTACTAACTGAGCATGTAATGTGTTCAAGTAAGCCCACGATTTCTGTCCCTTTCCTTTCCTTTCCTTTCCTTTCCAATGGAAAAAGAAAACAATATCAAAATGTCAATACTGCCTTTTTCCACAAGAGGAAATTACATGGTGATCAATTTTATCTGCCAGTTCAATTGCAATTTTGCTTAGTTTATTAAAAAGTTATTCGGTGACTATAAACAATAACTGTACGACTAAACTAATATGCTCTAATATGTTCATAATATGTTAATCAATGACATGATGCTAATTTATGTCTTATCTGTTAATCAATAAATTAATAATAATAATAAAACCAACATCAATTTATCCATGCAGTAACTGGAAAGTAAATATGAAAAAAACAATTAAAAGTTTGAACCTTTTGTTATTTCTTTTTATTTATTAATTAATTATTTATTTATTTATTTTTTGTTCTCATAAGAATACCTGGAGATTTGGTTTGGTCCTTACACTGCACATAATGTGGCCCATTAATTATAACGTAAGATAAGATAATATTTGCTTTTTATATCAGTTTTCATCATTTTTAAACCTAAATTAGAAAGCTTTTATTTTGGCGGGTTTCCAGCAAGTAAGTATACGCAGTCCCAGGTTTAGTGCTTCCGACTGAAGAGCATCAGTGAATGAAATGTCACATTTTTGCATTGTGCTATAAAAACAGCAGCAAATAGCCTAGAATTATGCTTTCAGTTCGAATAGAAATCGTATATATATATATATATATATATATATATATATTAGGGCTGTCAAGCGATTGATCGCATACAAATTAAAAGTTTGAGTTTGCCTAATATATGTGTACTGTGTGTAGTTATTATGTATATATAAATACACACAAATTATGTATATATTTAAGAGAAATATGTTATTTATGTACAAAATATTTTTATTTATATATAATATAAATTTTAGAAAAATATAATAAATAAATATACATGGAATACACGCACACACAAATATATTAGGCAAACCCACTTTTATTTTGTACACAATTAATTGCGATTAACCGTTTGCCAGCCCTAATATATAGAGAGGGAGAGGTTGCATTAGACTTTAACATTGTCCGTCGTGAAAGGGTCGTAAAAATTCTGTTATAATCTATTATTACCCATCATTTTAATTTTCATATTGTAATTATAATAACGCGTTTAATTGCTTTTATTTATGTTCACATTTTCATTTTTAATTATGAACCTACAGGACGATATAGGCTTATGCATTTATTTGGAAGAGAACACATGAACAGACGAGACTTTTCATGTTCATCACCACACCTGGCAGCAAGCCCGGATTAACCATACGGGCAACTGGGCAATTGCCCAGGGGCCCACGACATCTAAAGGGCCCAGGACAGCAAGGGCACGAGCAAAATACTGTATCTGTAATCTCCCGCTTTATATTTAACAAACTGTCCACCCGGGCTTTTGCGCTGCACAGAGATATGCTGCGCTGCCTATGACTTTGAACGTGAGTTGAGAGCGGTTGAGAGTCAGTCTCATGCGGACTGACCAATGAAGAGAGGGCCTCAAGTTAAGACCCTCTCCTCATTGGTCAGTCCGCATGAGGTGGGTCAAAGCTTACGCCGAGCCCGAGCGCGTTACGTGACGTCAGGCGTTGCTACAACAGAAAAAAAAATCAGACACAATGGAGAAGCTAAGTGGGAGCGCGAAGCGAAAATTAAAAAAAGGAAAAGGACATCAGAAACGCTGAAAATTTAAAGTATATACCTATATACTCAAATTCAAACATGCACTTCCTCATTATTTAGGACTAAAGTTGTGTGTTTTGCCAGATTATATAGCATTTACTTTATTTTGTCTTCAGAGAAATTATTTTGTGTATTTAGTATTGTGTAGTGTATTTATGTAGCACTAAAATGTTTAACTGGTTAATTGTGCTATAACATGTTGTTGTTCTATTTTAAAATAAGTTAAATGAGCTTAGGATCAAAATGTTTATGATCATAGTGATACTGCATTTTATTTTTTATTTTTTCCTTGAGGTGCCAGCTTTATGAAAATGCTGTAAATTGTTGTGGAGGGATAACTGGCAGATTTCAAATTGTTTGTGTTGGACTAATAACTTGATTGCCTTGTCTTCTGTGATAGCTCTATCAATTCCATACATTTCTATTGGGAATAAGTGTTGTTAAATAAACGATGGTTTGAAAGTGGTTGCTTATCTATTCATTTTTTGTGAAAATGGAGGATACTTCCCTCCCTCTCAATGTAGTGGGTCAATTTTACCAGATTATACACAGATGCTGATGTGTTTTGTTTTCATAGCATCATATGTGAGTGAATGTCTTTGATAGGGGACATAGTAGTGCATTTGTAGTTCTATGAGCATTTAAATATTTGTAAATCAAAATATGATGACAGTTAGGATTTGAAGTATTGAGTATATTTACTGTATATTACAGTAATATATTCTATATATGACCATATTATGGTGATCCTGGGGTCGTGATGATGGGGCCCTTGAATATTGTTGCCCAGGGTACAACAAAGTGTTAATCTGGCCCTGCCTGGCAGTGACAGTGATTTTAATGTATTCACATTTTTATGAACCAATATCGATTCATAAATCACAATCGATCTTTTGGTCTATGTTGTTTTCGGTTGATGAACAGTACATAGTGCGCCTCCTATCCAATACATCGCAATAGGCTAAGCTTTGTGTTATTTGGTATGAAACAGTCTCAGATTTCAAATTCTGTCCATTTCATTAGGAAATTCAAGCAATAAATACCGTTTTGGTGCTCTTTAATGTGGCGTGATAGATCGTTGTAGCTTCTGTGTACTGGCCTGTGCATAATCAAACGCATAGGAAAACATTTGCGACAGTTTAATTTTTATTCCCAGTGCTTTGCTGCTACACAGGAGCGCACTTGCCACCAACTGGACAGGGGTGGGAATTACAGTTAGAAGTTACAATTGATCACCCTCAGTGTAATCTGTCAAACTGACAGCCAGCCTTTAGATTTTCAGATTTTTCCGTCACTGATAAAATAATTCAGTCAATGACGGAGAATCTTCGGTAACGCGACCGCTGATATATATATATATTATATATTATTCCTTATTATATATTTTTCCTGTCATGTGGTCCCCTTTCTTTGCAGACAACGTATTTAATAAATCACAATAAAACAAAAAGTATTTGCAAATTTGTGTTAGGTCATCATTGTCTTTCAAGGACAGCAAGTTTCCACATCATTCCACATTTATCCGCAGCCTATAGAGGCGTCCCTCCGGCCCGACACACCCACTCAAAGGAAGTGCCATTTCTGCTTTGTTTTCTCCGTGTCTTCAGGTGAACGCAGTGCCGTATAGCAGGAGCCTTTCCTGCCATGGAGTGCTGTTATTCAGCGTGTCAGTACAAAGGCAACCAACCATGGGATTGGGGGTTCTGGTCGGGCTGGATCCTGTAATTGGACTGGTGCATACCGGCCCATCACTGATGGTCAGGGTCGAACGGCCTGCCAATCAAAGTGGTCGGCCTGCTGCGTTAGTATTCAAGCGCGGTGCTCGTGGATGAATG
Source organism: Labeo catla (assembly GCA_012976165.1). Taxonomy (NCBI): domain Eukaryota; kingdom Metazoa; phylum Chordata; class Actinopteri; order Cypriniformes; family Cyprinidae; genus Labeo; species Labeo catla. The sequence goes on from VONZ01000067.1 coordinate 13,110, forward strand.
GAAAGGAGGAAAGGGGGCAGGTCTTGGACTGCAGTGGCAAAATGGAAGACACCTCAGCATGCAGTGTGAAATGAAGGTTTAAATGAGGCCGAATGGAGGACGACGAGTTCTGATGAGAAATAACTCTCCCGACCTGCTGCTGCTTTTGTCAGATAAAACGAAATGCAATGTTCCCTAACCTACAAAACATTTCCAGCCTTCATAAACAACACTACAATCGCCTGTATTGATTAGAGGCACCCATATTCGAAAGTGTCATGCGGAGAGAGACTCATATAAAACCCGTCAGACTGTCAAATTAAAGCGAGATATTACTCTCCGGCGAGGGTGTGAACGTGCACCAGAATGAACGCTTCTCTGCAGAGAGCTTCTTGCCCCTCTTTTGTGTCTGTGAATCAGGAAGGGCTTATTCTCTCTTCAGGGCAATCGATTGCCAGTCCGGTCTAAAACAGGCATTAACGGGGTGGGAGAATGCTTGGGCTGGTGTTTTTGCCCCTTGAGATTTCTGGGTGTACAGGAGCTCCAGAAGAATAATTTCTCCCATTAAGTGTTTCCTGTGAGTGCGACTCTCATGGACACAAGACCAGACTTTTTGACTCATAATATCTGATCTACTTTACAACAGAGCCACTCATTTAGACAGAAGGGTCATCTGAATGTTATGTAAAGTGACCACGCACAATTTATTTACCATTTAGGGGCAGATACTATCTCTGAAATTTATGACAGAACACAAATAGAAGAAATTAATTTAAATAATGGGCCAGCAGTCTCAACCATTCAGAAAAATTAGCAGCAAAATGAGTTGGTCTAAAACACTGCAGAAGAAATAACTCCTTCACAATTATTCTTAATTAGGTAAATTAATAACAACTTAGTACACATAACCGTCACATCTTCCTTAGATCGCACACACACACACACACACACACACACACCAAAGTTTTTTTTTTAAAATGATCATATTTTATTATTATATTTTATTTTATTTTATTTTATTTTATTTTATTTTAAAGGCTTTGGAGAAAAAAACTGTACTTGCAGCTAAAATAGTATAAATGAAATTAAACACCGCTTAAGTGCGTTTATAGTGAGTTCACTTTCACTGTTTCTAAACACACTTAACTACACTTAAAATAAGTGCAGTTTGTAATATTGTACATTTTAAGTCATTGCATTTTAATAATCTTTTCGAATGTGTTGACTAACACACTAAACACATGTAAAGTACTTGATTACAATTTTAAAATATCTAAAATAATTTTGTATAAAACATATATAACAAATATATGTTAAAATATTATGTTAAAATGTTAAAATATGTTACATGAGTAGAAATAACATTAAAGTATATTTTGTTTCACCGCACATGCTTGTCAGTACATTCAGCAGGACACCATCATTAACCATATTTTAAAGACATTAGAAGTAATTTTGAATCAACTAAAGCTCCCTTAAAACTTTTATTTAAGAGTCACATTTAAAGCAGTGTCAGACCGGCTTCATGTTCAGCAGTGGCAGCTTTTAAAGTAACAGCAGCCAAAATATCTCAATAACCAGCTGCTGTGATGTCTGTTAATCAAAGAACAAAATTAAAAAAGAGAATATTTTCTGAAGGGCACAGAAGTTATTACAAGACAACATACTTTGACTTAAAATACTTAGACATGTTAAGGCTCTTTAGAGATATAATGTCCCAAAAAGCCTGCCCATCAATTACCAAAGAAGAATGTCAAAATTATTCAGGAAAATGCAAAAATGAGTACACCCTTCTGAAAGCTACTAAATAATAATAATAATAATAATAATAAAGTGTAGGTTTAAGGCAATTTTTGATCAACATGTATGTATATTAAACCAAAACTTTTAAAGACAAGTAATTTCCTGACAGTTAAAAGTATAAAAGCCTACTGAATCATACTCAGACTTAATGCCATCAACAGTGAAACCTTGGCCTGCCAGGTGACTTATTTCTTAGCATAAAAGAGGACAGTGGTACAAGAGGAATACCAAAATATTGTTTTAAGTGTGAAAATATAGCAGAAGTAGCACCAACATTCAAAAATAATGGACTTGTGACAAGGCTTCTGAAATAATCAGGTCTAATCAGGTCACTTTAAGTTTTCATTTAGTGATGAGTGAATTTTTGAGTGAGTGACACTTTATCTTACAGAGTACGACGCAGAAGTGACATGCATGGTTGTTGTCACCACTGTTATTACCTACTGTAGCCAAAGCACAATAAACTCATTTAACTTCTTTCAAGGTCTGTATTTACAAAATATAGACTTCTGGGAATCCATACTCTGGTCTCAATAATTTCAGATCTAAAAGCATCTAAAATGTTCTGGTGTTGCTAGAGGAGGAGTACAGTGAGAAATGCCTGGTTCCCACAGTGACGGTGTGAGGGAGTTGTGCTTTATCAATGCTGTCATGAATTTACACACCACTGTGTGATGTAATACATAAAACTTAAAACTGAAGATGCTACCCTCTCCTCATTCCCTGCGTTATTGGGAATTTTTTCAGCATGACAATAAAGATATTCATTCTCCCAAGGTGAAAATCCTTTGGTGGACATGTATTTCACTCAATCTTAATGCTCTCGAGCAGATGTGGGGGATTCTGTAGAGACGAGCTGAGCAAAACTCCCCATTAATGACCAAGGCCAGAGGTTGTCCTCCAGGAGTTAAACAGGACAGATGTGAAAATTTGTCAAGGTCTGGAGGAGATTTTAAGTACTAGAATATTATACATTTGCTAAATGAAATCTAGGGTGTACTCATTTCTGCAATCCTTCATTTAAACAAAATTGGCTAATTTGCTTATTTTACAAAAAAAAAAAAAAAAAAAAATGGTATGAGTATATATATATATATATATATATATATATATATATATATATATATATATATATTAATTAATTAAGTATACGCTTAATACATTTCAATTTTGCCATATAGTGTAGTATTTTACTTGTCTTTTGATATTATTTCATTTCAGTAATTTTATCAGATAGGATGGAATGAGTGAAATAAACCATCTAGTATCACAAAACATCACATAATTAAATCCATTGCTGTTTGTGCTGTTGATTTTCCATTAAAATGATAACACTACCTAGAGATCGACTTTAAGAAACCGGCATATGCTAGCTTTTTTTTCTGTCATTGTAGCAGCCTAGTAACTGTCTGGTAGTAGACGCATTTAGTTTTTTGAAAGACCAGCAAAAACCTCCAGGAAACCCAATAAGATTAGACCTTGCCATTTTGAGAAAACTATAGGCATTTTGGTGGGCAGCATACATTAGACAATCAGAACGGACTGTGGGCTGTAAAACAAGCTTCTTCCTGCCACTTTAAAGAGGCTGAAAAGAGTTATTGCTGTGAATTAACGAGGTGACCTCTATTCTTTTTATACCCTCTTTCTTTAATCTATCTCGGATGCTCAGTTCCTACTTTTATGTGATTGCATTTAGTAGGATCTATTATAAGTATACAGTTTAGCTGCCGAGACACTTAGCTTTAGCACTTGTTCTGCCATAACACAGAGTCAAGGTTTGATTAAATGGGCAATAGTGGAGAAAGGGGAGTGAAAGTAAATACACTGAGACTGAATGGACTTGAAATGGCTTGCTGTCATTGTTTGAAGAGCGTGACACAGTGACGCACAACACCAGCCTCCTTCCTTCAGGCAGCAGTTTTTCATTTCCCATCTCTCAGACCAAACAGACTTGACTAGGTTTTGTGTCAGAGCTTTTCCAAGCATTCTTTTTTATATATAATCCAATCAAATTCATTTTTCCTCCCCTTTGTACCCTGTATGACATTAGTTAAGGAAATTTAAGGCTGATTTTGAAGCTTTAGAGATGGCATGTTCCACCAACCCCCATATATTGTGCAAAAATACTTCAAAAATAAAATAAAATATTCAACACGAAACAGCATTAAAAATCCATTTCACCACAATAATGTGAATTTCAAAGAGATATTACAACCTTTATGCATTAATTCATTGACATGTAGATGCATGTAAATGTGTACTGTATGCAGCGTAAATCTATTTTCAGACTACATATGCATGTCTGAAGTGTTATCCAAACAGTCCACTGTTTTTTTTTTTGTTTTTTCACCCATTACGTTAGTTGTTATGGATACCAGTAGAAAAAAAAGTGAGCTGTGGACTGAAATAAAGCTCATGGCCATGCTGAGGCTCATGTTGGTAGCAGCGAAGTGATGCATTTTTCTCATCAGTCTAATTAAGCTAAGTGGCAGTCCTTTGAATATGGCTGTCTAGTGACATTGTTATGAAGGTCTTTACTTCCTGCTGGGGATTGATAGAGTGTATTCCAGTAAAAGGCGGTGTGAATGCCAGTTAAGAGAGCAACAGAAAACACAGTGCACATGGGAGACATTTCTGTGACATGGTGACCTCTATATAGAGTTTGCTATAAAATCACCCAGACTGCAGCTGCTCTCTATTGCGTTATTAAGAGAAGAAAAAACAGGATAGATTTTCAACATGGGAATGAAATAAAAAAGAACCTACCATGATATTGCCATGTTTCATTGAAAATAATACCATATTTTGATGAAATCGAGGAAGTGCAGTGCATAAAGTGGGAAATTTGCAAAGCAGTTGGCAAATTTGAAATGGAATAGTGTAAAACATTAAAGCACCAAAAAGAGTAAAAAAAAAAAGTATAAAAACAGAACAAAACAAAAAACAAACAAACAAAAAAAAAAAAACTGTGCAACACAATAAAATTTCAGTGGAAAGCAGTGGGGTTTTTTTGCCTTTCTTGAGGGAGTGCCTCCATGGTGCTGTGATTGGATTACCCTGTCAATGGGAAAATGCATATTCATATTGCGACATATATTTCTAGATATAAAAGGATGTGGAAATCGTGGATGCTGAAAGGAGCTGAAAGGGGAAGGGACCAGGAAAGAAGGAGATGAATAATCCAGGAGTCGATGAATATCACAACGGAGAACAGGTATGAGTCCATTGCTGTGCGTGAGATCAGACGTTGAGTGGAGGTGAGGAGTGTGTTTGTATAGGGAGGTGATTAGTGATGATGAGCAGGTGTGTCCAGTTAGTATTCCCAGCCAGACCAACTGCCCTGGTTGGTATTCAGGAGTGTTGGCTCGTCGAGCATCTGCCTGGATCCTTTGACGGTGCACTGCCCTCTGAAGGTGATGATGAGCTTTGTCCCAGACTCTCTCGCTCTCCCGGAACCAGTGCTCAAGAGATGGCACCTCCGAGGGTTCCCCAGACCATTGAAACAGTGGCGGTGGGTACCCGAGTACACACTGGAATGGGGTAAGTCCAGTGGGTGGTTGTCACAGAGAGTTCTGGGGGTACTCGGCCCAGCCTAGGAACTGGCTCCAGGAGTTCTGGTGGCTATGACTTGGACTTGGACGTCACTTCCCGTTTGTTGCGGTTGCACGCTTAGAGTTTGAGCTCCGTCGAGTTAATTTCTTATTGTCTGTTTTTCAATTCAAAATCAATTTTATACACAATCATTCTTGTTTCTTATAACGTGTGAATATACCCCCTATTGTATTCTACAACTAAAACATCCGGATTGCTTTGTTATCACTAGTTTTGTTTTGATTTCCGGAGTCGCTAGCTTATAGCCCGTTAGCAGCACCAGCGTGGTTGCCGCTAATCCTGCCGATCTCCACCCGGAACCGCTTCGCTCCCCTCCGCGAGACGGAACGCGACGCTGTGATCGTCGGAGACTCCATTGTCCGGTACGTACGTGCTACTTTAGCTAAAGGTAAAGTCCACACCCACTGTTTTCCTGGTGCTCGCGTTCTCGATGTTTCTGCGCAGATACCCGCGATCCTGAAGGACGGCGAGAGCGTCGGCGCGATCGTCCTGCACGCGGGGGTGAACGACACCAGGCTGCGGCAGACGGAGGTTCTGAAGAGGGACTTCAGCAGCCTGATCGAGACGGTTCGCAGCACGTCGCCCACGACGAGGATCATCGTGTCAGGACCCCTTCCCACGTATCGACGTGGGCACGAAAGGTTCAGTAGACTTCTTGCTCTAAATGAATGGTTATTGACATGGTGTAAAGAACAGAAACTGCTCTTTGTTAATAATTGGAATCTTTTCTGGGAGCGTCCTAGGCTTTTCCGTGCTGATGGCCTGCACCCCAGCAGAGTCGGAGCGGAGCTGCTGTCGGACAACATCTCCAGGACGCTACGCTCCATTTGACTAGTGAGTACATTCTTATATGATTGCTACGATGGCTTTTGTTCTGAACGCTTAAATGATAGTAGTTGCACTGTCCAATCTATAAAGACTGTGTCTGTTCCTCGAATAGTGAGGTCAAAACGTAAATTTAATGTAGGATCTAGAAAAAATCTGATCGTAATTAAACCAGAAAAAAGCAAAATACACGAACAGAAACCATTTTTAAAGCTTGGGCTCCTAAACATTAGATCACTTGCACCCAAAGCAGTTATTGTGAATGAAATGATCACAGATAATAGTTTTGATGTACTCTGCTTAACTGAAACCTGGCTAAAACCTAATGATTATATTAGTCTAAATGAGTCTACTCCACTAAACTACTACTATAAGCATGAGCCCCGTCAGAGTGGTCGTGGTGGTGGTGTTGCAACAATATATAGTGATATTTTCAATGTTACTCAGAAAACAGGATACAGGTTTAATTCATTTGAAATACTTTTGCTTAATGTTACTCTGCCAGATATGCAAAAGAAATCTCTCCTATCTCTTGTTTTAGCTACTGTGTATAGACCACCAGGGCCATATACAGATTTCCTAAAAGAATTTGCAGAATTCCTTTCAGAACTATTGGTTAATTTTGATAAAGTGCTAATTGTCGGAGATTTTAACATTCACGTTGATAATACAAATGATGCGTTAGGACTTGCGTTTACTGACCTAATAAACTCTTTTGGAGTTAAGCAAAATGTCACTGGGCCCACTCATCGTTTTAATCATACGCTAGATTTAATTATATCGCATGGAATTGATCTTACTGATATAGATATCGTACCTCAAAGTGATGATGTTTCTGACCATTTCCTTGTATCGTGCATGCTGCGTATCACTGATATTAACTGTAGGGCTCCGCGTTATCGTCTTGGCAGAACTATTGTTCCAGCCACCAAAGATAGATTCACAAATAACCTGCCTGATTTATCTCAACTGCTCTGTGTACCCCTTAATACACAGGATCTAGACAAAATGACTAGCAATATGGGCACCATCTTCTCCGATACGTTAGAAGCTGTTGCCCCCATCAAATTGAAAAAAGTTAGAGAAAAACGTATTGCACCATGGTACAATAGTAATACCCAATCCCTCAAAAAAGAAACTCGCAATCTTGAGCGCAAATGGAGAAAAACTAACTTGGAAGTTTTTAGAATTGCATGGAAAAACTGTATGTCCAGATACAGACAGGCTTTAAAAGCTGCTAGGGCTGAGCATTTCCGCGAACTCATAGAAAATAACCAAAACAATCCAAGGTTTTTATTTAGCACAGTGGCTAGATTAACAAATAACCAGACACCACCTGATCTAAATATTCCTTTACAGTTTAATAGCAATGACTTTATGAATTTCTTCACTGATAAAATAGATAACATCAGAAATACAATAACCAATGTAGATTATACTGCATCTAATATGTCAACTTCTTTCGCCGCACCCCAAGAAAAACTGCAGTACTTTACCGCTATAGGACAGGAAGAGTTAAATAAACTCATCACTGTGTCTAAACCAACAACATGCCTATTAGATCCCGTACCCACTAAATTACTAAAAGAATTGTTACCTGTGGCAGAAGAACCGCTTCTCAATATTATCAACTCATCGTTATCTTTAGGTCACGTCCCTAAACCATTCAAGCTGGCGGTTATTAAGCCTCTTATTAAGAAACCACAGCTAGACCCTAGTGAACTGGCAAATTATAGACCCATTTCTAATCTTCCATTTATGTCTAAAATTTTAGAGAAAGTTATATGTGCTCAACTGTGCTCATTCTTGCAAAAAAATAATATCTATGAAGAATTTCAGTCAGGCTTCAGGCCCCATCACAGCACAGAAACTGCACTTGTTAAAATCACTAATGACTTGCTTCTTGCGTCAGACCAAGGCTGCATCTCACTGCTAGTTTTACTTGATCTTAGTGCTGCGTTTGACACTATAGATCATGACATACTAATAGATCGACTACAAAATTATGCAGGTATCCAAGGGCAGGCTTTAAAATGGTTTAGATCCTACCTGTCTGATCGCTACCACTTTGTTTATTTAAATGGGGAGTCATCTCAGTTATCACCAGTAAAGTATGGAGTGCCACAAGGATCTGTTCTAGGTCCTCTACTATTTTCAATATACATGCTGCCCCTTGGTAATATTATTAGAAAACACGGGATTAGTTTCCATTGTTATGCTGATGATACTCAACTATATATCTCAACAAGACCAGATGAAACTCCTGAATTATCAAAGTTAACAGAGTGCGTTAAAAATGTAAAAGATTGGATGACCAACAATTTTCTGCTATTAAATTCAGATAAGACAGAGATATTACTTATTGGACCTAAAAACAATACACAGAATCTTTTGACTTACAATTTACAACTAGACGGATGTACTGTTACTGTTACTTCCACTACAGTCAAAAGCCTGGGTGTTATATTAGACAGCAACTTGTCTTTTGAAAATCATATTTCTCATGTTACAAAAACAGCATTCTTCCATCTTAGAAACATTGCCAAGCTGCGAAACATGTTACCTGTTTCTGATGCAGAAAAGCTAGTTCACGCATTCATGACCTCTAGACTGGACTATTGTAATGCACTATTAGGTGGTTGTCCTGCATCTTCAATAAACAAGCTACAGATAGTCCAAAATGCAGCTGCTAGAGTCCTTACCAGGTCAAGAAAATATGATCATATTACCCCAATTTTAAAGTCTCTGCACTGGCTGCCTATTAGGTTCCGCATCAGCTACAAAATAGCACTTCTTACCTATAAGGCACTTAACGGTTTAGCTCCTGCGTACCTAACTAGTCTTCTACCACGCTACAATCCATCACGCTCCCTAAGGTCACAAAACTCTGGACTGTTGGTAGTACCTAGGATAGCAAAGTCCACTAAAGGAGGTAGAGCTTTTTCACATTTGGCACCCAAACTCTGGAACAGCCTTCCTGATAACGTTCGGGGTTCAGACACACTCTCTCTATTTAAATCTAGATTAAAGACACATCTTTTTAGCCAAGCATTCAAATAATGCATCTCATAAACTTTTTCTGCAGCTATATCTGATCAAATGTTCATTTTAATCTTTTAGCTCTGGTTTAACAAACCTTCCTTTTCTTAGTTTGAACAGCAGCTACGCTAATTATGTTCCTATTTGTTCTCTGTTTTTGCCATGGGATTGACATCCCATGGTAACTAGGAATTCACAAGCTCCAGTGTGGATCCAGAACACTTAAGAAAAGATGATGCCAACCCTTCAGAGGACTTCAGATGATGCCAACCCTGATGCCAACCCTGAAAACATACAGCACTACCAAATTCTGCTACAAATTTATAGTGTTCTTTGTCTGTTTGATTACGTCATTAATTGATCTTTACCAGACATCTCTACCATATGTACATCAAGCTACTACTACATATATAGTAAAAATGTCAATTTGGTGTAAAGCTGCTTTGCAACGATATGTATCGTGAAAAGCGCTATACAAATAAATTTGAATTGAATTGAATTGAATATGACAGAAGGTTCAGAGGAAGTGCCCGATCTCCTGGATTTTGCGTTAAGTCTGCCCGTTTGACTGAGGGTGGTATCCCGAGGTCTTCAGGAATGCCGTAGTACCTGAATACGTATTGAAATAACAGTTCTGCTGTCACTATTGCAATAGGTAGGTTATTCGGAGGAATAAGGCGACATGACTTGGAAAATCTGTCCACAACAAATATGCATGTCTTACCGGCAGAGAATGGCAGGTCGTGATAAAATCCACTCCTAGGTGTGACCAGGGTCGAAGTGGAATGGGCAGAGGTTGGAGCTTGGCTGCTGGTAAGTAGTGTGGGCTCTTGGAAATGGCACATTCCTTACAGGCTTGGATGAACCTCCTAACATCACGGGCCATGCCCAGCCACCAGAAGCGTTTTCGTACCAGCAAGAGAATTACATTGGCCCCTGGGTGGCCAGTGCCCAAGGAAGAGTGAACTGATTGGATGGTGTTATGCTGAGCTGGTGGAATGTACAGGCGATCAGGAGGGCACCCCGGCAGAGTAACAGAGGGAGCATTGGCGGAGACTCACGTTAATCCTCTGCGTCTTCAGCGGCTCAGATGTCGGTAAGTAAATGATGACTGCTCATAATAATGACATCCAACAACAGAACAACTCAATCGGAGACATTCTTGTCTTCCCCTGCACCAGAGTAGACACAATGTCGGTCGGAGTCGGGACTGTTCACAGCTCAGTCAGAGAGTGGATCTAAATAAGACGGTCGCGTCAATCAACTATCATGGGAGTGGCCTTTGTCGGTGTGACGTCAAGCTGAGAATGGCTTGATTTGAATAAGGGGATATTTCTTATAAATATTACAAAAATACCACTTATGATAATAGGGTGGTTGTGTACACACACTGCCAGCACATATTTATGTTCAAACAACATGTAAAAGTGAGTTTTGCATCCGATGACCCATTTAAAAAATAAAAGCACTGATGCAAGTATTTTTGCAGAACAAGTCATTGTTATTAGAGGTTGTTTCATTATTATTAGTAGTATATTGTAAATATTATTCTTATTTACTACTCATTTGAACCCTTTTAACATTTTTATAAAATACTATTATTACAAACAATATTACTTTTTGTTATTATATTATATTACTTATTACATTATACCCTCAAAAGTTATAATACATCACTACATTACATAAGGAAAGTTTCTTATTCTTATGAACTTCCTTCAGGCCAGTGCTTATCGGGCTTGGATGCGTTATTTGTCTTCATCATGTTGACTCTTGTGGCTGCATTTTATCCATTTCATTTTCATGGCTGGTTAAGGCTGTATGAGCCTTTCTCAGATAATGGCCAACAACTCATCCCCACCCCTATTTGTGCCCTTATCCTCACCTCTGCTTGTCATTTACGGATAAAGCAAATGGCAGCATTTCAGGTGGAAATGTCGAGTCAACACACAGGAGTGATGAAGATGTAACACCTCCACCTAATATAACACATCTCCCACAATTTCAAGGCAATGTTCTTTTGATTGAGGCACATCACATGCGGACAGATGAGATGAAAAATGTTAGACAAATGAAATGGCGTTACTGATGTGGCGAGATGTGGGGAGAGCTAATGCAATTTCTTCATTCATTGCTCTGCAGAGAGCTGCCATGGGAAATCATAACACCTCCCGTCTGCTATGCTTCTGGCGAGATCTATCATTTGAGTGATTCAAATGTTTCATACTTTTAAAGGAATTGTTCACCCAGAAATTTGCTGAAAATTGATTTACCCTTGGGCCAGCCAAGATGTAGATGAGTTTGTTTCTTCATGGGAACAGGTTTGGAGAAATGTAGCATTACCAAATTTAGCTTACCAATGGATCCTCTGCATAATCCACACCACTCCAGTCCATCATTTAATATCTTGTGAAATGTGGATTCCTTTTTTTATTATTATTATTATTTTTTTTTATAGCATGCAGTTTTTCTCTCTGGAGTGGTGTGAATTACTTGTGGGTTACTGTGATGTTTTTATCACCAGTTTGGATGCTCATTCTGACAGCACCCATTCACTGCACTATGCAGGATTTAAAGTGCATTTGATTTTGAACAAATCCCAAATTTCCAAAGTGGTCTCATTGGACCACAGTGCATGTTTTTAAGTTGACATGTAGATTTGAAGCAGTCTGTGATTTAGGAATGACAATGTAAAACATGTAAAAACGCAATTGCTCTTGGACTCCCCTACAGCAGAGTTCTGAAGAACTTGAAAACACCAGTGTCAAAGCCAAATTTTAAATTGTGATCCAGACTAAAACAAGTCCCAGCGGGGGAGCCAAAAAAGCCTGTCAAGTCTTCTACTGCCTTTTTATGAGGCTACTGTCAACTGTGAATATCATGTTTTGCTGGAACAAGCTCAGGAATGGAATCACAGAACAGCTGTAAGCTTTATAATAATGCAGACAGTTTAAGAAATTATATCAGTAATACATTGTATAAATAACAATTACATTGTATAGGGAACAATTCTCACTATTTACTAGTTACTTACCATTCCTATTATTAACATACTGGCTGCTTATTACTACTTATAAAGCACCTATTTTGGATGACCATATTTTACATCCTTAAAGGCACAATATGTACGTTTTTCGCCACTAGAGGTCGTTTTTTCAAAACAATAACAGAGGCGAAGCTCTATGACACAATGACGGAGCATGGAACGTTGGGAGATGTCGTTTACACAAAATGCTCATGGATGAGGTAATGTATTACTTTTTTATTAACTTACCTGTACATTTAATAACAGTATGTTATCGTAATGAATTATCTGCAAAGAACATGAAATTTCATTCAGTATTAGCCTTTTACTGATATGTGACTATTTGTCATGATTTGGCAGGTTAATGATGCAGATTTTTATGTGTGTAAAACAGTAAATGTAAAACAGTAAGCTAAATGTTTTTGTGCAGCAAATACTGTATTTAATTACATTACCATAGGTTTGCTCACCAGACCAAAAACTAGGGATGCACCGAATTTTCGGCCGCCGAAATTTATCGGCCGAAAATGGCATTTAGCTGGTTTTGCATCTGAACTCTTCATATATACATATACTGTATATATATATATGTATATATATGGCTTATATACGGCGCACCGCTCTGACCGGCAGTGTTCAGCGTACAGTTTCACTCTCTTCAGCTGTCACTAGGCAGTGATGCTTTAGGCTATGGGTGCTTTCACACCTGCCTCATTTAGTTCGGCTGAATCGCACTAGAGTTCGTTTTCCCTCTTGGTGCGGTTCGTTTGGGCAGGTGTGAATGTAGCAATCGCACTTGAGTGCGCACCAAAAGCGGACCAAAAAAGCGTACCGAGACCTCCTTGAAGAGGTGGTCTCGGTACGCTTTCAAACGAACTCTGGAGCGGTTCGTTTGTGGTGAGAACATGATCCGAACTCGAACAGACCCAACTGCAAAAAGTACTGCACCTTTTTGGACTAACCAGCTGCCGTAATCAGCTGCGCTGTGCATTATGTGATGAGGACAAGTATTTGTTGACAGTTAGCGCTTTAGCAACATAGCCCCATGGCAGCTCGCGGACAAGCTGAGATGGAGTTGTGAGAAGGTGCGGAGCCTCATAGAAATTACAATCATAGAAATTACAGGGATACAATCAGCCAGCACAGTCGTCCCTCCATACTAAAAAGCGGCGTGTTGTCTGCCGGCTTTTTCTCCTCTCTTTGTTTACTTCCGGGAGTTCCATTGGAATTTTCCCGCACGTTAATTCTGACCAATCGAAAAGCAGTTTAGGAAATACGTTCAATGACACATCTGGCCAACGAGTGATGTGGATCTTGTCACATGACTGCATTTTGGTTCGTTTCAACTGGTTCGGACCAGAGCAATCAGTGTGTTGTGAAAAGGACCCAAAACGGGAGAAAAATGCTATAATGTATCATTTGTTGCCCTTGGTCCGGACCAAATGAACCGAACCACAGATGTGAAAGCACCCTAAGTTCACGCTTGGCATATTTTATGACAAGAAAAAGTTGACAACGGCGCTTTTTTAGTAAAAAAAAAAATCTGGCAGTGTTGCAGCCGAGGGCGTCTTTTGTTGCTATAACAACAGCTGCAATCGTATGAATCTCGAGAAAAGAGAAGCTCGCTCTTGCGCTGGTGTTTTATGTTTTATTTGTTAGCATTTTTGCCCTTTACTTGATAGGGCAGTATTTAGACAGGAGGCGAAGTGGGAGAGAGAGAGAGAGATAGAGAGAGAGAGAGGGGAACGGGATCGGGAAGGATCTGCGAGCCAAAAGGGACGCCCGAAGCGCAGCGGCATTCATGTTAACTTCAAAAACTGACGCACTGCCCACAAGGCTATCGGAGCCGCGCGTCGGTTATTGAAGTTAACGGGGAGGAGAATGTCGGTTAACAACAATAAAATAAAAGTCTATCAACCGGCACCGTCTCCATTTTTTTCTTGCTGTTCAGTCAGTTCTGGCTACTCGCTTGTCATTGGTCATCTGTCAAAAAGGCGCTTGACGTAGGGCTATGTTCACACTTGGCATCTTTTTTCAAACTGCCAGCGTCTGTTTTACATTATAATCCTATGGAGTAAACCGTCTTTTCAAAAAAGTCATGAGCGCTTTTTTTAAACGCCCGCCGGCGTCTTTTTCTGCAGCTCAGAGCGTCTTTTCAAGTTGAAAAAAGTTCAACTTTTCTGAAAGAAACGCCCTAGGTCAAGCGCCTTTTTGACAGCTGACCAATGACAAGCGAGTAGCCAGAACTGACGTTTCCATAACAACAAGAACAACAAGAAAAAAATGGAGACGGTGCCGGTTGATAGACTTTTATTTTATTGTTGTTAACTGACATTCTCCTCCCCGTCAACTTCAAAAACCGACGCGCTGCCCACAAGGCTATCGGAGCTGCGCGTCGGTTTTTGAAGTTAACATGAACGCCGCTGCGCTTCGGCCGTCCCTTTTTCCAGTCTCGGCTTGCAGATCCTTCCCGATCCCGTCCTCCTCTCTCTCTCTCTCTCCCACTTCGCTTCCTGTCTAAATACTGCCCTATCAAATAAAGGGCAAAAATGCTAAAAAATAAAAAATAAAACACCAATGCAAGAGCGAGCTTCCTCTTTTCTCGAGATTCATACGATTGCAGCTGTTGTTATAGCAACAAAAGACGCCCTCGGCTGCAACACTACCAGATTTTTTTTTTTACTAAAAAAGCGCCGTTGTCAACTTTTTCTTGTCAAAAAAGATGCCAAGTGTGAACATAGCCTTACTCAATATTCCGCTCTATGAATGTGCATTCCACTCATGTATCGCTACTTATACCCACCGGAAAAACAGAGTCTGCTCAAATAACGCGCCTATCGGTCTTTGTCAGGTGACGTCACACTCACGAGAATCGAATTGCATTTTGGGTATCGCCGCCATTTGTAAGGTATCAAAGCCGAGGTGTTCTGTAGTTGCAGTATTGTCTTTTTGATTTGCTTCAAAATTGTACGCTTTTGTTATGTCAAAGTCTGCTATGGTAAATTACACGATAGAAAAGGTTAAAAACCAACCACAAGGAAAGATATTTTAGGTCTCCCACTTGAAAGAAACACTAGACAACATGCAGCGGAAATAACCAAGAAGCGTCAGATGGCCTGGATAGCAGCGGTGGTACGCAAAATCATCATATTTGCCAACATATCTCCGTTTATGTTTGTTTACCCTCGACATTCTCATAGAGGTAAGTAAGAGATTTTTTAGGATGTGCTTATTTTCTATCGTCTCATATCCACATGTTGTTTTGGTTATCAATGCTATTCAGTGGTGTAGTGCAGGTATACGGCGTAATGAGACGTTTGGATAAATGCAAATATTCCCTAAAAGCACCCAGTAAAGACAGTGATGTGGCGCCGGGTCCTTTGAAATGTATGTTTGATGGTTGCGCCGGCGCCGTCCTCCCACTCCAGATGCTGTCTGTTCATACACGAGAGCATGTCAGGGAGGCGCGCTTACTGGTAAAATAATTATTATTGATAACTAATTTGAATCAGTACATTATAACGAAAACAACCCGGTTAGTGGTGTCAGGGCAGCACAAAGCAGACAGCCAGGGTGCAGAAACGCGTCATGTACCATAAAATGTCACGCAATCGTTTTATGCATATGTGTAGAGATTTGTTTTATTTCACTACTGAAATTCTTAACTAAATACTTAACTGAATACCTAACTAAAATACATTTTTAATATTTCTATATTTCATATAGGTTTGTGTGACTACACTGTAAGTGGGAGCAGTTTTGCAGCCAGCTGAGATGATGACCCACCAGGCTGGAGGAGATGATAAGCTACACACTGAAGGCTGGAGGAGATAGTCAACTTCACAAGACACTACTCAGTGCCACAAACTAAATGTTACTTGTGTGTACACAGAAGAAAACTGACTGCTTTTCATGTTGGACATAAGGGAAATTCTCCCTTCATTTTAAATACTTAAGTTAACTTCATGCACCTCAGATTGAATCTGCCTGCACAAACACTGTTTTATACTGTTACAGGCACAAAATTATCCCTCATTAGTTTGTGGTGTCCTTTGGACATAGTATAGCAATGACTGACTGCTTTGAGATTTTCACAGAGAAACCATTCAGTGTAAAAGTGTGTGCCAGAAAGTGTTGAACAAACAGGGTAAAGTTTAATGGTATCGACTCACATGACGTAATTGCAATTGTGTACAAATCAATGGTAGACAAAAACAGAACATATAATCAAGTAATATACGTAAATAATAGTAAATAATATATGTTTTTATACCGTAAACAAGAGCAAGTCATATTTCCATCGAGGTTGAACACCGGCAGCACTCAACTTTTTGCGGTCAGGTAACATTAATATGGATCAGTGTTAATTGTTAATGACAAATTATATAAATTACGGTTCCTAAAACTTCTGCTGAGATTATCTCGGTCCCATATCTACTTGGGTTGCTTCTGTTTCTCCAGTATGATGATTTAAACGGTCTTTACTTTTACGGCTCTGTATACTTTCAGCTCACTGCCCAATGCAGCGATACCTTCAAAATGGTGCCTCGGTGACATCACACATAATAAACGCACGTGACTGACAAAGACCGATAGGATGTTTCTAGGTAGTACACTTTTTCCTGTTTGCAGAAGCGCTACTGTGCTATGCTGTAGTAGAGCTGTACTGGCCAACACTGGTGAAATGACCTTACCTTCTCATCCACTGATCTGCCTTCCCAATGCCTTCTTGCCTCAGTTGGTGTATGTCTACGTTTTTTGGGATTTTCCGTTCTTTGCGAAGTGTAATCATCATCCATGATCTGTATGCGGTAAAACTACAACTTCCGCATTTGTCCACGTGTGTTGCCATAGTTTTCACAAGCGGAAACCTAGGATAGCCTGGATATTCTGTCATTGATAGGCGACAATGACCAGGGACCAGTCATTATTTAAAACTGGAAATTCTCTGGATTTACAAATCCTTCAGAACTTTTGAGATAACGTAAGTACACAACTGCATGAAATATATAACACTGTGCAAGTGGTTTTTGGACATTTTATTACAAAAATCTTACATATTGTGCCTTTAATTCTACCCAATACCTAAACTTAACAACTACCTTAGTAACTATTAATAAGCAGCAAATCAGGAGTTTATTGAGGCAAAAGCTGTAGTTAATGGTTTGTTAATAGCGAGAACTGGACTTTAAAATAAAGTGTGACCAAAAAAATGCAATATTAGTTACCTGGGAACCTTAATGTAGGGTGAACCATTTATTTATGAATTATAGATGTTAATAACCTGTGGAAGTGTACCTTAATGTAAAGTGAACAACTGTGAACCATTTATTAATAATTTATAAATGTTAATAAGCAAACAGTTAATGTGAAGTATTTATTGGGATATAAACATCAGTGGCATGTGAAAATGCACCTTAAAGTAAAGTGAACACACTAATCATTTATTTTTATTTAAATAATTTATTTGTATTCATTATATTATACCTATATTTTTAGCTTTGATAGGGTTGTACAACAGCAGACTGTGTGTGACATTATGTAAAATGGAATGCTGAGCTACATGATTTGCACCTGAACATTCATGACTATTATGATGTCATGCATTGGATGTTGTTGTAGTCTGTAGTCTTTAGTTCTTGTGTACAACAAGGGTGCAAAAAGTCTTCCCATGAAGGTAAATATCTATAGAAATGCAAGAAATAATCATTGACTTCTGTTTATAATTAAACACAAAAATATTTTTTGAATATTTCTGTCTAAAATCTGAATGTGTTTTATTTGAATACATCATAAAGTCTATGTGTTTCTGATATTGTTTTCTGTGCTTGACTCACTTCATCTACATGCCACTGTTTGAGCCCTTACCATGGTAAATGTGGACCATGTGACAACATTAAATTAACAAGGTAAGTTAAGTAACCCAAATGTTTATTATAATATAAAATCAGAAAGTTTTTCATTTGCATACATATCAGTGTATTTCTGATACTGGTCTTCTATGTTTCTATGCTTGACTCCCTGTATCTACATGGCACTGTTTGAGTCTTTACCATGGTAAATGTGGTCCATGTGACAACATTACATTAACAAGGCAAGTTCAGTAATTGAAATATGTATTACGATATAAAATCAGAACATTTTTAATATGTATACATATCATTGTATTTCTGATACTGGTCTTTTTTTTTCTGGTCTACTTTTCTATGCTTAAATCGCATTATCTACATGGCACTGTTTGATCCCTAACCATGGTAAATGTGTGCCATGTGACAACATTAAATGAACAAGGCAAGTTCAGTTATTCAAATATTTATTACAATTTAAATCAGATTTTTTTAAAATTATTATTATTTCTATACACTATAAAATCAATGTATTTCTTTTTTTTAAGATTTATTTTTGAGCTTTTTTATGCCTTTATTTGGACAGGACAGGGTAGATCAGACAGGAAAGCATTGGGTGAAGAGAGGGGGGAATGGGATCGGCAAAGGACCACGATTTGACGGGATTCGAACTCGGGTCGCCGTGAGCGCAGTTGCACTGTATGTCGTGGCAGTAACCGCGAGGCTATTCGCGCCGACAAAATCAATTTCTGATACTAGTCTTCTGTCTGTCTTTCTTTCTTTCTTTCTTTCTTTCTTTCTTTCTATTCTTGATTCTCTTTATCTTTGTGCCACTGTTTGAGTCTTTACCATGTGACAACATTACATTAACAAGGCAAGTTCAGTAATTGAAATATGTATTGCAATATAAAATCAGAACATTTTGTTAACTGTATACATATAAATGTATTTCTGATACTGGTATTCCATGTTTCTTTCTATGCTTGACTCTCTTCATCTACATGCTGCTGTATAAATTAACAAGGTAAGTTCAGTAACCCAAATGTTTATTATCAAATAAAATTAGACAGTTTTTCATTTGTATAGATACAGTATCAATGTATTTCTGATACTGGTCTTCTATGTTTCTTTTTATGCTTGACTCACTTTATCTTAATTTGAGCCCTTACCATTGTAAATGTGGGTCATGTGACAACATTAAATTAAAAATGCAAGTTCAGTAACCCAAATGTTTATTAAAATATAAAACCAGAAATGTTTTCATAGGCATACATATCACTGTATTTCTGATACTGGTCTTCTACCATAGTAAATGTGAGCCATGTGACAACATTAAATTAACAAGGTAAGTTCAATTATTCAAATATTTATTACAATTTAAATCAGATTTTTTTTTTCTATGCACTATATATCAATGTATTTCTGATACTTCTGTGGTTCTTTCTATTCTTGACTCTCTTCATCTACGTGCCACTGTTTGAGCCCTTACCATGGTAAATGGGGGTCATGTGACAACATTAAATTAACAAGATGAGTTCAGTAATTAAAATATGTATTGCAATATAAAATCAGAACATTTTGTTAATTGCATACATATCAGTGTATTTCTGATACTGGTCTTCTATGTAACAACATTAAATGAACCAGGTATGTTAACAATCCAAATGTTTATTACAATATAAAAGCATCTACATCTACATGCCACCGTTTCTATACACAATAAAATCCATGTATTTCTGATACTGGTCTTCTGTGTTTCTTTCTATTCTTGATTCTCTTTATCTATGTGCCACTGTTTGAGTCTTTAACACAGGAAATGTGGTCCATGTGACAACATTACATTACCAAGGCAAGTTCAGTAATTGAAAGATGTATTGCAATATGAAATCCAAACATTTTGGTAATTGTATACATATCAATGTATTTCTGATACTGGTCTTCTATGTTTCTTGCTATGCTTGACTCTCTTCATCTACATGCCGCTGTATAAATTAACAAGGTAAGTTCAGTAACCTAAATGTTTATTTTCAAATAAAATGAGAACATTTTTTTCATTTGTATACATACAATATCAATGTATTTCTGATACTGGCCTTCCATGTTTCTTTCTATGCTTGACTCACTTCATCTAAATTTGAGCCCTTACCATTGTAAATGTGGGTCATGTGACAACATTAAATTAACAAGGTAAGTTCAGTAACCCAAATGTTTATTACCATATATAATTATTCATAATGTTAAAATCAATGTATTTCTATTACTGGTCTTCTGTGTTTCTTTCTATGCTTGACTCACTTCATCTACATTTGATCCCTTACCATGGTAAATGTGGACCATGTAACAACATTAAATAAACAATGTATGTTCATAACCCAAATGTTTATTACAATATAAAAGCAGAATATTTTTCACAATATATAATCAGAATGTTTTTCACTTGTAAACACCATAAAATCAATGTATTTCTAATACTGGTCTTTATTTCTTTCTGTGCTTGACTCTCTTAATGTACATGCCACTGTTTAAGTCCTTACAATGGTAAATGTGAGCCATGTGACAACATAAAATTAACAAGGTATGTTCAGTAACCCCAATGTTTATTATAACATAAAACAATGTATTTCTAATACTGGTCTTCTATGTTTCTTTCTATGCTTGACTCTCTTCATCTACATGCCACTGTTTGTGCCCTTACCATGGTAAATGTGGTCCATGTGACAATATTAAATTAACAAGGCAAGTTCAGTTGAAATATGTATTACAATATAAAATCAGAAAGTTTTTCATTTGTATACATATCAATGTATTTCTCATATTGGCCTTCTATGTTTCTTTTCATGCTTGACTCACTAAATCTACATCTGAGCTCATGAGCCCACGTAGTGAGGGCAATTCTGCAAATAATTGCATTTGCAGGACTGCAGCTTTAATGTTCCATTTGTAAAGTGTTTATTAAGGTGTTCATAAATGTCTAATAACTCATTTACAAACAAATTAAAAATTATTGATAAGTTGTTATGATGGAAACACTTTTGTATAGGGGACAATTCTAACTATTAACTAACTACTTATTAGCATTATTAACATATTGGCTGTTTATTAGTACTTATAAAGCACCTATTTTGCATGAATACATTCTACATCCCTAATCCTACCCAATACCTGAACTTAACAACTACCTTACTAACTATTAATAAGCAGAAAATTAGGAATCTACTGAGGCAAAAGCCGTAGTTAATGATTTGTTAATAGCGAGAACTGGAACTTAAAATACAAAACCAGTCTTAAGTAGCATGGGTATATTTGTTTGGGTCAAAATTATCGATTTTTCTTTTATGCCAAAAATCAGTAGGATATTAAATGAAGATCATGTACCATGAAGATATTTTGTACATTTCCTACCATAAATATATCAAAACTTAATTTTTGTTTAGTAATATGTGTTGCTAAGAACTTCATTTGGACAACTTTAAAGGTTATTTATTTAATTTTTTTTTTTTTTTTTTTTTTCACCCTCAAATTCCAGATTTTCAAATAGTTGTACCACAGCCAAATATCCTAACAAACATGATTTTAATACAATATCTGCCAAATGTTGAGACATTTTAACTCACGTTTTAAATGCGTAATACACATATTTACTAATTCACTCAAAACCGTATTCCTGATTTATTTAATGATGCATCAAAAACAGACTATTTTATTTATAGTTTTCTCATTTATATCTTATGACTCATGTTAATGTTCTTACTGTGTTGCTTACCAGAAGCTGCTCTGTATCTTAAGTTCATGGTGCCTATCCACAGCAATGCTAAAAATCTTTTGTTTATCAAGATGAAATTATCAAACTTTATTTTGGGGGACAAAAGAATGTGTTCCTGTAAACCTTAATGTAGGGTGAACTATTTATTTGTGAATTATAGATGTTAATAACCCGTGAAAATAAACCTTAATGTAAAGTGAACACATGTGAACCATTTATTAATGAGTTCTGAACATTAATGACCTGTGAAAGGGAAGCTTAAAGATAACTGTGAACCTTTTATGAACTATTTATGCACCAGTAAAACATTTATTAACAAGTTATAAACATCGATGACATCTGAAAATGCACCTTAATGTAAAGTTAACTCACTAATGATTAATTTTTATTTTAATCTTTTATTGTTATTATTTATATTAGCTGGTACTACTACTACTACTAATAAAAAATAATACATTGCATATAATGCATATGTATTATACTCTTTAGAAGTCAATCTAAAGTCATATAAACCTCCAGTCAGCTGCACTATTTTTAATTAGTTTAATTTGTCTTCGGCTACTGGGTTTTTTTTTCCCCAGATAAATGTAGTTTAAAAAACATGTCTTGAGACCTTTGCATTCTGCGTTTATAATTAAATGTGTTTATTGCTGACCGCTTCTCATATTCGTCTCCTTCAGTCTAATGAGCCTGAAAAACAATGCAGTTGAGAAGACTGTTGACAGTTTGTGTTTGGTTGACAGCGACCCTCCTCAAAGTTTATTAAGAACATTACAGTTTCTAAAATATAATGAACCATTTTTTTTCCTTGCAGAGAGGGAAAAATGTTGCTAATAGTTCTTTTGCACTGATTTTAGTCAGCTGTGAGGGCAGTATTGACTAAGTGATGTCAAATAGCTCCTTAAGTCTCAAACTGTTATTTCTATAACATAAATTTGACAAAGCACCAGATAACTAAGAGCTAGAACTTCTTATAAAATGCTTAAGTGTAACGGTCATTTTGATCCAAATGACTTTTTTTCCCCCTCACTTTACATCCCTCTAGTCTAAATGAAAATTCCAAATAAAGCTCAAATGGAACAATGTGCCAGTGATGACATTTCTGCAAAACTATATTACATTTCTTTATGTATGTTTCACAACACTTTCAAAGTGAGAGTTACGTGAGAGTTTTTTACGTTTATTTGTATTGAATGTACATTTTTAATATCTACTAAACAAATTCTAATTTATCAGTAAATGCACATGATGTTCTTGAGAGGCGGGTTGATGAAGAACAAGTGGAACTGGCAGATGTAGGCCTGCCTGCCTGTCCTGATGAATTATGTAGAGGACCATGCTGGCCGAGGTCTGCCTGAGAGATAGCTGCCCTCAGTGGACTTGACAGCCGGGATCCAGCACAAGCACTAAACATTCAAGTCCCTCCACCAGGTTGTTCCATTGAATGGGGGAGGCTCTGCGATCCCACGAGACAGGCCAGAAGCCAAGCACAGGCACATACAAGAGAAAAAAATGTCAGGAGACCACACAGACAGACTCAGAGGAGAATGAAAGAGCTATAGCTTACAAAAGCAATGCTCTAGTGTATGTACATTACTCTGATGATGCTGTATTATCTACAAGAGAGGCTTGTTTGGCTCTTTACTTCTGTTGGCTGTTCCACAGTCCCCATGAAAACACCAGGATGCTTCAACAAATTGCTTTGGCTTATTGAGCTAAGCACTTTTCTGAAGATGTTCTCTCTTAGTTTATATACTATATTGTCCTGGTCTCTCACTTTCATCCTTTAAGTTTAACCATAAGTTGTTGTTGCCTCTGTAATAGGTTCTGTCATATATTCTTATATAACAAGTATATTTTTGTCCTGACCTATAAAGTAATTACCAAATATATGGAAGAAACAGTCTTCCATAGTCACAGGCAATGTTAGACCCTATTTAAAGGGATAGTTGACCCAAAAATTATTATTATTATTTTTTTAAACCTGTATGAGTTTCTGTTGAACACAAAATAAGACATTTTGAAAAATGTTGGCAACATTTGCTGGAATCCATTGACTTCCACATTATGTATGTATGTATGTATGTATTTCCTTACAATGAAAGTCAATGGCTTTGTTTGATTACCAACATTCTTCAAAATACCTTATTTTGTGCTCAACAGAAGAGAGACACTCATACTCAAAGAAACTCAACAGTAAGTGATGGGTAATGATGATGAGTAAATTATGAAATTTTCAATTTTGGATGAACTATCCCTTTGAGGGGGCTTCAGACCCCCTTTCTTTAACCTTAGCCCCTCTAAAAATTATGTGATCTTGATTCATATTTGCTAAAAAAAAAAAAAAAAAAAAAAGGGCCTGCAGTAATCTATGTGAGGTAATGTCACTCTGAATCCTCACTGTCCTACTTAATACTAGTATTAAATAGACGTTAAATATTATCCTTCCCTCTAGTCAGGCGACATGGCTCACAATGTTCAGCCTGAAGCGCTGTCCCACACACAGATCCACATATGCCACAGTTACTGATATACTGACAAAAATACAGAATTGTGATTGGTTTATTTTTAAACTGTCAGTAAGGCAAGAGTCACGACCTGTCGCTCATTGAGCCAGAAATACTTCTCTGAGCCACAACATGCTGAAAACCTGGAATAAAGAAGCAGTCTAAGACACAATTTGAAGAAGATTTCTTGCTTTATGAGACTTATTTTATATTTCAGAATTTGTGAATGTACTACATTTGTAAATGTTTTTTTATGTTTTGGTATTTTTGCCCTTTATTTGATAGGACAGTATTAAGACAGGAAGTGAAGTGGGAGAGAGAGAGAGAGAGAGGGATGACGGGATCTGGAAGGGTCTGCGAGCTGGGACTCAAAAAAGGGACGCCCAAAGCACAGCGGTGTTCATGTCAACACGCTGCCCACAAGGCTATTGGAGTCGCGCGTCGGTTTTTGAAGTTGACGGGGAGGAGAATGTCGGTTCACAATAATAAAATAAAAGTCTATCTACGGGCACCTTCTCCATTTTTTTTATTGTTCTTGTTGTTGTGACAACCTCAGTTCTGGCTACTCGCTTGTCATTGGTCAGCTGTCAAAAAGGCGTTTGACGTAGGACGTTTCTTTCAGAAAAGTTGAACTTTTTTCAACTTGAAAAGACGCTCTGAACTGCAGAAAAAGATGCCGGCAGTGGCGTTTAAAAAAACACTCAGGACTTTTTTGAAAATATGGTTTACTACATAGGATTGTAATGTAAAACAGACGCTGACAGTTTCAAAAAAGATGCCAAGTGTGAACATAGCCTTAGTCAGCTGTTTTTAAAGATGTTTTTTGTCTGTTTGTTTGTTTGTTTGTTTGTTTCTTCTTCTTTTTTGGCCATAATTGATGGTAATATGTTAAAATGACGTGATTGACTAGAACACACTGAATTTGGACGTGGGACATTTGAACCTGGACATTCCCACTTCCAACCTTTTCTGGAACGCAGCACTGTGTATGTCTTCCTCATTTAACTCACCTGATTCGATCAACCCAGTCTTATAAAAATACGTACCTCTGGGTACTTTTCTGCAGCACAGTTTATGACGTTTACTGCACGTTTTATCCACTGAGTGGCGCTAAAACACAGGTTCAATACGTGAATCCTGGCACATTTTATTACGTTGACATAGGTACGTATTGCTGTGTTTTTGTTATGTTGCTTCAGGTACATATTGCAGTGTTTCAGAGTTCATATATATGAGGACTGTCGCTAAAAGTTAATGCTCTATGGTGTTGGAAATATGCCCTACACCACACCCAACCCTAAACCTAGCCGATAGTGTTGACAAATGCAAAACTGACATAAAAACACATTTGTTGACACAAACGTGCCATTTGAATCTTCCGAACTGTTTTGTTGAACCATAGTTACACAGGATTCGTACCGGAGCTCTTCACCTCTCAAGTACATCTCCCCACTGCGTGAGCTACCGAGCAAGCCTACCAGCTATGAAAACCCATAGATATGAAGCTGGATATGTGATGCTAACATTCAAAACATCAGTTTTCAAATCTCCTAGCATATTAAAATTCTTTCGAAGTCATTACATAATACTCTTCAAGTAATTGTGCGAAAATTACACTTTATCAATTGAAACTCTGTAAATCATACTTTGTGTGAAAAGGAAAAAAAGGTGTCTGAGTTTTACTGCCTCTATAGTGTTCATTTCACGAAAAAGTGCTCCCAGGTACGTTTTAGCCATGAGACCAGGTAGGATTCAATTCATCAGCCCTTTAGTAAAGACTACAAGACCTAAAATGGCTGCGTCCGACAAGGGAGACATAAAAAATGTGCAGTGTTTTGAAAACACTTGTTTTAGTCTTCATCTTTTATTTGAATATTTCAAGGACAATAGCTTGACTTGGCATGAAACAGACTTGATTTGACTTGACTTAAACAGACTTGACATAGAATGGACAGACTAGGCATGAACAGACTTGGTTTTGCATGAAACAGGCTTGACTTGACAAACAGACTTGATATAAACAACTCACCGACAGCAGGTTGCAACATTAATACACGGCAAGAGACTATAGGTGTGTTCGACCTGAACTACGGCTACAGATGGCGATCAACGAGATTAACCGAGAGCAGTCGAGGGCGGAACAGAAAACGGAGGTGTCAAGTCGGACACTTTCTGCTCTTGTTAGTGAAGCTCTCATGTGTTTGCATGCTCTATTGCAGATTAAGTGAATTAAATGCAATATTTGTCAAATACACAGCAACAGCAACATGAGCAACAAAAACACGTTTCATATACTGCTTAATACAGCGCCATCTGAACAAGAATAATGATCAACATAAACATATACTATTTAAATACTAATAAAGTGGGGTTATATATGCTTTTATCAGTGTTTTATGACAAACGTAACTCAGTATAACATTACGACTACAGTAAAAACAGTTTTACTGTTCTAAAAACAGATTTGTGAGCATTATCAGACTTGAGGATGTTAGAATAAACCCGAAACACACATGATCGATGTCATGCGGTGAATCTGGCCAATCGTGAAACAGCTGTGTCGTCATCAGAGCTCCCACAGCAGCTCTGAAGAAACTGTGGTGGCTGAGTCAGCCGGCTGCTCTCAAATTGCTATCGCGTTACTTTGATTCCACACTTGACAGTCACGAGGTGTCTGCGCAATCTCAAGTCGGACAAAATTTGTAACCGGCATGCACCGCTTCAAGTCAGAATTTGATCGAGCTGTGCAGCGCTGCATTAAGTCGAACACACCTAATGGCTACATGAGGGCTATATATACCAAACAATGAGGGCCACAGGACACAAACTAACCAACGAGTAAACAGACCAACCAATAAGAACATGACACATTGAACAGACGAACTAATAGCAGGAATTCAAGAGGGCAAGGGAACATGACTAGACAAGGACCATGGCAAAACTTCAAAATAAAAGACATGAAAACAAGAACAACAAACAAAACACAAACACCACATTACATATTTACACATAGGATGCCTTAAGAGTGAGTATCACAAGGGCTAATTTTAATTTCTGGGTGAACTATCCCTTTAAAGAGGGTCATCGGATGCAAAGTTCACTTTTATATGTTGTTTGAACATTAATGTGTGTTGGCAGTGTGTGTACACATCTACCCTATAATGATAAAAATCCACCCAGTGTTTTTTAATTAATCTGTAAAAATAATTTCCCCTTTTTCAAATAAAGCCATTCTCAGCTTCTAGTCTGTGTGACGTCACACCAACAGAGGCCGCTCCCACGATAGTTTGATTGACACTGGCGTCTTACCTTAGACCCGCCCTAAATGAGCTGTAACAGTCCGATCACCATTTTTTTTATGCCGGAGCAGGGATGTAGACAAGAATGGCTCCTAAGGATTGAGGTGTTCTGTTCTTGGATGTAATAATGAACATAGTGGTCGTCATTTACTCTCAACATCTGAGCTGCTGAAGATGCAGTGGATTACGTTTGTTTGTGAAGGGAATGCGCCTCCCGATCTACATATATCCGTCTATGTTCGTGCAAATCATTTGTAATCCAGCTTCACTTATAGCAGAAGTGAGTAAAAGGTTTTTTTTTTTTTAATCTTTGCAATCGTCTTTCCTAATAATGTGCTAGTCAGCAAGTTTAGCGCCTAAACACAGCTGAAGTAAACAGAGCACTGCTCGTCACTCCACAGAAGAGAGGGGCAGGGTGAGTAAAGCTCATTTGCATTTAAAGGAACATGCAATAGAATGGGCTGATTTCTGCAGAGCTGATTTTGACAAGGTAAAAAGGCTATTTTTTACACTACCATTGAGAGATTTTAACCAAAGTATGTTATTGACTTTTCATTAAGACCCTGAAGAATCAGATCAACTTGTATAAAATGGGCATCCCATGACCCCTTTAAGTAAAAACTAAACAAGCTAGAGCAGAGGCGAAATGTAGAAAAGAAAAGAAAAGAAAAGAAAAGAAAAGAATAGAAAAGAAAAAGAAAGATGTCTTCAACTGCTTTTTGAAAGTTGTAATAATCTCAGCAGATCAGGTGAATCTTGGCAGCACATTCCATCAGAAAAAAATCAGAGAGTTAAGGTTCTGGAAAGCAACTTTATTGCTATTGTGAGTTAGAAACCAGGCACAGCTCATTTTCACTAAACATTACAGCTGAGAGAATATTTTGTTTACATCTGCAAATAAGCTATCCACTGAATAGCCAGTGTGGTTTAATTAATTTTAGGTTTGGTCCATTAATTTGTTTGGATATTAATAGTTAATAGTAATAGGTAAAAGTGTTGTGAACATTACAATGCAAAATATCCTGTAATTGTAGCTACAGTGCTGTCAGCTATAGAAATTCCATGTACTCTACCACTCCTGTTGGTCTGATAATGCTTACACAAGCACTGTTACAAAGATAATGCCTAGATAAACATAACACAGATAACTAAGTACAATTGGTAGACACAAACTTTGATGTTGGCTTTGTAAAGCCTTGCCTGAAGGTTCAAAATAGCTTTACAAGCTTTGAAGGATAAAGGTTTTAACATCAGACAGACAGTCAGATGAAATCAGACAGACCACCATCAGACCACATTAAACCTCCTCTGATGCCCAAGGAGCCTACTAAGACCAGACAGACCACATCATGACCCCACTGGGCCTCTAAAAGTCCTCTAAGATGTCTTTTTGAAGTATGCCTCATCTGAAAAATATCTGATGTGTACAGACATCAAAAGTTTTACATACATTCTTCTAAATCAATAACATCTTAAAGACATTTTTCCCCCCTTTTCCCATGTCCCCCTTTACAAAAATTAACCATGGTTTTACTACAAATAAACTTGATATACAAAGACAGCAGGAAAGCTGGTTTGACGAATCAGTGGTCTCACGTTTTCAAGTTACTCCTAAAAAACTCCTAAAAAACATCTTTGCTCATGTGCAAACATGTGCAAACAATGATTCATTTTCCACTCAAGTCGACTCTGGGGTGTGCGATATACAGTATATCTTCTGCGAAAGAAATTATGGTAAGTGTTCTCGTAATTATGTGCGATCTGACAGTATCAAGTAACGTTAGGCTGTAGTATATCATACACAGACTGCACAAACGTTGATATATTAGTCTATTAAAACTCAAAATTCCAGGCATTTTGAATTGTAGACTGCACAAATGCTTGTGTATTCTTTTATATTTATATAATTTAATATAGTTAACTTAATTGGTATCACATAAAGAGTACAGTTTTTTTCTGCAGATATCACCACAACGCATTTAATAATCATTCTATACAAGTTCAGTAAACCAGTAAGTGACTTTTTAGACATATTACTTGATTTTCCTCAATTTTGCCAAAGGAAATAGTTCCAAACAAAGATCACAGCACTGTGTTGCGTCTCTGAGCAATGGACGGTGTTTACTTATTGAATGAATCAGCTTTTTGAAAGAATCAGATGATAAAATGGATTCAGTGATTTAATCATTAACACAGTCAAATGCTTTGTTTCTGAATAAATCAGCCATTTAAATGAATCAGTTGAATCTCAATGACTTACTCATTAACACTTGTTGCGACCTACTGGCGGTTTTAATTTCACATTTCGACTATTTTTTTTCATGTCTTAAATTATTTTAAATATCAGTATGTTAAAAACAAAACATTAGGCCTGTTTATGCAAATGTAACTGCAGTTTAAATGCATCTATGTCTCCTCTGAGATACATTAAACTGTGTAAATACATCTAAATGCTATTTCAGATGCAGATTCCAGAAATGTTTTCTTACCCGAAAATACAAAATGGAAGAAAGAGTTAAAACTGAACACAATCTTGCTAATCGAGCTGTGTATGAACATATTATATATATTTATTAGCTTCTTTTCCATTTTGCATTTACTTGTACTTTTACTTTCAATACTTAAGTATGTTTAAGATTTAAAAAATACTTTTTGTACTTAAGTACAAAAAATATCACATACTTTAAGACTTTTACTCAAGTAATATTCTAAACGGTGACTTCAACTTGTACCAAAGTCATTTTCTGGTAAGATATCTGTACTTTTACTCAAGTATGGCTTTCAGGTACTTTAAACACCACTGCTTTTATATAAAAAAATATTATGAAAGTTGTGAGAATGTTCCCTGTGTTAGATAGAAAGATAAATAGATAAATAGATAGATAGATAGATAGATAGATAGATAGACCCTTCAAGCATCACTGATAATCACCATCCACATTAACAATCTCACAGAGTTATATTTGTGTTAGAGCAGCCTCTATTAATGTGTTTCATGAAGCGCTTAGGCTTTGAGTGATATTTCTGTAGTGCTCAGCGAGCAGTACAAGAACTAGGCTTAGGACCCCATCCGTCAGCTCTCAGCCAATGCTCCATTACAATGTTTAATTAAGGTCATTAATCCTGCTTATTTTTCATGAATTTCTCATTCATTCCATCACATACCCAGCCTAACCTCGCTGCGGGCACACACAGTTGTCTGGGGCAACATCCTGGTTAATTACAGCAAGCTCTGTTTCATTATATAAAAAATGCTGTAGATGAAGTCTTGGACATCATAGGAAGCATTGAAATGTGCTAATTGCTAACACGGCTGCAAGAAAATAAAAAAAAACGAAAGGGTTTTATTCTGTGGAGAGCTCCTGGGGTCGATTTGCGGCTCTCTGGCAGTTTTATGTATGCGAGCGGCAACGTTTGCAGACGTCACCGCAGCGTCTTGTGTGCCGCTCAGCCTGGCCTCAGGACGTAAAGGCTTCTCTAATTATTGATCAAAAGTCTGCCTCCAAGCCTGCAGCCCCTTGATAAGTCTTCTTGACGTTTGCAGGGTTTGAGTCGAGTATTCTGTCGCAACACCTTAGAGACCTTCATTCAAAAGAAGAATAAATGATGGATATTTCAATTGTGCCTTTGTTGGGTTGTTCCTTTGTTAAGTCTTTGACGTGGAGATTACTTATTTTTTGCTCTGAAATTTCAGATTCATATTAAAATGTCTGTCAGCGGTTAATCAAATCAGGGTCAGACTGACTAAATGTGTCTTTAATGGCACATGGTATAGGGGCACAAAGCTGCTGATGTGAAAAGAAAGTTTGATTCTTGAGAGTATGAATACATATTACTGCAAATCTAATTTTTCAGGAGAGAATTTTCCTCAAACCCATCAACCATCCCTACATCCAGATTAAATCTTACCTTGTAACTGCTGACTTTCTCCATATAAAGCTTCAGCTTTGTTTCAGCTATGTTTGGGTAGATGCATCTACAGTATAAGCAGCATTAAATATTTACAGCTAAAGAATCATTTATATCACAAATGACTTTTTTATACTCTTATAGATACATAATATTTATATATTATCAGTTTGTTTGTTAATTTTAAAATACTGTTTCAGTGGTATCTCCACAAGATATCAACAATGTGATACCACTGTTTTTAAAACATTCTTACTATTCTGTATAAAGGCATGCTTAATTTTACAACTACATTGTTACAATATCTAAAATCCTTAATAAACCGAAGCTACACACGTAGTCCAAATGTTTAAGTGAACTCTTCCCTTTCCACTTCTTTTCTTTTACTGTTTATATTTCATTCCAAACTAAATGGAAAATCTGGGCGATAGAAGAAGGTGTATTTCAGCTACTTCGTCATAAATTGCTGGATAAGCGACTCCACGTACAGTGATTGACATTCAACCCAAAATGACAGCAGTTCTGTTCTGAAAGCTCTTCTTTCTTCTACTGTCAAAGATCAAATTTTCTCTGACAACGGCATATCTCGCAGAGCAGTTATCCGTTTATAATGCTTCGGCTGAGAGAATGATCTCAGCAGCTAATGACTGTAACCTTGGAGTTCTCCTCGGCCTTGAGTTGCTGAGAGTTTTCAAGCGCTCTGCCCATTTCTTACAGTGCACTTTGTATTCACTGCATGCCTTCCTTGTGTTCAGAGGAGATTCAGAGGATAATGCAGGTCATTTTCTAGCTGAGAGTAGGAAAGTTTTACCAGAAGGGAACGCCATTCTCTAAAAATACTCTCTGTACTGTCTATAGGCCAAAGTTTGTAAAACAGATAAATAGCAATATACTGTATCTAAGTTAAGATTAACTACTGTAAACTGTGTGCCAAAAACAAACAAACAAAAAAAGTCTTCAAAATCTTTTCCATTCTATCACGCAAAACACACAAGAAACTCAACTACCCAGCAAACAGGGAACATTGTTGATAGTTTATAGCAAAGATTGTAGAATAACCAAGACCTGTCACATGCAACGCTCATTATGGCCACAAATCCCCACCTTCTGAATAAATGAGCCAATTGCTAATCGGTAAAGTCAGCGCGTCACTGCAGCTGCTGTTAGAAGTCCCGTTTGCAGTCAGCGTTCTGAGTCGTGCGCTCAGTACTGTGCATGCGCACTGGCTGATCTCGTCTGAAAATAAGCTTTTTTAAATAGTTTTAGAATAGTTTTGGAGAATTTGATGTTTCCCCATTCAAAGAGATAGGAGCTGCACTTGCCTGCCCGAGAGGCGTTTCAAAGATGGCCGCCGAGTGAAATTACCTTTCTTAAAGTGACTTTGTTTATAGTTAAGTTTATCGTTGATCTAACAAGAAACATTCTGAGAACATTCTGTCAAAAGTTATGGGGGGAAAAAAGTTGCATCCAATAAGGCTAATTGAGTGGTTGTTGAAAGTTATCTGGTCTCTGTCCCAGCCATTGACAGAATTTTCTAGCTTTCTTTGCTATTCACACCTTCTGAAAAAGTACTGAAACTCCATATCAAAACATGGTGAAGAAGAAGCAGAACCAAGCTATCGTAAGCAGATGCATTTGTAAAAAATATGATCAAACAATAAACAGGATATAAATCAAAACTTCATAAGTGGTTTAGGACTGTGAAGATTTGCAGGTGTTGATGGAAGTGATCTATTCCATCGATTTTATTGCTGTCCGAATCCAGAATGTCAGTGTTCATCTCTCACCATCTGCATAAAACCCCCCAGCTGAATTACCCACTGTTTTTTTGACAAACACCAAGGTCATGTGGTAATTTAATTGCTGTCCAAATCCACATCTCTTAATTTACAACAATAAATTGATTCAAAATTCAATGTCTAAATCCTTTTGACCACTGTAGTAACTGTTGCACTTCTCTGTAATTTGCATGTATATTTATTTCTGAAATGCTGGAAAGTATTCAAAAGAACAATACTTACAATAACAATACCTGCTCCACCACAGCGAGTGGGAGCAGAAAGAGAAGAAAAGCACATAAACATTCAAAATGGGTCTTTATTATGGCAGCAGCAGGTATGCAATACAATTTAAAAATGATATACAGTAATATGCATAGCTATGTCTAATGTACTGTAACTCCGTCTACATGAGAAACAGTTACAGTCCTAACAGAGCTTTTGACAAAAGCACAATTTTCTCAGCTTTGTGTTCACTATGTGGCTTATTCATGAAACTCATATTCAAGTTTTGATAAAAAAAAAAGAAAGAAAAAGAAAAAAAATAAAGCTAGAATAAAATCATTTTTGTTTGCTTGTTTGTTTGTTTGTATAAAAACAGAGACAGATAATCTTTTGACATATTACATGTTCACATATTCATATAACAAAATATACTGGCAGCCATGACATTTTTGTGGAAATAAAACAAACAAAAAAACAGACAACAACAAAAAAAAAAAAAAAACGGCAGGGAAAAAGTTCACAATGTTTTTAAAATGTATGCACAAAAATAATATTTACATTTCATTCATTTTTTCCCCTAAAACATTTAGATTAAAGATTTTAAAAACTTGATGTTTTGAACATCAAGAGAACAGTCAAAATGTTTTATAATTTAATGGGATCATTAGAAAAATATTTTTGAACATATTTTTGTTAACTGGGTAGTAGATATTTAAGCTGTGTTAATACCATGTTATAATTTCCGTAATTCCTATAACAACGTTACGTTTTACTCAGAGCTGCTAAAAGTCCTCAGGCTCAGAGGTAGCACCTATATGAATCTGGCGGTGGTCAGGTGGTACAGCAGTCAAATGCTCCAAGTCGTAGCTCTCAGAACATTCCCAGTTTACGAACACTGTTAAGGAAACTCCATGGATGGTTGGCCAGTCCATAATAAGGCTCACACACAGATTTTAGGAATCAATTTTTCCTCCTTTGATGTAGCATAAGGTGAAAATGTTCAGTTTTACTTGAGCATAATCAGTGGGACAGTTTAAATCCATGTGGCTCAACTTACTCTCTTCCTCCACTTTAATTACACCGCAAATAAAAACTGGTTTAACTCACCCTGCTCTCCACTACATACTTTGCAGTATCTTTTATGATTTCTTCACTTATTTGTTTGTTAGTATATTCTAGGATTGTCTTGTCTGGGAATGATTTGAGCAACACTGGCCTAGAATGAGGCCCAAACAATGTATCATAGCATAATTATTTTGCTGTCTGCTCTCTGGAACAACCTTTTGTCATTGTCTGTGTTATGAATGCTGTCTAGGTAGGCAGCTCTACATATGTTGAAACAGATCTCTTGGGGTTACATCATTATCAGTTTGACAGAGAAGCCATAGATTCATTAATTGGGTCTGCTATGTTCCCGAAATTGACACAAAATTTGCATTCTAGCAGGTTCTTGCATATGCTCTCAGAGGTGACAAAAGCAGTGTGAATTCTGGCAAGCTTTTCATTAGCTAATGCTAATTTGATCTAACATTTTCCGTTGCTAGGTGACAGCATGTAAATGGCAGCCTGGTCTGACACCAAGAGATGAGTTAACACTATCAAATTTTCACATCTGAGGTAAAATAGTATTAATAGATAAATCTTTAATTAACTGATGCCCCTGCCTGATGCCGGACTGCATTCAAATACCTTTGTCAACTTTATATTATTCATTTTTGCAGACTAAGTAGTATCTCCTAATAATAACAGACTAAAAAGTCTTAAATATACCAGTCGCTTTGCCAGTTGGTACAAATACTTCTGATGGTGCCTTGGCATAGGGACATGCAGATGGTTGGCTCTACCGCAATAAAAAACATCCAATAAAACTTTTGGTTCTGATGTAATAACAGATAATGTTTATTTTATGGCATCCTGAGCTACTAGAGAGAGGAAGAACATCCACTTCATATACAAGTGGTCACAAATGATACATCACAATCCATAAATAAAGATTTGTTAATATAAATCCACAGGAAAATAGGTAATCCAACTTGCAACAGGGACCAAAAGAAACATCTATAACAGGTGAGGATAAAACAGAAATGGGAAGTACTTATACAAAAGCAAGAGAGGGACTAATGAGACAATTAATGAACAAAGGTGAACAAAATGTTCTGACTAATCAGGACAACAAGGGAAACAAGGTCAAAGGAACTAAACAATGCAGGAGAACAGAAACAGGGAAAAACACAACTAAAAGTCCATAACTGTAACAGTTTGCTCCCCCTCCCAGAAGGCGCGTCCTCGTGCCTAAAGAGGTCCAACTGAGGAGGGAGGGCCTGGAGCAGGCGAAAGGCAAGGATTACGAGAAGGTGATGGCAGAAGGAACCATGGTGGAGAAAACGGAGAGAGGAGCCAAGCAGGACCCAGGGAGCAGCCAGGATGGCTGATGACTCCAGGGGGCCAACCGACGGTGGTGGAGCAGTTGAGAGAGGAGCCCAGGCAGGAGACAGAGAGCTGCAGAGCCAGGGTGACGCAGAGGATCTGGAGGGCCAAGGCAGAGCAGATGGCTGAGGCGACCGAGGCGCAGACGGGGATCCAGAGGGCTGCGGTGGAGCCTGAGTGACAGAGGACTAGGGTGAAGCTGGAGGGAAGGAGGAGCCCAAAAGAGCCAGAGGGATGGAGGGATGAGGCGAAGCCAGAGGAGTGTATTCCCGAGGCGAGGGCATGTCAACGACCATCCAAGGCAGAGCCGGAGGGAAGAGGGAGCCTGGCAGAGCTGGTGGAGTGACGGGCCATGGTGGAAATGAGGGAGCTGTAAGC
The DNA here is from genome assembly GCA_012976165.1 of Labeo catla. NCBI lineage: Eukaryota > Metazoa > Chordata > Actinopteri > Cypriniformes > Cyprinidae > Labeo > Labeo catla. Next base: position 49,525 of record VONZ01000067.1, read on the forward strand.
CACGGTGGAGCCGATGGATTAACGGTCTGAGGCGGAGTCCAGGTCTCGGAGATTGGAGATGAAGACCGGGGATCCTCCGACCTCAGTGGAGCTGGAGACTGACAGGCCTGCAGGCACTCCAATCCACAGAAGGCTGAGAATGGGCTGAGGGACTGGTGGGATGCAGCGGCAGTGGGACAGAGGATAACAGAGGCAGACAGATAGTTCAAAACAGACAGTGTTGGGGAAAGTTACTTTTAAAAGTAATGCATTACAATTTTGCGTTACTCCCTGAAAAAAGTAACTAATTACATTACTTAGTTACTTTTTATGGAAAGTAATGCATTACGTTACTTTACAGATAGACAGTTCAGGCACAACCTTTGTGGTCGTTTCGGAACAAACAGGGCATGCTGCCCTTAGAAACTGATATTGTGTTTTTAGTATATTACTTTACTATTTAATTTGCATATATTGTGAATTATTCCCCCTGGGACTTTTATTTTGAAATCATGATCTCACAGCGCAGATGCACGGATGTTCACAACTGAAAGAGAAGGAATGATGGTGCAGTACAGCTCAGAAGTGTTATCTTTTAACAGTGTAGTCCTGGAAAACATTCGACTAAGTAGTTTACGAAGTAATTAAGCTATTATGGATGTTTGAATATAACAAGTGATTTGACTTTGATGTTGTAACGAACACTGTTATTGAAGAGAATCGTTGTAAGTAAGATCAAACAGTTGACTGTCATCAAACAGCATTATTGCAATTATGTTTTATAATAATGTTTATTTACATAATGTATTTTCTTTATTTTCAGTTTTACAGTAAAGGATAGTTATCAAGAAAAGTATGTGTTGGGACTTTATTCTAAATGTTTGCTATCTGTCTAATGGAGCACAGTCTCTTCTGTGAGGGCAGAATTCATAAACGGCCTCCATGGCCATAACAGGATAGGCAGACAATGATGGAGGACAAAACGTGTTTTTGAAGCTATTTTAATAATGATGACTCGTACAACATGTTTATGTCCTCAAATTTGTGTCCTCAAATTTGTGTCCTTATAGATCACGCACACACACACACATTTGCGTGAATGGACCGATGACCCCTGTTCATGCCTGCTGGATTATCAAAATGACCATTCAGCTTGTGTATGAGTGTCATAATACTACATTACAGCTTACGGCATCCTTGTGAATTCTGACCCTATAGCTGTAAATTGCAAGGCATCTTTTTTTCACACTTAATTAATGGAATTCACCTTTGCATATTACATACTGTCAACTGAAGGGCTCTCACTGACTGTCATATTCTCGACAATAACCTTGTACAGTAATCTAACCCCTAATTAATTAGCCACCGCCGTGCCCATAAATGAATATGAATGATATTTGTCCGATAGAAGGGCACAGCTTGGCCATTTGACTGTTAGCTACAGGGCACTGTGCCAGATGTGAGCTGTATAGATACTGTACTCATTTAGACATTGATACATTTTCTCCACAGTCTCAGATTTTTGTCTTGACACAATATCTGATTAATTGAAACACTGTACAAAAAGCCTACAAAGACAAAATCAGATTTGTATTCAGCAGATTTCACTCTGTAAAGGTCATTGCTAGATTTAATGCTCTGAAAAATGAACTACACAGCAAGAGACAGCAATAGGTTTTATTTTCTGGAAATAAGTCCAAGGTCGATCGGTTATTCACTAAGAATGTAAGACCTCCCACAGCAGTTTAGGCAAAAAAAAAAAGTCTTTGCTACTTGTCTGAAATATTAATTTGCTCACATACCATAACATCAGTTGCTTTCTTAAATGTGAGGTCCTTTAGCAGTGAATGAATGAATGAACGAAATGCAAAATGCAAAAAATGCAAATGCATATTTTCCAGTCTACTAAACATTTTGAGTTTCAAATACTAAAAAATACTTTTTTTCCTGAAACAACATAAAAACCCTTGTCAGACCAACAATTACCATAAATGTTGTCCCAACTAGTCAAACACATTTGTCTGAACAAAGAATTTCATATTTTTGAAATGTTAAGGCTTTGTGAGTTCCCAGCATGCATTGCAGCATGACAAAATTATGCAGTAACTGTTACAGAATTATTGTTTTGCTATTTGCTGACTTAATTTAAACTTTTTGATGTTGTTTTGTCATACTTGTTAGTTATTTGTTGCACTGTGATGTAAAGAGCTCATCAAAAACAAAAAAAACCAAACCAAAACAAAAAAAAAAAAATGTTAATAAATAAATAAATAAATAATTATTAACAAATAATTGTTGTTTCAGCTGCTGTGATAAGACTTTTTCTAGCATTGCATGAGCAAACTAATTTATGTTGGCTAAACAAAGTAACTTTACTGAAAAAACTGTTGTTGAAAGAACTCAAAGCTCTTACTGCATCAAATTGCCTTATTTTTTATTTATTTATTTATTATTATTATTATTATTTTTAAGTTTTCTCAACTATTTACTTTTTACAGTGTAAGGTGGACATTAAGAATGAAATGTAGAAGCATGGCAGTGTTTAATTATGTAATGGCTGTGAGATAGGCCACTTATCTGAACATGGTAAAGGCCAGCAGGTGTGGGCTGGAGAGCTTAGAGACATGTTTTCTCCCTGTCGGACTAGATTTGGCTGTGGTCCATAGGCACAAGGTTTTATTAGATTTCCTCACAACATAATGGACTGAACTTTTCCCAGATCAAATTTCTTTTTAAAAAGAACAACACAGGGCTTTAACGTTTCTGACATGGGTGTAAAATCCAGTCTAAGGATGACCTGAAAATTGTTCTGGATGCGTTCAAATAATTGGGGCATTATGGGATTCCTGTCAAAAGAAGCTGCAAGAGAGGTTTGATACGAATTGTTCTTAGGGTTTAGTAATTAGGGTTTAAAGAATTTAGTGCAATTAAAAATGTATCTACTAACTAAATGAACGGTTTTAAACTTGACACAATGGCATAAAAAAATCACCAATAGTGTAAGATGCAAAAAGACAAACCAGAGAGAGCATATATATATATATATATACACATTTTCATGTATGCATATCAATGCGTAGGTCACACATTTCTAAAATGCATTCTTGGGTCAGTGACGTGTTTCCGGGCTATGAAAAGCAAAAACGATGTCTTTACCAAAAGGCACCATTGTAATTTAGCTTGTGATTTCCACTTTATTCTGACAGTCAGGCCTCTTTGTTGCAGCCTGACATGCAATAATATTCCATAAATAGCAGAACCATTTCCACGCTATTATGCTGCAAAGGGATCGAGGATCTATTTGCAAAACAGCCGTAATGGTACCTGCGCTTGCTGGCAACAAAAAAATGCTCATTTTGTTTGAAGCTGGTAAATAGCTCTGGGTCTGGATAAGAAAACAGGGCCAGTTATAATACATTACCATGGTGCATTATGACAGTGTGCCTCACAGCAGTTGAGTTGTGCCAATGCACATACCATATGTTGCTTCTCAATGATTATAAATCTTGTTTAAGCTCACAACCATGAGCAATCCACTTGGGTGAAAAAATGAATTAAGAATCCCATATCCAATCAACATTATACGTTTTCTATGTCTGCTATTAAATGATTAATCCTCATTTCAACCTCTCTAAGTGATGCAAAACAGATTAAAGTTCTCATGTTCATGATTATTTCATGTAAATTAATGATTTAGTTTTTTTTTTTTTCTTAATTAAATCCATTTTTCTTGCTTTTTGCATTTTATGGAGAATTTTTTTTTTTTGATATTGTAATATATTGCCATTTTCTTTTTATCTTTCACACTTTTAAGACAAGCTTAGTTAGTGCATAACAGAAAATATTTTATGCATATTTTAAAAGGGGGATCATTAGCTTTTGTTTATGGTAAAATTTTGTTATAAAAAGCCAAAGTTGTATGAATAAATTACAATTTATAATATAAGTTATTATACTGACCTAACAATTTGACTTATGCAAATATAATGATTAATGTTTGTCTTTATAATAATATTTTAACTTTATACGATTTCAGTTTTAGTACAATTTAAACAAACACTGAATAAAAAATGTATTACTTTTTGCAATATATTGTTTATGAAAAAGATGATTAATTTTATGCTATTTTATTTTTATATATTATAAATCATTTTCTTTTCAATATCACACTCACAAACATATCTGCACACTTTTCAGACATCTTGTATTCTTGATTTTCTTTCTGTTTATCTGAGAAAAAAAAAAAACAAAACTCTCAAATCTCAAGCTTTAAACATTATTTTATACATTCAGGCCAGGCTTTGTCAAGCCAACGTCAAAGTTTGTCATCAAACTTTACTCACCTAGTACTTGGCTACATCACAACCAAACAAATGTTTGAACATGTGGAATGAGATTTGTTACCTACAGCAGAGAAGAAGATTTTCAGTGAATACATTTCAGCTTGTTTCTCACACGAAGTTCAGCTTTTATTATACATTTAGGGTGCTTTCCATTCCTTTTTTGAGCTTGATCAGATATTCTTTTGTTTTCCCCAGAATAAAGTAACAGCATATGGGTTTGAAACAATGAGACAGCGAGTAGCCTATAAATGATGACAGTTGCAGCTGTGTGTATGTGGCCAGTCAGTGATCCACCTCCTTTTTCAATTTATCTGGGGTCTGCTTTGGTAAACGCAGTCCTGCTGGCTTGCATCACCTGGTCCTTATCTCTCTCCACCATGCTAAATCCTTTGGTTTTGTCTGTGAGGTCATCTATCCACTGTCCAACTGTTCCTCTAAACACTAAGAGATGAGTCCACTAAACAACTGTGTCAGTTATGCTCACAATATTACTTCTGTGCTGCATTTTGTACAATAAACCACTCACAGTCCAAGTGATATTTGTACTGGTATTGTCACGCTTCTGTTGTGTCTGTGTGTCCTGTAATCTAGGCCTAGTCCACATGTACACAGGCATTTTTATAAAAAGATTTTTTCCCCCTTCACATAAAAATCATCATGTCCACATAAAAACGCGCTGTCAAGACAATGCCAAACCAACAGGTGGTGATATAACCCTAACCGTGAAGCCATGTTGGCCAATCAGAAGCCTAAAAAAAGCTGACAGAACAAGCTAAAATCTCCAGTTTCACCACTAACACGACAACACTGCATCCAGAGTTTCTGAAATCTTTGGTTTTAGTAACTGGTTTGGTTTTAGTAACCGGTACTGCGTTTGTGTGTGGACAAACGGGCCAAAGCACACAGCCCTGCTGAAAAATCCAGCATTGCTGGTCACCAGCATAAGGTATGTTTTGCATGGTGGGATCAGCATAGGATGCTGGTTGCTGGTTTGCTGGTCCCCAGCATGGGATGCTGGTTGCTGGTTTGCTGGTCTCCAGCATGGAATGCTGGTTGCTGGTTTGCTGGTCTCCAGCATGGAATGCTGGTTGCTGGTTTGCTGGTCTCCAGCATGGAATGCTGGTTGCTGGTTTGCTGGTCTCCAGCATGGAATGCTGGTTGCTGGTTTGCTGGTTGCTGGTTGCTGGTCCCCAGCATGGGATGTTGGTTGCTGGTTTGCTGGTCCCCAGCATGGCATGCTGGTTGCTGGTTTACTGGTCTCCAGCATGGGATGTTGGTTGCTGGTCCCTAACATAGGATGCTGGTTGCTGGTTTACTGGTCCCCAGCACGATAAGCAGGTGTGCTGGTGGACCAGCATAAGGCTGGGACCAGCTTGGGATGCTGGTGGACCAGTATTTGTTGTCTTTTGGGTGCTGGTTTAATCCAAGCAAGGCCACAACAAAACTTGTTTATGTTACATATAATGTTTCTTTTGAAATTGGTTTGTGTTTGTAGTTAAGGACCAAGACAATTTTCCAAATTAATTTTAATAAATTATTTGATAAAGAAAAACACAAGCTGCTGGTTACAGGTCATGATGTATAGAGAGTAAAGATAACACAGAAGCAGTGTTGTAGTTAGTGAAATAAATTAGATTCACTTTACAAGTGATGACTGAGCATTAGTGATGACACCTACGATTAACAAGCAGAATCACTGAGAGTAAGAGGAACAACAAGAACAGAAAAAATTGAAGAGGTGAGCAGAAACACATCAACTACTTACAACAACACAGCCTTATGAAATCAGTATCTTACCAGATGATGATTAAATAACCGCAAAAACAAAATAAATAAAGAATTATCATATCTATTTATTGCAAACCAGTTTGGCTTTATTTCTTTCATATGGTACAAGGTTGCTGAGGTCTGTTACCAATATGGTAATTAATCTTCCTTTAAGTTGAGCTCTTGGCCATGAACTTTGGTTGAATTAACTAATGAATTTGGTTGAATTGAAGATTCTGTTTTTGTTTTCATATCTCTGAATGAATTTGTTATGCAATGTACTCAAGCTCTTTTAAAATGATTTGTGTACAGATCCTATAAAACAGGAGACAATTCCTTAATGTTTTAACAATTCCTCAAAACAGTGTGTATGTATGTTCATATTTATGTTTATTTATGTAGCACCATGGTCCTGTGAGACACGACATTTCGTTCCACTGTAGGTCCACACATGTAGCGGAATGGCAATAAAGCTCGACTTGACTTAACTCAGCATTGCTTTGAAACGTTTTACCAGTTTATCTGTGACATTAATTAATAATGTAATCATAACTAAAGCAATTAAAAAAATCAGTTCTACTTTCAGCAGAGGGACCAAAAGAAATGACAGTTATCATATAAATCAATAAATCATGTTTTAACCTTATATTGTTTTTTCTGATGCATCATTAATGTGATAAAAAAAAAAATAAATAAATAAAATAAAATAAATAAATAAATAAATAATATGCAAGCAAAAACTGTTTGTCCCCAAAACACCACTTGCATACAAAGAACTAGCCTACTGACACTCTATACCAACATAAACCAGCCTGGACCTGCACCACACCAGCACTAACCAGCATAAACTAGCACTATACCAGCATAAACCATCCTGAATTAGCACTATACCAGCATAAACCAGCCTGGGCGAGCACTATATCAGCATAAACCAGGCTGGACCAGTACTATACCAGCATTAACCAGCATAAACCAACTTGGAGTCCATGCTGGTTTATGCTGGGTTTTTCAGTACGCAGAAAAAGCTGCAGTTTTAAAAATACCCGTGTTCATGTGGACAGGGCCCTAATGTGTCGTTTTTTTGACGTGATTCACCTGCTCCTCAATGATTACGTCTTTACCTTCTCTGTATTTATACTCCCTTCTTGTCTCTGTTCGTTGTCAGGTCTTGTCTGTTGATAGATGACTGTATGTGTAGTTTTTTCCCAATCATTTGGATTATTAAAAAAAATGACTGAACACTTCATCATCGTCTTGCCTGCATCTGGATTATTACACATACCACTGACCTACCCACCATAGACATGGAGCCAGTGACCACTGTGACAAAAGTGCCAGAGCCCAATAATGCGTCTGAACAGGTGTCAATCCTTTTCAGTCTCGCTTCTTGTCTAGTCCTCGTCTTCCATCTTCTTGTTACGAATTTAAGTCTGGTGAGTTTGTAGGATTATAGCTGGTTCTGTCCAGTCTAAGGCATTCTTAGGCATAATGGACAAGAAGATTTGAAGCATGCGCATAAATCTTGCACACTGTATACAAACTCAACACAACAACAAGGAAAGCTAGAAAAGTTAGTAACGCTAATAGGCTCAGTGGCTTCTGCAGCATAAACACAAGCATGTAGTCCACCATTGTTGTTGTTGCTGTTAAGTGACATAGCAGTGTCTGACGTGTCAGAGTCAAGACGTGGGGGATGACATCATCGTTTCACAAAATATGTGGATTGTCTGTACACACAACAAAACGCAAAAGTGTTGTTTTCAGATTTATACACTCTGGGACACAATTAAAAAAAAAAAAAAATGGCGGTTTCAGGCTCCCAAAATGCTGGATCCATCTAGACAAAAACTCGATACAATACAACTTTTTTTTAAATTTTGTTATCATACATCTGAGTCTGATAGCTCCGCCTACTGTGATAGTTGAGTGACTTCTATTGGGAATGTTCAGTGTGACCACACTAATCACACTGTTTCAGAAGGGCAGCGAGTTAGTATTGTTTGCAAAACGCAAGCGGCACACAACTATGTAAGTAATCAATGCAGTTTACATCACTACATCATTGTGCTGTTAACCAGCAGGGTCTTTTTTGGCATTGTACTGTATTTGTGGGGTGTTTTTAATGTGCCATAAAACGCGGGAGACAGGACACAAAAAACACACTGTCCCAGACAGCAACGTCTTCTCACCCTGGTAGTGTTGCTCCATGCATATGTAAATTCGAGATGGTCAGTAGCATTTTGGGGTGTGTCTGAGTTGTTACCTAATTTGCATGATGAGTGTAATCAATGGGGTGCATGCTAATTGATGTAAACATCACAGGCAAATAAATGACACTATTAGTGGATGCAATTCGTTGTTTGTGAATTCTCCCTATATATGTTTCATCTGTTTGATAATAAATTAACTCATTTTTACCACATTAAATCCTTCCTCCAGAAAATATTTATGGCTCACATTTACTCTGGGCTAATTTGTGGACGATGACGATTTAGCAGAGCAGTCTGCCCATGCATCTGTTTACCCAAACACGCTCTCAGACAACTGAACGACCCATCAGCAGGAAAATGTTAGGATATGAATTTTCTTGCCTGTTGACAGGACATCTAGTTAAGCACCCTGGGAGCAGCCATCATTGTTATTGTGTGGTGTGATTTCTCAGATGAGAACCTCAACTATCGCAGTGGTCCTGCCTGCTGACATGCATTAGTCATGCATCACTTATAAGGGATTGTGCCTGGTTATGGTGGCTGTCAGTCACGCCTAATTAAGAAATCTAGTAATTAATTGGATTTTGCTATATTGGATGCTTAAGTCCAGTGACAGAACAGATGGCTAATTTAAAGGTTCTACAGTTTAACAGTCCAGTGAGAAAGACTATACACCAGACACAGGCACTTGAGGGTCAGAATGGAGATTCTTCCAACAACTTATGTTTGTTGTCTTTGTATATTAAAGGAATAGTTCACCCAGAAATGAGAAGTGGCTAAATGTGCTCACCCCCAGGCCATTAAAGATGTAGATTAGTTTGTTTTTTTAATGGGAACAGATCTGGAGAAATGCAGCATCACTTGCTCACTAATGGATCCTCTGCAGTGAATGCGTGCTGTCAAAATGACAGTCCAAACAGCTGATAAAAACGTCAATAATCCACAAGTAATCCACACCACTCCAGTCCATCAATTAACATCTTGTGGAGCTAAAAATTGCAGGTTTCTAATCAACAAATTCATCATTAAGAAGCTTTTAACTTCAAACCATTGCTTTTGGCCAAAATGCCAGTCTGTAATCAATAATATTGCATTCTCCAATAAAAAAAAAGTCCATCCCTTGGTGTCCTCTCACAGATTTGTTTAGAAATGTTTGAGCTGTTTGAGCTTGTAAACAGTACTTGATCTGTGTTTATTTCTCTTCCACCTGTCACGTGTATTTATTGTGATGTTTTTATCAGCTGTTTGGACTCTCATTCTGACGGCACCCATTCACTACAGTCCAACCATTGGTGAGGAAATTTAAATGCTTAATTTCTTCAAATCTTTTGCAATGAAGAAACAAACTCATTTATATCTTGGATGACCTGAGGGTGACATCATTTTCAGCTATTTTTAATTTCTGGGTGAACTATTCCTTTAAGCATTTTTGTATCTAAAAAATGTATACACCAAAATATTTCTGTTAATCCCTGATGTGCAACACAGTTTGATTATGAGCTATTATATAATTTTCCATGGATGTTTTCAGCTTTTGCACTGATGTCTTCAAAATATTTTTTGATAATCAAATCTATTTTTTCCTCTGGCAGCATTGCCAATATTCTGCACTTCAGTGGATCACGATGAAACAGGGAAATCAATAGTATATTCTTCTCAGCTCACCTATAATAATTCACCTTTGAGTATCATGTGCCTGCAAACTGAGTCATTATATTGAGCTTTTCTTGGCAGGTTGAGCAGGAGTGAAAATAGGTAATACAAGAAAATCTGTTCTCTGAAATAAGGCCAAAGTGTCTTGGTTTGTTGGCCCAATCAATTTCCAATGTATAAAATCAAGCATTTTTTCCTCATTGAATATTCTGCTTCATCTAGACACTCATCACATTACAAAAGTGCAATTGGTTTTGACAGTCATTTCATGTTGACTTTAAATGGTTTATGACCTTTCTTAAATAAAAGAACATTGCTTGAGGCATTTACACATTTATGACTCCTTTAAGCACAATGAATTTAAGACCATGCATGAAAACACACTAAATTTACACTAAAGACGTCTGTCTTGAACTTTTTGTAGACATGTTCCTGATTTTTTTTGTCCCTTCCAACAATACTTTGTTGTAAAAAAAAAAAATAATAATAATAATAAATAAATATTATTATTAATAAAAAATAAATAAATAAAAATGATTAACAATAAGTCAATTTAAAAGAACATGCATTACAAAATGTAACTTTCAGTATTGCAAATATTAATTTTATCATTTATACTGTTTATTATTATTTTAATTTGTATTTATTTATTTATTTGTTTACTTTTTTCTACTTAAAATATTAAAGTGACAGCCCTATTTTTTTATTTTTATTTTTATTTTTATTTTTTTATTTAACGTTATTTATTGCTTATACTTGCAGTAAACTTCAAAACTTCGGGGTTGGTAAGATTATTTTTTATGTTTTTTAAAGAAGTGGGTATTTATTTGATCAAAAACATTAAAAAATAGTAAGATATTATAATTTAAAAGAACTGTTTTCCAATATATTTGTGATATATGATTATATATATATATATATATAGGATTTCTGTTATGATGTGTATGAAAGTTCAAATGCATTTAATTGAAATAGTACTCTTTTATAACATTATAAATGTCTTTATTGTCACTTATGATCAGTTTAATGCATCCTTGTTGAATAAAATTAATAAACTTCTAATTTCTCGGACTGAATACGATGATATACAGTGAATACAGTGAATGCTGAGTGCAGTGTAACGAGTGGAGTCAGAACTTAATAGGTAGGATGTCATATCCGCCTGTCATACCTCCTGCAGCCAATAGGGACATATTAGGGGCGGGGCTACTGTAGCAGGCTGAGCCAGAGAGTGTTTTGGCAGGTGTGGAAAAATAAAAATTCAGATATATAGAAGTTATAGAAGTGCAAGCCAAAATCAAAGACTTGCCAAAGAGACAGAGACAGACAACAGGGTAAAACGAATGTAAACATTGGCAGTGTTTTTACAAGATGAAATTTGATGAAATGTTTGGGTTTCAGTTAAGGCATTGTACTTGCAGAGTTTCTTCTCAATAGGTAAGCTAAACTTTAAAGTATTCCTAATATGTTGGATCTTTTACTGAAAATTACCTACTTTTTCCTGTCACTCTTATAGACCCATAAGAGCTTGTGGAAGGTGTGATGCACGAAAGGGGCGTTTGCAAAGGTTGCTTGAAAACATGCTTTGTTTTTGTAGTTGATGACACTACAGAAACTCCCTACTCTGCATTAAATACACATTTAAACTATAGTAACATTACATTCTGTTAGCACTTCAGTATATTCTTAAAAGGATTTTTAAATAATACATTTATATCAATAGTACTACTTGTTTTTTACAAGGCTACACTTGTTTAAGATGTTTTATTTAGCAAGGACCATTACTCAAGCCTGACTCGCAGTTGTACGTTTTTTTGTAACCTGACACGCGTGTACAGTAACGCTAGCTCACATTTATCGACAGGGACGTTGATCTTCAGGGGTGACATTTTACTTTTTGATGACACATTTGCCTTGCAGTGGTTGAGTGAATATGTAATTTGTGGTGAGTGGTGCCCACACACACTCTTTTGGACAGTCCACCCACTCTCGCTCGCTCATTCTCGTATGTCTCACATCTACTAAGAGACCACGGTCCTGTCTAGGGACCTACACACGAGGTAAACATTTAAAGGAATGGAAGAATTCTTAGCTACAGGCTAGCATTGATGCTGACTCCTACATCTTAACATTTAGCATAAAACAGTGGATGCTGAGGTCACACTAGCACATGAGCATCAGGAGGTCAAGGGCAACGTGCATTTCTCTTCCCACACACATATACTCCGAAAGACAGCAAGAGACGTATCTGGGAGCCGGGCACGTGATACGCGCTCTTTAGTTTTTCCCATCATTGATTGACGAAACAGGTTGCAGAAGTTAGAAATTACATAAATTGATGCACCATTAACTTTTTTTCTTAATATATTTATTAATGTTAGGTATTTAGGGACCAATTCTAACTGTTAACTAGTTGCTTAATAACTTGCCTATTATTAACATATTTACTGTTTATTAGTACTTATAAAGCACCTATTCTGCATGATCATATTCTACATCCCTAATCCTACCCAATACCTCAACTTAACAACGACTTTACTAACTATTAATAAGCAACAAATTAGTAGTTTTGAGACAAAAGTCATAGTTAATGATTTGTTAATAGCGAGAATTGGACCTTAAAAATTAAGTGTGACCAATTCATTATGTATTGATATAACTTCATGGTTTATTAATTTTCTCCCAAAATATGTTTTTACTTGCAGTGCTGACACAAATCGACTTACAGCATGAATAATAATAATAACAATAATAATAATAATAATAATAACACCATTATATATAATATATCATAATCTATTATTACCCGTCATTTTAATTTTCAGATTTTAATTAGAATAACACATTTAATTGCTTTTATTTTTGTTCATATTTTCGTTTTTAATCATGAACCTACAGGACGACAGCATAGTGTTTAAAAAATACACTAGGGCTGAAAAAAAAAAAATAGATTTCTCAATTTTAATAGATTTTCATTTTAATGAACCAGTATCGATTCTTAAATCACAATCAATCTCTTGGTCTATGCTGTTTTCAGTTGATGAATGGACAGTACATAGTGCGTCTTCCTTCCAATAAATAGCAATAGGCTAGGCTTTGTGTTGCTTTTGATATGAAACAAAGTCTCAGATTTCAAATTCTGTCAATTTCCTTAGAAAATTCAAGCAATAAATACCATTTTGGTGCTCTTTAATGTGGTGTGATAGATCGTTGAGCTTCTGTGTACTTGCCTGTGTGTAATCAAATGCATAGGACAATGTTTGTGATAGTTTCGTTTTTGTTCTGTATCCCGTGCTCTGTTGCCAGACTGGAGCACACTCATCACCAACTGGACAGGGGTGGGAATTACAGCTACCATTTACAACAGATCACCCTCAGTGTAATCTGTCAAAATGACGGACAGCCTTCAGATTTTTCTGTCACTGATAAGAAATTTTCATTAATGACGGAGAGTTTTCAGTTAACGTGAGCTCAGATATATATATATATATATACGCATGTCATAGTATACTGTCATATCAAATATATATTTAAATATTGTTAAGAGCTACTTAAATTACTAACAATGTCTTAATGAATACCTATGATTTTATGTACAGTTTACATTTTTGTTAACACAGCAATGTAAGAAAACTTATTAAAATATTTTCTTTAATATCTGTATTGCAAAAAAAAAAAAAAACTTATAATAATAATAATAATAATAATAAATCTTAATTTTCATCCTGGTCTCCATCTTTATGCTTAGATATTCATATGTAAAGTTTACAGGTACAAAACTTGTCTTTTCTTTTTTTGTGTGTGTTACGGAGCAAATGAGACAAGAAGTGGGCGGATCCAAACGCAAGCTTTTATTAAACAGGGACATGGTGATACACAGACAAGGTCAACACCAGCGAACAGATACAAACAGGGCAAGACGAAAGAGTAATCTAGGTACAGGAGAGGGTCGATCAATGACGAACGTAATCCAAGGGGTGAAGAAAATTGGTAATCTGAACAGACAGTCTATAGTTCAAATGAGGTCTGAAGACAGTCTGAAACGGCAAGGCAAAGGGATAAATCCATGACAGGTGATAAATCCAGGGCAGGTTGCAGGCAGACAAGATGAGATGACCAGGCTAGCATCAAGACACGGATGAAACAGACTAAGAACAAGACTTAACTAGACTATAAAACTCCAAAATGGCTCCATAAAGTAGCTAACACTTGGCAAATGCTAAATGCTACACAATACTCGGCCTTGTATTTGTAATGTGTCTGATGGCTGCAGGTGAAAGTGCAATCCGTGCAGTGGAACATGGGGTGTAGTGCAACAGTCTGTGTAGTACGAGTGATGGCAAGGCGACCTCTGGTGGCAGGCAGACCAGACAGGACTCGTGACAGCAGGCAGGACAGGTGAAGCTGAGGGCCACCAGAGCAGAACTGAAGACCTCCATAGTGGAGCAGAGGGAGCAGGAACCCATCAGGGGGGAGCAGGAGCCCACCGGGCTGGAGCAGATGGAGCAGGAGACCACCACAATGGAGCAGATGGAGCAGGAGCCCACCAGGGTGGAGCAGAAGACCACCACGGCAGAGCAGACAGAGCAGAGACCCACGGCAAAGACTGGGACCTGGGAAAACCTGAGACACAAGAGACAGAACAAGGACCGAGGCAGGGAACACAGTAGGCTTATTAACAGTCTCAGCTGACTAGGCTGACAGTTCATGATTAAATTCACTGACCAGGACTAGCAAGACAGACAGTTCAAGATTGGATGTGTAAACAGAAGCTGGACTGGTAGACACTTCGTAACCAAAATTAGCAACTGAAACTAGACAGGCAGACAATTCACACTCAGACCCATTAATAGAAGCTGGAGAGACAGATGGTTCAAAAGATACATTGACTGGTTCTGGACAGACAGGAAAATCAAACACTCTGGGACGAGTTGTCAGTTCACAATCAGACTCAGAAGTAGGTTTAGGACAGAGTTCGCGAGCGGCCTCCATAGCCATGACAGGGCGGTCAGAGGGTTCACAGATGGTCTCCTTGGCCGTGACAAAACAGACAGGGCATTCATGGGCTGGGAGTGTATCGCTGGGCGCTACCACCATGCAGGGAGCTGAAGCTGAGGTTCTGCAGCATAAGCCGCCACCTCTGGGGTAACTGCAGCAGGCATAATTGCCACTGAAAACACCACAGCACACACTGCTCCTTCCGGAGGTTCTGCAGCATAAGCCAAAAAAACAACAACAACAAAACAAACAAACAAACAAAAAAACAGTGGCAATAATTTTTTCTGTAGTTATATAGATAATTTATCCCCTATCTCTAAATCTAACCTGTAACAAACAGACAAGTGTAAACATCTTTTTTTTTTTTTCCCAAACTAAGGTAAAAATGTAAAACATTCTTTGCCAACCTATTTTATTAGATGTCTGCAAATCTGTCTGTGTGGTTCAGGCAGGATAGTGAAAACAGAAATGGACAAATAATTTTTAAATCGATTTGTGTGATTCCTGGTGTCCTTCAAATTAAGAAATGTGAACAAATGACTCTCTATGGATACATAATACAGTCATCAAACAATTTATGAGCAATAGGCCTGTGAATGTAATATCCCTCATGTTACAAGCAATTAAGAGAATCGTTTTTCTGGAGATTTATGAGATTTCTTTTTTTGTTTGTTTGTTTTTAATCTCTTAGCCCATGGCAGTCATCATGTGCTAAGAGCCATCTAGAGAAAATACAGTCAATTGTAACAATGTTGCCTGTGGGTTATTGTAAGCAGTAGTATTTATTGAGGTACATGTGCATTTTGGTGTTATTATATATATATAACAATATATATATAATTATATATATATATATACAGTCACTTTACAAGTTGGCAGTACATTTTCACGTAAACAGTTTTCACCTTACTATGGGGGCTTTGCAGAAATTAATTACTAGACACTAAAGGATACATAAAATGGGCCACAGTAAAGACTTTTATAATATTTTAAAACATTTCTATTTCAAATAAATGCTGTTCTTTTGAACTTTCTCTTCACAAAAAGGGTCCTGAAAAGTTTATCCTGGTTTCCACAAAATTACTGAGCAGCAAAAATGTATTTTATTGTTTCTGAGGGATCGTGTGACACTAGGGGTGTTTCTAGGCTTTCATCAGTACTGAAGCACAGGCCCCCATCAAAAAAGTGTGCCCATATTTTGATACTCAACTTAAATCCTTCTCTGGATATCGTCTTTACTATAGGCAGAGGATGAACTAACTCCAGAGTAAGACTAAAAGTAGCCTGATGTTAATTTATTATCTACACACAACATAAACCAGTCTTTTTAGAGAAGTACCAGATATGACTGTCATTAATTTATTAATTAATTATTTTTTGTATTTAATTTGATTACAATTTAATAAATTACACTGTAAGTTAAATGATTAAGCTTTTATATATAGTTATTCAAACAGCAAATATATAGAGAAAGTGAGCAAAGAAAATTATCAAAAAACATGACTGACAGTCTAATGTGAGTTACTGCACTCTCAGAAAACTCTTGTGATTATCAGTGAAGCTCTCTATACTGTATGATGAATGAACTTCTTACTTACATTTTACCACCATATAGGCTCATTGAAAATCCACACCTCTATATGCATTTCTGCAAAACTGAAAGCCATATGTACAACCTATCAGTGGCGGCTCGTGGGTTTTAAAATAGAGGAGGGGAGGCACACTAATTGTATTGGTCTGGGGATCCCTGCCGATTATTATTATTATTATTATTATTATTATTATTATTATTAATCACTTTAAAATGGCTTTTTGGTTGCTTTTAGTCAGAAAACATAAAGAAAACCACACATATACAGCAAGATAATATAATTTCACTTACCTGTCCTATCACTTGAACTTATCACTTTGTAGATACTCAGATATTTGAATCCTGAACAGCTGCAATATGTACCTCAAGCAGCATAAAAACGCAGCAATACGTACCAATGTGATTAAACATGTGCCACAGTCACAAACTGAACGTGTTTTAGTGCCACTCTCTGGACATTTCACTTTGAAACTGCCACAAAGCGTGCAGTAAGGTACGCAATTACAGTGCTGCAGAAATGTATGTACAGTAGTGGCACGCATTTACAATGAGCCTAGGTTTCCAGTGAGCTGTACAAACACGTAAAAAGAAATATGATGCCACCGTACCTGATCAAATTGAAAGCCGCATTGACATTTTTAAAATTCTTTTTCATCTTATTTACAAAAGCCACAATGGATTTACTTTAATTGTGCAGGGGCCTTTTTATCCAACCCCCCTGTTAATTTCTGACCTGTGGCAAGCAGCCTTAAAGATGCTCGGCTTCTTCACCTTCTGTACAGAGTTAAAGAAGACATTTGCAAGCTTTGTTTCCAACAGTAGATTGTAGGTAAATATCCACTTCATCTCCACTGCAAACGATCCAGTGCATAAGTGAACTGTCTCAAACTGATTGCATGCCGCTGTAGTGAGCATGTATCAGAAGTGGTGCGTGGATGGCCAAACAACGATCCGTTGTCAAGCCATGTGTCATCCGCAGCTCAATGATCCCAGAGGGTAGTGGAGGCTATTGTGTATTGTTCACAGCGACAAATCACCAGCAGCTACAACAGTGGTGACCAGGGCAATGTGTCACAGCACACAGATCATCACAGCCTTCTGCATATGGGGCCTGCCTAACCGACCATCCAGTCAGAACCCCATGCTTACTGCACACCATCACCAACAACGCATGAAATGGTCCCAAGATCATTGAGACTGGACTGTTGATGATTAGACAAAAAAAGGCCTGGTTTGATGAATCAGGAATCCTGGTGCATCATGTTAATGGCCGAGCATGGATACGCTCATTACCAATAGAGGCTATGGCACCTGGATGCACTGTTGGGCGGACACAGGCCGGTTATGCTGCAGGCAATGTTTTCTTGGGACACTTTTGGCCCCATTATCCTAATAGCTCAATTCCTGACAGCTGCCAGGTATCTGAACATCGTTGCAGACCAAGAGCACACATTCTTGTCAGTGATGACCATTACCAACAGGATAATGTGCAATGCCACACTGCCAGAATCATCAAGGAACATAATGGTAAATTTCTGTTAGTGTCTTGGCCTTCAAACTGACCCAGTCGAACATTTATAGCTCAACTTGGAAAAGCGGATTTGTGCTACATCACCACCACCCCCCAATAAACGGGCACTCGAGGACCTGCTTTTGACATTAAGGTACTAGATACCCCAGGAGACCTATCGCCACCTTGTTGAATCAATGCTTCGTCATCTGGCGTGATAAATGAGGCCCTACAGGTTATTGGGTCGACGGTCATACACATGACCAGAAAAGAAAACGTTTATTTTTTGAAAGTTTTGTTTGTGGAAATAGTTGATTTAGTTGTTGGAGACAGCAATATAATGCATGAGCAATTACTAAGTTCAACTGTATAAGACTTTAAAAACCACTGAAAAAGCATTTTGTGCTTCTTTGGGTAAAAAATAATGCTTAGTGTATTTATGGAGCTTTTAGTTCTAATGTAAATGACCTTCTTTGAGTCTACCCACGCTTTGTCACAGAGAACAGTATGATTGGCTAGCCACTCACCTGGAAACCTCACAGAGATCTGCAAATGTGGCTGGAAAAGTAGACAACATAATAGCAGGCATCTCAACCAATGCACCCACTGTAAAACATTAGCTGAACATGTTGCAGTTTCCCGCACTAGTGGTGGTGCTGCAAGAATATTCCGGCTTTTAAAAGCAAGACCCGGGTGGTTAGGGAGCTGAGAAGCCTCTTCACTTCTTATTAGCGTTGCCATGGAAACCAGGCATGGAAAGGGGGCCGATAAGCACAGGGGTGCCGTGCCATGGAAGTGTGAAAGACAGGTGTGACAATTTGTCTGGATTCAGCTTAGCATGGAACATTCCATTGATGTACCAACTCCAACAACGTGCTAATCACAGTAATATTGTTTAATGTTATATTTAATGTTTATTTGAATTCATGTTTGTGTACGCAATATATTTAAATAATATTGTGATTACATTTTCAAAAACAACAACGGCTATGAACTAATCATTCTGAAGTAATTAACTGTTCATATAAGGTACTGTATACTATACTCCTTTTGAAAAATGCTACAATATAAGAAATATGCACAGTTTAGTATTTTTTGGAGGAAAAAGAAGTGCACATAATTGTAATAAATGCACTTTTAGTGTACTTCAAATCTTGAAAGTATATTTTCAAAACTATACTTGCAGATAATATAGTATTAATGAAGTAAAAGACAGCTAAAGTGTGCTTAAAGGTTTAATTTTTGGGACAATGTTTCTTAACACTTAACACTTCTTTAAGTACACTTTGGAGAAAAAAAGTTCACTTTAAATTATTGTTAAATTGAAGGTTGCTTTAAAGTGCATTTTAAATTTTAATTGCTTTGAAGTGCATTTTTGTCACACCCCTGTGGATTGTTTTTGTGGTTTTCCCAATGTATGCTCTTATGTGGTCTTTCCTGTTCCGTCTTCAATTATTACGTCATTGTTTAATCGTTCACTCTTGTCCTCGTCTGAATAGTCTGTGTATATAAGTTTGGTTCTGTTCCCCATTGGGTGGTCGGTTATTGTAATTGTCACTCCATGTATTTCAACGTCTTTGTCAGTTGTTTGCGTGTGGATTCCCTTCTGTTCCTGTTCGTTCCTGCTCCGTTGTATGGATTACAATAACAAACTGTGTTTCCTGTTTTTTTCGTCCCTACTCCTCATTCCCCGCAAACGACGCCTGTGACAGAATAACCGACCGCCAACAACAACATGAGGGCTGAGGAAGCTTTGTGGCGTTTGCGGCAAGGCGGTCGGAAGTTGGAGCGGTATGTGGAGGAATTCCTCGAGCTAGCTAACCAGCTGAGCTGGCACGACGCTGCCTTAGGTGCGTGTTTTCAGCTGGGGTTGGACGAAGAGACAATCCGTTGCGATCTTCCCGTTTGTGAGTATCCCCTGATCAAACTGATTAATGTAGTCCTTTTTTGAATGGATCTGATTTCGAAGTGGAGGAGGATTACATATCTCGTCATCCAGCCCCCTCTGAAACACGCCACGTCGTGTCAGCTCACACCACTCCGGGAGCCCCCACATGCCGCGCCAACGGTTCGGACCGCCTGCCCCGCCCCAAACGAACCCCCCTGGTCCAAGGCTCCGTCTGCTTCCTCAGCCCGGAACCGCCGCGGCCCGCTCACTGACTCCGGCAGCGGCTAGCTCACGGACTCCAGCCACGGCCTCGTGCTCGAGTAAGCCTGCGCCTCCCAAGCGCCCTCCTGTGCCTGCGCCTCCCGAACACCCTCCTGTGCCTGCGCCTCCTAAGCCCGGCCTTCCTGTACTCTCCTGGGCTGACAATACCCTAAGTTTCCCCAAGAAAATTTTGGGGGGGCTACCCCCCTGATCCTCCTTGGCCGTCTGGATTATGTACCTGGCCATGGCTTCCCGAGTTCCCTGATCCTCCATGGCCGCCTGGACTATGCACCTGGCCATTGCTCCCTGAACTCCCTGACCCACCATGGCATCATGGACTGGATGCTCCGCCGTGGCTCCCTGAGCTCCCTGACCCGCCATGGCACCAGAACTGTATGCTCTGCAGTGGCTCCCTGAGCTCCCTGACCCGCCAGGCATACTGGACTGTATGCTCCGCCATGGATCCCTGAGCTCCCTGATCTGCCCTGGAGGCGTACCTCCTATCCCTCCTGTCTGCCCTGCACGAGCCTCCAGGGCGCCCACCCCCCTCCCCCTTGTTACGGCGCGTGTCGCCCCTTATGGAAGGGGGGGGTAATGTCACACCCCTGTGGACTGTTTTTGTGGTTTTCCCAATGTATGCCCTATTTGGTCTTTCCTGTTCCGTCTTCAATTATTACATCATTGTTTAATCGTTCACTCCTGTCCTTGTCCGATTAGTCTGTGTATATAAGTTTGGTTCTGTTCCCCATTGGTTGGTTGGTTATTGTAATTGTCACTCCATGTATTTCAACGTCTTTGTCAGTTGTTTGCGTGTGGATTCCCTTCTGTTCCTGTTCGTTCCTGCTCCGTTGTATGGATTACAATAATAAACTGTGTTTCCTGATTTCCTCGCCCCTACTCCTCATTCCCCACAAACGACGCCCGTGACAATTTTAAGGTTCATGTATTTTAATGTTCTAAATTATAAATTTGTAATTAAAAAAATGTAAATGCATTGCATAGAAGTTACAACAGAATTGACAAAGTATATTTTAGTTTACCATAAATGCCTACATTCAGCAGTGCATTTTAATCATATTTCATAGTCAATAAAAGTAATTATGAAAATACTTTTAAGATAAGTCCTGCTTAAAGGGTTAGTTCACCCAAAAATGAATAAAGGGTGGATAAAGGTCTCCTTTAGTGAATTGATGCATTTTTGAAAAAAAAAAAAAAGTCCATATCCAAAACGTAACAATCACTTTAATCTAACTTGCACCGGCTGGTCGTACCCGGAAGCAGTTCCGGGCAGATGACCAACGTTTGTTTACAGGAACAAAAGAAAGGAAAGTTTTCTAACTTTAGCAAAAGAAGTCTCTTCTTGGTTTATATCAAAATTCTCAGACATTTTCCTTTACAAATCCTCATTTTGAACTTTGTGACCATTGTTTTGTTAGAGCCGTGCGAGGCACTTTTTTTTTATGGATGGATACACTTTATTGGACTTGTTTTGGACTGATGAAGAGAAACACCCACCCATGCAATGATAAAGCTTAGAAATGCCAGGATGATTTTTAATTTAACTCCGACTGGATTTGTCTGGAAGAAGGAGGTTATATACACCTAGTATGCCTGGAGGGTGAGTAAGTTATGGGCTAATTTTCATTTTTGGGTGAACTAACCCTTTAAATAAGTCAAAAAATCACTCTAAAGTTTAAAGTAATACATTTCCTTTACACTACCGAAAGACAAAAGTTTTTGAACAATACGATTTTGAATGTTTTTTGAAGAAGTCACTTTATATATAAGAAATTATAGAATATTAATACTTTTATTTAGCAAGGATGCTTTAATTTGATCAAAAGTGATGATAAAGACAATTATAATGTAAGAAAAGTATTTTTAAAACTATTTTCTTAAATATTTTTAAAACTATTTTAAATAGTAAAAATATTTCAAATTTCTACTGTTTTTGGTGTACTTTGGATCAAATAAATGCAGGCTTGGTGAGCAGAAGAAATTAAATGAAAAAAAAAAACATTAAAAATCTTACGATTCCAAAACTTTGGACTGGTAGTGTACTTGCAACCAAGCATTTAAGTGTCCAGAAATATTTTATTTAATTTTGCACTTAAGTGTAATATACTATTTGTGTAACACATACTCCCTAACACTTAATTTTAAGAACCTATTCTCATTATTAACTAGTTGCTTATTAGCATGCCTATTACTAGCATATTGGTTGTCTATTAGTACTTATAAAGTACATATTAATGCCTTCTGGATGACCATATTCTAGATCTGCTTTACTAACTGTAGTAAGGTACTCTAGTACCCAGTAGTAATTATGAGTTTATGGAGACAAAAATCTTAGTTAATAGTTAGTTAATAGTGTGAATTTGATCTCAAACTAAAAGTATGTTATGAGTAAGTATGTAACACGGTATATGGGAGTGTACAAGGTATGTTAAAGTGTCACAGAGGTTCAGGAGTGATTTTGAACACTGCTGGCATTTGACAGCTGATGCGTTTCATGACGTAAGTGCACTCATCACTGGTGTGTGATGAAATTCAGCTGTCATGAAAACACACAACTCTAATTGCCCTCACTCTGGTTTTATCACCTTGTGTCATGTGCTTAATCTCTCTCTCTCTCTCTCTCTGTGACCCACACTCCCTCTGGGTGAAAATGTCTCATTAGGGGACTGGAGTTTGACAGGAAGAACAAACTTTGTGGGTGTGTGGAACATCTGTAGCACCACCTGTGATGTGTCAGTTTAGTGGCAGACAACAAATACAATGTTTTCTCAGTGCAAAAGACAAGATGCTAAAGACTTGAGCTTTACTGATTTCAGCTGGTGAATATAACTCATTTGCCATTTAATAAATAAAAACAGATAGTATTGAATTAAACATTAAGCTTTTAAGTAGAAAGACTGAAATAGTATTTCCAGAAACCTTTGTTTTATTTTAGTGTAGCTGTGTAGTTTTATATCACAAAATCTAGGAGACAGCCAGACAGTCCGCAGTGGTCTTGAAATAAAAACTGAACCGCATTAAACCAAAATACTTGCAGCAATGTCTTATTACATTGATTTTTAATGTTTGTTCTCCCAGCCCACAGCTGTCCTCCTACAGGGTTTGCTTGCTTATGGGCAAAACACAGCTCTCAGAGTTGAAAGTCACTGGATTATATCTCAGTGTTTGTTTTCCTCTCTGTACTCAATAGAGCTAACACTCTTGACATGTGACCTGTCTATTTTTGGCTGATCTTCTCAGGTGGAGTGACTCTTAGCTTAGTAATTGGACTGTTCGTTAAGCTACAGGTCATACAGCATGTATACCTACAGATTTTATACACACTATGTATAATCAGTTGAAGTCAAAAGTTTACATACACCTTGCAGATTCTGCAAGTTGAATTTAAAAGTTGAATTTTAAAAAAATTACCCTATTCATACGCTTGGTTCGTAATACTGTGTTGTTACCTGAATGATACACAGGGGGTGAAAACTTTTTGAATTTGAAGATCATGGTAATTTAACTTATTTTGTCTTCTGGGAAACATTTGAGTAGCTTCTGAAGGGCAGTACTAAATAGAAAAAAATAAAAAAATAAAAAAATACTGTACTGTATTTTCATTCTGTTCAAAAGTTTTCACCCCCTGGTTCTTAATGCATATTTTTTTTTTTTTTTTTTTTTTTTTCTTGGAGCATCAGTGAGCATTTTAACCTTCTGTAATAGTTGCATATGAGTCCCTCAGTTGTCCTCAGTGTGAAAAGATGGATCTCAAAATCATACAGTCATTGTTGGAAAGGTGTCAAATACACAAACATGTTGGAAAACCAACAAATTTGTGGGACCTAAAGGATTTTTCTGAAGAACAGCAGACAGTTTAACTGTTCAGGACAAACAAGAACTCATGAACAACTATGACTAAATAAAAAACACAGATCATTCAGGTAACAACACAGTATTAAGAATCAAGTGTATGTAAACTATTGAAAAGGGTCATTTTTATAAATTCATTTTTTTTTTCTCTTGTGGACTATATGTAAACATCTTTTACGTGAAATATCTTATTCAGGTCCGTACTGAATAAACAGTAACATGCATTTTGTATGATCCCTCTTATTTAGGTAAAATAATTAACATTTTGGAGATTCTGCAAGGTGTATGTAAACTTCTGACTTCAACTGTATATACTGATTAAAACATTTACTGATTACATGCAATTAATACAACAGAACAGCGCAAACAATGCAAAATTTACATTATAGGTTTTATATCTATGTGAAGGGCTTAAACAGCATTTTTTTCCCAAACAAACCCCAGCTAACACAACTAGATTTCAGCTCATTATCCCAATTTCACTTTGTATCTAAATGCCTGACAGATTATTCAATGTGTGCATGAATGTCTGTTCATATTTTGACAAAACATATCAGAATCCAATGTAAACATTATTCCTGTGGAGATGTTTTATAATGAGCAGATTTTTGATAGTCATCAGGGATTAGATGTACAGACAAACAAGTGGGAAAAAAATCTGGAGTAGGTGTGTCAGACTTTAACCGTCTGACCTTTGCAGATGTTTACATGACTTGACATGTTGTCAGCTTGTTAAGCATAATTGATGTTAGATTGTGCATATAAACACACTCCATAACAGGCACTATTGCTTGACAACAAGTATGCCAAGCTGTTTCTACAAAACAAGAATGCTCGAATGAATCATATATATAAATGTTTCTGTGCAAGTCCTGATCATATACTTATAGAGATAATGTATTGCAAATCTTGCAACAGAAAAAAAGGATAGTGCGTATTGGAAACAGCACAGTCCCTTGCTGATACATGCATTAGGCAATACATCCAAAGAGACACAAACCCTCAAACCATTGCCTTTAGAAAATCAAGTTAGGTAGACTGTTTACAAAAGCGCAAATATTGAAGTCCCATGACAGCATGAGTCCCAAGGCGCCAGCTCTGAGCATTCACAAATTCAAGTAAAAGATAAATTATACATAAACTTTGATTAAATCAAGAAAGCCCGAGGAAAAGGTAGAATAACCCCAGAGTTTATCTCACTTTCCCACAGCAGCTACCTTGCAGAAGAAGATAGAATACTGAGCATTGCACACATATTGCAGTAGAAAATCTTGTGCCATGCACAGCAACCTGAGATTTGGATCTGAACTTGTGGCGATTCAGTATATTCAAAATTTAAGACTGATTTAACATTACATCATTTCAGATGATGGCGGTTTAAAGATGTCTTCAGTGGGTGAAAGCCAACTGAACATCTTCCAAGGTAGTCATATTCGTATTCACAGGTGTGGAAGTACCTTTGCACGGGTTGCGCCAACCGTGATTGATGGTTGGTACTCAAGCAAGTGAAATGCGCCCATTTTGTGGACATTTAAAGAATATTCCAGTTAAGCTCAGTTGACAGCAAATGAATGAATATTATATCAGTCATGTTGACCAATAGAGCTTCTTTGCTCATAAAATGTCTCAGAAGTTTCACTAATGTGACCAAAGCTTCACCTTAAAGGGGAAGTCCACTTCCAGAACAACAATTTAGATATAATGTTTTCCCCCCTTGTCAACCAAGATGTTCATGTCTTTCTTTCTTCATTTGAAAAGAAATTATGTTTTTTGAGGAAAACATTTCAGCATTTTTCTCCATAAAATGGACTGATATGGACTTCCGAAATGCAGTTTAAATGTGGCTTCAAACGATCCCAAATGCGGTTGTAAACGATCCCAGCCAAGGAAGAACGGTCTTATCCAGCAAAACGATCAGTTATTTTCATAAAAATACAATTTTTGTACTTTTTAATGTCAAACACTCATCTTGTCTTGCTCTCCTTGAACCCTGTATTCTGGTTCAAGACAGTTAGGGTATGTCGAAAAACTCCAATCGTATTTTCTCCCTTAACTTCAAAAATCATTTCAAATTCATCCGATATTGCTATAAATTGTTGTTCTGGAAGTGGACTTCTTCTTTAATGATTTTGTATTTAACTTTGCAGCTCAAACAGTACACACAATTTAGCAGAAGAGTTAATGTAGGTGTACTGACTTATTTACATAAATTTACATTTGTTAGAATCAGAGGTTATGTAGGAATATTTACAAATACAATGCAACATAGCACTTGATATTTCAAATCAAAATCATAGGCCCACTACATTTTCTCTGAAATTTATGCTGATCCAAATCCCAGATTTATTTGCATCCCACATGAAGAATAAACATATAAAAAGGCTTCAGTACAGAGTGTACCATTACTATTTGCTTGATGTATGCAGTCTCATACAGGGCTTTGAATAACATCATAAATCACTGTGTTCACATAACACATTAATAACTGGCCCTCCAGACCATTTCATCTCTGACTGAACTCCTATTCTGTGGCAGTCATCTGGCTGAATAGAACTTTAATGGCAAATGCCAACCTTCTGAGGATTATGACTGCAAATTCCCCTTCTGGCTAATTAAGATGAGTACCAGTTAGACGCGAGAGCATTAGACAGTTTTATGTCTTATGACCTTTCTCAAAAATTAGAAAGCAGCTCACCCAAAAATGAATTGTCTGTCATCATTTGCTCACCCTCATGACGTTCTCAGTGACAGGCTTATGATTAATGATATGGGAAGAAGAAGAAGAAAAAAACATGCATAACTTATTTACGAAAGATGATTCGATTCTACTAACCTTGGAAAGTTTACAGATTCTCCAAGATGTTTTATAAATCAGACGGTCAGTAAAGGACTGTGGGTGGGAATGCCATCTCAGGATGCGGCAGCATGACTTTTTCTCATTTACATTCGAATGGCATTTTCTGGGGACAAACTCACAGCTTTAGAGAACAAATCATTAAAATGTTCATCTCAGAAGCTTTCTTCATTAGCTGAACCGCTGTCCAAGGGTGCAATAAATAGCAAGAGGAATAACGATATCTGTCTTATTACCTTACAACAGGATAACAGAATGCTATTATTACAAGACACAAACTCTAGTAGTGCAGATCACATAGAAATCTGTAAGACTGACACATAGATCACGTCTTGCTTAGCTCAGGAGTTGTTGTTCTCATTGCATTTTATTGCAAATGATACTTCTTGGATCTTGCAAGGGAGTTCAGTTTCCAAATTAATTCTAGAAGGCAATCCATAATTGCATTGTGATTATTAGAGTGTAACTGCCACTGCGGTGGGATAATGTGCTTGATTTGTCTTGTGTATAGCAAACAAAACAGTGTGATTCCATTAGGGTCTTCCCATAAGGCCTAAGAGTATAAAACAATAATTAGCAATGTCGGGAAATGATGCTGTACCTGAAACATCATATTGATTGCAGAAGATGAAGATGCGCCAGTGCCCCTTTTAGAGTTTTCAATTGATGATACATGGCCTATTCACTTAATATGTGCTCTTATAAATGTGATTTATGATTTAAGCATAAACATTTGTGAGACTTATTTTATTCTGAAAAAATAAAGATGTAATTCTGAGAAATAATATCTCAATTGCAAGATATATTTACAGTTCTGACTTTTTGTTTGTTTGCTTTTTTCAGAATCAAGAGTTTATATCATGCAATTCTGAGATTACAACACACAATTGCAACTTTATATCCTATTTGCAGTTGCAAGTTTATATCTCACTATTTTGAGAAAAAAAGTCAGAATTGTAGGATAAAAAAAATCAGAGATGGAGATGGGCTTCCATATTATAGGCCCGGTTTCACAGACAGGGTTAAGTTAGGTTAAGTCAGGATTAGGCCATAGTTCAATTAGGGCATCTAAGGAGTTTTTATAAATGTGCTTTATATAAAACACTACTGGTGTGCACCTGAGACAAAACAATGTCACTGACATATTTTAAGATCAGTGCAAGTTTCATTCAGTTAAAAACAGGCCAGACATGCATTTTAGTCTGAGACTAGACTCAAGCCTCGTCTATTTGAACTACAAATACATTCTCGCCTGAAAACCTCTTAAAAATACATTCTGTGACACAAAAACAGTATTTTTTAAAATAAAAGGGGATCTGGGTGTCCGCCATGACACACACTGTGAGAAGTACCACAAGCGGAGTCATACAAATGGTAAAAGGGCTGTTGGACTCTAATTAGCCAATCAGATTCGAGGACCAGAAGGAACTGTTGTGTAAATATATACCATTTATACACATATAATACACGCACACACACACACACACACACACACACACATATACATATACATATATATATATATATATATATATATCACCGTATTTTTATTGTATTTTAATGTTAAAATGTGCAGCCTTGGTGAGCATAGCAGTCTTCTTTCAAAAACATTAAATTATATTATTCAAAACTTTTATCCACTAGTGTATGATAGAGGTATCATGAAAAATCATGGACTGATTTCAATTGGTGTGCCTGTGTGATTGCCTGTGTCTACAATTGCCTTAATTTTACCTTGTCAAAGCTGTATTCAACTACTTTCGAATCTCACACATTTATCCATATTTCCTCCTGTTCCCTAATGACAGGGATTGGGTTATGGTTTTCAAACTATCTTTCAACCAACTACAATTAGCTGAGAGCACACAACAAGCCAGTTGCCATGGTCACCAGAAATGGCTGGGCCTAATTGGAATTCACAGGCACCGGAAAATCACCCGAATGAGAGAAAATAACAGTGACTGTCTGACCTAACAGCAGCAATACAAAAGCATTTTTTTTAAATATAGACAAAAATATTCAGTCCCCGAAATGAACTGGACTATAAAAGTGTCATTAAATCTGGAGGTGTTGAATGCGTGCATAATGGGCTGGTGGGTTAGAAGAAAAAACAACAACTTTTATTTGTTCTCCACTTTATTTATTTATTTATTTATTTATTTATTTATTTTTCATCAAAGACATTTCAGGAATGTTCTCCATATAGTGGACTTCTATGGTGCCCACAAGTCTGAACTTCCAAAATGCAGTTCAGTGCATCTTCAAAAGGCTCTAAATGATCCCAGCCGAGGAAGAAGGATCTTATCTAGTGAAACAATCGGTTATTTTCGGGAAAAAATAAATAAATAAAGTAAAAAATTTACTTTTTAACCTCAAATGCTCATCTTGTCTAGCTCTGTGTGTACTCTGTGTATTCAGGTTCAATACAGTTAGGGTATGTCAAAAAACTCCCATCTCATGTTCTCCTCCAACTTTAAAATCAGTCCTACATCACTGCAGAAGTACTGACCCAGTGTTTACAAAGTGAATGTGCAAAGAAGGTCAAATACCCTTTACATAAAAGGTAAAATGTAGGTGTAGGATGATTTTGAAGTTGGAGGAGAAAATGAGATGGGAGTTTTTCCCTAAATCCTGTTGCAAGACTTTAAATGCAAAGTAATTACATTTTTTTATACATAAGTTGGAGCAAAATGAAAATCACAATGGACAGCGCTATTGAGATTTTTCTCTTTTATTATACTGTATAGGAAGTGTTTTGAGCTGTCTTTTTGACTCACATTAGCGCATAAATCTCAACAATTGTCACGGAGGCTTGACGAGAAATGAAAGGTTCGAGATGTGTCCCCTTGTAGCGTGACGGAAAACTCAAACGCGGAAACACACGAGTGAGCAGGTAAATCACGCAGTTGGTCTGAGAACGCTCCGATAAGGAGTAGAGATTTCCACCAAGAAATCCGCGTTCTCACACGCACACAGACAGGCAAATAACCGCTCCGAAGAGCAGAGAGTTTACTCACGTGAGTGACGAAGTTGAAGGGACCTGACGATGATGCGAGCATGAGCTCAATGTCTGGTGCCAAACAACACCTGCTTCCTGCTTAAATACCTGCGTGAAGTTACTTCCGGGTCCTCGTGACCTCACGTGATCCGGTGCGTGTGACACCTGACGGTCCCGGGGCGGAGGATACCCGACGACGGTAGTCCTGGATGAGGGCTGGATCCAGGATGAACCGCCCGGGGACCCAAGAACGCTCCTCCGGACCGTAGCCCTCCCAATCAACGAGATATTGGGTGCCACGGCCCCGGGTTCGCGAGGCAAGGATCCGCCGGACGGTGTACGCAGGACCACCGTCAATGATCCGGACCGGGGGAGGTGCAGTGACCTGGGGAGACAGAGGGGAGAAGAAGACAGGTTTAAGTTGTGATTGATGAAATACAGGATGGATCCGGAGAGAGGCAGGCAGCTGGAGCCGGAAGGTGACAGGGTTTAGTCGGTGCGTGATCTTGTAGGGTCCGATGAATCGTGGAGTGAATTTTTTGGTCTCTGTCTTTAGGTTGATGTTGCGGGTGGAGAGGTAGACCCTGTCACCTACATGGAACAATCGTCCCGGAGGGTGCCGGCGGCGGTGTTGAATGGTGTACCGACGATTGGCCTTCTGGATGGCAGTCCGAGCGTGGTTCCAGATCCGCCGGCACCGGCGGACCAACTGTTGGGCGGACGGGACATCAACCTCCGGTTCTTGATGTTCGAACACCGGGGGTTGGTACCCGTAGCATACCTCGAAGGGGCTTAGATTGGTAGCCGAGGAGGTGTGCAGGTTGTTAGATAGTTCAGCCCAGACGAGGTAGCGCGCCCAGGAGCGCAAAACATCGAAGGAAGCACTCCAGTTGTTGGTTGGCCCGCTCCGTCTGGCCGTTCGTCTGAGGATGGTGACCGGACGATAGGCTGGAGGTGGTACCGACCAGACGGCAGAAGGCCTGCCAGAACTTGGCCGTGAACTGGGGCCCTCTGTCCGAGACGATGTCCTTGGGGAACCCATGCAAGCGGACTACGTGTTCGAGTATGAGTTCCGCGGTGGTCTTGGCCGAGGGGAGTCCGGTGAGAGCCACCAGGTGCACAGCCTTAGAGAAACGATCCACAATGGTCAGGATGGTGTTCTTGCCCTGCGAGTCAGGGAGTCCAGTGACGAAATCGACCGAGATGTGACTCCAGGGGCGCTTGGGGATGGGGAGGGGCTGCAGCTCGCCGGTGGAAGGTGAGTTGATGGTCTTGGAGCGAGCGCAGATGTTACATGCCTGGACGTACTCCTGTACGTCTCTCCTCAACGTCTTCCACCAAAACGCCCTGCCGATAAACGAGATCGTCCTCTGGACCCCCTGGTGACCTGCCAAGGTGGAATCGTGCCCCCACTGGAGAACCTCTCTGCGGAGATGGTCGGGCACAAAGAGGCGCCCAGCGGGGGTTTCGGGTGGAGGAGGGGTCTGGCTGTGACTCTGGCGGACTCTCTCTTCTAACCCCCACTGGAGAGGAGCCAGGATGATGTGTGGAGGCAGGACAGGCGCGGGATCCGAGGAGGTGGTGTCTCTTTGGTGTTGGCGTGAGATGGCGTCTGCTTTCGTATTCTTCGAGCCGGGCCGGTATGAGAGCTGGAAATTGAAGTGCTCGAAGAATAGAGCCCACCGCGCCTGCCTGGGGTTAAGCTGTTTGGTCTGGCGGATGACGGTGAGGTTCTGGTGGGCGGTCCAGACGGTGAATGGGTCGCTGCCGCCCTGGAGCCAGTGACGCCACTCTTCTAGAGCCCACTTGATGGCCAACAGTTCACGGTCCCCTATCCCGTAACGCTGCTGTGTGGGATTGAACTTCCTCGAGAAAAAACTACAGGGATGTAGTTTCTCGTCTGGACCGCGTTGCGAAAGGACCGCTCCTACGCCCACATCGGAAGCGTCCACTTCGACAACGAAGGGTTTAGTCGGGTCAGGATGAATGAGAACCGGAGCGGTGGTGAACAGGTGACATAGCTTCTTGAAGGCTTGAACGGCTTCAGGTGTGAGTTGGAAGTCTCCACGTGATGGTTTGGTGAGAGCAGTCAGAGGTGCCGCAGTTGCGCTGAAGCCCTGGATGAATCGCCTGTAGAAATTGGCGAACCCCAGAAAACGTTGGAGGTGTTTGAGCGACGTAGGTAGGGGCCACGAGCGCACAGCCTCCAGCTTCTGGGGATCCATGGCCACACCCTGAGATGATATCACGAAGCCGAGGAATGTGGTGGTGTGCTGGTGAAAGGCACATTTCTCCAAC
Organism: Labeo catla; assembly: GCA_012976165.1. Classification (NCBI taxonomy): domain Eukaryota; kingdom Metazoa; phylum Chordata; class Actinopteri; order Cypriniformes; family Cyprinidae; genus Labeo; species Labeo catla. The sequence continues at coordinate 81,745 of VONZ01000067.1, forward strand.
TTGCAGTACAACTGGTGGGCCAGCAACCTTCTGAGTACTGCTCGGACATGCTGGGTGTGTTCCTCGAGCGTCTTGGAATATACGAGGATGTCGTCCAGGTAAGCGTAGCACCACCGACCCAGCATGTCCCGGAGAACGTCATTGATGAATTGTTGAAAGACGGACGGACTGTTGCACAGACCAAACGGCATAACCAGGGTCTCGTAGTGACCAGTGGGGGTGATGAAGGCCGTCTTCCACTCATCACCCTCCCTGATGCGGACCAAGTTGTATGCGCTCCGTAGGTCCAGCTTCGTGAAGAAGCGGGCACCAGAGAGGGCGTCCAGGGCGGTGTTAGTGAGAGGTAGTGGGTGACGGTTCTTGATGGTAATTTGATTAAGCCCCCGATAGTCAACGCATGGCCGAAGACCCCCGTCCTTCTTCTTCACGAAGAAGAAGCCCGCGGCCGCCGGTGAGCTGGAAGGACGGATAGTGCCGGCCCTGAGTCCTTCCGCCACGTACTCCTCCATCGCCTGGTGTTCGGCGGCCGACAGGGAGTACAGATGACCGCGGGGAGGCACCGCGCCCGGCACGAGGTCAATAGCAAGGTCGTAGGGGCGGTGAGGTGGTAGGCGAGCAGCGCGACCCTTACTAAAGACCTCGGCCAAGTCGCGGTACGGAAGTCCATGGTGTATTTGCTGACGCTGCGCTCGCCCTGCCTTAGATGGTACAAACGAGAGTCCACCTCCACCTCGCTCTCAGGATGTTGGAAGGCGGCCTTGAGCTGGGTGGTGAACTCGGGATACGAGTGAGCCGCGATCCCGTCAGCTTTCAAGACCGCCGCAGCCCACTCTGCTGCCTGCCCGGTGAGGAGAGAGATGAGGAGAGCAATCCGGCTGCGATCTGATGGATAACGTGCTGGCTGGAACTCAAACAGAAGGGAGAGGTTAGTTAAAAGTACATCGCACCGGGTTCCGGATCCATCCCATTTCTCCGGCAGTGCGATCTTGGGTTGATGGGCGGGGCGGCCTGGATCTGCGGGGGCGATCTGCGCAGCAGCCAGGTCATCATAGTCCGCCTGCAGGGCGGTGAGGTCGGACTGGAGCGTCTCGCACTGCTGCCGAAAACCCGCGGTCTCGGCGCGCAGCGCGTTGACTTCCGCCCGCAGCCCCACCAGCTCCTGCCGCAGACTGAGGATTTGCCCCGACTGCTGCTGAATCACACCCCACAATTGTTCCAGCTCCGCCGGGACCATTTCGGGACCAGACATTCTGTCACGGAGGCTTGACGAGAAATGAAAGGTTCGAGATGTGTCCCCTTGTAGCGTGATGGAAAACTCAAACGCGGAAACACACGAGTGAGCAGGTAAATCACGCAGTTGGTCTGAGAACGCTCCGATAAGGAGTAGAGATTTCCACCAAGAAATCCGCGTTCTCACACGCACACAGACAGGCAAATAAGCGCTCCGAAGAGCAGAGAGTTTACTCACGGGAGTGACGAAGTTGAAGGGACCTGACGATGAAGCGAGCATGAGCTCAATGTCTGGTGCCAAACAACACCTGCTTCCTGCTTAAATACCTGCGTGAAGTTACTTCCGGGTCCTCGTGACCTCACGTGATCCGGTGCGTGTGACAACAATAGTGACAATTTTACCTAAATGGAGAAATCAGGTTACATCTACTGACTGTTATGCTTCAATAAAACTTTTTTTTTGTTTTTTTTTTTTTCAGGTTGGTTGAATACAGTTATAATCTGTAATCTTAAATAATTTATTTCATTTAAAAAAAAAAAAAAAAAAACAGTTATTGTAGATGTTACCAAATGTACAATTTCTTAGTTGAAATAACAATTTTTTTATTTTTTTTTCAGTGAACATCGGACTATTTAATTTAAGCAATTTTTCATTTTTTTAAAAATGTATTTTATTTTGATAATGAACAGTCTGCAGTGTGAAGGTAGCAAAAATACTGTGTGTGTACATGAGGCACCAGCGCGATCACTGCATTGTTTTCCCAACTGTTACTCATAATTTAGTCATACCAATGCTGGTTGCTCATACAAGCAATATATCATTCATAACTGTGCCATAACTTTGGCAAAAAATGGAAAGAAAAGAAAGGATAAGAAAACTGTAAAGCTTTTATAATATAAAGAAAACAGCTTTCCGTCTCGTTTTCGTTTACGTGAACTTTGGATCGTGTCACAACGTGTCACAATGAATCGAAACTCAGCACATGGGGCTCTAAGAAGTGGGGTAAGCCACTGTTACCTATTATGAGTTTACTGCTGAGCGTGGGCATTTCACTTGTTGGATGCGTCAGCTCATATTTGCATAGGCCCTACTACTTGAATTCTTGACTGGCTAACAGCAAATGATAAAATAACGTTATTAACCGGTTAATGGCCATTTCAAATTTTCAATTCTGTTCGGAACGATAAAATTTGATTTCATTTCTGGATCTGTTCCAGTCAAAATTTCGTTTTCGTTCTTTGAACCAGTTTGGAGCCCTGATATATGCTCTCCACACATATGTTGATATGTTCATCAAATACTTTTACTTAAAACTCGCTAAAATTACAGCCTCAGCCCAATCAGAATTACTTACTTCTACTTAGGTAAAAACCTATACATCAGAGCCTGATAAAAATGCATGTTTTAAAGAAAGACGGCAGATGTGTTTAGAGGCTTTTGTATCTGAGCTCTTCATATATATATATAATATAAGCACAGGTGAGACTACCTGCTAGGCATTTTTGCCAGATGCACTTCCGCCAGTGCCGTTTGGGCAGCTGCAGGGTCTTCAGCCGGGAGACACCCTTCCTTGATGTTTCGCTCCTTTAATCTTGTATGTATGTATGTATGTATGTATATATATATATGTGTGTGTGTGTGTGTGTGTGTGTGTTTTAAAATTTGACTTTTCAGCATCATTACTCTGGTCTTCAGTGTCTCATGATCCTTCAGAAATCATTTTAATATGCATTCTAATTATTAGCAGTTATTTATTTATTTATTTATTTTTATCAAACATCTAAACAGTAATGTGCCACAGTTCCCACAAAACTATGAAGCAAAAAACTGTTTTTAACATTTATAATAATCAGAAATGTTTCTTGTGACACTGAAGAGTGGAGAAATGATGATGATCACAGGAATAAAATACATTTTAACGTATATTCAAATAGAAAACAGTTATTTTAAATTTTAATAATATTTCACAATATTACTGTTTTTATTTCTTTTTTTATCTAATAAATGCATTCCTGAAAATAAAAAGACCATAGTGTATAATAATAGATTGTTTTAGAGTTTTCTGTCTAAACTGTTCCATAAAATGAAAGTGGTCACTGATTTTAACCACAAAACTTTTCTAAAAGTACTTAGCTCTACTTGAACGCTACAGCAGATTCCAAGTGTTCTGAATAATGATTGATTGGAATAGTTGATTATGCATAAGACTGATGCGACGATCACAAACTGATGTGCCATATTTTGTCTTGGTAGATGGAGTTATCGGCATTCAGTGAAACTTCCGCATCTGACACACAGTGGAGCACCCTGACAGATGTTGATGTGATGTTTTAATTCTCTAATTTTTTTACTTAATTAGCTTTCACTCTAGTTTAATCCATCACTCAAATAAAGAAGTCTCTCTTCATTTGTTTCTAGAAACTACAGATTTGCTTCACATATACACATATCATTTATATACAGGTGCATCTAAAAAAAAAATTATATCATGAAAAAAAAAGGACCAATGAGCAACAGTCCAGTTTATTTTCTCCTTAGCCCAGGTTAGATGCTTCTGATGTTGTTTCTGTTTCAGAAGTGGCTTGGTAGCCCTTTTCCTGAAGATGTTTGAACGTGGTGACTCTTGAGGTGACTCATTCTACTTCTTGTGAAACTCTCCCAAGTGTTTGAATCGGCTTTACTTGACAGTATTCTCAAGCTTGCGGTCCACCCTGTTGCTTGTGCACCTTCCCATACCCAATTTCTTCCTTCCAGTCAACTTTGCGTTTAATATGCTTTGATACAGCACTCTGTGAACAGCCACCCCTTTCAGTAATGACCTTCTGTGACTTACTCTCTTTGTGGAGGGTGTCAATGATTGTCTTCTTGATCATTCCCGTGTCAGCAGTCTTCCCCCATTAGTGTCGTTTCAAAAAACAAGAGATACCCGGAATTTATATTGTAGGGATGGTCATTTAATGAAACTCAAATGTAAATATTCTAATATTTTAAGATACTGTTTTTTTTATTTTAATAAATCTAGAATATATGACAGTTTCATTTTTAAAAATAGGTTACAATAAAAAACGTCTAGGTTACGTACGTAACCCTCGTTCCCTGAAGGAGGGAACGGAGACGTTACATATGGGAACTCGCTTGAGAGTCCAATCATCTCCAAGCCTTATTCAAAAGGCCAATGAACATTCATGAACATTGGCGAGTGGTATTTGCATGCCGAGCCACTCCCCCGTACATACGGGTATATAAGATGGCGGCGTGCAACCACTCATTCAGGCTTTTGCTGAGGAGCCGAGCTGCAGCCCGGCGTCAGCGCGACGTCAGGTCGTGGCAGGGGATGTAACGTCTCCGTTCCCTCCTTCAGGGAACGAGGGTTACGTACGTAACCTAGACGTTCCCCTTCAGTCGTTTCACTACGACGTTACATATGGGAACAGACCCATGGAACAGGCCACGAACCAGACGTCGCGTTACGCAACACACCGCGTGCCGACAGGCGGACGTGTCAGCAGACGGATATGAGCGTAACCTTCCCAACGCCCTGGGGGCCAATAGGGGGCCCCACAGGGATGCCAGTTGTACTGAAGCAGGAGTTGGGGGGGTGGAGCACATGAAATCTCTACATGTGGAACACAAGAAATTCAATATATCCATAGATTTTAGGGATATATGAGGGAAACATCGGCCTTCTGGCTGACCGTGGAAAAATACTGAAACATGTTGCCACAACCTGCTGGGCGAAGGAGACCCAACCGGAGCACAGACAAGCACTACTCCGCACTAGGCCTGACTGCGGGGCATGGAGGACCCAGGTTCGCCGGAGGGAACAACTGAGGGAAATAGCGCACGGATCCATTAGGAATGGCGCAGCAAGCCGACACCAGCCGGACTCCCGCTCGCCTGTGATGTCTATGTTAAGACACGGGAGGATACGGCCTCTACGCGAAGGTTGTAGAACCTGGCGAAGGTATTAGGTGTCGCCCAACCCGCAGCTCTACAGATATCTGCTAGTGAGGCGCCATGAGCCAACGCATAGGATGAGGCAACACTCCGTGTGGAGTGGGCACGAACACCTAAGGGGCATGGCTCTCCCTGGTTTTGGTACGACAGGGAGATGGCATCTACCACCCAATGGGCCAACCTCTGTTTGGAGACAGCATTCCCTTTCTGCTGACCTCCAAAGCAGACGAAGAGCTGCTCGGTGCGTCTGAAGTGCCGAGTGCGGTCCACGTATATACAGAGCGCGAACTGGACACAGCAGCGCAGAGGCTGGGTCTGCCTCCTCCAGGGGCAGAGCTTGCAGGTTCACCACCTGATCGCGGAAAGGCGTGGTGGGAACCTTGGGCACATAACCGGACCGGGGTCTCAGGATGACGTGAGAATCGCCGGGCCCGAATTCTAGGCACGCTTCGTCGACAGAGAAAGCTTGTAGGTCCCGTACCCTCTTGATGGAGGCCAGTGCAGTCAGGAGCGCTGTCTTAAGTGACAGATATTTTAGCTCAACCGACGCAAGTGGCTCAAATGGGGCCTCCCGCAGGCCCTGGAGGGCGACGGAGAGGTCCCAAGAGGGTATGGGGTGCGGCCTGGGGGGATTAACCCTTCTCGCACCCCTCAGGAACCTCACGATGAGTTGGTGCTTACCTAGGGATGTTCCATCCACTGCATCGTGGTACGCTGCAATGGCAGCAACGTACATTTTGAGAGTTGAAGGGGACAGCCTGCGCTCCAACTTTTCCTGCAGGAAGGAAAGCACTACTGCAATCATACATCTCTGTGGGTCCTCCCCGCGAGAGGAACACCAGTCGACGAACAGACCCCATCTCAGCGCATAAGCCTGCCTTGTGGAGGGGGCTCTGGACTGAGTGATAGTTTCTATCACGGCCTGTGGAAGGCCGGAGAGGTCTGACGCGTCCCGTCCAGGAACCAGACGTGCAGGTTCCACAGGTCGGGGCGCGGGTGCCAAATTGTGCCCATCCCCTGAGAAAGAAGGTCTCTCCTCAAGGGGATTTTCCAGGGAGGGGCTGCCGCGAGGGAAATGAGTTCTGGAAACCAGGTCCGGGTGGGCCAGTATGGCGCAACCAGCAGAACCTGCTCCTCGTCCTCCCTGATCTTGCACAGTGTCTGTGCAAGGAGGCTCACTGGGGGAAAGGCGTACTTGGGCCCCGGAGGCCAGCTGTGTGCCAGTGCGTCCCTGCCGAGGCTGTTGGGAGCCTCGTTGAGGGAGTAGAACCGCTGGCAGTGGGAGGATTCGGGGGAAGCAAACAGATCTATCTGGGCCTCCCCGAAATGGCTCCAAATCAGCTGGACTGTCTCGGGGTGGAGTCGCCATTCTCCAGGATGGGTGGACTGCCGTGAGAGCTGGTCGGCTGCACGGTTGAGTTCTCCTGGAATGTGAACGGCACGTAGCGATTTCAGCCACGTTTGACTCCATAGGAGCAGATGGCGGGCGAGTTGTGACATGCGACGGGAGCGTAGACCACCCTGACGGTTGATGTAGGCTACAGTCGCTGTGCTGTCGGTGCGAACAAGCACGTGCTTGTGACGCAACGTCGGTCGGAAGCGACGAAGGGCCAGAAGCACAGCCAACAACTCTAGGCAATTGATATGCCATTGCAGTCGAGGTCCTGTCCAGGAGCCCGATGCTGCTTGCCCGTTGCATACAGCACCCCAACCCGTGGAAGAGGCATCCGTGTATACCACAAGATGCCTGGAGACTTGTCCCAGGGGGACTCCGGCCTGAAGGAAGGCCGGGTCTGACCACGGGCTGAACAGGCGGCGACACTGCGGGGAAACGCCAATCCGGAGTGTGCCACGGTGCCATGCCCATCTCGGGACTCGATCGTGTAACCAGCGCTGAAGCGGTCTCATATGAAGCAGGCCGAGCGGCGTCACTGCGGCTGCGGCTGCCATATGCCCCAGGAGCCTCTGAAATGTTTTGAGAGGGACCGCTGTTTTGTGTCTGAATAACTCCAAACACTTCAGCACTGACTGCGCGCTCGTTGGTGAGGCGGGCTGTCGTACTGACCGAGTCCAGCTCCACACCGAGAAAAGAGATCCTCTGCACTGGGGAGAGTTTGCTCTTCTCTCGGTTGACCTGAAGGCCCAGATGGCTGAGGTGCCGGAGCACCAAGTCCCTCTGTTCGCACAACAGATCTCGCGAGTGAGCTATGAGAAGCCAGTCGTCGAGATAGTTGAGGATGCGAATGCCCGTCTGCCAAAGAGGGGACAGGGCAGCCTCCGCGACTTTCGTAAAGACGCGGGGAGAGAGGGAGAGGCCAAATGGAAGCACTTTGTACTGATACGCTCGACCCTCGAAAGCAAACCGTAGGAAGGGTCTGTGTCGAGGCAGGACCGAGACGTGAAAGTACGCGTCCTTCAGGTCGATGGCTGCAACCCAATCCTGGGGACGAATGCATGTTAGGATGCGCTTCGTCGTGAGCATCTTGAACGGCAGCCTGAGAAGGGACCGATTCAGAGCTAGAAGATCCAGGATGGGTCTTAACCCACCGCTCTTTTTGGGCACGATGAAGTAAGGACTGTAAAACCCTGACTTCATCTCGGCTGGAGGGACAGGCTCGATTGCGTCCTTCGCCAGTAGGACTGCAACCCCCGCACGAAGCACAGCGGCATGTGTGTCCGAATGGACAGAAGTGGAAAGGACGCCTCTGTACCTGGGCGGACGCCTGGCGAACTGAATCGCATAGCCGAGACGTACCGTCCGAATCAACCACCGCGAGGGGCTGGGAAGCTGAAGCCAGGCTCCCAGCCTGGTCGCCAGGGGTATCAAAGGGACGTTGACCGACGTGACCGCAGTGGGGCAGCCTGGGGGGGGGAAGGGGAAGGGGACTGATCCCAGAAGGAAGAACGTCCTGGAGAAAAGTCAGACTGCACTGGGCAGCGCTTACCTTCTTCCCTGGTTCCCGCGCTGGCGACATCAGGCTCCGAGTCCGAATCCGAGGAGACACTTCTTGGGCGCTGCTCAAAGATGGAACTCGGGGCCTCGAGAGCGTCGAGAAACCGTGATTTGTCGACATCTGCCATCTGGGCCAGGGTCAGCCATAGATGTCGCTCCTGGACCACTATGGTGGACATCACCTGACCAAGGGAACGCGCCGTCACCTTCGTAGCCCGGAGGGCGAAGTCGGTGGCGGCGCGGAGTTCCTCCATTGCACCCTGGTCAGAACCCCTCTCGTGCAGGTGTTTCAACACCTTGGCCTGGTACACCTGTAAGGTGGCCATGGCGTGCAAGGCGGTGGCAGCCTGTCCAGCGGCGCGGTAAGTCCGGCCCGCGAGAGCGGACGAGAACTCACACGCCCTGGAGGGGAGATGGGGCCGATCCCGCCAGGTGGCAGCGCCGGGCGGGCATAGATGCACCGCGACAGCGCGCTCGACCTGAGGGACCGCCTCATAACCCCGGGTTGCACCGCCGTCGAGAGAGGCGAGGGGAGAAGAGCTGGGACGTGGACGAGAAGAGTGCGGGGCTCGCCAAGTCCTCACCAGCTCCTCATGCACCTCCGGGAAGAAAGGCACTGGGGGAGAGCGCGGCGGTGCCGCGGGAGCCCTCCCCAGAAACCAATCATCCAGCCTAGAAGGATCGGCCGGAGGTGTTTTGGGCACCTCCAGACCGATCTCCTTGGCGACTCGGAGGAGCATAGCCGACAGTTCAGCATCTGTCTCAGACGGGGCGGCAACCGCAGAGGGGTACCGACCCGCCTCATCGTCAGCCTCATCATCAGACTCTCCCTCTGATGCTGCAGTAGACATCTCGATCTCCTGGGGAGTGCCAAAGGAGATACCCAGCCCGCTGTACGGGGAGGTATACTGCTCTGGCAGCTCAACGGGACTGCGCGGTGACGCAGAAGTCCGCGGGGCTTTGGGGGCCGACGGAACATTCTGCACAGTCACCTGAATGTCCCCCAAGTGCCTCATCGCGGCTTTTATTTATTTTTTTTTTATTTATTTTTTTTTTTTTACCGCGGGAAGACAACAAGGGGTGCCTACTCATGAATGAGCGGCGGGACTTTAACGCAGCCATGGACATACGTTCGCAATGAACGCACGTACCATCCGTGAACGCTGCCTCAGCGTGCTCTCGGCCCAGGCACGTGAGACAGCGATCATGTCCGTCCAAAGAGGCGAGGAAACTACCGCACCCGGAAGCGCACGGCCGGAGATACATACCGGGAAGATGTCCTCGACAGCCGCGAGAAATTCACTCTTTGAAATCCCGGTCCGCCCAGGGAGAAACCGCGGCACAACTGTGCTCTCAAACGGGCGGGGCTCGCTGGAGTGCGGGAGGCTTGAATGCCGTGAAAACGGCAGCCCGCAGGATTAGGCTGGCGGCTGCCGAACGCTCTTTTAGATGAAGCTCTTTTAGTAGCTCGGCAGCACGCCAGCAGAGAGAGTGTGAACTCAGGAACTCTTTTCTTTTTTTTTTTTTTTAAATGGCTCAGAAGACGAGGCTCCAAAAGCAAAAGTCTGAATGAGTGGTTGCACGCCGCCATCTTATATACCCGTATGTACGGGGGAGTGGCTCGGCATGCAAATACCACTCGCCAATGTTCATGAATGTTCATTGGCCTTTTGAATAAGGCTTGGAGATGATTGGACTCTCAAGCGAGTTCCCATATGTAACGTCGTAGTGAAACGACTGAAGGGGAACTAACTTTTTCATAATATTCAATTTTTTTGAGATGCACCTGTATATATAATTTATTATTATTATTATTATTATTATTATTATTATTATCATTATTATTATTTTAATTACTAGACTCCAGGTTTGTAGACCCTTCACTGAAAACCTTTGAAATAATGAAATTATATTTTATTGTGTCCTGGAGAATGATTTCATATGGAAGTAAAATATTCAGACACACAAATGTGGATGAGACTTGTGCTCATAAGAACTGATGATTCATTTCCCTTCAGGCCACCAATTTTCAATGTCACTCTGTCACTATTGCAGAATTATTGTAATTATGCAATTATGTGTCAAATAGGCATATCATGAATAAATACCAAGCCATTACTTTTTGCTTCACGCGTTAAGAAAATTACACAAAAACGTGAATGAATACAGCTTTAAGACGACAGTGGCAAAATGTCAGTTGCTCGTTTATTATCTTTTATCTTCATTTTCTGTACCATGTTGCCCATTCAATCTCTTTTACCACATTCAGTCCTTTAGCTTTTGAACTTCATCCATAAATAGCCTAACAGTGATATTATCCATATGAGTCATAGCCAAAGAGTCAGCTTTATTCATCACAATTTTTTTTTTCATTAATTAATGAATTACTCACTCCCCGGTAAACCTTTTGTGAGATCTTTGCATATATATATATATATATATATATATTTTAAGTTTGGGGTTATTTTCTGCCTGCTCCACTACCATCATGGAAATAGACCTTTTTGCCATCTGACAAAAAAAATAAAATGAAATCAGTTTGAAATAGTTTGAAGGTCAGAAAAGATAAATAGGCTACAACTAATCAAACAGTCTAATTTCAGTATCTGAGCTGGAAACAATATGAAATGCAGAGATTCAAAAGAACTGGATGAATCATTTTTGAACCAGTTAATTTCCACAAACTGACTGAACCAGTTAACCATTTATCCCAATGCAGCATTTTATCGCACTACATTGCTGTTTGCAAGTAGTTTATTACTGTAGCTGCTGTCACAATGCTAAAAAAAGAGTCCTGTCTTGCCTACCCAGAGCTTCAGATTATTTATCAGCGATGGCAAGACCATCCTTTGGAAACTCTGCTAGCTTCTTCAATGCCAAGCTGTTAGCTCATCTGGACAGTGTGGATTTGGCTGAAAGTGGCATTAATAACTCATGTGCTCAGTATTCCTGGCCACTCTATCCATCAGTTTGGGGACAGCAGTAAGCTTGGGTAATTTGCTTGTGTCCAATTGAGGATAATTGGACTGAACTCCGGGCCAAATTGAGGATCAATAGAGTGGAAGACATAAAGCACGCTGTTTGGTGTGGCTAGATAGCATGCCAGTGAGCAAAGCCACATTCATCTAGCACATTTATTTAACTCCACCCTGCAATAATCGCTGCTGCCACCCCCCGCCGCAAAACAATAGGCATTCACTAGGAGCGCAGCGGCATGATGGAGCGACTATGACAGCGTGGGAATACTGCACCTGCTGCCCACTGCATCCCATCACTGCGACCATAAATTCTTATCCGAGCTTCCTAGAAAGTCTGTAGCTGCATTGATGTGTAGCACATGTGGTGTATCTTTTCACCAATTGAACTATGACAGATCTGGGCCACCTAGGACAACAACCCTCGCCTCTGGTTGAGAAAGTGTCTGCCCCTTCATAACTCCCTAAGTCACGTAAAAGTCACAAGAGGACCACATTGATCTTCAGACCCATGGATTCTCATCTGGTACTTTTTTGGTTCATTTATGACTATTATTATTTTGAACAAAAAGCTTTTTTTTTTTAATAAAACAACTTAAATTTGTTTTGTTTTGCTTAGTTTTTTTGTTTTGTTTTGTTTTGTTTTTTTGTTTTGTTTTTTACTCCCAATATATTTTTATTTCAACAGGCTTTTGTAATTTATCAGAAAAAAAGTAGAGACATTTAAAACGAAATTAATCTCAAAAAAGGAATCATTTTAAATTGTAATTTAATATGTATATACCAAGATTAAATGTAACTCTATAAAATGTCAAGTGTAAGGGGGGAAAAAGTAAAGAAAAAAAAAACATATATGAAAGTCCTGTTTAAATTACAGTTTGATGTTTATTCTTTTCCTTACACTTTTTTTTTTTTTTTGATTTGGCATCACTATAATTTGGCATACAAATGTTTTTCAAACATTTGTAATATTTTAATATATTTTATAATAATAATAATAATAATAATCATGCCAACGATTGTGAAAAATTTAGACATATGTATACTCTAAGAGATGCTTATTATGGAAATAATTTACTTTAATATAAACAATATACATTAATATAATGTAGAAGTATTATATTAATGTATGCTCTCTTAAGTAGAGTTTATTTCAATAAATGCTACTTAAGAGAGCATACTTTGACTGTAGAATTTTTTGAAAGTATATTGAAAGTTTTGAAAGTATATTTTGAAACATGTAGGATTTAAAATTATTACAAGTGCATACTTGTACAATTATGTGCTCTTTTTGATGGCAGATGAATTAATTCATTTTGGAAAAAAAATTATATATATATATATATATATATATATATTTTTTTTTTCCCCAAACCGAATTAATTCATCTGTGAAAAAAAGGCTTTCATGGTCCCTAGTCTCAATACTCATACAATTTTAATGTAAATATTCAACATCATTAGTCTGTAGTACACAATTTGTCTCAAAGCAAATTGTTTCTGTCTGTATATAAAATGTTGCCTCTGTCAAGTATGCCTGCATAACTTCTTTTTCTGCAGCATTATTTTAATGCACCTGCCCTCGTTTTTTGAGATATGAAGCCAAGAGTCAAATAGATGGTCAACATACATATAATCCTATGAACCACTGTTTCCTTCTGTGAGAAACATTTCAATTCAGGCAGCAAAACGGGAAAGAGAAGTGCATGAATAATTTACCAGAAGAAATGATGCTGAATCTGAAACGTTGTGGGAAAGTAGGGTTTAGAGAGTAACGCTATTGACCTCCGAGGCAGGAAAATATAACAACCACAGGAATATTGCTCACAAAGCCCACAAAGTTCAATGATTGCTTCTGGGAGATCATTTATGGCTAGAGAGGGTGATATAAGAAGCCACCAGGCACAGACACTATACGCTAAATAATTGACTGGTTTTCTTTTGCAAAAATAATCTCTGAGGAGCACTCGGATACTTGCTTTGTCGAGCACTAAATGTTTTTGGTTCAGGCAAAGGCTGGCACTAACATTTCTGACATTTTTAATAAAAAAGTTGCTTTAACAGCTCGAAGTGACTCAGACTTCACAATAGGAAAAGTATTAATTAGCTGTCTGCTTCACTCTAGTTTTGCATCGCCAGTAACCTCTGGATTGCATCTTGCGAGAGATAATTAGTCTACCCACTTATTCGGCTGACTTTCGTTCTGCGTCAGCACAAAAACTGATTTTTATACAATAGGCCATTTAGGATAGGTCACGGTTGAGTTGGTAATCAAACTGCATTCAAGAAATTTTCTGCAGATACAAAGTAAATAGGGAATCACAGTCAAAAGTGCTGATGCCAAAATTTTATCTCTGGACCTTCTGCAAACGACGCTTTGATTATGCCTCTAAATTGGAGTAAGAAAAATTATTCTTATTTATTTATTTATTTTTTTTTACTTGCTTTAAAGGCATAGTTCACCAAACGTGAACAATCTTTTTATCATTTACCCTTTTTTCTCAAACAAAAGTTGTAAGGCTTCAGAACACTTGGAATCTATGAAATTTCCTATTTCCGCCACTGAATACAAAAAAAAAAAAGTTGTGACTTTTTATATCACGAGTCTGACTTTTTTTCTCAGAATTGTGTCACATAAGCTTGTGAGTTATAAAGTCTAGTTCTAAAGAGAAAAAAGAGACTGATATGTTTACAGAATTGCAAGTTTGTATCACGCAATTTTGAGAAAAAAAAATCAGAACTGAGAGATAAGTCGCAATAACCTTTTTTTTTTTTTATTCAGTGGCAGGAATAGGCTTCCATAGATATCAATACAACTTGAGTAAAAGTCTTAGAGTATCTGATTTTAACAGTACTCTGGTATTTTAGTTGTACCGAATGTAGGCTTTAAGATGCACCTAAGGAAAAAGGCCAGTGAAAAACAGGAAATAGTTGAATTGTACAAAGAGCAATCACATTTTTTTTTTCCAAAATCAAAATTATACTGGACACCTCACTTTTGCAATAAATCAAAGCTCACACAAAAGCCTCTTAAACGTCTACAAACACTCTCAGTTAAAGGGTTAGCTCACCCAAAAATGAAAATTCTGCCAATAATTAATCACCCTCATCTCGTTCCAAACCCGTAATACCTTCGTTCATCTTTAGAACACAATTTAAGATATTTTTGATGAAATCTGAGAGCTGAACGTCCAAGTTAAAATTTTAGTTTGTTCCTCAAACAAACAAACAACAGCAATGAAAATAATAATAATAAAAATAATTCATAAATTAATTAATAAAAAAATTTAGAAGACTTGGAATATACTGCATGAGTCCTGTTATATAAACAATTTATGGTGCTTTTTGACCTTTTGCAGGTTGACAGCCCTTGGTCAATCTCCACTTCCACTGTATAAAAGACAGCAGCATGAACATTCTTTAAAGCTTCTCCTTTTGGGTTTCACAGGTGAATGAAGGTCATAGAGGATTGGAATGAGGAAATGATGAGGAAGGGATGCGATACTTAGAGCAGAAAGAGAAAATAATGCTATTTAAGAGACAAACTGATAATAAAGTAACGGACAAAATATTGCAACAAGACAACAGGGAGTTTTACAGAGGTAATCTTTTACAGGTCAATATTCTCATTATAGGTTCAAGCTGCAACACAACATATGGATAAGCCATTTGGTCTTTATTGTAACTCATTGCATTTTTGCTTGGTTGCCTCCATTAAATAAATAAGGGGAAGGAGTGGAAAGATGCTGTGGCAGTGGGTGACTTCTGCAGTCTGAGATGGCATCTTTACGGGCTGGAATCTGTTGTTTATGAGGCTGACAGTGTGCTGATTCAGCTCATCCTGGTGCTTCTACCAGTGTTGAGGTGTTTTATTAACAGCCTCAGGGTGTGCACCTCTAAGTGCGGGCCAGGGCCATCCTCAGGCGTGCCAGAGACACTTAACTACTTACGTCTGAGAAAAATACAGACGCTAGCCTGCTAAAAATACAGTAGTGTACAGGAGCTGAATACACAGTAAAACAGCTAATAATGAAGACATGCTGCGGCTCTTATAATAATGTTTTTGACATTTTAGAATAAATTGAATAAATCTAAAAGGTTTATAAAAAGGAGCTTCTTTTGGGTTTTATATTCTTCATTATTTCTGTATGACATCTGCACTACAGAAAATAACTGTTTACAGTAATCACTATTATCTTTTTTCAGTGAAAATATCTAATAAAAATATTCTATATCCATAAAACATGATAAATCTTGAAAAGCAAAATTGTGTGAGATAGATAACCCCATCACCCCCAAAAATGCTGCTGCTGTGTAAATGAATGGCCAAAATGCATTAAAAAGTTTTCTGTTTTTATTTGAAAATGGTGTCATGTGAACACCCCCTAAGACATGCTTTTTATGGGCATTAAATAACGGTGCAAATGTCAGTAAACTGACTATTACAAACTCTAGTAAATCAAATTGCATGATGCACTGATAATTCTCTCCTCCCATACATTTTGTGTCTGAAAGGGAAACACAAACGACTATGCCCACGTCTTTTCATTGCTAATGCTTCACTGCGTGTCTTTAGAAAATCCTAATAGTAGTTTCTTAATGCCAATAAAGGATTTGCATTGATGCAAGATGTTTGCAAGATGTTTCCTTCTGGGCTTATTTCAAATAGAATAAGGAATATGTGTCCCAGTTAACTGGGAATGTTCTTAGAACTTTGGCCAACATTCTGGCAATGTTCTCTAAAAGTTATAAACAAACATTGGCTGCATGTCCACTGTACGACAGTTAGTGTTGGGTTCGAGTCCGAGTCTTTAACCAATTGAGTCCGAGACAAGTCTGAGTCCAAAATGGGCAGAGTTTTGTCCCAGGGGGTTGTTTTAACCCAGGGGTGCCCGAACTCTGTCCTGGAGGGCCGGTGTCCTACAGAGTTTAGCTCCAGCCCCAATCAGACACACCTGAACCAGCTAATCAAGCTCTTAATAGGCATACTAAAAACCCCCTGGCAGCTGTGTTGAGGCAAGTTGGAGCTAAACCAAGGACCAGGACCGAGTTTGGGCACCCCTGTTTTTAACCTTCACAACTAGAAAAATGCAATGCCAGTTGAAATGTAAGAAAAGCAAACCTCTAGTAAATTTTGCCGTTTTGATTTTTGATTTCACACCATCTCATAATTAGTGTCCTGCTCTGCCTGGCAAACTTAAAGTCATGTAACAGAAGTTATGGCTGACCTATGTAATGTGACATATTTCGGAGTGAAACAGGTTTTAGAATGTGAAAAATTATAGAGCGGGACTTGACTTTATTCATCGATGTAGAAAATGTATAAATTCAAGGGTGGGGGTAAAGGAGTATCTTGGTGAATGGGAAAACTGAAAATGCACTTCTTATCTCTGAATGTGGCTGTGTGTGTCAGATCAAAAAGTTTGATGCATCAGTATTTCTCCCAACTGTTCAGGTTTACTTAAGACAAAAACGATTGCATTTACATGAATAGCCTACAAAACGAGCATGTGTGTAGCAATAACAGATCCTATTAGAAGCGAAAGAGAACTCGGCATTCACACACTGACTGAGAGGCGGGTTCTGTGAGCACGCTTCGAGAGTGTGCGCACATTAACCCGTCGGCTTTTAAGTAGCCTACTGGACAAGAACACATGCAAATACTAAATATCACTGTCGTGATAATGTATCAAGTCAGTGACATTTCCGTCAACTGTCTCTGGACTCGGGATATTTTCTGAGTCCGAAAGGCTTGAGTCTGAGTCAAGTCCGAGTAAAAATACATCCGAGTCCGTGACAAGTCCGAGTCGCCTAAAAATTGTACTCGAGACCGGACTCCGAGTATGAGTCCGAGTACCCCAACTCTAACGGCAGTAGAAAAGCAGCTATTCCTTCGGTAACATAAATAGAATGTTTATCTGTTTAGAGCTCTCTTTATTGCATTAAAAAAAAAAAAAAACATGACATATTTTAGTTTAATTTGTCTTATGTTTTTGTAACATCAGTTTTAGAATGTTTATATGTTTATATATAACATTCCAAAAAATGCCACTTTCATAATGTTTGCATAACATTTAAAAACAATGTCATCATTATTATCAAAGGAAAAAAAAGAAAATGTTTGCTCAAATGGGCACACACAATTATGATTAATGATACACAAAGCCAAACATGGCAGCCAAACATGGGAACTTTTTTAATTTAAAACGTGTCTCTTTCTCTTGTATAATCAATGTCTGTTGTGAGGTTCTGCATGTAATCTGTGATAATAGATTATTAAAGTCTATAATTGATGAAGTGTATTTTCATGGTCTAATAATGCATCAATGCAACACAACACCCCTAAATGGTAAAGTTCAAACTATTAAATAGCCAGTCAAGCCAAAATCCTGGGCCACCCTCACTTGGGATGTCAAAATTTCCTTTTCTTTCCCCGAGCTGATGGTAGTGATGGGTCACAACAAGAGCTGGAGGGCTACATTGTGCCAATATTGATTCAGTTGCATTCCTCCTTCAAAGGGAATGATTCCCTGGCTTTTAGATGCTCTTGATGCCCTTGGAATTTATACGTTATATGTGAACTGAACTGTACCAAAACTCACCTGATTGGAGTTGTATACTGACACTTTTGTCTTGTTGTCTTGCTAAAGCTGCTTTAGGAGAATTTTGGATCTGCCTCAAGTTTGGATCATTGATTATGATTTCCTGTTTAATATTTTGAAACAGCTTTGAAACAATTTTTATTTTATTTTATTTTATTTTATTTTATTTTATTTTATTTTATTTTATTTTCAGATTAAAGCTAGTGCCTTGGCATCCAGCTAAAATAAAGTTGTTGTTTTTTTGTTTTTTTTAAAGTAACAATTTTTACTGCCAGTAGTCTAGATTCAGTCAGATTTACTGAATAGAAAGTGCTGTTTTTGTCTTTTCCAACAGATTTAATGTTTTGTAGGAATGGTTGAGTAGTTCATTCCAGGTTTTTATGTTGCTTCATAAAATCCTATCAAAATACTGTCTTGATTAATAGGTTTATAGTTCTTGTTATGTGTTTTCTGCTGAGTTCAGCACTGTAAATATTGGCTCAGCATCAAACTCTTGCAGTTACAATTCTGCAGCACCACTTTGCTTATGGATCCAGTGTAAATACTGTAGCTTGTTCATATGGGCACCAAATACATATGTGCTGCTTCTGTGTGATCTTATTACACACAAATCTGAAAACTGAGTACACTTTTTTTTCCACCTTATAACTAATCTAAAGGACAGTTGGGGACTCATTGCATTGTTCAGAACATTTCTGAGTTGGCTTGAATCCTGAAGTGCAGAGAGAATTTATAAATTTTCAATATCTACATCCAAAAAGCCTTCTGCAGTGATGAAGACGAAGATATTAGCATTTCAGCATGTCACCTTGGGATAATTTGATTGGTGCAGTACAGCAGGCTGGAGAAGCAGTGTCATTTGTCAAAAGCAGCACACTGTAAACACATCCACCAGTGCTTGTCTAATCCAATAGTCTGCCACACACTCATTTTGATGTAAAAATTGTAACCCACTCTTTTTTATACTGACTTTGTATTAGGTATGCTCAAATAATAGACAAATATTTGAGATTACAAGTGTCAGTCACAGCACATAATTTTTGGCTGCGTCTGTTATATCTAAATTATCTAATGACCTTATTTTTTATTTATTTATTTTTTGTTACATTGCATTGCAGCTTTGTTTTTTTTTTATATAATGAAGCATTTGCTGAAGTTATGAGTTTGGTAACTCTGAGACTGTAAGTTGCGGTGTGGAAAGCTTTCTTGATTGTAATGAGACGGGGTGTTTAAGTTTTGCATGTGTAGCCTACATAAGAGCATACTATCCACAAAAGAACTCATTTTAATGTAATGTGTAATGAACAATAGATAGAGATTTCAGTATTTTCCTCAAAACTATCTTGTAGTTTCAGAAGACTAGCAGGACTTTTATGGTGGTCATTATGGGAGCTTGACAGCATATATGTGGAAAAGGGAAACTTCAACCAAAAATATAAATTTATTGTTGACATTCCAAAAATTCATGCCGTTCCAAACCCATAAAACTTTCGCTCATCTTTGAACATAAATTAATGAAACCTGAGAGATTTCTGTCCCTCCACTGAAAGCCATTTCACCAATTTATGTCACTTTGGATAAAAGCATTTGCTAAATGATTAAATGTAAACGTTATATGCTATATCCCAACTTGATTTTTTTGATATTCTGGGAATGTTCTCAGCAGTAAGTTTTATTTTTGTTCCCAGAATGTTCTGCTAAAAGGTATGATAACATTCTCCAAAAAGCATCCTAAAAAGGTTTACTGATAACATTGTTAGAACATTATCCCCTAACATTTCCATTGCACTAGATCTGGACTCAAATTTTGGTTGAAAGTGAAAACCCAACCTTTGTTTGATGCTAAGCTTCAACGCCCTTAAATAACTCCAAAAACAACATTACCAGCTTCACTTTGTATAAACCATATATCATTTCTGTCATACATGTACAAAAGTTCTTATTTAGATTAACAGAGGTTTAGGTGTTGATAGTTTATTGAAAATAATGGTTTGAAGTCACCATTATGGTGATCAGTAGTTGGGCTGTTATACTCTTGACTTTTCAATGTTAGTTTTCATTTGGCTGTTTGTTTCATTTTTGTTATGGCAAAAACAGCAAAAGAAAATGTGATGAGATTACACAGGCCTCTTGTTGATGATAAAAATATTATCAACATCTAGTGAGCTGATCTCATCCTGAGTCTAATCTATGTTATTAATTTCATTAATTTTAGTTAAAGTGCTCCTATTATGCCATTTTAAAGGTTGCTAATATTGTTTTATGAGTCTCCTAAAACAGGTTTACATGTATGCAACGTCAAAAAACACTTTAGTTTTCTCCAAAAAATATATTTAATTGTACCTCATTTCTAAATGATTCGTAAACAACTCATGCAAAGCAGTTCGAAGAATCAGTCTCTCTAAACCCCTCCTTTCCGTGAGCCCTCACTGCTGTGATTGGTCAGATGGCGCAGTTCTTTATGATTGGTCTACCGCATACAGCATGTGTCGGAAAACAAAACGCCTATTGCCATAACTGAATGACAGCCCTGGAGACTTGTCAATACATAGAAAAGATGGCATTGATTTTACCTTACCAATTCGAGCCGGAGTTTGACAAAGAAACGGTTAAAGCGGCAGATCGACAAGTTAGCACGGACTACCATGGAAAGTGCTCGTAATTTGCTTATGTAAGCAAACCAGGCACACCTCTATGTTGTAAACTTTAACATTGTATAATTCATTAAGCGGCTTTCACACCGAACGTGGAAAGCGCTGCGCTGGCCGCTGGGTTCAGTGCAGCCCTTCAGAGTGCAGCGGCAAAAGTTCAACTCATTTGAACTTTGAGCGCGGCGCGCACATGCGCTTTGGTCGACGCAGAAACAAGGCTTCCTCACGCGGCACAAACAATTGAAGTGAATGGGTTTCATAACACAGCGCTTTCCGCATTCGGTGTGAAAGCTGCTCCATGCGCCATCCTTTATCATTACTCCAACTAATGAGACTGACAGACAGTCAAGCTGCATCATGGAAATTTTTACTGTGTTTGTGGGCAGGCAAGTTGTTTGCGACGTAGAACGTGGGCGGACATTATGCAAATGTGCTACTTCGTGATGTATGGCCGTAACAGAATAAGATTCAAATTCCTGACGACTCGTTCAGGCGATTGTGAGCCGACTCTTTCTTTTTTGATAGACAATAACTTTATGTATCGTGCACTCGTCGGCGTCACAACTTTGCAGATAGTTTATGTTCACATACAGCTACATGACACACTGCATGAAAGGTCATATTTGAAAAGGCATAATAGGGGCACTTTAATGTAGTAATGTGTTGTGACATCATGAGATCCAACAGTGTTTTAATCAATGAATCTGTAGAATTTTAAAAACACAACCTGTACAAATCATTTTGAGCTACTAGAGCATTTAGACACACGCAGATATCAAGAATCAATAAATGAAACTCAGCATTCTGGGAGCCATGGATGAGTTTTGTATGATGCACCCAGAATGCATTGCAGTATGAAACATGTCATGCACTGATTCGCTGATTCGATAATGAGACCACTACATGATGACGATATCTTTATCATAACAAGCAGCATCATCTAATCACATTTTCTCTTGTTGTTTTTGCCATAACAAACACTTACTGAGCAGTCAGAGAAAAACTGACATTAAAAAGTCAAGAGTCAACCTAAAGCCCAGCTGAAGACTGAACGCCATAATGATGACACCAAACCAAACTATTATTTTCAAACAGACATCAACATCTAAACCTTTATTAATCTCAATAAGAACTTTTGTAAATGTATGACAGAAATAAAGTCAATCTGGTTCATAATAAGTGAAGCTGTTTAATGACTTAATGACTTTGGAGCTTGATGCAAACAAAGGTTGGGTTTTTACTTACAACCAAAATTTGACGTCTGAGCAAGATTTCAGTCTATATCCAATGCTAATGGCAAGCTTCCCACTAAAATCTTTATAAGAATGTTAGAGGACAATGTTCTAACAATGTTATCAATAAAGATTTTTAGAATGTTTTTAGAAAATTCTATCCTACCTTTTAGGAGGATATTCTGGGAACGAAAAAAAAGAAATCTCAGAACATTCTTAAAACAATTACATTTCTAGCTGGGATGCTTGATGCACAAAAAACAGTGAGGATTGTTCCTGCATGCTGCATATGCAAGTATTAGCTTTTAAATATATATTTTATTTTATTTTTTTTTTTATTTAAGTATATATATATATATATATATATATATAGTTTGCTTTGTGTACTTTACACAGTAAAAGTTTTAGATTTTAGGTTCTCTCAACATTGTCTTAAAACTTGTCCAAAGTAACACTACTTTGTTTTGTCAGTTTTAATTGCTTTTAATTATTCCCTAATGGCAGAATGCCTCATTTAGCCAATAAATACTTTACTTAATTACAAAGTTCTTGTTCAATTGATTTTTGATTATTAACACAATAAATTGTTCAGTCTGGTAGCCATGTTTCTGGAGGCACAATCATTGTACAAAACAAAGACCAGGGCCCGTATTCGCAAAACATCTTAAGGCTAAAAATAGCTCATGACTCGCTGACTTAGGAGAAAATCGTAAAAATAATGGGTATGTCACTCCTAAATTTAGAAGAGTATTTCATAAAGCGTTAACACTAAAACTAGCTCCTAAATCTGTGAAACGTTAGGAGTAGTGAAGAGGACTTCTAAGTCACTAAGATCAAGCCAAAAAGTATCCTAAAATGGCAGTTGCTGGCTATCTGCCTCAGAACATACTTTACTGGGGTAGTTTTATTTTAGGTAACTTTTACTTCACATGCTTCACACGACATTCCAAAGCATAAGATCGTACTTTTTACTTCACTACATTTCATAAAACACCTCGTTCCCTATCTGTCGTACACTCCGAGTTGTGTCGAGTAGTGTACGACACTAGGGGTCGCTCTTGAGAGCCCAAACACCTCTGACAGTTTTGAGAAAGGCCAATGAAAATTGGGTGTGCAGATTTGCACAGCTGGCCACGCCCCGGACATCCGGGTATAATAGGGCAGCGTGTGCATCTGCTCACTCGTTCTGTTCTTCGGAGCCGAATGCAGCGTCTCTGCGTGAGATGCAGCAACATTCACCTCTCTCGTCGTTGGATCTGCAGCACAGACAGCGGTCTCTCCCTCTCTAGCACAGCCTGTGTTGTGAGAGTCCCCTGGGTGCGTCGACGGCGATCTTGAAGAGCAATCTTCCTTCTATGGGTGATTTCTCTGATAGAGCTGGCACGGTAGGATTGTGTGTTGGTTAACATATCTTTCCCTCCGTGTCATCCTGGTTGCGGCTTACCTTCCCAAACGATCGACATGACCGTTGTGTTCAGTGTTGAGTTATGCTCACGCTGATGCAGCGCTTGTTGTTGACTCATGTTTTGCTTGCGAGAGCTCGATCATGGACGCGCTTGCTCGTCAGCCGCGTGCTTTACGTGAAGCCGCGGCTCACTCCGACTGCTTCCCGCTCCGGTCCTTCTACTTTCGGGTACGAGGCCGTTGCGATGTGCGTCGGTAACGAGCATTAGGAAGCAGGGAAGGCTCTGCCGGGTGAAAACCCCGCAAACCTCTCGCTCCTCGCGTCCCTCGATCCAAACAATCAACACGACCGTTGTATTCAGTGTTGAGATTCTCACGCCGATGCAGCGCTTGTTGTTGATTCATGTTTTGCCGGCGAAAACATGACCTGGGCGCACGAGCCGTATGCTTACGTTCCCGACTGCTACCCGCTCCGGTCCTTCTACTTCCGGGTACGAGGCCGTAGCGATGTGCGTTGGTGACGAGCATTACAAAGCAAGGAAGGTTTTGCCGGGTGAAAACCCCGCAAACCCCTCGCTTCGTGCATCCCTCGATTGAGTTTCCGGACAAGTTTGTTAGTCTGTCTCAGTACAGCTGACTTTCTTATTCAGAACTCCTAATTGGGCGGAAATGGTTAGCGGCAGCATCGCTAAGGAAGGGCGTGAACTATTTGAAGCAGAAACTTCAGCTGAGCAAGCCTCTACGGGGGACTGATTCTCAGTTTGAGGTGGATGCAAAAAAATGGCGGCCGTGCCTGAAACGGGCAGCCAAGAAGGGGCTGGTTAATAGACATCTGGGTAACGACCTGTACGCTCGTTTCCAGTGTCTGTTTCCCGGTAGTGCACGAGAAGTTGGTGAAATCGCGGAAAGCCCATTTAAAAAAATGGTCAGAACGTGATAAACCAACTTCTCCTCCTTCACCACTCTCGATGGGGGTCCAGCGAGGGGGTTTCAGAGGTTCCCCCAGGCGGAGGGGGCGATTGCAGTGTACTCCCTGCTAATCGCCGCCGCTTGTGAGATTCCTTCCAGAACTCCCGTTCAGGGCCTGTAAGTTCTTCCGGGCAAGGCTTACATGGCTTCTGGACAGGCTGCGTCCGCCTTACATACCACGGCCATCCTCTGGGTGTTCAGGCCGTGGCGTTGCGAGCTCAGTACGAGGGTGGTTCCAACCTAGAGCTGTGAGTCGTGGCACACGCTCTAGGAAGGGCGATGTCTACTTGTTGGTCCAGGAACGCCACCTGTGGCTGCACCTGTCAGAAATGCGGGAAATTTGAAGTCCGCTTCTTACCCCCCATTTCCCAGGTTGGTCCTTCTGGCAACACCATGATAGAATTTGCAGCGAAAGTCCTTCACGGTAGGAGCAGACAGAGCCGCGGGTCAGGGCTCCGGCCCTCTACCCCCGACTACTCCTGTCTGTTCGTCGCCACGGACGGTCCCCTATAGAACTCCTGAGGCCCCGCGACAGCCGGGCCTCCGGCCTGACCGCCCAGCGGTCAGAGATCTTGTGGGAAGGTGGCAACACAAGCTTGTCGGTAGGCTTGCTAGAACCCTCGTTAGGCTTCTAGTTTTTCTTCTGACAAGCAATCCAGAGCAGGCGGGCTAGCTGACCCGTCCAGATCCACTCTCGACCCGGGGATGAGAGATGGATTCGGCACAAACTCTGCATAATGGCAAAGACACACCGCGCTCTTGGGGCTTCATCTCCAAACACGGCGTTCTCTGCCTTATTCAGCCACGACATTCCCATTCCAGGTACGTCGGGTATAGTTCCCTGAAACCTGAAGCTTCTCAGAACTACCTGACTTGGCTATGCAACTCAGGTTGCAAGGCATCCGCTAAGGTCTACGGCATTCTCTTATAAATCGACTCAGGGCAAGAATGCTATGGTCCCTTAAGCGGAGATCGCAGCCCCCCTGGGAAGGGTGTGATAGATCCTATCCCCTCAGCCAAAATGAAGGAAAGGGTTTGCCGACCCCTACTTCATTGTACCAAGATGGGTGGTTGACTCATACCAATCTTAAAACAGAGGTTTTTGAATCGGGCCCTTTCTCAAGCTCCCGTTCAAACATTAGCCCTTGAACACACATTCCTTGTGTGTCAGGGCTTAAGATTGGTTGATGGCATTGGACCTGAGCGACACGTACTATCATGTCTTGATCCTCCAAGACTCTGTCTTCGAGATCAGGCTCATCAGTACAAGGTTCCCCCTGCGGCCTATCCCTGCCGCCCTGCGCCTTTACGAAGGTAGCGGGGGCTGCCCTTGCCCCCCTCAGGGAAGTGGGCATCCGCATTCTCAATTATCTTGACGACTGGCTATTCCTAGCTCACTCGTGGGATATGGGTTGCGTACACAGGGACATGGTTCTCAACCATTGGCCCAGTTGGGACCTCGGGTCAACTGGGAAAAGAGCAAACTCTCCCCGGCACAGAGGATCTCTTTTCTCGGCGTAGAGCTGGACTCGGTTAGTATGTCTGCGCGTCTCTCCCCAGAGCGTGCACAGTCAGTTCTGAGGTGTGTGGCAACACTCAGATGCGGGTCAGCGGTCCCCCTAAAACAGGTTCAGAGGCTCCTAGGGCACATGGCATCCTCAGCCGCGGTCACGCCGTTGGGTTTGATGCACATGAGACCGCTGCAGCACTGGCTTCATACTCGAGTCCCCAGGTGGGCGTGGCATCGAGGCACATTTCGAGTGAACATCACACCATCGTGTCGCCAGACACTCAGCCCTTGGACAGACATTATGTTCCTACGGTCAGGAGTTCCCCTGGAACAGGTGTCCAGACGCATCGTTGTCACCACAGATGCTTCCAAGACAGGCTGGGGTGCCACCTGCAACGGGCAGGCAGCTTCCGGGGTCTGGACAGGCCCCCGACTGTTTTGGCACATAAATTGTCTGGAGTTGTTGGCAGTGCTCCTGGCCCTGAGGAGGTTCCGACCTATGATTCAGGGCAAGCACGTGTTGGTCAGGTCCGACAACACTGCGGCTGTGGCCTACATCAACCACCAGGGCGGTGTACGCTCCTTTCGCATGTCACAACTAGCCCGCCACCTGCTGCTCTGGAGTCAACACAGACTCAAGTCTCTACGAGCCACTCACATTCCGGGCGAAGCCAATCGTATGGCCGATTCCCTGTCACGACAGGTTTCGCTCGGAGGCGAGTGGAGACTCCACCCCCAGTCGGTCCAACTGATTTGGGATCGATTCGGCCAGGCACAGGTAGATCTCTTTGCCTCACCGGAATCCACCCACTGCCAGCTGTGGTACGGTCTAACCGAGGCCCCCCTCGGTATAGACGCACTGGCACACAGTTGGCCGAGGGGCCGGCTCAAGTATGCGTTTCCCCCAGTGAGCCTCATCGCACAAACCTTGTGCAAAGTCAGGGAGGACAAGGAACAGATTCTCTTGGTGGCCCCCTTCTGGCCCAACAGAACCTGGTTCTCGGACCTGGTGCTCCTGGCATCAGCCCCTCCCTGGCGCATTCCTCTGAGGAAGGACCTCCTTTCTCAGGGGAAGGGCACAATTTGGCACCCGCGCCCCGATCTCTGGAACCTCCACCTTTGGTCCCTGGACGCGACCAGGAGGACTTCAGAGACCTTTCACCTTCAGTGGTAAACACACTTCTACAGGCAAGAGCCCCCTCTACCAGACGGCTGTATGACCTAAGATGGCGCATCTTTGTGAACTGGTGTTCTTCCCACGGGAAGGACCCACGGAGTTGTGGCATCAAATCAGTGTTATCCTTCCTTCAAGAAAGCCTGGACAGGCACCTGTCTGCCTCAACACTCAAGGTTCATGTCGCAGCTATATCAGCTAATCATGACTTGGTGGGGGGCAGATCGGTGGGGAAACACGATTTGATAATCAGGTTTCTTAGAGGAGCCCGGAGGCTGAACCCTCCTCGGTCGCATCTCATCCCCTCTTGGGATCTTGCTGTGGTTCTCCAAGGTCTACAACAAGATCCATTCGAGCCCCTTCAGTCAGTCGAACTCGATGCTCTCTCCTTCAAGACGGCTCTTTTGACTGCGCTCACTTCCATCAAGAGTGGGAGACCTCCAAGCCCTCTCCGTGAACAGTTCGTGCCTGGAATTCGGACCAGCGGATTCTCACGTTGTCTTGAGACCCCGGCCTGGATATGTGCCCAAGGTCCCCACCACTCCTTTCAGAGATCAGGTAGTGACCTTGCAAGCTCTCTCTTCCCAGGAAGATGACCCCAACCTGACCTTGTTATGCCCAGTCCGTGCCCTGCGCATCTACATGGAACGAACGCAGCCCTTCAGACGTTCGGAACAGCTCTTTGTTTGTTACGGAGGACAGCAGAAGGGGAAAGCTGTCTCCAAACAGAGGATCTCCCATTGGCTGGTAAACGCGATCCGTATGGCCTACCTGGCCAGAGGCCTACCCTGCCCTCTGGAGGTAAGAGCCCACTCAACCAGGGGCATCGCTGCCTCAGCAGCCCTGGCGAATGGGGCCTCATTAACAGACATCTGTAGAGCTGCGGGTTGGGCTACACCTAACACATTTGCCAGATTTTATAATTTGCGCACGGAACCAGTGTCAGCTAGAGTCTTGATTGCTAACTCTTGACTCAGCACACTGGTTGGTGTAGAGCTTGCATAAAGCGCTTCCCCTAATGGTGATTACGCTTCTGAGTTTCAGTAGGTTTCCTGATGCGAACCCTGGACACCATCTCCATCTTTGGCACTTCTGCACATGGCAGAGTTTAGCGGAGAAACTCGCTATGGAATCCCTTCACAAGGTATGAATACCCTTATTTTGATTGGATTGTGCCCCATATGTAGTGGCTCCTTATGTGGCCCCATATGTGTATTTCCACCTATAACTCTTGTGGTGCGGTGTTATCCCCTGAGAACAGGTTCTCTAGGATCTGAGTCTGGCTGTCTTCCCGGGTGTGAGACCCACCTCAGGTCCCATGTCTAACTATGTCACTCTAACCCCCCCTGTCGGGCAGGTCGTGAACTCCGTAATGTCTTTCCTTCGGGAGCAGGCATTTTTCCCAATGATCTCAAGACACTCAGCCGCCCTTGAGGGAGGCCCGGCTGCAGGACCCCGCTGTACAGGTCAGTCCTTGGACGTTGGATGGTCACAGAGGAGGTGAGCTGCACTTACGTTAACACGTTGCCCTGTTACTTCTGCACTTGTCTCTCGTGACGCGGTCAGACATGTGGCGTGTTTTTACGGGGACCCCTAGTGTCGTACACTACTCGACACAACTCGAGTGTACGACAGATAGGGAACGTCTCGGTTACGTATGGTAACCCTCGTTCCCTGATGGAGGGAACGGAGACGTTGTGTCTCCCATGCCACATCTCTGGTCCGCCTCTGAGTGAGCTGAGACGCTCGGCTCCTCAGAATCAGAACGAGTGAGCAGATGCACACGCTGCCCTATTATACCCGGATGTCCGGGGCGTGGCCAGCTGTGCAAATCTGCACACCCAATTTTCATTGGCCTTTCTCAAAACTGTCAGAGGTGTTTGGGCTCTCAAGAGCGACCCCTAGTGTCGTACACTACTCGACACAACGTCTCCGTTCCCTCCATCAGGGAACGAGGGTTACCATACGTAACCGAGACGTTACTCCTTATAATATATCACATGCTACAAGACGCAGAAGCAGTGTCTGGTTCATGAACAAACATGAACTGGTTCGCAAATCGCACCAAACGATTCATTTACGAATTGGAATGATCCGATTGCAGCTATTCTCGAGGCAACAACTCACTAATTCAAATGATCCATTTAGAGCGAGTCTCCAGTGAACTGAATTCACAAGTAAGAACCGGGAGATCTTATGAGTGCGTGCGACTGATGCTGCAAAGCTGCTGCAAAGTAAGGATTAATAATTGCAACTGAAAATCATATTTAGGTCAAAACTAAATCTGCTGTAAAGCAGTGGCATCCCATCCATATTACCTGCAAACGCTCAGCATACCCAGGTCGTCTGAGAGAATAAGTTCACCGGTTAATTAATATCAACATGATTATAAGTTGAGGGACTTAGCATAACCGGTTAAAAAGTCACCGCTCGCCACTGCTGTAATCAATTTAAGCCCACTAAAATGCTTGAATTCAGACACATCAACTTCAGTGTCTCTATGTTTTAAGTAAAAAACAAAACATTAAAATAACACAGATTAAATAAAATAACTCATGCAACAGTATAATTTTTTATATTGTTTGGATCAACTAGCCAAGTAGACAGATATGAATGTTTGTTCATAACCATACTGAAAATAAGTAAATACTGTTAGTTGATGCTAACTGTCTAGATAACCACCTAGATATATTATATCTGAGGGAAAAAGAAAGGATGTGATGTTCAGAATATGATAACTACAGTAATTATCAAAGTGCGAAGTGATTCCCTCTGGGGACATTTGGCCAGGGGTGTTTTTACACCACAGACAAGGTTTGGCAAGAAAAAAATCATTATGAAAATATAATTATATTTTCCTTAAAATGATCATGCTAACTTCAGGCCTTATTCTTAAATCTTATATAACTGTGATGTTTTGCAAAACAACAAGCTTTAAAAGACTTTTTTTCTTACTGGTGAAAAATAGATGGTCAAATCTGTGAAACTTACATCGCAGTGTAAGCTTTACAGTGAACATTACTACATTCTTGTCAACGTAGTCCATATCGACAACAAAAATATATCTTGACTCCATATAGTGTTTATTTTGGGAAAATCCCAGGCATTTTGAGCAGTAGGATCATAAAAAAGATATGCTAATATAAAATGAAATTAGCCTATATAAAATTGAACAATAAGTTTATCTCTCAGTACTTTTTTACTTAAGTACATTAAAAATAAGTAGTTTTGTACTTTCATTCGAGTAAAATTGAAAAAGGAGTACTTTTACTTTTACTGGAGTAATATTTTATTATACATATCTGTACTTTTACTCAAGTACTTGATTTGTGTACTTTGTCCACCACTGCATTTTAGAAACATTTGACAATTATGACCTTTTAAAAGGTATCACCTTTGGTTTTGGAGGTTATCCCAACTACATTTTTTTCTTTGATTACTATATCCTTGTTTTTGTTAACCAGTTGGGAAAAGTAACATCTGTTCTTGCATCCAGTTTAGTTTTCTTTTACATTTGCATGTCTCACTATCAACCATGATTATTCTACTCCGTTGATTAAAAGGCTGTTTATGCATATTCACTAATTGTTTATGAGAAGCACACATGTAAGAGGCTGACATTTAGACTGAACATATACTTGTTTAATTAGTCACCCTTAGCCTGTATTTTAACACCTTTATCTGAATGTTGCAACACTTTTTTTTTTCTAAATATTTATTTGAATATGGCAACAATATCGTGCTCTACAATATTTCTTCGAATACATCTCTAACAGAGTCTCCTCCCCTATCAGCCAATCACTGTGTGCATGTGTGCAATGGTGACAATCAAGAAATGTAAGGATGAGGTCTTAACATCACAAAATAATGGAGATTTGAGCAGCACGGACAATCTATGAAACATCTCCTTTTGTGTTTCACATAAAAAATAAATACATAAAGAACAACATGCATAAATGATGACAGAGCTTTCATTTTTGAGAAAAATGTCAAGACAGAGTTAGTTTTTTTTTCCTTCCTTCCCTGAAAGAATGACAACAAAAGCTTCTACGGATGGCCACAATGTAACTCCTTTTTAAATAAAAACACATCTTAAAATCCCGCCTCAAAGAGCGCCGTTCATCTAATCCTCAGTTAAGCTTCTGAATCCAGGTCACCCCTCAGACTTGTTACCCAACAGTAAACCCCTTGCAGGAGTTTCGAAGCCTTTATCACAGCTGTCTCAGGAACCTTCGTTTCCCCTGTCTGGGACACGGTCTGCTCCACATTTGGCTCAAAATCCTCTCCTGTCTCTCTCATCCCAAAATGCCAGTTTTTCATGAGCTATGGCCTGCCAACAGGAGAGCATTCGACTCAATCTCAGCTTTTGACTTCTCCCCGAAGGCTGGGGAAAGAATATTATCTCTTCGTCTGTCCAGGGAGATGTCACATTGTCTCCGATCGTTGTGGTTATTAGAAGAGGATGATGGAAGGCTGGCACAGAGTGAATTAAGTTTTAAAGTGGCCCATGAGCTGGAGGCTCCATGCAACCCAACTTAACACAGTCAGGGAGAATGATGGAAAAAAGCCCTATTCGGATTGTCTGTTTTTCTCCCGCTACAAACATAGAAATCCCTGGCCAACTGTTTTTGACAAACACAAAGGCTGTCTGGTTAATTACTGTCTGAATCCACATCTACATCACATGATCTCATTGGTTTAAAAGCAGGGATTTTTAAAAAAAAAAAAAATCCTTTAAATCCTTTTTGACCTTTTTAAAGTCCTTTTTGAGTGCCAACTTTTGCTCTTTGCTGTAATTTGCATGCGTTTGTACGATTTCACTAATAAAAAGATGTACACTTTTATTAATAAAACACTGAAAGTTAAAAGAAAAGTAAAAAATAAATAAATAAATAAATAATAATAATAATAATAATAATAATTAAATACTGTACAAGAATAATATTTCAGAAAAAGAAAGATTTTTTAAATAATCTACAATAAAATGTATAAATTAAGCATATTTTAGGATTATTAAGACATTGCCGTTAGTTTGCATTGCTGTTAATTTGCATTGCAATATATTTGTCGTGACAGTTAAACAAATTTCATCCCGATAATGATCAGTGAGCTTGTTAAAAAAAAAAATATATATATATATATATATGTATATATATATAAGACAAACTGGTCCAAATTCTTCATAGGGAGGGTATGAGTGATGTATCTTCAGCAAATAATTCCTCAGAGTCATAACAATACTCACAGGAGTGACACAGTAATGTTCATCAGACTTGGTGAAAAAATTTCATCTTCTTTTATGTTTGATGGAAGACAAGCTTGGAATGACATGAGGGTGAGTAAATGATGACAGCATTTACATTTGTAGGTGAGCTATCCCTTTAAACTTTGTGTGTCAACAAACAAATTTTGAATGGAAAAGCAACAGCAATTTCCCTTCCCACTCTATCACTCTGTCTTTTGAGATCACTCCGCTCCAGCTTCAGCCGGGTTTTCAATTTCCTGCTCCCTGCTGACTGGTGAAGGAAACGCTGCTTTGAGCATTCCTGGGGTGAAATTTGCTCCAGGCAGAACCATAAAACTCCTTCTAAAGTTCCTTCCAGCAACGCTCAGTAATCTCGTCTGGAACGCTGCAAACACAGACACAGATTGATGAAAATACAGACACATCTGAATGCTGTTATATTGAATATCAGCACTCGTGGAAAGCCCTTAGACCAATCAAATTAGAGGACCAGAAATAATTATTTCATAATATAAGAGTATACGAGCATAAGTCTCTTATGCTCACCAAGGCTGTATTTATTTGATGAAAAATACAATAAAAACAGTAAAATTGTGAAATTTTATTGCAATTTATAAGAACAGATTTCTATTTGAATATATTATAGAATATAATTTGTACCTGTGATCAAAGCAGCATTTTTAGCATCACTACAGTCTTCAGTGTCACATGATCCTTCAGAAATCATTCTAATATGCTGATTTGCTGCTCAAGAAACATTTCTGATTGTTGCCACTGTTAAAAACAGTTGTGCTGCTTCATATTTCTGTGGAAAACATTGATGTGTTTATTTATTAAAAAAAAAAAAAAAAGTTCAAAAGAGCATTTATTTGAAACAGAAATCTTTTAAAACATTGTTAATGTCTTTACTGTTATTTTTGATCAATTTAATGTGTCCTTGCTGAATAAAATGTGACTGAATGGTATTGTATGTATCGTGCCAAAAAATGTGAGAATTGCATTGCTGCATGTATAGGTCAGGTTTTGGGATACCACACATGAAATGTCCCATCTAATTGACAGACATCATTTCAACATCATTTTGCACTGTGTTTTGTTTTTCTTCTTCTTTTTTTTTTTTCACTTTTGATGTGAAATATTACTCGGGCATGTTCTCTGTGAGTTCTCTATTATATATTCTTTGTTTTTTTTGTCTGTGATGTTGAGCTCCACTGGGAGGGGAATAAGAGTGTGGTTTGCTCCACTGAAGCAAAAGACTGGGAATCTTCTGTCTCTGGAGGCGAGGTGAGGGACTAATAGGCCTAATCCTCCCTTAAGCCATATACCATTGCCCAAAGTACAAATGCTGTTTGGATTCTGTGTACATGAAATAATAGATAGAGGATCTGTTTCAAACCCTATACCAAGACAGTGATGCTACATTTTTAAGTAGTGTAGTTTTAATTTATTCAGCTGTTTTCAAAACAGTGTTGTTTTTCCAGTAACATGTTATTTTATCCATCTAAAAGCAGTGTAGCATCATAAAAATATAATATTGCTATTTTTGTCATATTGTATTGCTTTACCAATGAGTGAACTGACAGTTGAACAAAAAATCAGTTAATTCATAATTTATGCTTCATAATTTAGTCAACATTCAGCTATGATTTACATCTTTTACGTAACTAAAAAGATATGTAGTTAAATATATAAAATGTTTTAGCATGTGTTCACAGGATCTGCATTATTTATGGACTATAATTTTTTATTCTCCATTTAAAAAAAAGTTGAAATCCTTGCTTAAAAGTCTACTTTTGCATGGTGTTTGCATATAAATGTGGACACAACCACCCTACAGTGATAAAAATCTATTCACTTTTTTTTTCCGTTTCCCAAAAACCTAAACACTCTCAATTATCAAGCTGTTTTGATGTCCTTTTTTTTTTGCGCAGTGTGACATCATATTGCTCAGGCCCCGCCCACAGCCGCTGACGTACTGTCCTAAATTTGCATATTTCTGCCATCAGCTAATTGTATGCTGTCCGCCATTTTCTCCATGCTTGAGCAGCTGTCGCAATGTCTCGCAGTGCAGGTGTTTTGTAGTTGGATCAGAGCCAGTGAGGATGCAGTGATCAGTGAAAAACTGATTTTTATGTTTTATGTTTTTATTTTACATATAGGTGTAATGACTGATCAGAAGCCTGAGGATCCATTTGCAGCTTTTATTAGAGAAAACGTGGTCAGACAGGCGGGGGTCAGAATACAGCGACAGGGACAGCAGAGAATAAACAAAGAATGGTCACAGGCAGGCGAAGTGTCGGGGCTGGCGGCTAGCAGAGCAGTATCTGAGTCCAAAGCAATAGAGTCCAAAGGGCAGGCGGCAGAGAATCAAACAACGAGAAAACAATCCTAGGTCAAACACAGATAATCCAATAACAGAGAAAACGCTCAGAAATGCAGCCGGGGCAATACAAGACTTCGCAAAGTGAACGAGTCTGGAAGCAGTATAAATAGGGGAGGAGATAAGGAACACCTGGAAGGGCAATCAGACCCAGGTACGGGGAACATGGGAAACAGAGTCCAAAACCAGTCAATATTCGGGAGAGGGTGCCCTCCGGTGGCGATCGGAGGGAGCCACAGAAGCCTGACTCATGACAGAGCCCCCTCCCTGCGAGCGGCTCCTGAAGCGAGAAGGATTGTGACGCCGGGGTCTCCCACGAGGTCGAGGGGCTGGTCTCTCCGGATGGGTCCTGTGGAATTCGGCAGTCAACGAGGGATCCAGGATGTCCCGGGCATTGATCCACGACCTCTCCTCCGGGCCATACCCCTCCCAGTCTATGAGGTACTGAAGTACCCCACCCCGGCGTCGAGAGTCCAGGATTTCGTGCACCTGGTAAGCCTCCTCGCCATCCACGACCAAGGGAGGGGTGCTCTCGTCAGCGGCTTCCTCCTGGATCTCCTCTCCTCTCGGAGCACCGGCGGGCTTAAGCAAAGACACATGGAAAGTGGGTGAGATACGGTAATGGGCAGGTAATTCTAAACGATATGAAACTGGAGTAATCTGACGGAGAATTTTGAACGGACCCACGTACCTGGGACTGAGCTTGCGACAGGGAAGTCGGAGGCGAAGATCTCGTGAGGAGAGCCAGACCCACTGACCAGGGGTATAAGCTGGATGCGGTCTCCGACGGCGATCGGCCTGCTCCTGTGCCCTTCTAATGGCTCTTTGAAGGTGGACATGAGCCATGTTCCAGGTCTCCTCACTCCTTTGTAGCCAGTCATTGACAGATGGTAATTCTGAGGGTTCACCAGACCATGGGAAGAGAGGCGGCTGGAAGCCTAAGACACATTGGAAAGGTGTGAGACCTGTGGATGGCTTGCGGAGGGAGTTCTGAGCATATTCCGCCCATAACAGGTAGCGGCTCCAATCCTGTTGGTTGTTGTGACAGTATGTGCGGAGGAAGCGGGTGAGTTCTTGGTTGAGGCGTTCTGCCTGTCCATTGGATTCCGGGTGGTATCCTGAGGTGAGGCTAACATTGATGTTGAGATGTTTGCAAAATGCGGCCCAGACACGAGAGGTAAACTGGGGTCCTCGGTCAGAGACAATGTCCTCTGGAAGGCCGTAGAACCTGAAGACTTGTTCCATCAATACTTCGGCGGTTTCAAAAGCAGAGGGCAGTTTGGTTAGGGGTATCAGTCGGCATGATTTGGAAAACCGGTCTATAACAGTGAGGATGGTTGTGTAGTTACGTGAGGCAGGTAGATCGGTAACATAGTCAATGGCAATGTGTGACCAAGGGCGTTGGGGAACTGGAAGAGGCTGCAGGAGACCGGCAGGCCGTTGGTGAGAGGATTTGGATATGTTGCAGGCAGGACAGTTGCGAACAAACTCCGTAGTGTCTCCTTGGAGTGAGGGCCACCAGAAACGGTTGGTAACAAGATGGATGGTAGCGGTAATTCCTGGGTGACCAGAGCTGGGGGAATCATGTACCCATTGCATCACACGTTGACGGAGAGCCCTAGGAACGTATGTGCGCTCAGGAGGACATTCTGGCGGTGGCGGTTCGTTGTCTTGGGCTTCTGTAATCTCGGTCATGATGTCCCACTGTATGGGCCCGAGGATGAGGGAAGGTGCTATTATGGGTTCAGGGTCGGAGGGTGCAGTGGAGGATTCAAATTGGCGGGAAAGTGCGTCGGCTTTTGTGTTCTTGGGGCCTGGACGATATGTGACCCTGAAATCAAAACGTGTGAAGAAGAGAGACCATCTGGCCTGACGTGGGTTGAGGCGTTTGGCTGACCTGAGGTATTCAAGGTTGCGATGGTCGGTTAGCACAATGAATGGTTCCTTGGCTCCCTCCAACCAATGCCGCCATTCTCCAAAGGCCGCCTTCATGGCGAGTAATTCACGGTCTCCCACGTCGTAATTTTGCTCGGTGGGTGAAAGTTTGCGAGTAGAAGGCGCAGGGGAACAGCTTTGGTGGAGAGCCCTGACGTTGCGAGAGTACAGCCCCTATGCCAGTGTTTGAAGCATCAATTTCGACCACGAACCCCCGCTCGGGGTCTGGATGGTGAAGGATGGGAGCCGAAGTAAACCGTTCCTTTAGTTGTTGAAAAGCCCTCTCAGCCTCAGGTGTCCACACAAGCCTTTTACCTCCTCCCCGGAGAAGAGACGTAAGCGGAGCTGCAACAGAGCTGAAGTTTCTTATAAAACGCCGGTAGAAGTTAGCAAATCCCAAGAATCGTTGCAGTTCCTTGACAGATGTGGGTGGAGGCCAATTGAGAACGGCCTGGACCTTCTTGTCGTCCATGGCTACCCCCTCTGAGCCGATAATGTAGCCGAGGAAGGAGGTAACAGTGCGGTGGAACTCACATTTTTCGAACTTGGCGTAGAGTTGGTGGTCGATGAGTCTTTGTAATACTGCCCGGACATGTTGTATGTGTGATTCTAGGGTGTCTGAAAAAATCAGTATGTCGTCAATGTAGACTATGACCCATCGATCGAGCATGTCCCTGAATACGTCGTTGACAAAGGCCTGAAACACAGATGGACTGTTGACCAGGCCGAAGGGCATAACGGAATATTCGTAGTGGCCAGTGGTGGTAGAGAAAGCCGTCTTCCATTCATCGCCCTCCCGGATGCGGATGAGGTTGTAAGCGTTGCGTAAATCTAATTTGGTGAAGTAACGGGCTGAACGAAGCTGTTCCAGAGCCGATGGGACTAGTGGTAGGGGGTAGCGGTACTTGATGGTAATGTCGTTGAGACCACGATAATCAATGCAGGGACGAAGACCCCCGTCCTTCTTCTTAACGAAGAAAAACCCCGCTGAAGCTGGAGATGTGGATGGTCTGATGAACCCCTTAGCCAGTTCCTCCTCGATATACATTTTCATGGCTTCAGATTCAGGTTGAGATAAGGGGAAAATCCTTCCCCTGGGTGGTAGGGACCCTGGAATGAGTTCAATGGCACAATCGTTAGGTCTGTGAGGGGGCAGTTTGGAGGCCTTGGTCTTGCTGAAGGCTTCTGCTAGGTCGAGGTATTCGGCAGGTAGTTCGAGTGTAGCAGATGGTTGGATGGTTATCTGTTGAGGAGGTGTGATGGTCTCATAGGGAAGACAGTTCTGGTTACAGTGATCGGACCATTGGAGAATTTTTCTGGCCGCCCAGGAAATGCGAGGATTATGTCTCTCGAGCCACGGCATTCCCAGAATGATGGGATTAAGGGGCGAGTCAATGGCAAACAGACGGATGTTCTCAGTGTGTTTCAAGCCTGTCTTGAGAGTGATGTCGTCGGTGATGAACTTAACCTCGCCTCTCCCCAGGGGGCGACCATCTAGCGCTGCCACTGCCACCCGGGAACCACATGCAACGAGAGGAATATTATGAAAATTAGCAAAGTGAACATCAATGAAATTGCCAGCGGCACCAGAATCAATCATGGCTGCAGCGGTGATCCTTCTATCATGAAACATCAGAGTTACAGGAATATCGAAGGCAGTTTGATTAGAACGTTTAGAACTCACCGCATTGGTCTTGCGAGGCGAGGGACGGATGGGACAGGCAGCCCGTAGATGACCCTCTTGTCCACAGTACAGACAGAGATGTTGTCGAATTCTCCGCTCCCGCTCCTCTGCGGTGAGGTGAGTGAATCCGACTTGCATGGGTTCGGGTTCCGAAGTGGCAGCGGTAGGGAGATGAGGCGTTGTAACAGAGCGCGGTGGTCGTCGAGAGCGGGCGAGGTTATCAATACGGATAGACAGTTCAATAAACTCATCGAGAGATTTACCCTCATCGCGGCAGGCCAGCTCGCTTTGCAGTTCCGATGTTAGTCCCTTACGATACAGCAGTTTCAGTGGGTCATCCGACCAACCCGTCTGGGCTGCGAGGGTGCGAAAAGTGAGGGCATAATCCGCTGCGGTGCCGCGTCCCTGACGCAGAGCGAGGAGCTGCTCACCCGCCTCCTCTCCGTAAGCCGAGTGATCAAACACCTCCCGAAAGCTTTGCAAAAAGACGGTAAATGAGGGAAATGTGGTGTGTTCACCTTCCCACAACGCTGTAGCCCAATCCAGAGCTCTTCCAGTCAGTAGCGAGCATACAAAGGAAATTCGACTGTCATCAGTGGGGTATAACTGCGGTTGCTGTGATACAAACAGAGAACATTGCATGAGAAACCCCTTACATTTTCCAGCCGATCCGTCGAATTTCTCAGGAAATGCTAGACGAGGGCTGGTGGTGGTGGGGCTAGGAGTGGAGAGGGGTTGCGGCGAAACAGCAGGCTGAGGAGAAATGTCAGCGAGGCGAAGGGCCTGTAGCGTCTTAACTAGCTCCTCCGTCAGTGTAGTGAGATGCTGTAGCTGCTGTTGATGAGAAGCTAGCATGGTAGCTTGCGCTGATACTTCCGTGGTGAGCTGAAACACGGCTGCTGGATCGGTAGGTGGCGAAGTCTTCTGTAATGACTGATCAGAAGCCTGAGGATCCATTTGCAGCTTTTATTAGAGAAAACGTGGTCAGACAGGCGGGTGTCAGAATACAGCGACAGGGACAGCAGAGAATAAACAAAGAATGGTCACAGGCAGGCGAAGTGTCGGGGCTGGCGGCTAGCAGAGCAGTATCTGAGTCCAAAGCAATAGAGTCCAAAGGGCAGGCGGCAGAGAATCAAACAACGAGAAAACAATCCTAGGTCAAACACAGATAATCCAATAACAGAGAAAACGCTCAGAAATGCAGCCGGGGCAATACAAGACTTCGCAAAGTGAACGAGTCTGGAAGCAGTATAAATAGGGGAGGAGATAAGGAACACCTGGAAGGGCAATCAGACCCAGGTACGGGGAACATGGGAAACAGAGTCCAAAACCAGTCAATATTCGGGAGAGGGTGCCCTCCGGTGGCGATCGGAGGGAGCCACAGAAGCCTGACTCATGACAATAGGGGTGTATTAACTTTTTCCACACAAGAAATGGGCCTTTCTGTTTAAGCTGTATGAATCATCAGAAAATATGCGTTCTAAACATTATCATATTTTAGTTTACCAAAAATGCTTGTCGTATACTCAGCAGTATACAATACAATAGAAGTAATGGCGACACTTTACAATAAGGTTCATTAATTAACATTACTTAACTACATTAGTTAACATGAACTGAGAATGAACAATACTTCTACAGTATATATTAATCTTAGTTAATGCTAATTTTAGCATTTAGCAATCCATTATTAAAAACAAAAGTTGTGCTTGTTAACATTAGTTAATGCATTGTGAACTAACATGAACTAACAATGAACAATTTTCATCAACCAACATTAACAAAGATTAATAAATGCTGTAATAAATGTATGGTCACACTTTATTTTAAGGTCCAATTCTCGCTATTAACAAACCATTAACTTTGACTTTTGACTCAATAAACTACTAATTTGCTGCTTATTAGTAGTTAGTAAGGTAGTTGTTAAGTTCAGGTATTGGGTAGGATTGGGGATGCAGAATATGGTAATGCGGAATATGTGCTTTATAAGGACTAACAACTATGTTATGAATAGGCATGGTAATAAGCAACTAGTTAATAATGAGAATTGTTCCTTATACTAAAGTTTTGCCAAATGTATTGCTCATTGTTTGTTCATGTTAGTTTATACATTAATTAACATTAACTAATGGAGCCTTATTGTAACGTTACTAAAGTAATTATGAAAGAAACTGAAGTCCCACCTACA
This sequence comes from Labeo catla, assembly GCA_012976165.1. NCBI lineage: Eukaryota > Metazoa > Chordata > Actinopteri > Cypriniformes > Cyprinidae > Labeo > Labeo catla. Next base: position 121,834 of record VONZ01000067.1, read on the forward strand.
CTGCCCTCCAAAAGTTTGGAAACGCTCTAGAAAAGTGGGGTTTTGGACAATATTGGCATGAATCCTTTTTAATTTGTGATCATTTTGCACTGATAAGGGAAAACACAAACTACAAAAACATATTTTATTACATAAACAGTTTATACACAGAAAAAAAAACTCAGATTTTTGATTCATCAAAATATCCACCATTAGCAGCTATTACAGCTCTGCATAATCTGGGCCTAAATCTGCTTCATTGTATTGTAAATTCAATTGGCAATCAATTGTTGAAGCTATTAAGATGTGCTGACCCAAAAATCTTTTAAAAACCTGGGCCAAGTTTAAACCAGTACCCAGGCATCACAGCTGGCAAAGGGGCATGTCTGACTTTGACATGTATATATTGCCATTATTATGTAATCAAAATGAAAATTATTATTGCTGGTCTTCAATGATGTCAAGTTACTTTAATGTATTTGCACCACAAAATGATAAGGATTTATGCTGATATCATCCAAAACCACACTTTGCCAGGGGTGTTTCCAAACTTTTGGAGAGCAGCGTAAGTGGGTAAAAAATGCTCTAAAGTTGCTAATTGCATTTAAAATAAATTTTAATTCCAGTACAACTAAATTGAAATTACATTAATTGTAGTCTTAGCCTCAGACGTCATGCCCACGGACCACTGGCTGAACGTCTGATGCATACAGCACACTTAGCTGGAAACACTTCAGGAGTTTCGAAATCGTCATCGAATTGGTTGAATTATAGGATTTCTGGGAGACGTGTGTGTCGCATTCTTTAACGTTCTGCCTGGAAACAAAAATGCTGTGGTGCCAAACCCCCTCACGAAAGAAGAAAGCCGTCGTTTTACAACTGTGATGGCGAGCACTTATCAGGATCAACTAAACGCTGGATTTTCAAAAGTATGTGAAAATGTAAAATTCATGACAGAGAATATTTAAAATATGCTCGAGAGTATTACATACCAGTTTGTTTTTGTGGTGACATTTACACGCCCCTAAAAATTATGCAGCACAAAACGAAACGTGATTGGTTGCTTTATCTGTCAGTCATATGGTCTCTTGGGCGGGCCTTAGCCATTCAAAGTGGCCAAGGTTCCCAAACCTTCTGCCACCAGTCTGAAAATCTGGCTACACGAGACTACATTAATTGTAAATAAACATGTCTGAGAACACTACATTTAGTTGTTCTAAGGTGTATTAAAAGTATGACTTAGGGCCAGATTTTCTAAACAGGGCGAATTAGCGGCAATTCCATAAAATCGCAGGGTAACACTTTATTTTGATAGTCCACTTTAGACATTCTACTAACAGTAAGTAACTTTGCAACTGCATGTCAACTAGTCATTAGAGTATTAGTAGACTGTCTGCTTAATATCTTTTAACACTCTTCTAAACTTTGCAAGTATATGTCTTATTCTACTAACCCTAAACCTAACCTAACAATCTGCTTTGAGAGTTAGTAGACATGTAGTTGCAAATCATTGAGAATTAGTTGACATGTAGTTGCAAAGTTACTTATAGTTAGTAGAATGTCTAAAGTGGACTATCAAAATAAAGTGTAACCAAGCGCAGATTAGAGGGAAAATTCTGTGTGATTTACTGACAATGTGCACATTAAAGAACACAGATGCAATGTCTCATGTGCATAAAGACCAGCGCAATCTAGCAAGAACAGCGAAAATTATCGCATGCTTCAAGACATGGTTTTTTGGGCATTAAATAATGGCACAAATACCAGTAACTGATTAGCGCAAACGTTAGTAAATCACGCTGTGCGATTCACTTCAATACTCTCCTTCCATCAATTTTGCGTCTGAAAGGGAAACTCCTACAAATGTACACTGCCCTCCGAAAGTTTGGAAACACCCCTGGTAAAATGTGGTTTTGGACGATATCAGCATAAACCCTTGTCGTTTTTTGGTGCAAATACATTAAAGTAACTTGACATTATCATTGAAGACCAGCAATAATAATTTTCATTTTGATTACATAATAATGGCAATATATACATGTCAAAGTCAGACATGCCCCTTTGCCAGCTGTGATGCCTGGTTACTGGTTTAAACTTGGCCCAGGTTTTTAAAAGATTTTTGGGTCAGCTTCAATAGCTTCAACAATTGATTGCCAATTAAACTTTACAATACAATGAATTTAGGCCCAGATTATGCAGAGCTGTAATAGCTGCTAATGGTGGATATTTTGATGAATCGAAAATGTAATTTGTTTCTATGTATAAACTGTGTATGTAATAAAATATGTTTTTGTAGTTTGTGTTTTCCCTTATCAGTGCAAAATGATCACAAATTAAAAAGGATTCATGCCAATATTGTCCAAAACCCCACTTTTCTAGAGCGTTTCCAAACTTTTGGAGGGCAGTGTATATTCAATAAGGTCAGGCGGAAAAATAACTGTGTCCACACCTTTTTAGCGCTATTTCCTCACTACGCATCTTTAATAAATCCCGACAGCACTATTTTAACGGTTTGTGTTGGCGCTGTTAGTAAATATGGCCCTTAGTGTGCTTCTTTTTCACCAGGGATTGTGTGTTCAATACAACAACACTTTGTGTATTTTTCACACCACTGTAGTTAGACAGTAGTATCTAGTTAATAATGATCTGTTACATTACAATATACAAATACAATTATTATTGTATTTTTGCTCTTATTTTGGTATCAATTCATTAGCTTAGCAACATGCTAATGTCAGGTTTTGATGGAATCACTTGGGTCTGTTAAACTCAGGCGACTCAAGTTATCTCAACAGTAGGGGATGTCACATCTGCTAGATGTTTTTGCCTTTTCTGTCGAGGAGTCTGTCATACCGGTTAAGGAAGTAAGAGGGATGACAGATCAAACAACTGCCTGTGACATTTCTTAATGATTCCCTGTCTGCTACTGCAAATAAGAGCTGGATCTCAGAGCAAACTTAAATATTTGTAGCAGACTGAATTAGGATGCAGTTCATGAAGTGACTTCGCCCTATGAATGTTTGCAGTGTGTATTTGTCCCGTCTTCAAGGAAACTGTTCATGAATGGAAATGAAAGGAAATGAAAAGCTTTATAGACTGCATTTGTGGAATTAACTAATGCTGATTAGCACAGGAAATATTTACAAATATGAATCTCTTTGTAAATACTAAAATCCACATGCAAATAGTTAGCTAATCATGTATTTGTCTCCCTTAGAGAGAAATGGGTAACACTTTAGTATAGGGAACAATTCTTACTAATAACTAGTTACTTATTAGCATGCCTATTATTACCATATTGGCCTTTTATTAGTACTTATAAAGCACATGAAGAGTTTGGTTCCAAAACGCTATAAATCCATTTTAATTAAATTAAGTAAAAATGTGTTTTCTTTACCAAGAAAGGGGCTAGATGAAGACCACTTTTTTCTGTTTTAAACTTTCACATCGCATCTTTAGGTTTTAATAACATTAAACATTTAAATCCAGATTTGAATTTTCAGACATTTATTATAAAAACTGATGATTTTTTTGTAATGGCATTTTTTAACTTTATTAAAAGTATGTCATCGTTTATGTCACATTTAAAAAATATATGTTTTATAAGCTTTTTTTTTTTTTTTAATTTCTAATTAAAACAACAGAATAAGAATAATTTGCCAATTAAATGAAATCAGTATTAACAAAATTCATTTGTACTACAGAGGTGGCACAGAAGAACATAAAAGTGGCTTGTAGCTGTATTTTCATATGTTTAATGAGGCTCAAAGGTGGTATGCATGCAATCAAATTCATAAACTCATGTTGAGATTAATGTTTTAAGTATAAAATTTTTAATATAGAAATATTAAATGATTTAAATAACTGAAAAGAAGATACTTTAAAAATTAAACTAAAACTGCCAGTAGGTGGTGGTTTTAATTACTGAATCATATCATTCATTTGATTCCTTCGAACGGCTGATTCATTCAGGAATAAAGCAAGTGACTGTCTTTATGAATGGGTAATTGATTCATTGACTCATTAGATCCGTTTAAAAACGCACGTTCATTCATAAAGGAAACACAGCTGTGTTTGAATAGAGATGCGCAGTAGCTCAAATGTGACTTTGTTTCGACGAAATAAAGCAAAATCAGGCAATAGTGTTATAGGCAGACAATGTTGGTCACTTAATATTAACTTCTTGTTTATTTAACTGTTGTATTAAATCAATATCTCATTTACAAACTCCCTTAAAAATCATTAACAGCTGTCACTCATCTTAATTCATCGCGATCTCACAAAGTTCCATTATAATCAACTAAGCTCTCTACACTGCACAATAAATTTCTTATTTACACTCTCTCTACACTTTATGAAAGGATTCGTCAGATATGTCTGTGATACATTACTCAACGTTGAAAACTAGGATGCGGGGTGTATTCAAACGCCACATTTACTGTTGTAGCGTCTGCTTAGGATCATTGATGATCGTTTAGGATTTACATTGTAGAGAACCTTTTAGCCTTTTGACATTTGCATATAAATTACAGACCTGGCCTCACTTCTACATTTATATGGGTGTTTAATGGTCTATGGTTCCCTCCTCACTCTCACGAAGATGCTAAGCAGACCAACTCTTGTCTCCCCATTGGACTTCAAAGGCATTCCATGAGGGAGGCAATCACCAGCACCAAGCACCTCAGATCCTTGGTGGCTGGCAGACTGTTCCCAATACACATAACGCACACACATAGAAACCTTTTTCTTTATTTAGACTATATTTAACCAGTTATAAATGTACTTGGTATATGCATGTGTTGCTTGTATGTTTCTATGTTATATTAGCCCAGTTAGCCCTCGTTATTGGTACTAGTTAATCTCTAAATGCGTATTTTCAATGTATGAATGTATCTCTGGTTTAATACCTTCTAGATGTTTCATTCTTGGTATCAAAACGATCTGCACTTTATTCTCTGAACAATGGTGTACACCATGTGATTAGAAAATGCATCAGACTGTTTGTACTATATTGTGGGTAAAACTGCATCAATTCCCCAGGCCAGCAATAAACATGCAAATGGGCCATAAATGGAGACAAAGAAAAGTTCTCCCGCTCAGCAGTCCAAACTTTGTATTGGCCAATTCACCCAAAGGTGGGTGTGGTAGGGAACTATCAAAAGACCCTAACACCAACCCATCCATGCTCAAACCCTTCGAGACACTCTCCAAGACTCATCCTTTGAGTCAATTTCCGGTAGTTTATCTTCAAGTAACTTTGCCGACTCGCTGTGGATTTTCCTATCTTCGAACGAACTAGAGAAAACCTCCAGAACACCTAAAGGAATTCATCGAGAACTTCCATTGTCTACCGCATCAGGACTCTTGTTCAGCAACAAGCCAATGCAAGTAACCTTTACAACTATTTAGATGCGCGTTTTAAGTTGAGCCCCTGTTTAAGGTGATTTTGCTTCTCTGATGATTCTCATGTGGTCGCTGGTTAACTGATGCTAAATACTGCCATTCTTGCCTTCTCTCTCTCTCTCTCTTTTCTCACTCTCTTTCTTTATGTATGTGTACACATGTTTTGCTTAGTTAGTTGTATGTTAACTGCAGTTCCATCTATTAAATTGCATATATTCACAATTGATTGTCTCCGTGTGCTGCTCACAATTTGAAGTCACTGAATATTTGATCTTGCTACATGCTACATTTTGAGTTTACTACAAGTTAAGTTACTGCTAGTACTAACTGAAGTAGGAAATTTATTCTTTCTTGGCCAGAAAGTAACCTTTCCTAGAATTGATGAATGATTATACTGTCTATTCGGTGGACGAACAGATCAAATAATTGTAACGTTAATTCTGCTACAGTTAATTCTAAGATCTGAATTAAATATTCATAATTAATTATAACCAGTTATAATTAATCATAAATATTTCCCTTTTGAGCTAATTTGTTACACTGTTTACAATGCATGAAATGCTGCGCTGTGATTGGCTGAGCAGATGTGTCGCATTTTGCAGAAAAGGGAGACTGGCGTTTGTCGCGGTTTGGAAAGATAAGGAGAAAACATGACAGAATAACACGGCCAGTGTTGGGGGAAATGTGAGTTACGTAATAATTTTACTTTTTTCAAGTAACTAGTAAAGTAACGCTTTACTTTTGAATGTCTAGTTACTTTTTCAAACAAGTAACGCCAGTTACTTTTTTCCCCATTTATTGATTGAAAAGTCTGCTGTCAGGAAATTGGGAGTAAACATGATGTTACTGTATTCTAGACTAAATGTGAACATGCATTAATTCATCTCACTCACAAAATGAATAAAAACAGTGAAACCAAACTCAGAATATGATGCAACCCTGCTATAATTAAATAAAACATATATCCTTTATGTATTTAATCCCATTTTATTAACCAATGTCTTTGCTCCTGACCTTCGATGATGCAATTCAGCCATACTAATAAGCAACAATTAGTTTAGATAAACTAACATTTCTGCTTCATTTTGTTTTTTTTTTTTGTTTTTTTTATAGCTGAAAAGTGATCTCCTGCATAAATGTAATTTCAGCCTGAGGTGAATTCATTTCACTTTTGGTGTAAAAGGGCTTTTACATTAGAATTGTTTTATATTAAAAAAAACAAAGAAGCAAGCCCTGCCCAGATTTAAAAAGTAACCCAACTGTACCGTAATGCATTACTTTCCATAGAAAGTAACTAACGTAATTAGTTACTTTTTCAGGGAGTAACGCAAAATTGTAATGCATTACTTTTAAAAGTAACTTTCCCCAACACTGAACACAGCGGATATCGCATTTTGCGTCAAATTAAAAACTGCCTTTTCAATACCGACCAGATACAATACTGATTTTGGCAGGAACTCAATTTTGTAAAAAAAAAATTGCGTTTATCATGTTTTGGAACCAAACTCTTCACATATTCTGCATGACCATATTCTGCATCCCTAATCTTACCCAATACCTGAACTTAACAACTACCAATAAGCAGCAAATTTGGAGTCTATTGAGGCAAAAGCCGTAGTTAATGGTTTGTTAATAGCAAGAACTGGACCTTAAAATAAAGTGCGACCGAGAAATATCTTGACCATTCAAAAGAGCAAGTCAACACTATAGAATTACACTTTAAAAAAACATTCATCATCATTATTTTAATAAAAATATATTATAAACTATTTGCCTGAGGCTGTGGATTGCAGGTAATAATGCTATAAATGATTCAACGAATTCAACAGTTTCTTGCACAGGTACCGATCATTTCACTTCAAAAGACCTTAATATATCATCAGGGGCCACAGGTTCTAATATACAGTAGTCGTGCCTGTATATGCTTTTTTAATTTTCAGAGTGCCGGTAGCTGTGGACTATGAATTTATAAATTACCATATTTCAATGTTTTTTAGCTAAAAATCTTCATTCCTCTTTACTCATTACCCTTACTACTCTTTACTAAAAAAATCTCCTCATTACTAAAATAACACCTTGGATTGCCTAAGGTTAAATATATTAACAGCAAATGTTCATTTTTGGGTGAACTATCGCTGCAATCTTGTGCACAACAAATGTTTAGTATTAAATATATTTCATTTCAACATTTACTCTCCTTACTCAAGTAAATCATGCTGGGAACAAGAAATCTGCTGTACGTGATTCAGTTGTGGTTAATCTAACTTTTTCACATAACTTTTTCTATAAAGTGCCATGAAATTTCAGTAACATTTGAGAGAAATGAATTTATTTCATTTAATAAATTTGACTGTTTATAGTGAACATGTACAACAATACCACAAATTACGTTGGTAGCACACAGGCAGAAGTTTATCTACTAAGAAAAGTCATGCAACTTTAAAAAGCTCAAATCATAAGGCTAAATCATAATATACAAGGTGTCACTTCTTTTAGCTTTTTATTTGTGTGCTTTTATTTCTCTTTGTTTGCTTGCAATGATCATTTTAAATAATCAGTGGTGTTGATCTGATTTACATTCATTGTGTACAGACTGCAGGCAGAAACCTGATGTGATTACATGCATGGAAAACAAGCACCTTTTTAATGCACGTTGCATTTTATGGTCTCACCGGCCCCGAAACTCAATTTGCGGCATGCATTTGCACATTGATCTGACCTAGTGGATCTGTACTAAGTATTCACACACACACATACACACAAAGATCTCTTCGCAGCTGTACGAGAGCCAGTTTTCACTAAAGTGTTTTGCTGGCAGCGAAATTATCCAGTCAACATTAGAAAGCCCTTGGAAATGACAACAAATAGAGCACTAGTAAAATGATCCTGCAATTTTCTAATTTTAAGACAACTTTTTTCATTACAAACTATTTTATCAGCATAACAACTTCAGAATGTCTTTTGTTTATTTTAAAGCTTTAAATTCAATTTTGAATGCCAGATTTTCAGTGTGGTCTCAAACTTTTGCTGCATATGACTGTCACATCTGTCTTCATCTAGCTCAGACTCTCCACTACCAATCCACAGCACCATGACAACGGCATGAAATATGGATTGTTTGGATGCAGTCTGCATTATATAAAGTGCCTTGCTCAGATTTACGGGTCACTTAGGGATGCGCGAATAATCCTAAACCGTTCTGAAAAGAGCACGAGGAGACGCAATCAGCGCTTAGGTTCCCACGAGCTCCCACATTTGTTCGTCAAATTTCTCTGAGTAAATTGTTCATAATGGTCGGGTTTTCAAGTGGCCTGAAAAATGCATGAACTAAACTGTCAGGAGCATTTGCGGAGAATGTGAAAGTCTGACTCAATGTTAATTTCAGGGTTTACATAATTGATGGAGCCGAGGTGAAAGAGCATTCATCTTCAGATAGCTCTCTCCATCAGAAAATATTGTATATGAGAGCAGCGCTTCCTGTAGGGTCCTGAATTAATAAAAAGCAACGCTAGAATACATGAATAAAATGCTTTTAGTGCGTAGTCATACCTCATATATTCCCAAAACATGTTCTTGTAATTTTGCATATGATCATTCTTGTTATTTTCACAGTTGTCATCAAAGCGTGTGGCAATTTGTAGGGAGTTCAAAGCGTCTTTCATCTCTAGTCAAACAGAACTGTCTGCCTAGCATCTAAAATATTGTTTATGAATGTCAATATCTCTCTCATTCGATTCTATCTGCTTGCTACCATGGGGTTCTGCTGAAACGTGGCAGTTCTGCATAAATCTTTAAGCTTGTTTTGATGACCTCAAGGTGACTGGTAATGGGACAACAACTTGTGTTTTGACAGACCTAATTATGAATCATCACAATTGATCATTTTTTCTTATAACTGAAAAAGCGACTTAAAATGACTTGAAGAAATAGTTCACCCTGAAAGAACACAATCCCATCATTATTACTCACCTCAATGTCATTCTGACCCCATACAGTATGACTTATTTTCTTTTGTGGAATGCAAAATGATTTTTTTTTTTTTAATAATGCTTTTTCCCCCCTGTGCCTTCAAAAGGACTCAAAAGTGCCATAAAATCATTATGTATTTTAAATACTCATATGACTAATATGACTGCCATTTTGAAGTCATACAATCCCTTGGGGAAAAGAAGTGAACCTTAGCATACTTTTTATTAAGAAAGAAAGAAAAAAATACTTGAACATATTTGCTATATATTTAACTTATGGTAAACTAAAATATACTTTAATGTCATTTCTGCATTCCTGTCACTGCTGCTCAAAAGTTTGGGATTAGTAGGATTTTAAATAGTGTTTAAAGGCTGCATTTCTTTGATCAAAAATAAAGAGAAAACACTAATATTGCAAAATGTTATTATTATTATTATTTTTTTTTTTTATTTTAATATACTTTAAAATATAATTTATTCCTGTGATGCAAAGCTGAATTTTCATCAGCTGTCACGTGTCACATGATCCTTCCATCATTCTAATATACTGATTTATTATTAATGTTGAAAATGTTAATATTTTTTTGGAATCTGTGATACTTTTTTTTTTTTCAGGATTCTTTGATTAATAAAAGGTTAAAAAGAACAGCATTTATTTAAAATAAAAATGTTTTCTAACAATATACACTACTGTTCAAAAGTTTGGGGTAAGTAAATTGGTATTCTTGCTTTCCTTTCCTTTTTTTTTGAATAAATGCTGTTCGTTTTAACTTGTTATTCATTAAAGAATTGTTATTCATCTAAAAATAAATCACAGGTTTCTAAAAAAAATTGGCAGCACAACTGTTTCCAACATTTAAAATTCTAATAATAAATCATCATATTAGAATTGTTTCTGAAGGATCATGTGACACTTAAGACTGGAGTAACAGCTGATGAAAATTCAGCTTTGCATCACAGGAATAAATTATATTTTAAAGTATAATAAAATAAAAACCGTTGTGGTTAGTGTGCCGACATGTAGCACCACTGTGCTCGCGGTGACCCGAGTTCGATTCCCGTCTGGCCGATCCCACTCTCTCCACCTAATACTTTCCTGTCTGCTCTCTACTATCTAATTAAAAAAAATAAATAAACACATCCTGTATGGTTACAAATTAATAATTTGGAACAAATTAAATGTGTAAATGTAGTTTTTGTTTAGAGTAGGTTTTTTTTTTTTTTCAGTAAAAAGGTACACTGTACATTTCATTTCACTTGAAATGTAGGGACTGCTGCTGTTGATTAGAACACGGCACAAGAGGTTTGAGGAGGTGCTTGAAGCTCCTCAGCTAGATGGGTCCAGTCTTAGTCATCACACTGATGGGGCTCTCGTATGAGTGGACAGACATAAGAGGAAGTTCTGGCACCCACTTCCCATTAGTCACCAGCAGCCCCCTCTTTACCTCACACAAAAACACCTACTCACAAACACATCACTAAACATATAAATCAACAAAAACATGTCAACCCCTCGCAAAATCACATTTGACTCCAGTAAGAGCCCATTTGCACCCGCACCTGCCTTCCTAATCAGTATTTTTTCAAGGGAAATATCTAAACATCATTAAAACAAGATAAAATTGTATCAGAAGATATATACAAAATTATTTAATTGAAAATGTTGAATTGAATTAAGATAAAGTATCCATTAAGGTTCCAAGTTTGAATCCCAGGGAATGTAAGAACTAATAAATTGAATTCAATGCACTGTAAGTTGCTTCAAATAAATGCATGTGTCAAATCTTTATATACATTATTGTTAAAAGGTTTGGGGTTGGTAAGATGTTTTTGATGGTTTTGACTTTGTTTCTTATGCTTAACAAGACTGCATTTATTTGATCAAAAATAATAATAAAATAAAAAAATTAAATTGTGAAATAGCTATTACAATAAAAAAAAAAAGTATTTCTATGATGCAAAGATGAACTTTTAGCATTATTACTCCAGTCTTCAGTGTCACATGAGCCTTCAGAAATTATTTTAGTATGATGATTTGCTGTTCAAAAAAAACAAAACAAAAAAAAACATTTCTGATTAACCAGTGTTTTGTAACATTATAAATTTCTTTACTGTCACTTTTGATCAATTTAAAGCATCCTTGGTTAAAAGTTCCTTTCAAAAAAGAAAAAAAAAAAAGTGTGGGTGTAAATGATATTCGAAGCATTTGATCCACCTTCAGATATGAATTTGTATTGTAAATACTAATGCGATCTGGACAACAGGATAAAATAAAAAAAATAAAAAATTATGTCAAAATATTAATTGTATTTGATTTTAGGCTGAAATATGACCCGGTCACGTTCTTTCTTAGTTTCACCCATGCACAGGTTTTCTGTTGTGATGTTAAGCTGACTTGATCCTCTGGGTGGAGAATAAGGATTCTGTGCTCTACACGTGTGACTACCTTGCAGTTGTAGTGTAAACACTAATGCATCCTGATGCGTCCCAGACAATGACAAGGAATGCTTACTCAACAAACACGCAATCATTCTGCAAAAACAAGCAGTTTAACCTTTGTGAGCTTTGCAAACAAAAAACAAATGTCTGCTTAATAAAATAATCCATGGAACATCTTCACAATGCCTGACATCAACATGCTGGAACATAGCCTGTGTGAAACACATCCAAAGATTAGTTAACACAACTTCTCCTCTAAAATAACAATAAACATTCCAAAAACATCACATCAGAGGTGACTTTCTGTTCAAGTTCCATTCATTCTTTCAGTATCACCTTCACTTAACATTACTCTGTCACACCCCAGGACTGTTTTTGTTGGTTTTCTGTTCAGTATTTCTTCGTCCAGTATTGTTGATGTTACCTCGTGTGCGTGTTACCTGCTCTGTCTGAACACTACCCCTTTGTGGAATTATTAAAGTGTGTTTTGGAATTCTTTGTCTTTGTCAGCCTGCTTAATCCCACACACCAACCGTGACAGAATACTGGACCATAAAAACAGTAAGTAAGCCGCATCTTCCCCTCGTTTTATTTTCCGTTTTTGGCAGTTTTTATGTTTTGTTATGAATGTTCTCCTGCTGGAGCAGGGGGACCTCTCTCTCGAGGACCACATAAATGACTTTGTGTTCCTGGCCAACCTCACACACTACCCGGACAACTGCCTCTGCTCGTTCTATCAAGCAGGACTGAACACCACCACACAAGCACAGTTGTCCGTGGATGGTCCTCGAGAGAGCCTTGCTGCCTTCACTGAGTGGCTGCATCGCAGACAAGGACACCAGCCCCACTCAGGACCCAGAGCCCAGCCCACCATCACCCCGCTACACAGAGCTGCCTGAGCCCACCGCAGATGGAGAACCAGAGCCTGCTGCAGTCGCCATCGCCATCAGGAACGACAGAGCGAAAGATCGGCCCGGAGCCAGAGCCCCAAATGTCTGACCAGGTGCGAGAGCTGACAGCACAAGCGAAGGTGGATACAGCTGTGGAGATCTCGGGAGCAATGGAAAGCCCGTCCATGGCACCACTGCTGGGGGTGAGCACTATTTCGACCTGGGAGATTTAATTGACTTTCATTCAGAGATACCCATCCTTCAGTTTTCACCCGAACTGTTAAACTGGGAAAATATTCCACCCAACTGTGCCCTCTCATTGACCTGTTCTCTTCCTCAACGCCCTCTCTGCTGGACTCCATCAGCCCCTCTGCTCACCCTCAGCTCACCATCTGTGGCATTGGCTTGCCACTGGTCTGCCCATCTTCAGCTCCTATGGAGTTCCACAGACTTCACCTCAGTCCTGCAACCCAGCAGCTCCACCATGGCTTCCAGCTCCCTCGTCTCCACCGGAGCCCATCAGTCCACCAGCCTACCGGGCTCCCTCGTCCCTCCGGCTCCGCCTTTGTCAGTTGTCCCCCTACATCCACCTCGGGACTGCACTCTTCCAGCTGCGCCTCATCCCTTCAGCTTCGCTGGGCTCCTCCTTCCCTCCAGTTCCACCTCAGTCCTCTGTCGCTTCCAGATCTCTGCCTACGCCTTGGTCATCGAAGCCACCTACTCCACCTTGGTCCTCTGGATCCTCGGCTTTGCCCCGGCTCATCGACTCACCGTCCCCGCCTCGGTCTCCACCAGCACCACCACCTGCTCCACCACCGTCGGTTGGCCCCCTGAAGTCGTCAGCTCTTCCTACACCATGGCTCCTCTCTCCGTCAGCTCCACCGTGGGTCACCATCATGGCTGCAGCCTGGGTCCTGCCTGGCTCCCTCTGCTCCAAGTCCCTTCCATCTCCTCTCTGGCTCCTCCCTCTGTCTGATCCACCTCGGCTCCTCCTGTCTCCTCCTTGGCTCCTCCCTCCATTGTCTCCACCCTGGACTCTGTTGTCCTCCTCCTGGGAGTCCGTCCTTCACCAGAGCCTCCTCCTTTACTGACTTCCTGCCAGCCCTTTGCCGCCCATCACCATCCCACATCCACTCCTTTTTCATCCTCCTAAGTCCTCCTCCGTCCCTTCCTTTTTCTTTGCGGCCCGAGGTCGTACTTTCCGAGAGGGGGGGGGTGAACTGTCACATCCCAGGACTGTTTGTATTGTTTTCTCCCTTATGTGTCCATATTGGGTTGTTCCTGTCCTCATTATGTCATTATTAGTTAACCTCTTTTCACCTGTGTCTTGATTAGTAAATCGTTCTCACCTGTCTGTTCCTCATATAAATTGTATTCAGTTCAGTGTTTCTTTGTCGGGGATTGTTGATGTTACCTTGTGTGTGTGTTTACCTACTATGTCTGAACATTACCCCTTTTGTGGAATTATTAAAGTGTGGGTAACACTTTATTTTACGGTCTCTTAACTAATTGCTTATTAGCTTGCAGATTACTAGAATATTAGCCATTTTTTTTAGTTCTAATTAAGCACATTTTAATGCCCTATTCTATATGACCTTATTCTACGTCCCCAATCCTACCCAATACCTTAATTTAACAACTACCTTCCTAACCATTAATAATCAGCAAATTAGGAATTTATTGAGGAAAAAGTCGTAGCTAATGGTGAATAAATGTACCCTATTCTAAAGTGTTACTAAAGTGTGTTTTGCAACAGCTGACAGTTAAAGGGTTAATGCAGGGAGTAAAAGACCCAGTAGAGAGAGACGAGTGAGTTAGCTGGGCTGGTGCACCTGTGATACAGCTGTTCTGTGTTCTAACTAAAAGTTAACTTTAAATCTAACTTTTGTCTGTCGTTCTTCAGACATTATAGTAGACATATTTTGGTTTACAAACTGTGTTGTTTCATCAGTTAGTAAAGTTAACACTTGACTAACATATCCAATAAGTGCTAAACAAAATGTTTTTATTTCACTATTTTAAGAACGGATTGAAGCATTATTGTTTAATGTAAAGGTTCATGCACAGGGTTGCCAGGTTGTCACAACAAAACTCACCCAAGTGCTACTCAAAACTAGCCTAATCGCATTTCGAGGGGGTCTCTTGTTAAAAATCGTGTTCCGGGGTATAAAATACACAATTATTGTTGCGTACATTCGCATTCTCGGCACTAAGTATGATGCTACTGGGGTGAATTCAACCTACAAAAGCAAAAACAACTGCAAACTTGGCAACACAGATGGTAGCACTCACTAACTTGCTCAAGCACTCCTCTCTGTGCCAATCACAACAAGCTTGGCCAGCTGACTAATCAGAGCAGAGTAGGCTTATGGAAGGGAGGGGTTGACAGACATTTCACTCAGAACTGCTTGAACGAACCGTTTCAAAATCATGGAAAAACAACTATATGTATAAATGTATATTCTGGGAAAATTACAATGCTTTCTGGCCTTAGATGCATTTAAACCTGTTGTACGGGACTCCAACACAATATTAGGACACTTAAAAAAAACAAAAAAAAAACATATGACCTGCTCTTTAAAAGAGTCAAAACAGGCAGGGTCCAACACCAGCAAACAACTACATCCAAGGCAAGGCAAAAGAGAAATCCAAAACAAAGGCAATGGTGTGGGCAGTACAATACAGTCCTCAAGCACGTGGACTGTGTCAGAAAGCAAATGCGCATCTGTATACTGTGTATCCAGTGTAGACAAGATAGCGGCCGTGATTGTAATTTCTATTTGCTTTTGATGCGACACTTTCATTCAGTGTAATCAAGGGGCAAGCGACTGAACACCAGTGGGCGGGGTCGATGGTGAGAAGATGACTATTCGACGATGCCTTGCTCTGGAGGCAGTGTTTATGCAAATGACTGTGCCTGGGTAACATAACCCTGACACCTCGGATCCAAAATAAGCCATTTTTAGAGCTTGATTAAATAAATGCTTTGTTCATAATGAGGAGAAGGTTTTAAACTATGAAACTTGCAGGATGTTTTAGTGGTACAAAGACCTCTTGTACAGATAAATTGAAATGCATGACATACACATTTTAAAAGAAAGGACAAAGTATATTTTAGTTTACCATAAATACTTGTCAGTACATGTACAGTTTGACCGCATTTCAAAGACAACATAAGTAAAGTGACGTACTTAAATCTAAAGTTCATAAGCTGATTGTATTTAAAATAAATGTAAACTGTAATACATTTTCATTTAACTGACATGCAGTTAAGTGTCTAAAGACATTACATAAATTTCAGATTAAAGTTTGTTCTTTGAAAGTGTAATATTTCCATAAGTACTCTTATTTGAACGTAAGTGCACTTCTTGACATGGATATATCGACACATTACACCTTGTTTATATCACATACATCAAGAAGTCACATTAATTTGGGCAGAAACTCTGGAACTCTTCTAAAAAGATTAATTATATTCTTATTTATCACTGCCTTGCTTATGGTGCAACATCTCAGTATCCCCTGCCAAGACTGAATCGAAGTTGTCTTTTGCATATGCAGTGGTGAATAATATTAAGTGGGATCACATTTTCACTTAAAAGGCCATTAATATTAGCTGTCCACAAAGCACTGCATCAGAGAAAAACTAAACTGTGTGTGTGTTTAACAGTGTGTATAAAAATCAGTGAGCCAGAGCCAAAGCAGCATGAGAATGCTTCATGAATTATTCTGTGATTATAAATTACATATATATATGTCAGAAAACAAGTACTTACATATGAATGTTCACTGTTTTGCATTTAAACTTTTTTTTTTTTTCCCTTCCAGGTGATGAGTCACAGTAAGACAAACTGTGAATGTGTGGGATAAAAGAACAAAGAAATAAAAAGAACTTGATATAAGGTACGGACAAAAAGAAGGCATTGCAAAAAACTTGCAGAGGCGGCATTTCACAAGGCAAAATCCAGTCTATGATCTCAGTATAATATAACCACTCCAAAGTGTTAAAAATGTCATATAGTGTTGCTTTTTAATGTCATAATGCAGTGGAAGATTATGGTTAATTTGTCCATCCACTTAAAAGTCAGTGTTGTTATAGACTTCATTGGCTTTCACTGCATGAAAACAGATGAAACATTCTTTAAATTATCTTCTTTTGTTTAACAGAAGAAAGAAAGTCATGCCAGTTTAAGGGTGAATGTAAGGGTAAATGACAATTTTCATTTTTGGGTGAGCTATCCTTTAAAGAAAGATGTTGGTGTCTTGGAAAAACATCTAATAGGTGGGGTAGGGCAAATGCACTACCTAATTTTTGTAAACACATTTTGTTTAGCCACTTTTTCTCAATAATTCAATCATATCTGTATAATCCAGTGTGTTCAGTAGGTAGGTGTGGGGGCAATAACATGCAAACAAAAAAATTCATCCAAATATCACAGTTTTCTCCAGATAAGAAAAAAAAAATACATGTGCAAATTGAATAAATACATAATAAAATCTTCTATTTATTTATAATTTGAAAGCAAACAAATAACCCTGTTTAGGAAAGGGACCTTTCAGAAAATATCATTTGCATCTTAATATTGCAATGAAAATGTATTTAACAGTTACATATATGTCCACGACAGGGTGGACATATCTTATAGTTCATGCATCAAATAATGGCCTATAATTATCTAAAAAAATGTTTGGGAGCTCAGCTAATATGTTTCTATAGTACTTGAGTGTGTATTGTTTACGAAATGACATAAAGCGAATGGGAAATTAAGATTTTTGAGTATTGTGAGGGTTGAAATGCACTTTATGGTGATATTGACCCATATGGTAACAAAACTGAATACAGCTGCAGCTCTTCTGGGAAGGCTTTCCACAAGATTTTGGAGTGTTTCTGTGGGAAACACCTCTTTCAAAAGTATTGGACATAGTTGAGGTCAGATCTCATCAAACTCGTCTAACCGTGTCTTTATGGACCTTGCTTTGTGCACAGTCATGCTGGAATAAGAAAAGGTCTTTTCCCACAAAGTTGGAAGCGTACATTGTCCCAGTGTGTTAGTATCCTAAAGCATTAAAATTTCCCTTACTGGAAGTGAGGGGCTGAGTCCCACCCTTAAAAACAGCCCCATACCATTATCCCTCCTTCACCAAACTGTACAGTTGGCACTAGGGTTGCGATGATAAATTTGCTTTTAAAATCAAGAAATGATTCTGTATTGATTCTGAGATCTTCTAAATGGATTGCGATTCTTTCTCTAATCAATTCTGAGCTTAGTTTTGAACAGCAGATGGCACTGTATGCTTTAGAAACTATGTACTCTGCTTGTTTCCAATTCCTTACACACACTTGAACGTAAAATAATCATTCATAAAGTTGAAAAGGTTGAAGCGAATTGTAAGGGTGTTCACAGTGGATTATGTTTACATTAATCTTAAAAAGCATCATAAAGCATCATAAAAGCATTCTGAGTGGAGGTGCAATTGCATGAATTATATGACGCCCTTCAATGCCCTTTTTATTATTATATATCAAACATTATTATATTGTTGACTAAAATTGGACTGAACTTATAAAAACACACACACGCACACACTCATGTTGGGTTTACATGTTTTATGGGGACATTCCATAGGCGTAATGGTTTTTATACTGTACCGTATTTTCTATCACCCTACACCTACCCTACACCTAAACCTAGCCCTCACAGGAGACTGTGCACACTTTTACTTTATCAAAAAAACTCATTCTGCATGATTTATAAGCCTGTTTCCTCATGGGGACCTCACAAATGTCCCCACAAGGTCAAAATTTACTGGTATTACTATCCTTGTGGGGACATTTGGTCCCCATAACGTGATGAATACCAGGTGCACACACACACACACACACACACACACACACAGAATTACTGGAGGCAACAGCAACAATCAAATGATGAACATTTATTATTAGGCAAGAACACATGGACAATATACAAGACAAATTACATTTATTTGGGTGAATATTGCATAATTTACAATATTACATTACATTACATTATATTAAACATGTTTAACAAGCATTTAAGACTGTAACATTAAAAATGTAACATTTAAAAGTAGCATTAATTTTAGTCATTCTCTGTAATCGCTTTTTACCGAAATAGCACTAATTCTGGTGCCAGTGTGTTGTCGAAATCTGAGCCAGCGAAGGGCAGCTGTTCGGTGCGGTAATTGTGCGAACTTCAGTCCGCGGCCTCGCGTTTCACTCAGCTGAAAGATAGGGTAACACTTTAGAATAGAAATTCCAGCCTCAGCCCAATCAGAAGTACCAGTACTTACACAGAAACCTATACAAAGTAGCCAGAAAGAAATGCTAATTTTAAAGAAATATGTCAGATGGATTTAGAGCCTTTTGCATTTGAACTTTTCACATATATAGGGATGCTCTGATCCGCCTTTTTTGCCTCCGATACCGATTCCGGTATCTAGGGTTCGATATTGGCCGATACCGATCCGACACCAGTGAAGTTTTTTTTTTTTTTTTTTTCCATTTAAATAAATGTAGAATTTATATATCTCTGTGTGTGAAACTGATAATCATTCTTTCACAATCTACTACTTCATTATAAAGAATTATAAATATGAATATATATATATATATATATATATATATTCATAATCAAAAAATATAAACTATGTTAGTGGATAATTCAGTAGCAAGAGTTATTCTAGAAAAAATAGTGCACAGTAATATTAGAACATTTAATATTAGAACATTTTGTAAAAAAAAAAAAAACACTATTTTGTGGGGAACAAATAAAAGTGTTGCACTAAATCTGGTAAAATATTACACATTGCTATTTGTATTATTATAAAATCCATTAATGAAAAACAATGCATTTATATATATTAGTATTGACATACTAATAGATCGACTACAAAATTATGCAGGTATCCAAGGGCAGGCTTTAAAATGGTTTAGATCCTACCTGTCTGATCGCTACCACTTTGTTTATTTAAATGGGGAGTCATCTCAGTTATCACCAGTAAAGTATGGAGTGCCACAAGGATCTGTTCTAGGTCCTCTACTATTTTCAATATACATGCTGCCCCTTGGTAATATTATTAGAAAACACGGGATTAGTTTCCATTGTTATGCTGATGATACTCAACTATATATCTCAACAAGACCAGATGAAACTTCTGAATTATCAAAGTTAACAGAGTGCGTTAAAAATGTAAAAGATTGGATGACCAACAATTTTCTGCTATTAAATTCAGATAAGACAGAGATATTACTTATTGGACCTAAAAACAATACACAGAATCTTTTGACTTACAATTTACAACTAGACGGATGTACTGTTACTTCCACTACAGTCAAAAGCCTGGGTGTTATATTAGACAGCAACTTGTCTTTTGAAAATCATATTTCTCATGTTACAAAAACAGCATTCTTCCATCTTAGAAACATTGCCAAGCTGCGAAACATGTTACCTGTTTCTGATGCAGAAAAGCTAGTTCATGCATTCATGAGCTCTAGACTGGACTATTGTAATGCACTATTAGGTGGTTGTCCTGCATCTTCAATAAACAAGCTACAGATAGTCCAAAATGCAGCTGCTAGAGTCCTTACCAGGTCAAGAAAATATGATCATATTACCCCAATTTTAAAGTCTCTGCACTGGCTACCTATTAGGTTCCGCATCAGCTACAAAATAGCACTTCTTACCTATAAGGCACTTAACGGTTTAGCTCCTGCGTACCTAACTAGTCTTCTACCACGCTACAATCCATCACGCTCCCTAAGGTCACAAAACTCTGGACTGTTGGTAGTACCTAGGATAGCAAAGTCCACTAAAGGAGGTAGAGCTTTTTCACATTTGGCACCCAAACTCTGGAACAGCCTTCCTGATAACGTTCGGGGTTCGGACACACTCTCTCTGTTTAAATCTAGATTAAAGACACATCTTTTTAGCCAAGCATTCAAATAATGCATCTCATAAACTTTTTCTGCAGCTATATCTGATCAAATGTTCATTATCAATCTTTAAGCTCTGGTTAACAAATCTTTCTTTTCTTAGTTTGAACAGCAGCTACGCTAATTATGTTCCTATTTGTTCTCTGTTCCTGCCATGGGATTGACATCCCATGGTAACTAGGAATTCACAAGCTCCAGTCTTGATCCAGAACACTTAAGAAAAGATGATGCCAACCCCTCAGAGGACTTCAGATGATACCAACCCTGAAAACATACAGCACTACCGAATTCTGCTACTAATTTATAGTGTTCTTTGTCTGTTTGATTACATCATTACTTGATCTTTACCACACATCTCTACCATATGTACATCAAGTTACTACTACATATATTGTAAAAATGTCAATTTGGTGTAAAGCTGCTTTGCAACGATATGTATCGTGAAAAGCGCTATACAAATAAATTTTGAATTGAATTTGAATTGAATATAAGTAGAATACATTTCTTTTAAATGTATAGCATATTTTTAATAAGGCAACAACATATGACAGATAGGATAAAACAAATAAAGTGCGGCACACAGCGCTTACAATATGCGAAACCCGTGTACGGAATGATCCGCTTGAAGCAACACGGAGTCACAGCACGCAGCGCTTACAATATTCCCATCCGGTGTGCCGAATGATGCGCTTGAAGCAACACAGAGTCACCGCGTTTTGCGTTAAAAGGTTCAGAACATAGGGAAGAGAAATTTGTGTGTACTAGTTTATTATATCTGTGCAACAGTTTATTAAGCCTTTTTTTTAAAACAGTTTTAAATTTCAGTTACTGTGCGCGTTAAAAACTATCTGTTTTGTTCTCACAGACACCCAGTAGCAAGTAACATGATTTAGAAACAACATTAAACTCCGGCATGATAAAGTCATTTTAGGCGAAATCTTAGACATTTATCCACAAATCAAGCATAATAATAGGAACACAGAATGATCTTGGGGAGACCTTTACCGAGCTGACTGTCGTAACCGAACGCGACCAGGGTTTGAAGGCTGAATGAATTCCACAGCAGAGAGAAGAGTTTGTGTGAACTTTAAAGTGCATATTCCAGGGTAGAGACCCCATTGAGTTGATGTATAGAAAAATAATGTAGGAACTAGATTTTCTAAAACTATACTTTAAAATACGATATTAAGGCTTTTGGAGTAGTTTTTGTGAGAGAATTTTAGTTCCGCATCTGAAAACCGCCAAAACCGGAAGTGACGTAACGAGAGGGCGTGCGGTCAATGTAAACAATAGAAAAACAATGGATCGCAATGATATTTTGGACGTGGAGGAAATTTTAAATGTTTATTTACACTCGTACGACGGACCACACATACAATTATGAGTCTGCTATGTGGCCAAGAGAGCAGGGACAGCCCATGATTAGACAGAACAACGGTCAGATGAGACGAATTGGGTTGTGGTCACTGATCTATAATAGATCATATGTATAGATCAGTGGTTGTGTTGTGAGGAGAACAGGGAAGATGTTTTGGTGAGAGACCAGTGTTAGCTTAGATATAACGTTACACACGTTAGCAAACGATATGTAATCAGGCTAAAGCAAAGCTAATATTGGTCATCTACGAGTACTGATACTACTTACCCGTAACAGAAACTAATAATCGTTAATCAAGCGCGTGAAACTCGTTAATATCCGATACTAACGTTACGTGATATAGCGGTTTCTCGTCAAAGCAGGAAAGAGAGAGAGGGAGATAAACACGTTTGTGTTTCATTATATTCTTGTGTGGGAAACCCTTACCTTCATGTGTTGTGTCAGTCATGAGTAGACAGTTCACAGAGGAAGAGTGACTTTATAAAGGTTTTAAATGGCCCCAGTTTGGTGACAATCAATAAACAATAATCACAATCACAAATTGTCTTACTGTATAAAAACCTGTTTATGAAGTTCACATCACATATATATCAAGCAGATCTGCATTTATGGTTAATTCAATTCAGTTTTATTTATACAGCACTAAATCATAAATATTGTTTCATAGCACTGTTAATACCTAACTCAAAACACAACATTGCAACTGTTAATATACACACACACACACACACACACATATATATATATAACAAATGTAGATGTACCAAACATATACTACTGAAACAAAAATATACCATCTGACCCATTTAAAAACATTTAACAATCTTTCAGTGTGGGTATCACACTAATGTGTTGTTAACATGTTAAATTGTGAATGCTGTGCTAGATACACGCCAACTGCTTCATCTTGTTGATCCTCTGAAGGGATCTGGAACGGGGAGCAGGTGTAGTGGAAGACAAGAAAGTGTTGCGTTCTCGTAGAGCCTTTGGTGACCTGCAGTATTCCACTATCATTCATTGCTGACCATGCTTTTCCACTTAGCCTCCATCACATCTGCATCTCCAATAGGAATGGAAGCTGCAGTCCATTAGAGGTGGTTAATACCAGCTGGCCTGCACTGCTTCAGATCTTCACACACCCTCATGTCTTGCAATGTCTCCTAAAGCCTTATAAACACATCACATGAGAATAAATTACCAATTAGTTGAGCAAACAATGTCACTAAGCTGTAACTACACCTGATGGTTACAATATTAACAAACTGAGATTAACTTACCAGTTATGCCTTCTCAAATGGTAACGTTTTTACACGGTTTTATTATATTGCTAATACTTACAAGCTAGCCGCGGTGCTTTACAACAACTTATACACATCTCGTTGCGTCTCATCATTAAATAATTATGTTCACTGATTTGGTAGTTAATACATGTTATAAAAATACTACTAATAATAATAAAACAAAAAAAGACTTACGGTGCACAGTTCACGTTTTCGTCGAGCTGCATCTCTGACGGATCCGGACGAACCACAGGCTGACGGCGGACCCGATGAAGGTGCTGTGTGCACCGAAGGAACCGCACCAGCTCTGAGCCTGCTTCGGCATCCCATGTTGAACTCCATCATATCGCCGGGACAATAATCCTCGGGTGTAAATTGAACGCTACACACCACCGCGTTTTTCTAAGCAAATTCATTAGTAAAGGCCCGTCTCTTCAGCTGCACAAACGCACGCAGGCACGGAAAATAGCGCCGTCCTTTTTCTTGTTAGCAAACCTGTGGACTCGATGTCCTGACACGTTGGAGTTTGGGCAACCTCCAAAAACACAATAATTTACCATGACGATAATCAATTGAAATAAAGAAATAACTATAGAAAACACACTGACTCAAGACCGCTCCTAGTGAAAACCAATAGACCACAACAAACGACTCCCTCTCGTGACGTCATATGACGCGATGTTAAAAAAAGCGCTTTTTGAGAACTGTCAAGGAAATCGTCACTTTTTCTTCTAAATTTGTGCCCTTGCGTCTTGTAAAACATTTTCAAATCCTGCATTAACGATTCATATAGTATTTTCATACAAGGATATATGTTTATTTGGAAAACATTTTTAACCTGCAATATGCACTTTAATGTAAGAACTGAAATATTCATATGTACCTCACATTAAGCTATGGTATGGCTTCAGAAGACTTTGAATATAGCGTTATATAACGTTGTTGTGCTTTATAATGCTTGTATACGGCTTTACGGTAAGACAGAATAATACGCACCATATCGGAATTGGATCGACCCTCTATGACCCATACCCCATCTGACAAAAATGCTAGTATCAGAGCGATACCCAATATGAATATCGGATCGGCGCATCCCTAATATATATATATATATATATATATATGTGTGTGTGTGTGTGTGTATTTAATATATATTTAATATATATTTAATATTTTTAATATATATATTTTAATATATATTTAACATTTATATATATATATATATATATATATACACAGTTTAAATAAATAAAAATCAGCAAGCACTGTGGATAAATCACCTTAGATAAATGGCAGAAGTCAACAAGCTTTTCAAAATCCAAAATATTTTTAAAACAAGCACTTTTGCATTTCGTTTTGAAACTCTTCCGCCATGGTCTTGACCCGCGGAAACCCTGTTAGAGATGTAGAATAAGGTCATGTAGAATAAGGCGTTAATATGTGCTTAATTAGTACTAATAAATGGCTAATATTCTAGTAATATGCATGCTAATAAGCAACTAAGAAACTGTAAAACCCAAGATACCGTGACCAGACTCCAAAAACTGTCCATAAACAAGCAGTACTGAGATTAGAGAATATATTTTAATATCAAACTAAATTAAACTCGGTACAATAACAAATAAAATCCATTTATTTCATGCAAGGCAAAAGGCGTTTCCATCCTGCGCAACAGCTGCTAACGCAGCTGACTGACATCTCGTCCTTCTGTTGCGTTGCGTAAAATTTACAACACAGTAAAGGCTTTGGATTAAAAATAAACCAGCACCTGGGTAAAAATATTTAAAATAACCCAATAAAAGCCAACATTTGGGTTTAAAAAAAAATTACCCAGCATTTTTTAGAGTGCAACTCTTTCTTTATTTAAAAACTTTTTCCCTGAAAATTTGAGAATACTTTGCAAAAGTATGATTATAAACTCAATGAGGCTGTAAAAGTGGACTGGGTGGACTAGTGAGTTTACCTGTTCAATGTGACAAATGCCCCTTGTTAGCAGACGCCTTTTTCAACACAAGTTAAAAAAAAAAACAAAAAAAAAAAACAGAAGGGGTATTACTGATGTATTTTATGCCATGGAATAAACTGTAAAAATATCTTTACTTTATTCAGGATGATGTAACCAGAAGTGCTAAAATGGTAACTCTTTTTCTCAGTTTTAGCCTACAAAAATATGTCATCCCTGCAGCACTCTAATTTTCATATGTCTTGAAGGATGTTTGGCAATTCTGCCTCACCAGTACATTCCAATATCATCAGTAGAGGAAGGGGGCTGTGCAGCAGGTGGGAGTCATAGATCTACAGCAATCTTTAAAAATGCAGAAGATACCATCAGCCTGGTTTTAAATTAGCTCCCAGCCTGAGGTGTTTGGAACAAGAAGCCCATTGGTTCAGGGTTCATGAAGTATCTACAGGGAGTTAATGAATGGATGGCTCTACTACTGTCCAATCCACCAAACCCAATCCAGAGTCATCGATGGGGCCATTACTTCCGCACCTCTTGCAAGGCGTGATCAAAAATATACTGTACCTTCAATGCAATGCAAGACACTTTGGATAAAACCATGTGCCCAATTCATACATGTAGTAAATTAAATTACTTGGAAAACTGGCATGTCAGTCCTAAAATTAAATGAACCATTTTTCAAAACAAAATCCTTCTGTTTTTTTTAAATATCTGAAGGAGAGGTTGCACCTGGCCCTGTAAAATCCATCAAAGTAAATCATTAAGTTACACAGTATTGATAAACATCAACATGCCAGATATACTCAAGCTACATGTAATGTGACCTGAGATTCAAAAGCTATTGACAAAGTATGTTATATTTGGTAAACAGTACAGTAGGTGTTGAAATGATTTATGCTCATGCCTGTTCCATCTGTTCAGGTTATTGCTTTCCAGTCAATATAACCTATAATTGGCACAGTGCACACAAATGGTAGGAACTATGCATTAACACACCCACAGTTTAATGAAGACCTTCACAGCAGAAAATCCTCCTTTAAAATGCCTTTAAAATGACTGCATGTGTGGGATGCTCACAAATTTGGACAAATGCAGTGTTGCGAATTTAGCTCAAAGGGAAATGTATATAAATAATTACAATTAATTATGATTAATTACAATTACTTATATCAGCTGCCAGTAGTAACTGTAGCAGAATCAATTTTCCATCAACTAATCTGTTCGCTCAGCGAACATTCAGTATAATCTTTATATCAACTATAAGAAGTGATATTTTCTTAGCCACAGAAAATAACTTTCTTAAAATACCATTGCATTAGAGCATGTAGCTCGAATCGGAATCGTAAAGGGACATTAATTTGCAAGGCAGAATCAGAATCAAAACTCATGTAATTTGTGCACAATAGTTTATTAACGAAGGACTAACACATAACTAATCTAAACAAACAAACATGAAATCACTCATACATGGGGGAATGGTCAGTGAGAAGCAGTTAGAGAGAGAAACAAGGAAATGAAGCTATGAAAGAGTCAGTTAACCACCTGCTGTGAAACCATCAGTGCTGTCTACAGCTTATACTAAACCTCTGTATGTTTAGTTAAGTGTACGATACTTGCATTGCCTTGGTCGTCGAACAAGTGTCCAAATGCAGTCTCTGGTGAAAGATGGTTTGGAGCAGTGGTGGGTTTTGGAATTGCAATCACGTTCTTCCGGGTCTGAAGAGTGATGAATTCCAAAGATGTTCTGACTCAATGGTGACTGGGAGTTTCTTCCCATGTGAAAAGTGAAGAAGAACCAAGAGCTGAGAGGGACCCAGCTGAAGTCCTGTGATCTTTGGGGAATGGAAAGACAAGGCCGCAAGGCCTGGCGCACGCTTAGGGAAGTCCTGAAGAGTTCTAGCTCATCTTCTTAGGTTCTCCAAGAACCACTGACTGACTGAGGCGAGTCATGAAGATGAATTCCAGGGTTAAGTCGAACTGTCTGGCTCTTTGTGGTCGAGAGCCACAGCTCTGTATGTTGGGCCTGTCGGGCCCGCCGGGCACGCCCTGTGCCGGCTCCGGCTCCCCGTGGGTTCCTCCACACGGGCAGCAATCGGAAGATGTTGCAGACGAAGGAGAAAGTGAAGAAGAAGGAAGAACTAGGGAGGCGGTCAACCGTTTGCCTTTAAGCTCTCTGGAGGCTGCGCCTCCAGGAGGTCCATGAACCAATGGTAACTTTCACCTTCGGAGAGAAAGTTTATGACTCTTTGTCCGTGAGCATGGTATTTTGCATATGTAATTCGGCTGGGTGTTGATGCAAAAACTACTAGGTTTCTTAAAACACTAATATGTTGCATAGGTATCAACATCTAATTTACACCATCTTTTAGATCATCAACATACGAATTAAAAGAGACCAAACATGACATAGGTGCTTTATACAACTAGTCATCTATCATAACGCATGCATAAAACAGTAGAGAGACAAATAAAAATACAACAGACAAAATTAAAATACAATGCAGTAATACTGTACACAATGACCTGGGCTATGTGTGATAGGAAGGTCAAAGAAAGGTTTGTCTGGGAATGAATAGGAAAGAGTCTATAGGCATTGTGTCTTTCCTATGGCAAATGTAGCATGGGCAGATGTGCATTCCTTGAAGCAATAAAACCTGTGGTATCAGATCGTTGTCCTGGCAACTGAGCCCTTTTGGGGTGTCAGTTGCTTTGGGGGGGGTTTGTCTCCAGAGCTCCAGCATGTAGCTGGCCTGTTGTGTTTAAAGACTATTTGTAACAATTAATGTATGTCTGATTGGTCCAGACGCTACATATCTTCCCCCCTTTCGAACGTTGTTGTCTGTCCAACAGACAACAGCGAGCGATGTCCGAGGTGCAGAACAATCAGACACGCACCTGTCACTCATGGCTGGGAGAGAGCGGTGGCTCTCTGGCTGTTGGTGCCACTAGGAGTGGTTACGGTGCTGTCAGGTGGTGTGCTGTGATGGTGTAGGCAGTAGCAAGGTGCGGGTCCTTGAGATTGTGCAGCAGGTGTCGTGGCAGTGTCACCTGTCGTCCTGAGGTGATTTGGCATGGGTCAAATGGTTGCTTTAGGTGTTGTTTGAAACAACTGGTTGAACTCTCACTTGTGAGAGGGCAGGTGATTCCGAGGGTCTCAGGGAATCGTAATGGAGATGGTAGTGTGAAGAGAGTTTCAGACTGACCTAGTGATGATGGCAGGAGGGCAGCAGGTGGTTGTTAGCCCTCTGTTCTGCTTGAACGTCACTAAAAGTCTGATGTTGGCAGTGTTGCTTTGCTTTGGTGGCAACACTGGTTTAAGCTTGCCTGAGTTGTGTTGGCAGAGGTTTGGCTGTTGGGCCTGTGGGCCCGTTGCTCTATCCAACATTGTCTGGCTGCTCCTGGGGTGTCGGCTGGTTTTGCAGGCTGCTCCTCCCCTGGAGGAGTCTGATGCTGTGTTATGTTTGACAAGGAGTCAAAGTTTGTCCTTTCTGGTACTTCTCAGTGGAGTTTTGTTCAAGGAGCTCTTTTGCTAGTGTCAGCAGCTCCTGTAACTCAACAGTGGGTGTGTCCAGCTGTTGTTGTGCAGCCTCCATTTAGCACCTGTGTGAAGGGTGTGAAGGAGGATGTGGCTGACTGCTGCTGGACATACCGTGGTGTTCGCAGGCTGAGGATGCCCTTTTCCATGGCTCCTCCCAGTGGTTGGTCTGGAACCTGGGTCTGTTGCCATGGCGATGGTTATGTCCTCTGCTGGCTAGTGTCTTTCTGTAGAAGGGCCTGGCATTGTGGCAATGCTGGGTGCCTTCTGGTGCCTGCTTTGAATTCTGGGTTGTGCAGTCCAGAATCAGTGGGTTCTTACAAACACCTTTGGAGGAGGCCTTGTGCTTGTTAAAGGCCTTGTGTGTCAGGTCACGCAGTTGTTGAATAGGCATTGATTGAGGGCAGGCTAGAATGCCTAAATGGTGACTCACAATAGGATGCAGGTTTTGGAGGAAGAGGCTCTTGAAGCTGGTGTCCTCCTCCATCCCGGGTTCATTGCGAGCTCCGAAGTAAGCTCGTCGAAGTCTGTGGTAGTAAACATGTGGAGTTTCATACCGGCCCTGTTTGGTGTCCAGGGCAGCGATCAGTCCGTGTCCAGACTCTGGGTCTGAGAATTCCTTAATGATGGCTTGTCTTAGCTGCTGGTAGTCCGATTGGATGTGTCCTGGCTGTCGAGCCAGGAAGCGTCGCACCTCTGGGCTAGAGGTGATCCACAGCAGATAAAGTCTATTTTGGTAGTTCACACATTTCCAAGACTGAAGGAAAAATTTAATGTCTCTCATGTAGGCGTGGACGTCATGGTCTCCTGCAAGTTCTGGTGTGAATGCAGGGATGTTTCTCGCCATTCGATTGAGTTCTTTGAGTGTCACTTCATGTGTCACTTCAGAGTTCATCTGAATGAATTCTGTTCCTTCTGCGGCTGCAGAGGTTTCCTGGAAACTGACTTGTGAAGTGTTAAGCAGAAGGTCTTGGCTCCCCCCTTTGTATCTGTGTACAGGGGCATGGGGGTTTGCACTGCTGGCTGTGTGACGTGCAGCAGGGGGTCTTTTACTTGAGTCCATGCATAGTCGGTAAGACTGTTTCAGTTCTCTCTGAACCATGTCAAGCTCCTCTTTAATGTTGCCGAATTGCTGAGTCAGGGTTTGGACTTCAGCTCTGGCTGCATGCAGATGGCCTTCTAAGGCCTTAACTCTAGTGTCTCTCTCATTAAGTTCTACGTATGCTGTTCTTAACAGCGACTTTGTGTGAAACAGTTCTCTTTCCAAATCTTGTCTGGTGGCCTTTTCAAGCTGCTCTCTGTGTCTGGCAGCTGTCAGAGCCTCCTGAAGACTGGTGATTTCCTTCTGTTGTGCCGTTCTGTCAGGTTCCTCGCGCCTGTCCTGTTCCTTCTCTTGCTGAGCAGGTGTCGGTTCCCTTTGGAACTCTGTGACTTGCAGTTTCAGTTCATTTACCTCCTGTCTGAGGCCCTTGAGGGTGTGGACTAAGAAGAAAATGATGCTGGTCAGCTCCTGGTTGTCCAGGCTGGGTGTGAGGTGTCCACTTGTGTCGCAGTCCTGCTGTTCCTTTCTCTGCCATTGCAGGTTGTTGGCTGCTTTCGGCTGAAGCATGTCCATCACAGTGCTCTGCAGGGTCTCCAGGTGTTCCTGGTGGGTGGCAGGGCTGGATGTCTGAGGCATGCTGGTTCACTTGTGGGAACACAAGAGAGAAATGCAGACGGCAAATGCAAGTACATACAGAGGTGTTAGCTATCTGTATAGGGAATGGCTCTCTAGGCCGTGTAAGGTGTGAACAGCTGGTTAGGGCAGCTAGTGAGGTGGGGGTGCTAAGATTTCGTGCGGGTCAGCACAAAGAGAGGGTTTGAGTAACTTTGATGGGCTGTAAGCAGGGGGTCAGCTAATGACCAGGCTTTACCTGTAGTCAATTATTACTCAAAACACTGATGGTTCACAGGTTTGGTCACTATGAAGGTGCCAAATAAACAAAACTGAAATAAAATCAGAAAGAGACAGAGGGAGAAGGAAGGGCTTTCCTTATTTAGTTTAAGATAGGAGATATGACTACGCAGATGTTCCTTGTTCAAAGGCATGCTGCAGTAGGGTCATAAATCTAGGGAGGCTGTTAGCTAAGCTAGCAGGGACGCATCAAATATCTCAAGGTAAATAAGCAGAAACACTAGGAAGTGTTTCTAGTCTTCTCAGGGCCTATGGCTTGGTGAACGGTACTTGTACCTCAAGTAGCAGGCCTGACTGGTAAGGAGTAAGGAGAGACAGGATTTAGTCTACTAATGACCTGTACGGTTCATTAAGGGGACATCAGTTGCTAGAACTGCTATAATCCTATACCGAGAGGGAAGATAGTGATGGTCAGATAAACTAAAATAAGGGAAGAAAAATGAAAATATCCTAATGGCTTTAGGAAACTAAAGGAAAAGTAAGTAACTTGATTTAATTAAATTGGTGACTTAATTAAAATCAATTTAGCTGAACGGGTACATTCAAGCTAAACAAAGGTTAAAAAAAAAATAATAATAAAATCCAAGCGAGGTAGACCAAAGTCAGAATAAATTAACACAGTTAAAACCCAAGTATGTGAGGAGGGCCAACCTAACTGAGTCTAAACAGAAAGCGATAGCACAAACGGGAGGTGAAACCAAGAGAAAGGGGGAGAGAGAGAGGAGAGGAGTGGCTTGAACATTACACTTTACACTCACACGTCTAAGCATTAGTCGGATGCTAACAGCTAACTGTTGAGGTAAAGGGCTTAGCTTAAATGCCTGTATGGCTGCTAAAGAGTTAGCCTTGGCTACACTCAGGTCTACTCAGTTTACACAAGGGTCTGTGATGTGTATGCTGTTATCAGATTGAACCGGAAGAGGCTGCTCTCAACTTCCGGGTGAGACGTTGCTAAGAGACCGATGGATGTTCACAACAACGAACAAGCTGAGCAGAACTTGTGCTGCTGTGAAACAGGCATGGGAATCTTACACGCAGTCAGTTATGACTTTTTGCATACAACTTCATTCACAAATCAGATCAGCACATTCACTTCACAGACAATGGTAAATTCCTAGTTAGCTAAGCTAGAATTACACCATTAATTCGCTATTCATTTGCATAATCTTTATGATTACAATGATATGCGATAGTTACAAGAAGGCCTTAATTCGGAGAAATGAGGAACATCGCTCAAATCACCATTACAATAACAATACTGTAGCAAGATTTCTTCGTCGCTCAGTTTTAATATCAATGCAAGTGGGATTTCTTCGCCATGCAGATTATTTAATGCCGCTAATCTGAAATTTCCTTGTCAGACAAGACTTATGCATTTAAAGCTAAAAGTGGGGATTTCTTCGCCCAAATTTAGATGAATTTATTCATTTATGTGGTCTGCTAATCTGAGATTTCTTCGTCAGAGAAGACTTACTTCCACATTTAAAGCTAAAAGTGGGGATTTCTTCGCCCAAATTTAGATTAATTCATTCTGGTACCATTTATACGGGCTGCTAAACTGAGATTTCTTCGTCAGAGAAGGCTTACGCTCTACTAACAACAGAAATTAGGATTTCTTCGCTAATATCAGGTTAGTTTCTTATCGTACGATTTAAAAATGTGTTATAGCATTGAACAAGTTTCTACTGCTCGTGGTAGGGCACATTCAAGCTATAGTCTATCTGATGTTATCAGAAGCTGCATGTGTAAGACGTTAATAAAATTTATGGGACAAACACAAAAGTTTGATATTGAATCTGCTTGCAAATAATGTTTAAACGATGGCCGCGTCCTCCACCATTATGTTGCGAATTTAGCTCAAAGGGAAATGTATATAAATAATTACAATTAATTATGATTAATTACAATTACTTATATCAGCTGCCAGTAGTAACTGTAGCAGAATCAATTTTCCATCAACTAATCTGTTCGCTCAGCGAACATTCAGTATAATCTTTATATCAACTATAAGAAGTGATATTTTCTTAGCCACAGAAAATAACTTTCTTAAAATACCATTGCATTAGAGCATGTAGCTCGAATCGGAATCGTAAAGGGACATTAATTTGCAAAGCAGAATCAGAATCAACACTCATGTAATTTGTGCACAAGAGTTTTATTAACGAAGGACTAACACATAACTAATCTAAACAAACAAACATGAAGTCACTCATACATGGGGGAATGGTCAGTGAGAAGCAGTTAGAGAGAGAAACAAGGAAATGAAGCTATGAAAGAGTCAGTTAACCACCTGCTGTGAAACCATCAGTGTTATCTACAGCTTATACTAAACCTCTGTATGTTTAGTTAAGTGTACGATACTTGCATTGCCTTGGTCGTCGAACAAGTGTCCAAATGCAGTCTCTGGTGAAAGATGGTTTGGAGCAGTGGTGGTTTTGGAATTGCAATCACGTTCTTCCGGGTCTGAAGAGTGATGAATTCCAAAGATGTTCTGACTCAATGGTGACTGGGAGTTTCTTCCCATGTGAAAGTGAAGAAGAACCAAGAGCTGAGAGGGACTCAGCTGAAGTCCTGTGATCCTTGGGGAATGGAAAGACAAGGCCGCAAGGCCTGGCGCGTGCTTAGGGAAGTCCTGAAGAGTTCTAGCTCATCTTCTTAGGTTCTCCAAGAACCACTGACTGGCTGAGGCGAGTCATGAAGATGAATTCCAGGGTTAAGTCGAACTGTCTGGCTCTTTGTGGTCGAGAGCCACAGCTCTGTATGTTGGGCCTGTCGGGCCCGCCGGGCACGCCCTGTGCCGGCTCCAGCTCCCCGTGGGTTCCTCCACACGGGCAGCAATCGGAAGATGTTGCAGACGAAGGAGAAAGTGAAGAAGAAGGAAGAACAAGGAAGGCGGTCAACCGTTTGCCTTTAAGCTCTCTGGAGGCTGCGCCTCCAGGAGGTCCATGAACCAATGGTAACTTTCACCTTCGGAGAGAAAGTTTATGACTCTTTGTCCGTGAGCATGGTATTTTGCATATGTAATATGACTGGGTGTTGATGCAAAAACTACTAGGTTTCTTAAAACACTAATATGTTGCATAGGTATCAACATCTAATTTACACCATCTTTTAGATCATCAACATACGAATTAAAAGAGACCAAACATGACATAGGTGCTTTATACAACTAGTCATCTATCATAACGCATGCATAAAACAGTAGAAAGCCAAATAAAAATACAACAGACAAAATTAAAATACAATGCAGTAATACTGTACACAATGACCTGGGCTATGTGTGATAGGAAGGTCAAAGAAAGGTTTGTCTGGGAATGAATAGGAAAGAGTCTATAGGCATTGTGTCTTTCCTATGGCAAATGTAGCATGGGCAGATGTGCATTCCTTGAAGCAATAAAACCTGTGGTATCAGATCGTTGTCCTGGCAACTGAGCCCTTTTGGGGTGTCAGTTGCTTTGGGGGGGGGTTTGTCTCCAGAGCTCCAGCATGTAGCTGGCCTGTTGTGTTTAAAGACTATTTGTAACAATTAATGTATGTCTGATTGGTCCAGACGCTACAGCAGCTTTTATTAAAGAGGTCATATTGTGTAATATGTAATATTCAAAACTCCCTTCTTAGTCCAAAAAGACCATTTACTGAAGCAAGGTTTCCAAAGCGGCTTGATTCAAAAGTAGTCACCACAGACTATATGATGAAATAAACAATAAATAAATGAATAATGAAAATGCACATATATGCATAAAAGTTTTCTTGTTCCCTCACAATAGTGTGGTTAACCAGTCTTTAAGTCTTGAAAGTACAGCAGCATAAACTGAACCATTTAATTCAAAAGGTCAAACGAAGAGTGGAAAATTGTGATGTAAAACTAAATTACGAAAGCTTTTGGTGCAAGAAACCTTGACTAAAATTATAAGTGGACTTGAGGGGAAATAATATGACCCTTTTAAACAGAAAGGCGAGGTCGTGTTTATTCTGCAGGCTGATGTTTCCTGTGTAAGTGTGTCCTTTACATCATGTGATTACACATTGTTAACACACATTGGTTTGTTGTCCTGAAAGCTTTTCATTGATTATGGATTTCTGCTAAAAGAGGTGAACAAATAGTCACTCTGCACTGTCCTCACCATGTGAAAGGGCTGTATAGCTGAATATGTGTGTTGATGAATCCTATATATATATATATATATATATATATATATATATATATGCATCAGATGGGACTGATGCCGTTGAAGTCATTTGCACTCTTTATATGGATAAATAAATCTTTAAATCTTACAGTAAATCATTAATGAATAATCTAATTTATTTTTTTAAACAATTAGTTTGATATCCAATTAATCTATAAACTTTTGTACATCTATACAGTTCTTTATACATTAAATGGTTTATGATTTAGATGCTCATATGTGTTGTACATTCTGTATTAGTGTATGAGCATTTGTGTGCAGAACCACACTTACGTAAGAGTGCTTATGAATACTAATGAGATTACATTATAATTGAATGTAGAAGTAAAAGGAATTATGGAAAGTGGAAATCTGATTTTCTGGAACTGCCATTGGCCAGGGCAGGATTTAATGAAGCATATAACATGTGCTATCTCAGTTTTGCAATTACTCCAAATTCTCAGTTAACCAGGCTGACCTTACTCACATTACAATTAATAGATAAAATAGTCAAATTTGTGCTTGCTGGGATTCTTTTGTCACATCCTCCAACTACAGCCGTCATTATGTCACATTAGATGAAAAACAAAACAAACCAGGAAATAAATGCTAAACATTGCAAGGAAAAACTAACTGAGTGGGCACAAAAAAACAAACAAAAAAAAACACTTAAAATGAAAATTTTTATGTTTCCCTTTTAATGCGACCCGATGCAAAGCATGCTGGGAACTACACATCCACTTTTTAGTTAGTTGTGTCAACAAAAATGATTGATGTAGTCCCAACATAAAATTTAAGTGGACTGAACATAATGGAAAAAGTTAGGTAAGAAAATTTAGTTGTTTTTGTTCATTTTAACCAAGCAATTTGAAAAATCCTCTCTTTTTTTCCCTTTTTTTTCTTTGAGTGATGGATCGACATTTCATTCTGTAATGTTATGCAGTTTTGATTTATATGTATTGCTTGATGATCGTGTTATTTTACATATGCTTCTTCTTCACCATGTTCTGCGAAGATGTGTAATTGCTACTCCTAAATCAGTGAAAACATAGAAAGCCAGAAAAATTCAGTCAGTGGATGGTGTAGCGTCTGGACCAATCAGACATACATTAATTGTTACATTTAACAAATAGTCTTTAAACACAACAGGCCAGCTACATGCTGGAGCTCTGGAGACAAACCCCCCCAAAGCAACTAACACCCCTAAAGGGCTCAGTTGCCAGGACAACGATCTGATACCACAGGTTTTATTGCTTCAAGGAATGCACATCTGCCCATGCTACATTTGCCATAGGAAAGACACAATGCCTATAGAGATAGACTCCTTCCTATTCATTCACAGACAAACCTTTCTTTGACCTTCCTATCACACATAGCCCAGGTTATTGTGTACAGTATTACTGCAATGTATTTTAATTTTGTCTGTTGTATTTGTATTTGTCTTTCTACTGTTTTATGCATGTATTATGATAGATGACTAGTAGTATAACCCACCTATGTCATGCTTGGACTCTTTGAGTTCGTATTTTAATGATCTAAAAGATGGTGTAAATTAGATGTTGATACCTTTGCAACATGTTAGTGTTTTAAGAAACCTTAGTAGTTTTTGCATCAACACCCAATCGAATTACATATGCAAATTACCATGCTCACAGACAAAGAGTCGTAAACTTTCCCTCCAAAGGTGAAATTTACCATTGGTTCATGGACCTCCTGGAGGCACAGCCTCCAGAGAGTTTAAAGGCATCGACCCCTCTCTCTTCTTCCCTCTCTTCACTCTCTCTCTCTTCGTCTGCAACATCTACCGATTGCTGCCCGTGTGGAGGAACCCACGGGGAGCCTGAGCCGGCACAGGGCGTGCCTGGCGGGCCCGACAGGCCCAACACTGGCTCTCGACCACTAAGAGCCAGACACTTCCACTCAACTCCTGAATTCATTTTCATGACTCGCCTCAGTCAATCAGTGGTTCTTTTAGAACCTAAGAAGATGAGCTAGAACTCTTCAGGACTTCCCTAAGCACGCGCCAGGCCTTGCGGCCTTGTCTTTCCATTCCCCAAGGATCACAGGACTTCAGCTGAGTCCCTCTCAGCTCTTGGTTCTTCTTCACTTTTCACATGGGATGAAACTCCCAGTCACCATCGAGTCAGAACATCTTTGGAGTTCATCACTCTTCGGACCCAGAAGAACGTGATCACGATTCCAAAACCACCACTGCTCCAACCATCAAGACCTTCACCAGAGACTGCATTTGGACACTTGTTCAACGACCAAGGCAATGCAAGTATCGTACATTTAACTAAACAATACAGAGGTTTAGTATAAGCTGTAGACAGCACTGATGGTTTCACAGCAGGTGGTTAACTGACTTTTTTCCATAGCTTCATGTTCCTTCTCTCTCTCTAACTGCTTCTCACTGACCCTTCCCCATGTATGAGTGATTTCATGTTTGTTTGTTTAGATTAGTTATGTGTTAGTCCTTCGTTAATAAACTATTGTGCACAAATTACATGAGTTTTGATTCTGATTCTGCCTTGCAAATTAATGTCCCTTTACGATTCCGATTCGAGCTACTTGCTCTAATGCAATGGTACTTTAAGAAAGTTATTTTCTGTGGCCAAGAAAATATCATTTCTTAGAGTTGATATAAAGATTATACTGAATGTTCGCTGAGCGAACAGATTAGTTGATGGAAAATTGATTCTGCTACAGTTACTACTGGCAGCTGATATAAGTAATTGTAATTAATCATAATTAATTGTAATTATTTATATATATTTCCCTTTGAGCTAAATTCGCAACAATGGAAAAGAGTTAATGAACTCAGTTTAAGGATAAGCTGGTAAGATTTTAAAACAACTGTTATATCACAGCAGATGTGATAAAAAACGTAAAAAGTTTGAAATGGGCAGTGCTACAAAAAAGAAAAAAAAAAAAAGAAAAGAAAGTTAAAGCAAAACAGCATTCCCCAGTCTGTTCTACTCCAGACACACTAACAAGGCACACCAGGAAACCATCAAGGCTAGTTGGAGAACAAAGAATATATATCTCAATAAAAAAAGGAGAAAATCTTAAAACCCTGCTGCAACTCACATAAGCTGATACAGTTATTTTAGCTGACTGAAAAAAATCAATAAGTACAGCCCATGTTAACTCAAAGCCAGTCAAATTATTTTAAAGATATTCATTAAGCAATTGAATAAGCAATCATAATGGGTAATGCAACTGGGCATATATATATATATAGATATGCAGCTGCATTGAAATCTGCTTCTGTTCCATTATACACTCACTTTTCAAAAGCCACGCAATGACAAATGGATAAAATCAGGTTGTTGTTTTTGTTGATTTGTTGTTCAGTATATCATTTCACTTTAAAATATGTAACAATAATGAAGTATAGTTGGTTACAATTTCCCCTTCATGCCAAGTTTAACATGCTTTTTGGTAAAGGAAGACTGTGCGGATGAGGTAGGATTGCACATCTATAACTGTCATGACTCTGCACAAGAAACTCTTTCAAAAGTCTTACAGTGAAATGTAATCTAATTTACCTAAATACATCAAAGAATTTATTATCTGAACTTCCTTAGTAATGCTGCTGCCTTCCTAGTTCTGGTGCACTGTATTGAGTGTAGGGATTTTGCAGGAGTGTCTGAATTTGACTATGAAAATCTGTCAAGAGCCAGGTGGATATGACAGACTTAAGAGCCTAGAAATCCAATGCGTGACAGTGTAGCTTATTTGATGCTCAGGCTGCATATGGATTTTGGATGCCTGTCACTACATGTTACAACATACTGTAATCAAATCATTTGTGTCAGCAAACATCTGCGGAGCCCTGTGGGCAGAAAAGAGGGACCAATCAAACTAGACAATCTAAACAAAGTAAAAGAGCTCAGAACTAAAAAGATACACTTCTAGTAGCAAATTAAACACTGTGACCAGGAATGACTCATGCGTTTTTGGTGATCCAATCATAATCAGTAAGATAACAAACATTACTGTGTTCACCTGGCATCAACATTTGTTTCACATGCATTTTCTGTAACCACTTATGTGTTTTATGTTGGTTAATGGTGATTTTTTTATTTATTTATTTTTTCTCACCATTCCTATTAAAATTTTTACA
Source organism: Labeo catla (assembly GCA_012976165.1). NCBI lineage: Eukaryota > Metazoa > Chordata > Actinopteri > Cypriniformes > Cyprinidae > Labeo > Labeo catla. Next base: position 160,878 of record VONZ01000067.1, read on the forward strand.
GACAAAAATTAGCATAACAATTTGAAATGTGATCGCACCTTTATGCAAATTACTCAAATTCCTATTGGAAGGACTGGATTTCACCCCACAAAATTTTGCCAAGCAAGAGTAAATTTGACCATACCTTTAGATGAGTGGGCACTGAATAGGCAATGCTTCACTGTGGTTCAGGAACGTTAAGGATGGATAGAATTTCTACTATAAATGTAATGTAGTTTTGTGTGTTTTTGATGATACCATGAATAACATTCAAACAATGAAAGTGGGGCGGAGCAACAAATGAAGCCACACCTCCAGGTGCTGCCCCACCCCTATTTTGCAGACTGCAGCCAGGTTTTTCTCACAAGCACTGTATGTGGTTTTAGTTTAGGGTATGTTTACACAACTAAATGTTTACACATACTAAAAATAGAAAAGTTTCGTGTTTAGACCACAGCGTTGTCAAAACGAGTCCCTGCTCACATGGATCCGCCAAAATGACTAAAAAAGCTGTTTAATGCATGCCAGGCCAGTAGTTGGTGATTTTATTTTGTAAAGAAATGCTACGTGTCGTGACTGTGCCCATATCTATAAATGTCCATATCAAAATAGAAAAGTTTTTATGCATTTTGGTCATTCATTTACACAATAAGGCCACTTGTCCAATGTGTCCCACCCCCGAGGCGAGCGTATTTTTTCAAGTGTTTTCAATGGGAGCATCACATTTTTCTTGATCTTGAGTTTTCATAGAAGGGCGTGTACATGGCGGTCTGACAAATTTCGATGTTTCGCCCATGAAACAGGAGGTTTTTATAATTCAGGCATGCAATGTCTGCACCAAAATTCACATGATTGATATGAGTCCTGTCCTGAACACTTGTCCATACCCATATTCAGTTACAGTCATAACATCACCCGCTGGCAACAGAAAGTGTCATGTTGTAACAAACTCCTCCTAGAGATTTAATAACAACATTATATTTGGTCAGTCTAATGTAAAAGCCTTTGCGATGTTAAATTGCAAAGATCTTGAGTTTTTGTTAAAGGGAGTGTCCGTAGCGCCCTGACAAAGTTCAATTTTTCACCATGGGAATAGAGGTTGTTGTAACCAATTTGCCTGAAAACTACCCTCTTAACGCTGCTTGTTGCTTTAATTCACTATGTATCTGTCATATTACTATAGCAGATGTTCCATGTCATAGCAGCCAATGCATCTCAACTGAAAAAAAAAATTCAGTGCTTCGTGAGCTCTCTTAAGAGCTCACAGCTAGGCGTTTTCAGCAGAGCACCTGACATTTTGTAACGGGACTCTTGTGAAGCGTGATAGATCCAGGTGCGAGCTTTATTAAACACAACGTAGTCAAAACAGGCAAGGTCAATCTCCAACAAACAGGAATGTCCAGGGCAAGGTGAGAGCGTAATCCAGTAAAACAGGCAGAATGTCAAAAAACCAAGAGAGCAGTCCAAAAGTAACAAATAAACAAGGCAATGGTGCAAGGCAAAACTATGGCAATGAAACAGGGCAAAACTATGACTATGGAACAAAACAAAACCGTGGAAATCACAAAACAAGGCAATGAAACAGGAAAAACGCTTGGTAGAGTCCGCACAGGCAAAACAATACTTCGCAAGGTCTTGTTTGGTATAGGCCTCTTTAAATGGCCACCAAACAGGAAGTAACCCAAGAAGCAGCAGAGGGAGTGGTAACAGAGAGTCAATGGGTGAGGGCTCCCTCTGCTGGCGTGGCGTTACACATTTTCTACTGGCTAAACACACTTTGGTGGATACGTGGGGCGTTTTGGGGTCCTGAAAGCGTAAACTTCTGAAAATGACTTTTTGAAAACGATACTGTTGTCTCCGTGTAAATTATGAAAATGCATATTTGTGAAAATTTGTGCAAATTTGGGATGTCATGCGGATGTTTATTACGTATTCAGACTATAGGCATGTGTGTGGGTTCATAGTATAAGTGACATTGCCAGTTACTGGCCTGGCAGGCATAATAGAGCATTTTTAGTCATTTTCACAGAAGGGGACTGTTTTGACAACATTGTCATCTGTACATGAAACTTCACACTTTTCCATTTTTAGTACATCATTGTAAAAGTATCCTCATTCTTTGAAGTGCGTTTTCAAAAGTTTGCATTTTCAGCCCCCAAAATATAGTTCTGTCATGACAACTCTCAGAGGTATTGGCATGGTAATGTACATGACAATGTTAATGTATTTGGTCTTGGTGGAATAGATCTGCTGCGCTGCTGCTGCTTGCTGCTGCTGTGGCAGAGCAAGTACCGAGACTTGCTTCTGCCAATACATCCACAACACGCTGCTGTGAGCATGTAGGAAATACTGCTGCTGCACATATAACATACATGAAATAACCTCTATATAGCATACATGAATCACCTCGTAGCAGATCTATACAGGTGGAGTTGGGGAAGGTAGAGGGTTTCTGAAGCAAGCTGCAAAACTGCTAATCACTAGTTACATATTTGAATGTTGAGCAGCAAGCTCATTGACTACCGATACAGGAGAGAACCAATCAGCTGTGCCATGTGATAATGATGTCGTTATGTCAGATTGAGTAGACATATCGGACTGCGTCATCATAGATTTTCATGCCAGAACTTTGTATTTGTAAATGAGTGGCCAAAACATATAAAAAAGTTTTCTGCTTTTAGCTGAAAATAGTGTTGTGTAAACGCCTCCATAAACCTTGTTACCACTGGTATTTAGTGCTGACCCCTTGTGATCAGCTGGTGGCCTTTCAGACATCTGGTAAAGTGCTTCTATTCGATAAAACTCATCAAGACCAACTGTAATACATCAAATATCCCTGTTTGTCTGGTTCACCGGTGTTTCATATCCTCTACTCCTGTAACTAAGGAGGTCATAAGTCATTTCAAGGTCTTTCTTCACAACAAAATTCTTCTTGTCTATATTATATTGACTTGTTCTGCCATTGTCATCTTGATATCGATTTCTTTGCCTTGTGTACTGCAGCTTTCTATGAATTTTAGGTTCTAATTCTAACAGTGTATATTATTCACACACACTCACACACTCACATGTTTTATGGGGACATTCCATAGGCGTAATGGTTTTTATACTGTACAAACCGTATTTTCTATCACCCTACACCTTCCCTACACCTAAACCTAGCCCTCACAGGAGACTGTGCACACTTTTACTTTCTGAAAAAAACAATTCTGCATGATTTATAAGCCTGCTTCCTCATGGGGACCTAAAAAATGTCCCCACAAGGTCAAAATTTACTGGTATTACTATCCTTGTGGGGACATTTGGTCCCCATAGCATCATAAATACCAGGTACACACACATACACACCTACACACACACACATATGCTTGTCTGACTATATTAGTGAGGACATTGCATAGATGTCCATTGATTTTTATCAGTTATCAGGTTAATGATATTTTCTATCCCCTAACCCAACCTTTTTTCCTAAACCTGCCCCTCACACATACATGTGCAGAACATTAGATTTAATGAAAAACATGTTTTGTCCAGTTTATAAGCTTGTTTAACTAGTGAGGGCCAGTAAAATGTCCTCACTAGTGGATTGTCATATTATTTCACTATATAAGTGAGGACATTTGGCCCTCACAAATATAGTTACACAAGTACAAACACATACACATGCACAATACACATTCTAACCCCAAATAAATCATGGTGTAATTGGGGCTGTTATTGTAAAACACACAGAAACAATTCAGTGTTATGACCTCCATCACCGCTCTTAATGAACGTAAATGTTTCCATGTCGCCTAGTCAAACTGACAGGAGCAAAATTGCACTTCTGCAGCAAAATTAGCTATATTCAGGTCGGATAATTGTTTCTTTAGTACTCGGAGCACATGCTTGTCGGTGGATTGATGCACCATAAATCATCTGTAGAGCTGCACCTGCTAGTCAGAACAGTCTGTCAACATAACGCCTGCCTTAGCAGCCCGAAAACACATTTCATTAGAGTGTGAGGATGATATGATAAAAAAGAGAGAGAGAGAGAGAGAGAGAGAGAGAGAGAAGGGGAAAAAAAAGCATTCCAGACAAATCACTGAAGCATCTGTCAGTACAGGAAGTACTAAAAGGTACTGGGTACATTTTGTTAACTAAACCATCTGGCAATCATCGCACCAAACTGAAATACTGGTGGACTATTTTTTTTAAACACAGTTCAGGTTACTACTCAGTACTATGTTCTAAAATTATACATGTGACCAGTGTTTAATGCTGTCTCTGTCACTTTTTGACTCCTAGTGTAATATATATGCTAATTTGCGTAACTCATCAGACTCTATCCTTGGATTCCTCGTTTTATTAAGGAAAACATGTCTTGAGATAATATGAATAGTGGAGGAGTTTGAGAGTTATTACCAAAGTGAAGAAAAAGTGTGGGGTGAGTTTCATATAGAGTGTCTTTTTAATTTCTTTCTTTGTTATGCATTACAGTTTTATGAGTTTTAAAGAGATTGGAAACAAAATTGGAAATTCTGTCATCATATGTTTCACCTCATCACCTCACCTCAACGTCACTGTTTGTGTTATGCAGAAGAAAGAAAGCCAGAGTTAAAACAGTGATAGATAAAGAAAAAACACATTAGAAGAAGCAGCCTATTTATTGTAGTTTTTATTACATGCTAGTATGGTGAAGAAGGAAAAAAAGGCATAGTTGCAAAAATAGTTTTGGTTTTTGAGTATGAAATTTAATTAGGGACTGTATGTGTTATTTGGAGGATTTTGTCTGTTCTTGTGCAAGCAAGAAGGCAACAGGAGGACAAAACCTATCAGCACAAAACCCTGACCACTTCATCTGGCGCTGGAATCTACAGCACTATTTCATTCAACACCAGCAACCAGCAACAAACAAGCAAGTTAAAAAGCTTTTTTGTTAGTCACCTCCCCTGCCCTCGGTGCAGCCTCATTATTTCCCTCATGTAACCACAGCGGCTGATTCAGGTCCCTTCTACCAGCGCTTTTCTTCATCACTTTTCTTCCTCTATTTTAAGCCTTTATAATTACGCAAAGGCTTCACAATGCGATTATAGTGCCTGGGTTTAAACTGCTTTGAAGTTGTCGATTTGATAGAGATGTGAGATTCTGGGGTTTGGAATGAAGGTACACAATCATTTAAGCAGCATTTCACATCTTTACTGCCCCTTATCAGGATAAAAGTAATCCTTTTAACTTAATCTTAAAAGACAAGATATATTTTTCATTAAGATCTGAGAGTGTGGACACATTTGCAAAAGTCCAACGTAAAAAATAGTCAGTAACACTCTGGCAAATGCCTTAAATTTAATAATCTACTTACTTGTAAAGGCTACCACTAAAGTTCTTCACTTTTTTAAATATATTCATGGTCACACTTTATTCTAAGCACCAATTCTAACTATTAACTAAGACTTTTTCCTCAGTAGACTCCTAGTTGTTGCTTATTACATATGTAGTAAGGTAGTTGTTAAATTTAGATATGTGGTTGGATTAGGGATGTAGAATATGGTCATACAGAGTATGTGCTTTATAAGTAGTAAAAAAACTAGTTATAAACTAGTAATAAAATAGTAATAAAGCCAATATGCTAGTAATATGCATGCTATTAAGCAACTAGTTAATAGTCAGAATTGGTCCCTAAACTAAAGTGTTACCATCATTATTAATAAATCTTAATGTATACTGTTACGCCCCCATTTTATGTCTAGGGAAGGAAGGTAAGCAACAGAATAAAAGTTGGTGTTGTGTGTGTGTGATAGCACTGCGGATCAGTCAACAACCTTAATAAAGTAATTGACAAAAGAGAAAACCCACTCTACAACTTAAATGAAGAAAAACTTAACATTTTTATTATGAAGAGGCAGGAGGGTTTAAAGGCTTCAGGAGGGGGCTCAGGCCAAAACAACAAACATAATACATCTAACTGATAAACAGAAACTAACTAACCTGCCAAAAGAAAAGAAATAAAAATACATCAAAACTCCTTAACTACCATAAACAGGAGAAAACAAGTTCAGAAAGAAAAATGGCACCCCCTCTCTACTTAACCCTGTTATAAATTAACAATACAAAAATTTAAAGACCTCATCACAAAAGAATACAAACAAAGATGGCTTACAAACAAATACTGGGTTTTCTAGTTGTAAGGATGGATGTACAACAAGGGTGAATTAACACAATACCACTCAGAGAATCCACTCAGCAAAAATATAGTTCACCAAAACAACAGAAGAATCCTTGGAAAACCAAGGGGAGAGAATCCTCACAACAGGCCTTCACACAAACACAACCACACTGGTCTGTGTTGGCAATGCTGTTTAAATCTCAACTGCTCTCTCTCATCCTCCAATCAGTGGGCACAGCCAATCATTGGTGTCAGGTGGTGGCCATTTCTTCCTACTTGTGAGTAGAGTGGTGGAACAAAGGGAGAGAGGTAGAGAGCGAAAGAGAGAGAGAACAGGAAAAGAACAAATAATACGTAACAATACGAATTGATTATCTCATTTTGCAAGACTACTTTCTGATGAAATGTTGCCAAGGATGAGAATGAATTTTAAAAAGGGACATGCACGTCAATATGTCTCACCCATACTTTCTGTATTAAGAAAATGCATCATCACAGGAAAGAAGGACTTCTTCAAAATATAATGCAAAGCCACTGTTTTGTAGCTGTATAAAATAGTTTTGTGTCTAACGCAATCCTGGCCTTGGCTAATCTTAGTACTGGAATGATTCCCAATGGCAAGTTTAACTTTTTAGATCAGTCCTTTAAAATTTTAATGAAATGACATAATTGGAATATGTTCCATGCAAATGTGGACGTTTGATGTTCGGCTGAGAATTCTCAGTAGCTAGAAGAACTTCAACCACTTTAAATTGTGTAAGTCAGCTTTTATACAGTAAATACATTGAAGTAATACCTGATAATAACAGAATTCAAAGATTACCTTCATGTGACTAAATTTATAAGAACAACGTCCTGCATTAAGCAACATTTACAAAATGCCAAAACTTGACAAATCACTGTTGCTCTTAAACGAATATATATATAAGTCCATGTACCCTTTAAGCCCACTTTCAACTTTAAAGTCAGATTAAAAAAAGGGAAAATCATATTTTATGCTAGTCATTATTTTAAACAGTGCAGTGATTTGTTAATTCCCTGACATTTGATTGCATACCAGTCACATCTGGCAATGTTGAGTTTGCCCCACTCATGTGCATGCAGTCTCAGGGTACCTCATGCATAGACACCCAAAAGCTTTGGTGTTTTGGGACCCTTCATAAATCAACACATTTCTGCAATTTTTAGTCATTTTCTTGTTAAATACATTGGTATTATGTCAAATAAGAGATAAATGTATTGTTTTTTGTACATGAACAAGTAGTATGTTATCATTTTATGTCATTTTTCTTTAAAAGGAAAGATGAGTTTTATTGGCTTGCACACAATAAAAGCTAATCTCAAAGTCAACCATTAGCCTTACTGAAAGGTGGACTGCCGAAGAATTTGAACTGCAAACATTAAATGTTTTGTGATTAATTTTGCATTAATTTACAAATAAATAAATCATAAATTGTTTTGCAGAGCAGATTATTTTCATAAATTAACTTTTTTTTTTTAAAAGATTTAACGCTTAAATGGTACAGCACCACAAAACGCATGCAAACTACAGTCAACACAAGCTAACCTTGAATGAAAAAAAACATTTCTTTAACATTTTTCACAATGAAAATTACTATGATGCTTAGTCCACAATATATTTAAAAGAGAAGTCCACTTCCAAAACAAAGATTCCCATTTAATGTACTCACCCCCTTGTCATCCAAGATATTCATGTCTTTCTTCAGTCATAAAGAAATAGTTTTTTGAGGAAAACATTTCTGCATTTTTCTCCATATAATGGACTGAGATGGTGCCCCGATTTTGAACTTCCAAAATGCAGTTTAAATGCAGCTTCAAACGATCCCAAATGAGGTTGTAAACGATCCCAGCTGAGAAAGAAAGGTCTTATCTAGCGTAACGATTGGTTATTTTCATAAAAATAATACAATTTATATACTTTTTAATGTCAAACGCTCATCTTGTCTTACTCTGCCTGGACTGTTTTTTTTCCGGTTCATGACAGTTAGGGTATGTCGAAAAACTCCCATCTCATGTTCTCCCTCCACTTCCCTCCATATCGCTCTTTTACCTTTTTTTGTTAAGAGTGTTTGATCTTCTTTGCATGTTCACTTTGCAAAGACTGTGTCGGTACTACATCGCTGCGATGTAGGATGATTTTTAAATGATTTTTGAAGTTGAGGGAGACAATACGATTGGACTTTTTTGACATACCCTAACTGTCTTGAGCCAGAATACACAGAGTTCAGGCAGAGTAAGACAAGATGAGCGTTTGAGATTACAGAGTATTTAAATTCTATTTTTTTTAATGAAAATAACTGATCGTTTTTCTAGATAAGACCCTTCTTCCTCAGCTGGACTCGTTTACAACCGCATTTAGGATCGCTTGAAGCCGCATTTAAACTGCATTTTGGAAGTTCAAAACAGGGCACCAATGAAGTCCATTATATGGAGAAAAATACAGAAATGTTTTCCTTTAAAAAAACATAATTTCTTTACGACTGAAGAAAGAAAGACATGAACGTCTTGGATGACAAGGGGGCGAGTACATTATATGTGAATCTTTGTTTTGGAAATAGACTTTTCCTTTAAGCTTCATGCATGTCTTTGTAAAGATATCTTACATTTTTAAAGAAAAACGTCGTTTTTCACCATTACTCACTGTGAAACCATTTAAGACCACCTTATGTGTTTCAATGAGGAATCCCTCTAATTATAAACTTTGATCAATTTTCTGAGTGAAAGTGTTTAATAATAAGTTATTTTTGTGTTTTTACATTACTAACCTTTTACCTTGCCTTACTTACTACCTTAATTTACAACTATATTTAGATAATTGGGCCTACAAATTACACATTGCGTAGCACCATTATATAATGGGTGTCTGCTAATTTACAATACAAAAATCATAGAGGCATGTTGCCTTTACCATGAGGGCACAGTTAAAAAAAAAAAAAAGAAGAGTTCTAGCAAAACAGTTTGGAGTGGACAGAAAATATTTTTGGGAGTGAGTGAAGGCCAAGATCAGAGTTGATGCTCATCAGGGATGGGAGACCTGGATGGGAGTTCAGCGGGAGGGCAAGATTTCAGAGTGTCTTTAAGTAGACTGTAAACAAGAAGCTACAATATGTTATATAGGCTAAATGTAAAATGAAAGAAGGAAAAATGTGAGGTGAAGTGATCTAAACGTGGTTAGACTAGTGTACCTTTGTACAGTGCGTACAAGTGCTATGTGTTAAATGTTATTAGTACAGGTGATGAGCGCTAGCAAACATTAGTAAAATGAATTTTTAAAACACTTCTGTGTCACAGAATAAAAATATTGATATTTTACTTCTTTAAAATACTTAAAGTACAAAATTTTATATTCTATAGTGTACATCAACTAATTAATACATTTTCAAATGAGAGAGAAATCTTGCATTTTAACAAAAGATTTTCTTATAAACCATATCAGTATCTATAAAAAAATACTTAGACTTAGATTTTGGTGGGATTAATGGGTACACTTACTCCAACTAACTGTTGCCCTAAACTACTTACTTGAGGGTTACACCATTAAACTTGGTGGAACTGGTGAAAAATATACCCTACACTCTCAGAAATAAAGGTGCAAAAGCTGTCACTGGGGCGGTACCTTTTCAAAAGGTACACTTTTGTACCTTTTAGGTACTAATACGTACCTTTAAGGTACCAATATGGGCCCTTTAGGTACAGAAGTGTACCTTTTGAAAAGGTATCGCCCCAGAGACAGCTTTTGCACCTTTATTTCTGAGAGTGTATGAGTCAGCAAAATATTTACTGAAAACTGATATCTTTAGTATAGGGTCCAATTTTCACTATTAACTAGTTGCTTATTAGCATGCTCTCCTGTCCCCATGTTGAGAGAAATCGGGAGTAAGATGTTAGTTCTAGAATAAATGTGAACATACATTAATTCATCTCACTCAAAAAAAAACTGATTCACTATTCCTCAAAATGAATAAAAACAGTGAAATTCAACTCAGAATATGACACAAACCTGCAATAATTAAATGTTAAATAATACAAATATCCTTTATGTATTTAATCCCATTTTATTAATCTATGTCTTTGCTGCAGGCCTTCGACGATCCAATTCAACCATACTAATAAGCAAAAATTACTCAAGATAATCTAACATTTGTTTTCCTTTTTTTGTTGACATTTTTTTCTTCTGCGGTCTACTGTACAGACGTGAATTTGCTTTTCTCAAAGCCTGAGGCTTTTTGTGTGAAAAGGCTTTTACATTTTCCAAAAATATAACTTTTTATATTAAAAACAAAGAAGCAAGCCCTGCCCAGATTTAAAAAGTAACGCAAAAGTAAAGTAACGCATTACTTTCCATAAAAAGTAACTAAGTAATGTAATTGGTTACTTTTTTAGGGAGTAACTCAATATTGTAATACATTACTTTTAAAAGTAACTTTCCCCAACACTGTATAAAGCACATATTCTGCATGGCCATATTCTGCATCCCTTTTCCTAACCAATACCTGAACTTAACAACTACCTTACTAACTATTAACAAGCAGCAAATTAGGAGTTTATTGAGGCAAAAGTCGTAGTTAATGGTTTGTTAATAGCGAGAATTGGACCTTAAAATAAATTGTGACCATAACAGTCTTGTATTGGATATATATTTAGGAGAAAAAAAATCTAATAACAATTTAAGTTCCCATTAGTTCCCATTATTATTAATCAACTAACAATAACAGTATTATTACTGTAATAAAAATATAACATTTTATCTTTAGTTCATGATAGCTCAGGTTCATTAAATAATATTATTACACGGCTCCGTGGAATACTCGATTCGGATTGGATAGTCACCACATTACAAGGTTTGATATTCCCAGATAACAACCGGTTAAGACTAATAACACAGTCTCATCCAGGTAACTGCCTGTAGTCGGTGCTGTTTGCTTGCTGGCAACATATTTCTCAAATGCTCGTCTTGTCTTGCTCTACCTGAACTCTGTGTATTCTGGCTCAAGACAGTTAGGGTATGAAGAAAAACTCCAATTATATTTTCTCCCTCAATTTCAAAAAACATTTCAAAATCATCCTACATCACTGCAGAAGTACCGACACAGTCTTTGCAAAGTGAACATGCAAAGAAGATCAAACACCATTAACAAAAGGTATTTTGAAGTTGAGGGAGAACATGAGATGAGAGTTTTTCGACATACACTAACTGTCATGAACCGGAACAAAAACAGAGTTCAGACAGAGTAAGACAAAACAGTGTTTGACATTAAAAAGTATATAAATTGTATTATTTTTTATGAAAGTAACCGATCGTTTCACTAGATAAGACCCTTCTTCCTCAGCTGGGATCATTTACAACTGCATTTGGGATCATTTGAAGCTGCATTTAAACTGCATTTTGGAAGTTCAAATTCGGGGCACATATCAGTCCATTATATGGAGAAAAATGCAGAAAAGTTTTCCTCAAAAAACGATTTCTTAATGACTAAAGAAAGAAAGACATGAACATCTTGGATGACAAGGGGGTGAGTACATTATCTGTAAATCTTTGTTCTGGAAGTGGACTTCTCCTTTAAAGGGGTCATTGGATGCCCATTTTCCACAAGTTGATATGATTCTTTAGGGTCTTCATGAAAAGTCTCTAATATACTTTGATTAAAAATTCTCAATGGTTTTGTAAAACAACACCCTTTTTACCTTGTCAAAATGAGCTCTGCAAAAATCATCTCATTCTAAGGGGTTGTTCCTTTAAATGCAAATGAGCTCCGCTCGCCCCGCCCCTCTCTTCTCTCTGTGGAATGACGATCTTGTTTACTTTAGCCCCATTTAGCTCCTAACTACCACGTTATAAGGAAAGTCGATCGCAAAGATTCATAAAAAACACTTATACTCACTTCTGCTGTAAGTGAAGCTGGATCATGAATGATTCACGCAAAGATAGACGGATATATGTATATCGGGAGGCGCATTCCATTCACAAACAAATGTAATCTACTGCATCTTCAGCGGCTCAGATGTCGGGAGTAAATGACGACCACTATGTTCATTATTACATCCAGCAACACAACACCTCAATCGCTCAATCAGAGATATTCTTGTCTAACTTACATCCCTGCTCCGGCATCGAAACAAGGAAAGTTACTGGACTGTTACAGCTGGTCTGAGATAAGAGCTCATGTCAATCAACTATTGTGGGAGCGGCCTCTGTTGGTGTGACGCCACACCGACAGGCATCTGAGAACGGCTCGATTTGAAAAAGGGGATATTATTTTTACAGATTAATTAAAAACCACTGCATGGATTTTTACCATTATAGGGTAGATTTGTACATACACTGCCAACACACATTAATGTTCAAACAACATAAAAAAGTGAAGTTTGCATCCGATGACCCCTTTAACAGATACAACTTGTGATTTTAATAATATACATTATTAGTATATGTTGAAGTTAATATTAACTAAGATAAATCAATGCTTTACAAGTTTGTTTTACTGTAAGTTTGTGTTAACTAATGCAACATCATTGTGAAGTGTTACCAAAGCTTTTGGTCTTGCGTTATTGATCTATATGTTTGAGTTCTTCAAAGTATCAGTACATGTAGATGGTATTCTAAAAAACTAAAGAATGAAAAAAAAAAGTTATAGCAACTTGCTCATTCAGCCAATCTTCTGGCTTCATGTTGACCAGAAAAAAAAAACATACTGGTTATAAGCATGAGAGTAAATGATGAGAGAACTTTAATTTTTAATTTTCTGCTTACAGGTAACAGACTTACTTGTTATACAGACAAGACGAGTCTGATTTCCACACTGAATTGTTCCAGCAGCCATTAGTATGCGCCTCAGTGTTGACATTTGCTCCAAGCTCAGATGAGAGATAATCAGAATCATGATTGGGGCAAGCGTACACCTCTGCCCTCTGCCAGACAAGAGCTGGTTGACTCTTTACGGGTTCGTTTGGGATGAGGATGAGTAAGACCACTGAGTGTTTGCTACTTCAGCTGTGAAGAGCACATGATGACCCTTCAAACCTGATTTTCTTTTCTTGGGATGGAAAAGATAGACTTGAATTGTGCAGCTTTTTATTATAGCACTTATTATTTGAGCTTTTATGTCAAAATTGTCCTTTTTGAAGCAGGACTATACTATTACAGATGACGAACAATGCTTTACTATGTAGTTTACTGCTTGTGTCACTGGTGTTACTTGTTAAAACCGGTTCAACCTCCATGTATTTGAGGTCAATTTAAACCATACAGTGTTTCTGACATAATCAGTTAGTACTGTTAGTAATTATTGCAGTAAGTAATGTAAATTACCATTACCAATTATTACCAATTTTCCACCATTACTAAATAAATAAATAAATAAATAATAATGAGTAACATCATTTGGACACTTTCTACAGGCCTGTAATGTCCAACTCTGTTTTTATTAATCTTTTTAGTATTATTCATTATTATACGTTGTCAATTTATAGTTTATATGTACTTAAAAAAAAAGGTCTCACTTTTTTTTAAGGTCCAATTCTCGCTATTAAGATCAGTGCAAAAGGCACTAAAAATACTCCGTCAATTTTGGTCACACAAATAAGTGTTATACATCATTAGAAACCATTAAGTGTATACTTTTTTTGAGCACACTCACAATAAAAACTGAACTATGTGCTGCTTTAAATTAAAGAAAATAAACAGGGTGCTTTCTCAGTCTTCACTGTCTCCTCGAACGGCTTTTAGAAATGCGTCAATAAAATGAACCTAAACTCAGTGAATACTCGACACACAGACAGGAGAGATATATCTATAGAAAGCTTGATATCTCTACTTTTAAATAAATCAAGTCTTATCAAAGACAAAACAAATATTCTGTGCTAAAGTAATCCGCGTGAAACCAACGTGATGCCTAGTTTTTCCCTCAGAGCTAATTATTTTTAATGCGATCACACCCACAAGCTGCTTTTGCTTTTGATATGATAAATAGCCACGTGCGCGGCGCCCCGTGTTAGCGCCCACATCATCGTAAACAAAGCTTGACAATTCATCAAGTTCATCTCGGCTACTGTTCGTTTCTGGAAGAAGACGCGCTGAGAGAAACAGCAGAATTTACCTTCAGGGAAAAAAAAGACGCGCTGAGAGGAAAAACACAGAATTCACCTCAGATGAAGAACACAACGTGACGCACGGCTGATCCAGAGGAAGAGATCAGTTTGACGAGTAAGTGATGTTTCTTTTTTGCGTTAGTTAACGTTTTATTTTGACATAAGTTTGAACACATTTACTAGCTTGGGTTTTCCTAAACTATCCTGGCTAAAATGTTTGAAATCGAGTGAAACATTTTGAAAATGAAAGTAGCTCATTGTATCTAAATTTCTTACGACGCGATGAAGGTTTCATGTTCTATATAATATAAAACAAAATACGATATAAACGTAATATGAGTGTACACTGTAACATGATGAATGCTACGAGTCTAAGGATGTCTAGATCATGTTTATTATTAATAATTTGTTCCCAAATAGAGTTTTATAATGTGCCAAACCATCATTTGTTTCTCAGATATAAAATGTCCTTTTTACATAATACAAAGTTGGCGTGAATCTGTGACTACAAGATCGTTATATACAGATTCTTCTGATATTAACATGCTCAGAGATGTTTTTTGTTTTTGTTTTTTAGTGATCTGATACCTGCACCACAGATGAATATTGCTGATTTTTACTGGAGTCTTCAAACTTCTGAGAGCGCTGTACCAACATCAAATATTATTCTTCACTGATTTTCAGTAACATAAGCTCTGTGACTGTTTTTTTTTATTATTATTATTATCTTGAATCCATGGAAAGAAGCAGCAAACACTTAAATATCAGGTATGGTTTACTAGTTTGACTTGCTGAACAGGAATGACACAAGGTCTGTTCACATGTCTGTGGTTAGATCAGTGAGTACAATAATAATCTTTGACCATCATTATGTATGTTTTGATTATATTGTGTTGTAAATAAAATACAAATGACCAAAAGCCCCCATTATCTTACTTTCTTCTCATTCTTTGTTACCTGCCTCATAGTGACAGCCACAGTGATGGGCCATTAGGGGACGGCCTTTTGTCTCTCAGGTGTGAATCACTAAATATTCATGGCCGTTATCCCTCCCTCGCATACGGCTTTCTATCACAAAACATGTCTTAGAAAATTTACATCAATATATTGTTTTCTGTGAAAGAGTAAGCACGATCATTTTCACATCATTTTGAAGTAGATATTCTAGCCTACAAGAGTGATTACTCAAAAGCCTTCCTCAGGACTATTCAGTATGAGTTTTATGGCCTTATTTCAGCTACATTTATTTTCCTAAAACTTACTAACCATGCATAATATTTTTTTTTTCTAAAAAATGCAAACATGTACATCCATCCTGCTCACATATTATTGTAG
The DNA here is from genome assembly GCA_012976165.1 of Labeo catla. Taxonomy (NCBI): domain Eukaryota; kingdom Metazoa; phylum Chordata; class Actinopteri; order Cypriniformes; family Cyprinidae; genus Labeo; species Labeo catla. Next base: position 176,446 of record VONZ01000067.1, read on the forward strand.
CACTGTTTGTGCTGAATACAAAAAAATTATATGTTGGCCAGTAGTATGTTATAAGTAGTTGAAATAGGCACAAATGTCAGGGCATGTCTAAACATCTAAAGGGCCCCAAAATCACCTCAGACCCCAGAGGGTTAACAAACCATTAATTATGACCATATATTGTTTTCCCTTCTTTTTTTTTTTCTCCTTAAAATTTTCTTTAGTTGGTCTTAAAAAGGTCTCAATAAACTACTAATTTGCTGCTTATTATTAGTTAATAAGGTAGTTGTTAAATTTAGATATTGGGTAGGATTACGGATGTAGAATATAGTCATATAAGTACTAATTAATAGCTAGCATGTTATGAATAGGCATGCTAATAAGCAACTAGTTAATAGTGAGAATTGTTCCCTATACTAAAGTGTTACTTAACAATCTAAACTGCACAACAAACAATGGGTTTATACTGTATTTAGATTCAACATAACATGGTTGCTATTTTCAAAAGACAGCTGCAAATCTCATGAAATGATTTTTTTTTTTTTTTAATTGGAAAATAAAATGGCTCATTTAAATATTTAGATTGACCTCCTGGGGCTGATCAACATTTTCTAAAGGTTAAGCGCTTTCACTGACCACTCATTAAAATTGCTAGCTATGACCCTCCATAGGAACAGTCCCACTTTCTTCACTTTAAATGACAGACATGATTAGCGAACAGACACTCACCTCTATACACTAATATATTCAGCTGTTACAGAAACAGATGGGATGGTTCCTCATGACTTTAACCAAACTTACCCATCTTGCCATCTGCTGTTTGTTAATTTGTCTCCTAAAAAACATTGAAATTTGTGCACCTTATCTAGGCCCTTGCTTCTATCAGGTACACAGTGTACTTACAAAAAAAAAAAACTGTTGCCTCACAACTGTTTTTCTGTTGCTGCTGTTGTGTTGTTCTCTAAACAAAACAAGCTAAAGTTGAAGCTGTACTACATTTAATTTTACAGTTGATCTAAATTCACAGTGTTTTTGTCATGCAATAAATAATGTTTCATGTTTTCATGTTTGATGTAATGTTTAATTACTTACATCTGAATGTTGTCCCTTCTAATATAGCAGATGATTTCTGATAAAGATAAGGCTGTCAATTTAACATGTTTTTAGTTGGGTTAAGATAAATTTTATTATAAATGTTTTTCTGTAATAAGAATTTTTTTGAAATGTTAATTTAGTGTTTCACATGTTTGCCACAATACTGTACTTTCTCTGAATTATCTGCATGTGGAAACTTCTCTCAGCAAATGATTATCATTAATTAAACAAAATGTCATGTAATTAATTTAAGTAAATGCCCCCACTGCTTACATCCAGCCTCAAAAAATAAATAAATAAATAAATAAATATTAAAAATATTTTTGCTTATATCTGTTTGCTCATGTAATTAAATTTGCAAATACATCTGTCTATGTTTTCTGAATTCCCAAAATATAGAATTATTCATAATCACAGTCAGGAAACAGGTGTGCTTTGGTTATTTGGCTTTGGGATGGTGTTTGGGCTGGCATGGTTTTCGTTGACATTTGGTCATTCACAAACAGCTTGCAAAAACTGATATTTATACCACTGCCAGTTTGTTTTGCTGTGGTTTACAGACACTGAGCTATAAAACTCTAAACAGCTGCATGTCATATAATACATACACATATCATACAAATACATCTGCAGATATTCTAAACATAAATCTTAAATTTTACTGCATAGTATAACTTATCCCACACCATTTGTGCTCTGGATAGTTGGTCCCACTTTATATTATGTGGCCTTAATTACTATGTACTTACAATTAAATGAATCATTTGATACAATGCATTTATTACGTACATACACATACACAAACACACACACACAAAAAACTTAATTTCTGTAATTACATTTATAATTACACTGTTGACACATCCCTTATACCTTAAAGGAAAAGTCCACTTCCAGAACAAAAATGTACAGATAATGTACTCACCCCCTTGTCATCCAAGATGTTCATGTCTCTCTTTCTTCTGTCGTAAAGAAATTGTTTTTTGAGGAAAACATTTCAGCATTTTTCTCCATATAATGGACTGGGCTTCAACTTCAAATGCGGCTTCAAACGACCCCAAATGCGGTTGTAAACGATCCCAGCCGAGGAAGAAGGGTCTTATCTAGTGAAATGATCAGTTATTCTCATTTTAAAAAAAATACAATTTAAATACTTTTTAATCTCAAACGCTCGTCTTCTCTTGCTCTGCCTGAACTCTCATGTATTCTGGTTCAAGACAGTTATGTCGAAAAACTCAGATCGTATTTTCTCCCTCAACTTCAAAAATCATTTCCTACATCACTGCAGAAGTACCGACCCAAACACCCTTAACAAAAAGGTAAAACAGCGATAGGATGATTTTGAAGATGAGGGAGAACATGAGATGGGAGTTTTTCGACATACCCTAACTGTCACGAACCAGAACAAAAATAGTCCAGGCAGAGTAAGACAAGATGAGCCATTGACATTAAAAAGAATATAAACTCTATTATTTTTATGAAAATAATTGATCAAATAAAGAAAGAAATGAACATCATGGATGACAAGGGGGTGAGTACATTATCTGTAAACTTTTGTTCTGGAAGTGGACTTCTCCTTTAACCCACACTTAAACCTACCCATAGCACTAAACCTGTTCATAACCTTACCCGTGTCCCACGTCAGTAGCAGCAGATGTGTTTTGCAATACAAAATGAACATTCGTTAAGGCCACTGAATATAAAGCAGGACTCAAGAGCAAGTATGAACTTTCTACTACTAATAGACAGACAGGCACACTGTTGCTGGTATGCAAGATATGCTGCTGCTGCATGAGTAGAGATACATAAATCCCATAGCAGATCTAAACAGGTGGAGCTGGGGGAGGTGGAGGGTTTCAGAGGAACTCTGGAACAATTTACAGCAAAAGCTAAAGCAGACTATGTACTGTAAAGGTTGAGTAAACAATCTCAGAGGCCAATCAGCTTGTGCAGTAAATGACGTGATTGCTATCAGATTGCATATCAGGACCTATCCGCATGCACCATCCAGAGTTTCATGACTGAACTAGCAACGTGATCTCATGATAATTCGTATGTATTTTACGTAAAATGTGGTTCTACAAAATGTACATTTACTTACGTTTTTCCAGACACTAAAACGTACAACACTGATGTATTTACAACATCTAAACGTACAAATACTTACATATTCTCAGCATTTAAACGTACAATACTGACGTATTGATGACACCTAAAAACGAATCCTAATGAATATTAAAATTGCGGCATTAATTTCATGATTATTGTTGTTCTTAGTTGTCATATCAATGGCTTATGTTTTCAATTGTATTAATAAATTGTTTAATCATTTACTCAATATGAAATTCTAACATTTAGTTCTGTTCTGTGTGATTTCTGCTGCCAGCTTGTTTCCAAGAATAGGCCTACATAATGTTAAACAAGACTACACTTTAAACCTTTAAAATAAACATTTCTGCAATCATTTAACCATTCATGTTATATTTACTTTGTTTGCCGTGGTGGGACACAAAAGGCGTTTTCTCCGACATGCTGTGTCTGACAATGGAACCATAAAATACACTGAACATGCAACATAATTACAAAATGAAACAAGTTTATTTGTGCACTGTAATTCATATCTATCATCCATACAATTGAGGAACAGACCCAAATACAAGCCTTTATCTGGCGAACTTCATCTCCATCCCGAGCAGCGAGTCCAGCAGCATCAGCAATAAACCCGCGCTGAAGTGCATTTTACAAATTCAAAATAGTGACGCATCAAGAAACGACAGGTTTCACAGCAGGAAAATCGAACCCTCATTGGCTCTCGCCTGCATTCGTCACAGATTACAACATGCAGTGTTTCTGGTGAGGTGTGTTTGAATGATACATGCGCACCTTCACGGAATGAATAGGGAATAATCTGGATAATATTTTCAACGTTTAACAATTTAAATTCTGCTCTGCACCTCACAAACCTACTGTATTCTGCCAGAGAGGACTGCAACGCATCGTCATTTGGACTGCTTTTGACATTTTTGCAATAAATAAATGATTGTGATTGCACTTATCTGTCTGTCATGTTTTTCTATATTACTGTACAGACAGAGTTATGGTTAGGTTTAGAAGTAGGAGTGGGATTAGCGACTATAAAAATATTTTTATGCTATACTGTTACTAAAATAGTAATTTCCTGCACATTTTGGTCAGTTATGTTTTATATCCTTTTATATTCGCTATACATTTGGGGGTATGTTAAGGGGGCTAAAAATCTAAATTGCTTATTGATAAAATGATAAAAAGGCACTGATATGAATATCTTAATGATGTAAAAAATACGTAAATGTTTTATGTTTTTTAGCTAAAAATATGTAGCGATTTGTACGTTTTAAAAGTTGAAATACGTCTAAACTGTATGTTTTAGCATCAATAAAAACATACAAAAATGTATGTCTCTGCTGTCGTGACATCATTGTAAACGTGAGACATAAACGTGCAACACAGGAGCCTTTTTTGCAAGCAAGTTGTTTAAGTCATGCGAACGATACTGCGTTGGCTGTTGCTGCACGTTTGGTGTCTCGTGTCACAAATCCAGTGACACTGGTAGTGACAATTCTGTCCGACCAATCAGTGATCTGAAGTGTTAACGCATCACACTTTAGCATCAGTACAGCTCACCTGGAACCTCAGCCGAGATTAAAAGTACTGTTTAAGCGAGCCAAGCCGTACCATGCAGTGGAAAAGTGCCATTTTTCCCAGCAACACCCTCACAACCACCCAGGTCAGCTTAGCCTTGAGTTTTTTTATGGAAAAGCACCACTCACATTTCTTTGAGATAATGTTAAAGTTTGCTGTGAAAGTGGGTTTTCCTGATCTCTATGGTCGAAAGCATAGTACAGGGTGTCTGAATATATCCACCTAAATTTAGGAGCAGTGTTAGTGCTTGACCATGACAAATGCCCCAGTTTCTCAAACGATGCCAGTAGGTATTTCCAAGATGCAATCTGCTCCTTCTAAATTCTTTTATACATTCACATCAGAGTTTAGACAATTTTTTTTTTTCGTTAATCTCTCTATATATCAGAGATCTCCATTACAAAGAATAACACTGAATTTTATTCCTGTTAGTGTCTCTAATGAGTTTCAGAGTCTTAACGGCAGGACAACGTCCCCTCATTACAGCTCTAATTACAAACGCACAATGTTTCGTTTTCCCATCAACACAGGTTGCCTAATATCTTGTGGTTTCATCATCTTGCACTTGCCCGAGGTCAGTCTGTGCCAGCTTGGCCTGTAGATGTTTATAACAGAAGTACAGGAACGGCACTCAGCCAAGACCTGACCTAAAGTAAAGTTTGAAAAAGACTCATTAGCGTTCAGCTAAGAGCGAAACTTTTTTTGCGCCGCATCACTCTGCTTTAATCTTCCGTACCTTGAGAGATCGCCAAGCTTGAAATAGCCAAAGTGTGACAGTCACCATAAGGACCTACACAAAATAAAGAAGACTTTGTTTCATTAATTTATGTGGTGTGGTTTTAAGGTTAGCTTGGTGGGTGAGTGTGTATACTGTGAGTAGGAAGACGTCGTACTGCCTCACAGCCTCGAGTATGTTATTTGGACTTCATAAAAGTAAGGGAGTGTAGTGTGATGTCCTCAGGTCCAAAAGTAAATCCATTTTTAGCAAGCATCCCTGCTGGATGCTGTAATGAAAAGTATTTGGTTCCCAAACATACTGTCTGAAAAAAATTATTATTTTATGTATGTTCTCTGTAAAATACATGATCATGAAAAATGCATGAATTCTTTGAATAATGGTTCAGGTAAACCTTGAATATACATTCAAGCAATTAACTGGGAAAAAATGCTCAAGGATAAGGTACATCAATAAGTCACATGACTACAGTTAATAATAATAATAATAATAATAATAATAATAGTAATAATAGTGGTATTTTGGCTAAAGTGAGTGACTAATTGAATGACTTTGCCCCAGTTGAATTACTAATTGAATTACTTCTACCCCAGTGAAGGATATATTGGGATTGTGTTTGGAGTTTACCTGCTTACTTTTTTTCTAATAAAATTAGAATGTTTTGTGCACTTTTTTTTAAAATAGCTGTTTTCCTGTGAGACTGGAGGGCTGTAGCGTCTCTGTCTGCCAGAAATAGTGATCTTCATTGTGGAGAGCACGGGGAAGTCACGTCTAATTGATTTCAGATTCAGATTTTGTTAGCAAGTTAGCATGTTGCAAAGCTAGATGTGATAATTTAATGATTAAAGTGATATAAAGAAAACCCACACACACACACACACATATACACACACACCACATTTGGCCAGAAGCTTTCTTAGAGGGGAGCCTGTTTTTTGATTCAGTGTTCATGTTGTGAGTGAGATGATGCCTTAAAATGCTGCACACTTAGACAGCTCACTGCATGTTTTGGAACACAGCCAATGTGTCGTCTCCAACCTACTGTCTCTCACTGTAATTTTTTTATAATCTTGCCCATGGAGGCTGTGTTATGTTAGACAAGCATAACACTAACACTTGTCTATGGAACAGTGTTCTATCAACCCAACAATAAATATGAGAATCATGGCTCAGTGTGACTTTTTTTGTGAATTTTCCAAAGATGGTGTCTATCTTGGATTTAGAGCAGAGTAAGAGAAGCAATAGGGGACATTATTATTATTATTATTATTATTATTATTATTATTGTTGTTGTTGTTGTTATGTCAGAATCTATCCACTGACATTAGAATAAAGTGATGCATCCAAATAACTAGGAAATATGATTTACATTTCAAATAAAATTAACATAAATTATTAGTTAAAAACAGTTTAGAGTGCACAGTTAGGTTTAATATTGTTTGAAATGCATTTTTTTTCCCAACTCTTAATTAATTAATTAATTATTATTATTTTTTTTTTACTACTATTATTATTTATTTTTGTGTGTGTGCATCTCTAAATCACATGTAGCTGTATAGTGGCTCTTTCTAAGTATATGGTCATATGCAAAGGGGGAAAAAAAGACGTTTCTCAGAGACATTATAACGACTGGCACATCTTACCCCACTGTCGCCTATTTGACTACATGGTTTTGAAAAAAAAAAAAAAAGAATGTTAAAAGTGCAGCTTCATGTTGTAGATTTAGAGGGCTGGTGATTTGGGGGAAAATCTCAGTTTAATGAGCATAAAATTGCATTTACCAGTCGGCAAATCAAAGTGTGTCATTATGAGCATATTTTTTCACTCACATTATTTTTGGTGTTATCCATTTTATCTTGGTAATTATCTTTTTCTTTTTTTTCTTTTTTTGTAAGCTGGGATGCATGTAAGAGAAAATTACTTTTGTAAAATAATGTTTTTTTTTAAAGCACTTGAGTGTGATGTTTTTATATTTCTTCAGATACCTTTCTTACATCCCTGAGAAGTTCTGAGAATATGTCTCAAGATGTAATGTATATATATATATATATATATATATATATATATATATAATGGCATTTTCTAAATTGAGCACATATTAATTTCTGATGAACTGTGGGATTTGTGACCTTGATGTGTTTTATAGAAACAAGTGATTAAAGAACCATTAAAAAGAGAGTTTCAGATTAAAAAGAACATCTTGTGAAAATCTTTGACCCTGAATACATAATTTGTAAGTCATCTCCAGAAAACAGGGACACCTGCCTGTGTGCATGAATATTCTCATTGCTTTTAATTCATTTGGGCTGAGAAGATGCAGCAAAATGATACTTGCAGACGCCGTATTAGAAAGAACAGAATTTGCTGGATTCTGCTGATTTAAAATCCCGTTACGGAGCGTAATGAAATGATATTAAAGTAATGATGCAAACCAATATACCCACAATCACTCTCATCAACACAATGCACCCGTGATGAGAACTCAGGGCAGATACATCAGTGGAGCTCAGCTGGTAAGAGTTAGCTGCTAATAATATAATCAAGATTTTATGAAGCTGTGCTGCAAAAATCATTTTCTTAATCAGTGTTTTTCTCTTCTCCTTTAAACATCCCCAGAACAAGACGCATTTATTCGAGAAGCAACGTATTTTTCATTTGTTAATATCTTTTGTTAGATTTATGCTTAACTGACATAAACTATTTGCAGTAGGGTAAGAAAAAAAAAAAAACGTGAAAACTATTCCCAAATTTTTTATGCAATTTCACTGTAAAAAAATAATGAATTACTTTAAATTAGCCTAAAACCATATATTAGACCAACAATATTCACCCAAATGTTGTCTTAACAGGATTACCAGAGTTGTCAGAACAAACAAATTTATACTAAATAATGCTGCTGACTTGTTATGGAGTTGCCAGCATACACTGCAGCATAAAACATCCATGTAGTTACTCATGCTTTTATATCATTATTATTTGTTGCTTGTCAAAGAAATGTCTGCTCTTTGGGGTCACACTTTATTTTAAGGTCCAGTTCTCACAAATAACAAACTATTAACTACAGCTTTTGCCTCAATAAACTCCTAATTTGCTGCTAGTAAGGTAGCTGTTAAGTTCAGGTATTGGGTAGGACTAGGGATGTAGAATATGGTCATGTAGAATAGGTGCTTTATAAATACTAATAAACAGCCAATATGTTAATAATAGGCATGCTAATAAATAACTAGTTAATAATGAGAATTGGTCATTATACTAAAGTGTTACGCACTTTAGATTAGGGAACGCTATTCACTATTACCTAGTTGCTTATTAGCATGCATAGCATACTGGCTGTTTATTAGTACTTATAATTAGTGTTGGGGGTAACGCATTACAAGTAACAAGAGTTACGTAATCAGATTACTTTTTTTTTTTTTTAAGTAATTAGTAAAGTAACGCATTACTTTTAAAATTACAATGAAATATCTCAAATAAGTAAGTTACTTTGTTTTCCCATTTATTACTTATTATTTCCCTCTCCTGTCGCCATTTTGACAGAAATTGGGAGTGAGGTGAAACAAAAACAAATAAGCAAGCCCAACTCAGGTTAAAAAAAATAAATAAATAAATATTCCATAAGGAGTACCAAAGTAATCCAATGATAACACTTTAGAATAGGGAACACTTATTCATTAGTAACTATGATTTTTCCCTCAATAAATTCCTAATTTGCTGCTAACAGTTAGTAAGGTAGTTGTTAAGTCTAGGTATTGTGTACATGTATGCCTCTACATTTCTGCAACACCGTAATTACGTACCTTACTGCATGTTTCACGGCAGTTTCAAAGTGAAATGTCCAGGGAGTGGTGCTAAAACATACGTTCAATATGTGCCCTTGGCACGTTTTTATTATGCTGGTACAGACATGTATTGCTGCATTTTTATTATGCTGCTTGAGGTATGTATTACAGCTGTTCAGAATTCAAATATCAGGGGCATGCTAAAGGTTAATGCTCTGTCTTATTGGAAATATCCCCTACACCAAACCCAACCCTAAACCTAACCGACAGTGTTAAGAAATGCAAAACTGATTAAAAAATGCATTTTGTGATGCAGCCATGTTATTTTTACTCCCTCATTCAGATTTTAGCTGTTTTGTCGTACTGTAGTTACACAGGGTTCAAACCGGAGCTCTTCATCACCCCAGTGCAACGCCGTATGGCGTGAGCTACCAAGCAAACTGACCGTGTTAGAAAACTCATATATATGAAGCTGTATATGTGATGACAACGTTCAAAAGTATTCATTTTCAAACCGCACAGGATGTTAAAATCGTTTTAAAATTATAATATAATATTCAGCAGTAGTAAAATTAAAATTAAAATTAAATCGTTTAAAAATTAGGCTTTATTAATCAAAACTCTGTGTAAATCATACTATGCGTGAAAAGGAAAAAAAGTTTGACTGCCTCTAGTGTTCATTTTAACTGGAAACTGCAGTGATTCGTACATATAGGTACGTTTTTTCAGGTTTGCAGAAATGTATATAGAGGCACGTATTTCCAATGAGCCTAAGTTGAAAATAAGGCATTAATATGTGCTTAATTAGTACTAATAAATGACTAATATTCTAGTAATATGCATGATAATAAGCAACTAGTTAAGAAACCATAAAATAAAGTGTTACCAATCCAATTAGTTTCTTTTTTATAGAGTAATGCAAAATTGTAATGCACTACTTTGTAAAGTAACTTACCAGCACTGCTTATAAAGCACATATTGATGCCTTATTCTGCATGACCATATTCTAGATCTCTTAACTCTACACAATACCTAAACATAACTACTACAACAACTACCTTACCTACTATCAAAAAGCAGAAAGTTAAAAGTTTTTTTGAGGGAAAACTCTTAATATTGAATATGTGTTCTCTAATCTTAAGTGTTATCAAAATTTCTTGACAATTTCAATGTTCTTCTTCCTATAGAATACAATATATTTATTTGCAAAGTGAATCAGGATTCAGGTTAAGAACACAGAATTAACATTTAGAAGGTTTTTAGAAGCCAACTTGATCTCATGAGAAAATACAAGCATTTTATGTTGTGGTAAATTTGTGGCAAATTCATATCAGTTTGTATTTTGTATTCTAAAAAAAGGAAAAAGAAGGGAAAAAAAAAAAGCATAAGGGTCCAACCATAAAACTAACATTCAGTGGGGCATAAGCAGTTTATACAAAAATCTACAAATGAAATCCGACAATTTCATGCAAATTTACTGTCAATTTGCCAATACATAAAATAGTTGCATATTAGACTGTGTTGTTAGAACCATATAACCAATAATACTAAATAAATGCACAAATACCAGCTAAGACCATGAATGGAGCATATAGCATGACACTGGATTAAATGTAAGTTTTTTTTGTTTTTTTTTTAAGTCAATCAAGTTGATTATTATTACTTTATTATTATTATTATTGTTACTAGTATTAAGTTTGAAGGTTTGAATGCCATTCTGTCTGTCTATCCATCTGTAATCTGTTATGCAAGGGTGAAGTCAGTAAATAAAACAGGCCGCTCTCCCTGTGACATGATCATGACTCAGCACTCCGTCCCTGCTGGAAGCTTTTTTAGACGAGCCAGTCTTATGTTGTCAAAGTGAGAAGTCACTATAAAACTGCTATAAGAGGATAATAAATTTTACCACACTAAAAAATCTTACTGTTTGAACTTACTTTAGCATGCAAAGAAGTTGCTTTAAAAAAACTTTTGGATTAAATGTGCTTATTTGCTTAAGTAAAGTAGACTTGAAATTACATTTCTTAGACATACTTGGGTCATCAAGTTTACCTAATGTGGTCTTCTCGACTAGTGACATTACCATTTAATAATGTTAACCATTTGATTTAATTCAGCTCTATTATTCATCTGGGCTCTTTTTTTTTTTTTTACTCAAATTGGAAAAAAGAAAACCAAGACTGAGTACTTTATTTATTTCTGATTTATTTACTTAAGAGAAAGGTTTAAGAAATGTAGATATATGAGTTATGGTTATATTTTTATCATTATTGATTGCTTCAGTTTTTTAAAGAATAATAATAACTAGAAATAACTAGAAAAGGAGTTGAAAATATAGCAAGAAAGATTATGTCTCTCTCTATATTTTTGTAAGAGTTTAAAACTAGGCTACATTGGCTGAAGTATAACAGCAGCTCATTTCAGCTGTACATTATATAAAACTGCCTGTCATGGACACCTACATTTCTTCGCTCAGTCCTCTATAAATATTCCAAAAGTTGTGTGCTGCCTGAGAAAGCGAGGCAGCAGCGACTTGACAGACACTGTTTCACCCCTAGCCACAATTGTTATTTTACAAGTAAATTAGCTTAACTCTATCACTCCGGCCCCCGTGCCTTACACACAGCCAGGTCTTCTTTATTGTCCTCTGAAAGAGCAATCTCCCACAATAACACTAATTTCAGTTTTTATTTATAGAATCCGCCATCTCCGTCCCTCGCCTTTTCCTCGCAGCAGCCTACTGCAGAGAAGATTATATTTTAATTAGGCTGGATGGGAACGACAAGGAGAGCTATTGACTTGAGCTGAAAAGTGCAGAGCCAGGAACATGAAATTCTCCTTAAGGTCGTCCTCAGAGTATTGTGGGAACTCTTAGCAAGGCTTTTTGAAAGGGAGGGGGGAAACTTGTGCCATATAGCAGGTTTGATATATCCTGTTCTGCTCATAGCAAATGGACACACATATTCCATCTGGCTTTTGCTTAAGCTTGTGAGAAACTGAACAACTGTTATTTAATATCGCTCATCAAATCCCTCCATCTGAGTCGGTAATCGCACTTGGCTTGCGCTCGTGGATTCTTTTCTGCTCGTTTATGTTATTGACAAGTGACACTGAATAAATGGAATCAAATCAAAAAGACTAAAATATCCCACCATTAAGTGCAAGCATTTCAGTCTGTCCTTCAGGTTAAAGAGGTATTGTCAGTCAGCCGTGGAAGTATTTGTGCATAGCAAGTCTTTACTATTCAGAGGTCTATTCCGGGTGAATAGTTTCAGCGAGCACCTTGTAGTTTAAAGCAGCTGAAATATTCTCTGTGAGATTTTGTTTAAAGGCTGCATGAATGCCGTTTAGAGTTATTTTACTGGTGGTTTTATGTAGTGGAGATAGTTTATCTGCATTTGTACAGAGATGCAGTAAAGCACCTCTCTGAAATTTTCAGCTTAGACCATGAATTTCTGATTTGTGCGAGTTTTGTTCTGGCTTGCTTGTACAAAAATATGTTAATTACAGCCACAAATTGAGAATTTGTTCCCACAGTTCCCACGCTGTGCCAATGTAACAACAGTGTAAATGGGGTACACTGTGTTATTGTGGGCATGTGAATAATTCTATATACTGTATTATCTGAATTGTTTGAATTTGTAGTAGACATTTTAGCTTCTTTTCCAGAGACTATTTACAACACTGTGTGTTTGCTGCGTAAAAGTTTGGCCTGATTTTCACATTGATCTCAACAAAACTAGCAGATGGCTGAATAAAAATGCAAACTCACTCTCTGACAGTAGGTGGAGCTTTTGGAACAGCAGAAATACAATGGTTACCATGGTTAACCCATACCCAAAGCAGCCCTGCTCAAGCATCACTTTTCGTTTCTGACACCAGCTTGTCACAGAAGTCAAAGGAAGTCGAATAGTATTTACAGATTTTCAAACAGACGTTCAGATTTTTTATTCACTTTGGTGTTTATCAAACAACTCAAAAGCTTAGATAATTTAGAAGTTTCATCTTATCTTGTTGAAATATATAGTTGAGTATCATCAGCATAGCAGTGGAAACTAATCCTGCATTTTCTAATAATATTACCAAGGGGCAACATGTATATTGAAAATAGCAGAGAGCCTAACACAGATCCTTGCAGCACTCAATACTTTACTGCCGATAATTGAGATGATTCCGCTTTTAAATAAACAAAGAGGTAACGGTTGGACAGGTAGGGTCTAAATCATATTAAATCGATTTGACGTACAATATCTACATCAGTAAGATTAATTCCATGCAATATAATTAAATCTAGCATATGATTAAAACAATGGGTCCGGTGATATATTGCCTGACCCCAAAAGAGTTTATTAAAGGGGTCATCGGATGCCCATTTTCCACATGTTGATATGATTCTTTAGGGTCTTAATGAAACGTCTGTAATATACTTTGGTTAAAAATTCTCAATGGTTGTGTAAAACAACACCCTTTTTACTTTGTCAAAATGAGCTCTGCAGAAATCATCCCATTTTGAGGGATTGTTCCTTTAAATGCAAATGAGCTCTGCTCGCCCCGCCCCTCTCTTCTCTCTGTGGAGTGATGAGCTGCTTGGAGAGATTGTTTACTTTAGCCGCATTTAGCGTGTTTAGCTGCAAAACTTGCTAACTAGCACATTATTAGGAAAGTTGATTGCAGAGAAAAAAAAACCCTTATACTCACTACTGCTGTAGGTCAAGCTGGATCACAAATGATTCGCATGAACATAGACGCATTTATGTAGATCGGGAGGCGCTTTCCCTTCACAAACAAATGTAATCCACTGCATCTTCAGCGGCTCAGATGTTGGGAGTAAATGACGACCACTATGTTCATTGTTACATCCAGCAACACAACACCTTAATCGATTAATTGGAGATATTGTTGTCTAACTTACATCCCTGCTCTGGCATCAAAACAATGGAGGTCGGACTGTTACAGCTGATTTAGGGTGGGTCTGAGGTAAGACACTCATGTCAATCAACTATCGTGGGAGCGGCCTCTTAGAATGGCTCAATTTGAAAAAGGGGATATTACTTTTTACAGATTAATTAAAAACCACTGCATAAACTTTTATCATTATAGGGTAGATTTGTACATACACTGCCAACACACAATGTTCAAACAACATGTTAAAGTGAACTTTGCATCCGATGACCCCTTTAAGTCTGTAAAGTCCTAGCACATCATTTTTATTACTAACCTGAATTGTCTCCGACAATTAGTGCTTTATCAACGTTAACCAATAGGTCTGAGAGGAAATCTGCAAATTCTTTTAGGAAACCTGCATACAGCCCTGGAGGTCTATACATGGTTCTCAGAGCAAGAGACAGGAGATTTTTTTTTTTTTTCCGCATATCTGTCAGTGTAACATAAAGCACAGGTATTTTGAAGTATCCTGTATAAGTTACATTCAAATATCTAAACAACATTTAAACCAGATGTATTTTTGTTTGGGCAAGTTGCAGAGGATATTTTATGCCATAGCACCCCTTCTGGCAGTGCTTATAATGCATACTTGATTATACTTTGTTCATGTACTTGAGTAGAGTATGTTTCAGCCTTAAACTTACTATTGAGGTCAACCTTGTCTTGTATGAAGTCCTAATTTGTAAAGAAAATAAAATCGTAAGAAAACTAAATTTGCTTCAAGCTAAAACATACTATCCAAGCGTAAACCTAAACATGATGCCTAAACCTAATCATGATTGTGATAGTGGGGGAAAAGTGTATTGTTGCTTTAATCAAGTGGTACACATCCGTCATCACATATGTACAAGTTATTATAACGTGTTTCAAGTTTAGTGGTGAGGCTGTTCAATTCAAGTCATAAAAGTGAAGTTTTTGTGTATTTTTGATTTCAAAAGTTCAGTTTCCAAACACTCTTGCACCTTCTGTCTTATCCCCATCTACTACTGTCCATCCTAGCATCCAAAACACAACATATGCTGGTGACCAGCTGGCTGTTTCAACAGGGACAACACTGGCCAAGTCTTCCCCAAATAGATAACGCTCATTACAATTTAGTGGATCAATGTGGTAAGAAGAGAGTGCCAAGACTGTCACAAGATCTGTGGCATGAACAATTGTGTTCTTGAAGGTTTTTCCAAGGCCATTCTATCACCCAATAATGACCGGATGACATAAGCTCTTCTCATCAGGGCCTTGAAGAAATGAAGCCACTTGACCTTGCTGACTCTCTGGACCCTTTTAGCATCTCTGACATCATGCTATACAATCATTTCTCATTGCATCCTGCCTCCAACCTTGGCTGTTTTATCTTTCATTTAACATGACCTTGTAATGTCAACTGTCCATAAATCAGTAACATGATTTATCTATATTTATTTCGTCCTGACCCTCGTCCTGACCTGACCAATCAGCAAAGGTAATAACATTAAAGCTACTGATAAAATCTGCAATTAACTCTAAGCTGTCAGCACCCACAAAAATATGTGACTTAATCTCTCTTCACATTTGCAGTGGCAGCAGGAAGCTTTCATTCTGAATTCTTCCTTACCGGTCATTAAAAAGCATTAGTTACTTTAAGCATTATCCACCTTTCTAGTCAGTGGCAAACTGCGCTATAGTGACACTGAGCAGCATGCGCTTCACTTCTCCAAAATGACTCTGCAAACTTTCTACCAGTAAAACCGCAAAAGTGTAATCACCTTTTTCATTGTTAGGTGAATTTCACAGGTAAAATACAGTCATTTAATAGGAATCTACGCAGCTGTGAATTTCACATAAATATGAATGGTTTTCCAACTCAAATTTTGCAATAGGATCAAGTTGGGTACACAAATTTGTTGCACTGACCACTAGCTTCATCATATGCTTTATGCATCTCAACACTATTAACTGTAGACAATGGACCTTTTTAATTTTTTTATTTATTATTATTATTTATTTTATTTTTTTAATTATTATTTTTTTTAATTTTTTTTTATATATATTTTATCAATTTGGCCACATGGATATTGAGGGCGATATTCAGAATAGTAGTACATTTACTAATATGTGACCCTGGACCACAAAACCAGTCATAAGAGTAAAATTTTTTTAATTAATATTTATACATCTAAAGCGAGAATAAATAAATAAGCTTTCCATTGATGTACGGTTTGTTAGGACAGGACAATATTTGGCCGAGATACAACTATTTAAAAATCTGGAATCTGAAGGTGCAAAAAATCAAAATATGAGAATGAGAAAATCGCTTTCAAGTCAAGTTTTGATATATTTACAGTAGGAAATTTACAAAATATCTTCATGGAGCATGATCTTTACTTAAAGGAGATGTCCACTTCCAGAACAACAATTTACAGATAATGTACTCACCCCCTTGTCATCCAAGATGTTCATGTCTTTCTTTCTTCAGTCGTAAAGAAAATGTGTTTTTTGAGGAAAACATTTCGGGATTTTTCTCCATATAATGGATGGATATGGTGCCCCGAGTTTGAACTTCCAAAATGCAGTTTAAATGCAGCTTCAAATGATCCCAGATGCGGTTGTCAAACGATCACAGCCGAGGAAGAAGGGTCTTATCTAGTGAAACGATTGGTTATTTTCATTAAAAAAAATACAATTTAAATACTTTTTGATCTCAAATGCTCATCTTGTCTTGCTCTCCCTAAACTCTCTGTATTCTGACTCAAGACCGTTAGGGTATGTTGAAAAGCTACGATCACATTTTCTCCCTTAAAATCAAAAATCATTTTAAAATCATCCTACATCACTGCAGAAGTTCCTAAAAAAACAGAGGTTGGGAAGAGCAAGACAAGACGAGCGTTTGAAAAGTATATAAATTGTATTATTTTTATGAAAAGAGCCAATCGTTTCCCTAGATAAGACCCTTCTTCCTCTGCTGGGATCATTTACAACCGCATTTGGGATCATTTGAAGCCGCATTTAAACTGCATTTTGGAAGTTCCATATCAGTCCATTATATGGAGAAAAATCCTGAAATGTTTTCCTCAAAAAACACATTTTCTTTACAACTGAAGAAAGAAAGACATGAACATCTTGGATGGCAAGGGGGTGAGTACATTAAATTGTTGTTCTGGAAGTGGACTTCTCCTTTAATATCCTAATGATTTTTAGCATAAGAGAAAAATTATAATTTTGACCCATACAATGTATTATTGGTTATTGCTACAGATATACCCATGCTACTTATGACTGGTTTTGTGTTCCAGGGTCAAATATGATATTGTTTTTATAAACCAGTTCAATACACATGTTAGGGTTATATACTTGTGTCTCCATGTTTTACTTCTGTCTGTTCCTGTTTCCTTTTTTGGTCATGTTTCTTCCCTTGTTCAGTTAATTGATTATTCCATGCACCTGTTTTGTTTATCACCCTGTGTATATTAGTTCCTGTCTGTTGTTTAGTCCTTGTCTGATCTACTTTGTTACAAGTTGTTGTATTTTGTTCCTGAGTTATATGTATTCCCCTGCGATATTTTGATTAAAGACTGTTCACTTGAAGTGTATTACTCCTGTGTTCTCTGTGCTTTAAGCAACCATGACAACACAAGCTTATTTCACTTTGCCTTTATTTTTTGTAATCCTTGTTACATGCAGTTATTATTGTAATCACAATAAATTGTGCATAATTACATGCAACTAACCCTAAACCAAACCCTCATCCTAATCCTAACCATATAGTAAGTACATGTAGGTAATTAATATTACGTAGTGCCTAAATACTTGTTCCATTGCAGAATAAATTAATTTGAATGAAAGGGTTGAATGAATGATTCAATGACTCACTCATAAAGACTCATCTCTTTTCGCCACCTACTGATTCTTTAAAAATGTATGAAAACCGAAGTCATACATTTAATTTTAACAAAAAAATGTAACTTTTTTCAACTTATTTTGACATGTTTTAATTCAAGAAAAAATTAAAACTTGATATGACTTCTCACATGTAATCCAAGAAATGCTCCTCTGAGCCACCAAATCAGTTAAGGGGCTGAGCCCTCCAAAACTGAAACCCTAGAATCACTCCTGCCTTGAACACAGCATTCGACACAAGGGTGATGTGTCAGAGTTGTCAAACATGTGGGATGGATTTGGCAGCTCACAGCTCTCTGCAGATCAATAAACGCTAGCAGCCGTGAGCCCCACCATTGAGAGTTTCCTCTCGAATCCATCTGAAAGCTGACAGACAGAATGTATCCTGCTATCTCATCTCAGCCAGCTCTCCTCTTTAGTTCTCCTCTTCTTATCACCCATTATTATCAATCCTTTCCGCCCTTTTTATGCTCTCTCTATTGTTTTTTGGAAAGCTTCCATTTCCCCTTCTAACTTCTTTTGCCTGTTCTGTTTATTGCCTGTCTTTTCACCAGGATCTCATCATCTTCTCCATCTCAGTTAATTTTCTCTTTTTAGAAGGCTGAACTGTTTCACTCACTTGAACTGACTTGCCCCGGCTTCCATGAAGTGTTCAGGCCATTGTCAGTCTATCCACAGCTCACCAACAGATTATTTTGGCCTTGTTAAAGCGCTTAGAGATTAAAGGGATTCGCTGAACAACATTATTGTTTGCTCTGCATGTGTTATTATCTGTTTCTGTGACTGGGTGCTAAGAAATACTTGGATCAAATGTTCAGCAGCAATAAGTGTTTAGTGCAGTCATGTAGCAGCAGTCATGAGGGGAGAACTGGGCAAGGTAATCTCATTTCCTGTTCCTGTACATCTGTCACAATTCCATTTTGATTTTGCAGGTGAAGGAAAGAATTAGTGCTATAGCCAAATCATGACACATATCAACTAGCTTTTATTTATGGTGGTTCTCACACTGTAGAGAGTAAAAATATTCTGTTCTAAGCTTTCAGAACTGCTTTATTTTCATTTTAATACTGATTCAGTCATTTTTTTTTTGTCAGAACTAATGAGGACAGGAGATTAATTTTTTCTGATTTTTATTTGAGCGATCAGCCTCTGAAGATGTGTAAAGAAATAAAATATCTGGGTCATATCATAACTGATGACATGAGTGACGACAGAGATCTGTACAGACAGTGCTGCAAATTATATGCCCAAGCCAATATGTTGTTGCGTAAATTTAGCATGTGCTTACCGGATGTTAAATGTTTCTATTCAGATCCTATTGTACCCCTATGTACACAGCACATTTGTGGTGGCGATATAAGAACAGTAGCCTGCGGAGACTCACTGTGGCCTATAATGATGCCATGAGGTTCCTCCTTCGTGTCCCAAGGTGGCACAGTGCTAGTCAGCTTTTTGTGAACTCTGGTGTTCCCACCTATGGAGCCTTATTAAGGAAATTAATGTTTAAATTCATGTGTCGTCTGGACAAATCTGAAAATGGAATTATACTGGCAATAACCAGTCCTAAGAAAAGCTGTTACAGGTATATGTCTGGCCTCTGGAAACACTGGCATTTTAGTCTCTCATGAATTTTATTGTTGTCTATATGTCACTTAAAGTATTGTACTTTTTCTATTTTTTTTTTTTTTTTTTTCTCTATGGATCAATTGTGTGTCTGAAATAAAGTTATATATATTTTAAGTAATATTTTTCGACTTTTGAATAGGGAAGCATTAATGTATCAGCTAATAATCAGTATCGCCCATTAAAAGCAATTACACCATCGGCCATCAGCCAATTCAGCTGAAGATCAGGGCTGATATCCTGCCAATCTAAAGGGGGTGGAAAAATGTGTCCGGGCTGTTGAATTAACATAATCTAAATTAAAATTAGCGTCTTTAACACAGGTTCTATTTGACCCTACGAAGTGATAAGTGATATTTGTTCATGAGTCCCTAGTTTGTCCTGAACAGTTAAACTAAACTGTCTGCTGTTCTTCAGAAAAATTCC
Organism: Labeo catla; assembly: GCA_012976165.1. Taxonomy (NCBI): domain Eukaryota; kingdom Metazoa; phylum Chordata; class Actinopteri; order Cypriniformes; family Cyprinidae; genus Labeo; species Labeo catla. The sequence continues at coordinate 196,582 of VONZ01000067.1, forward strand.
TTCAGGTCTCACAAAGTCTTTGTTTTTGTTTTGTTTTTTTCTGCATTTGTGTGTATTTGAACCCTTTCCAACAATGACTGTATGATTTTAAGATCCATCTTTTCAGATTGAGGACAACTGAGGGACTCATATGCAACTACTATAGAAGGTTCAAACACTCACTAATACTCCAGATGGAAAAACAATGCATTAAGAACCAATTGAAAAGTTTTGCTAACACTTTAGAATAGGGAACATTTATTTACTAGTAAATATGATTTTTCCCTCAATAAATTCCTAATTTTCTGCTTATTAATAGTTAGTAAGGTAGCTGTTAAGTTTAGGTATTGGGTAGGGATGTAGAATAAGGTCATGTAGAATAAGGCATTAATATGTGCTTAATTAGTACTAATAAATGGCTAATATTCTAGTAATATGCATGCTAATAAGAAACTAGTTAATAAACCATAAAATAAAGTGTTACCAAACTTCTGAACATAATTAAGATGTGTAAATTTTTCTTATTTTGTCTAAATATCATAATTTCTTTCTTTTTTTTTTTTTCATTTAGTACTGCCCTTCAGAAGCTGCTGAAGAAATAAAGAAAAAAAGAAGAAAAAAAGAAAAAGTTACATTTAGTCTAATTTTCAAATTAGATGCTCCAGAAGGAAAAACAATGCATTAAGAACCAGGGGTGTGAAAACGTTTGGTAACACTTTAGAATAGGGAACATTTATTTACTAGTAACTATGATTTTTCCCTCAATAAATTCCTAATTTTCTGATTATTAATAGTTAATAAGGTAATTGTTAAGTTTAGGTATTGGGTAGGATTAGGGATGTAGAATAAGGCCATGTAGAATAAGGTATTAATATGTGCTTAATTAGTAATAATAAATGACTAATTTTCTAGTAATATGCATGCTTATAAGCAACTAGTTAATAAACGGTAAAATAAAGTATTACCAAACTTCTGAACAGAATTAAGATGTGTACATTTTTCATATTTTGTCTAAATATCTTTTTTTTGTTTCTTTTTTTTTAATTTAGTACTGCCCTTCAGAAGCTACTAAAGAAATTTATGTTTCCCAGACAAAAAAAAAAAAAAAGTTACATTTAGCCTAATTTTCAAAAGGTTTTCATCCCCCGGCTCTTAATGCATTGTTTCCTTCTGGAGCATCAGTGAGCGCTTGAACCTTCTGCAACAGTTGCATATGAGTCCCTGGTAACACTTTATCACTTTATTTTAAGTCCAGTTCTCGCTATTAACAATCCATTAACTACGGCTTTTGCTTTAGCAAAAAGCTTTGCTTTTGCCCACCACCAGATGTCACTTTCACCCCATCATTACACTCTGACTCTTGTACTACTCCCCGAACTACATCTCCCGCTATGCATCACGCTGATTGCGTCTATTCATGTGACCAATCAGCAGCTCTATAAAAACCCTGGACTTTCCCCATGCAAACCACGGAGTATTGTGAGTTGTTATTGTTTTCTCTTGTTTAGCGTTTCCTAGTTCCCAGTGTTTATTCCCCTCGCCTGGCCCCCCGTTCTTGACTGTACCGCCGCCTGCCTTTTCGGACTCTCGCTCTTGTTTATTGGTTTATTCTCCTAGCTCAGCCCCTTACGGATTACGTTTGCCACGGATCGACCCTCGCCTGTTTCTCGGACTTCTATTGTGCATCGCCTACGTTAAACCTGTCTGCTATTGTTGTTTGACCCTGCCTGTACAACCATGTCTTTGTCTCGTCCCAATAAAAGCTCGCAAGTGGATCCGCTCGCCTCTCGTCTCGTTCATCCCGTTACATGTAAATTCAACCATTATTTTCTCTTGTGGACTATACAGTCATGTGAAAAAGTTCGGACACCCTATTGAATTCCATGGTTTTCCGTATCAGGACATCATTAAAACAAAACTGGTCCTTGGATGGTCTTAAAATTTTGAAAATAAAGACAAATTGCACCGTGTCATTATTTACTGAACAAAAATAAAGCCAAAATGGAAAAACCATGTGTGACAAAGTTAGGACATTCTTACTGTTAACATTGGAATTAAAAGGGTAAATAACAGACAAGCTAATCAAATACCTTTGATTAACTGATCATCAGCAAGTCTGAGCGCCTCTATAAAAGCATAAGCTTTGGCAGTTTGCTGGTCTGGAGCCTTCAGGTGTGTGTTAACACAATGCCAAGGAGGTAAGACATCAGCAATCATCTTAGAGAAGCAATTGTTGTTGCCACCAGTCTGAGAAGAGTAATACGGCCATTTCCAAACAATTTGAAGGTTATTCACAAGTGGAAAACATTTAAAACAGACACCTCTCCTTCCAGGAGTGGACGTCCCAGAAAATTCACCCCAATATCAGACCATGTAAAGCTCAGAGAAATGGCAGACAACCCAAGAACTACACCTCAGACTCTACAGCCCTCAGTTAACATGTTAAATGATAAAGTTCATGACAATACCATTAGAAAAATATGTGACAAAAATGGCATATTTGGAAGGCAGAAGAAAGTCTCTTCTATATAAAAAAAAACAATGCAGCACAGTTTAGGTCTGCAAAGTTGCATCTGAACAAAACACAAGCCTTGTAGAATAATGTCCTTTGAACAGACGAGACCGAAGTGGAGATGTTTGGCCATAATGCACAGCGCCAAGTTTGGCGAAAACCTAAAGAGCATATCAGCACAAACACTTCATACCAAAAGACAAGCATGCTGGAGGAGGGCTGATCAGTTTGGGCTTGTTTTGTAGCCACAGGACCTGGGCACCTCACAGTCATTGAGTTGGCCATGAACTCTACTGTATATCAAAGTATTCTAGAGTCAAATGCGAAGGCATTTGTCCGACATCTAATGTTGGGCCAAAATTGGGTCTTGCAACAGGACAATGATCCCAAGCACACCGGAAAATCTACAACAGAATGGCTGAAAAGAACAGAATTAAGGTGTTGCAATAGCCCAGTCAAAGTCCAGACCTCATCCTGACTCAAATGCTGTGGTGAGAGCTGTGCATACGCAAATGCCCACAAATCTCAATAAACTGGCGCAACGTTGAAAAGAAGAGTGGTCCAAATTCCTCCAGAACGATGTGAGAGACTGATAAAGTCACACAGAAAATGAATGTGTCAAGTTATTGCTGCTACAGGCAGTTGACTCATGGGGTGTCCTAACTTTGTCACACATGGCCTTTCCCTCTTAGCTGTATTTTTCTTAAATAAATAATGACACTGTGTGATATGTCATGTGATGATGTTTGGATGAGGATTTATTTTCCAAATTTTAAGACCTGCCAAGGACCGGATAATTTTTTATTATGTCCTGATACAGAAAACCATGAAATTCAATAGGGTGTCCGAACTTTTTCACATGACTGTATGTAAACATCTTTTATGTGAAATATCTTATTCAGGTCAGTACTAAATAAAAAATAACATACATTTTGTACAATCCCTCTTATTGTGGTAAAATAATTAACATTTTGCAAAGTCTGCAAGGCGTATGTAAACTTTTGACCTCATCTGTATCTATACAGACCCTAACTCAAATATGGCATTACATTAAGCCTCATTGGTTCTTGAGATCACGTGACTTGACACCATGATGCAAGTACCAATGTGACATTTTCATGTTTCCAAGGAGGTAAGTAGCCTGGTTTGATAATCGTTGTTACACAATGGCCGGTGGTGAAATAACCAGCCAAAAGACGCATTGACCAGCAACATCGCTATTCTGGAGCCCGGCAATCAGCGGATCAGCTGGGTTCAGTCTGTACAAGAACAGAACAAAACCTTCTATCAGAAAATTATTCTAATCCTCCACCTGAACGAAGGTTATCTTGTTCATAATCTTTTGAAGGCAAGATTATGTTTTTTTCAAATTACCTTGGATTAATCGAATGAATTGAAGCTGGTTTGTATTATCGTCTAAAAAAGGTACACTGGGAGTGTCAAACTCATTTTAGGTGGAAAATGTCACCTTATGACTTAGAAGCAGATTTTAAATTCACTTTTTACATCTAATATTTGTCCTTGTACCTGTCCATGTCATCATTTTGTGAGTGACATGCAAACTTGGGCCATTGGCTGTGCCTTTGAGACCCCTGATCTTTTACTATATATTATGTTGCTTTTGAAATAATCTGTTTTAGCTCAACACAAATACAAAAATCTTTTCCTTCATCTTGAGCTTGAGGATAGTCCTGCATTATCATTAGTGGTGCACTGCCATGATGTGCCTTTTTTAGAAACCCACTCACTGGCTTTTCTCTTCCTTTCAAAAGAAAATGATTAAGGTATGCTAGAGCTCAGAGGTAAACAGTGGGTATTCAGCAAGGGGCTAATGCACATTAATCTCCTGGTTGAATGCAGACAAAAGAAAAATTCATAGAGTAGAATTAATCTAACCCAAAGGCTAAAAGAACGTCAAATTTTTGCTAATTAAATTTTGAAGGAAACCGTTGGGAACAGCCCTGTTGCTTGTGACCTTACTTAATTCACCAACATCCTCTTGGACTAAAATAAAGCTTTTGTCTTTGAGACTGATAACCTTCCGCTTTTCTTTGGAGTGCTGTAATGTGCCTGTCTTCTAAAAGACACTCTTAAGAGCACAAGTCCTGAACGTTCTGCTTTTGACAGAGTAAAAGCAAGAAAGACCTGTGCTGCAGGCAATGCACTGGCCCAAATATATTATGTCCTAAAAACAGGTATTTAGGTTAGAGTGATCAGAGTGGAAGAATCTCACAATGCCTTTGCTGTATTCTTTATTTATAGTCTATCCTCCTTACAAAAGAGTGAATTCAGTGCTACAAACACTTGGGCACTTTTGTGTGGAGTATTTTACCAAGAGCTGATGATGAGCACAAAAAATTACTGAAATATGGCAAAGGTAATTTATCAGTTGACAGTACAGTTTAATGATTTGAAGAAAAAATAATAAATTATGGGTCACACTTTAGTTTGGGGACTACTATTAGTTAACTCAATAAAGTTCTAATTTGCTGATAATTAGTAAGGTTAAGTTTAGATATGGGAAAGGGTTAAGGGATCTATACGGTCATGCAAAATTAAGCATTATTATATGCTTTACAAGAACTAATAAACAGAAAATATTGTAGTATGCATGCTAATAAGCAACTTGTTAATAGAAAGAATAGGTCCCTAAACTAAAGTAGGGTGACCATATATGCCATTTTATATATTACATATATATTCCCTAAAATATCCATGTTTTGGCTTTGTTTGGTGCCCAGACCGATCTGTGTATGACATCAAAGTACATCAAAGCTCTTGCAGTATTTTGATGTCAAAATAGTTGGGTCATGAATCCTGTCCTTGATCTTTGGTCTGCCCGCCACCAGAGGTCGCCTTGCCATCATGTTGACTCTCACACTACATGGACTGTTGCACTACACCTTGGACTACATTTCCCATGCTCCACTTCACCCTTCAGGCATACAGCTGCAGCCAATCACACACAGTAAAAATACAGTCCCAACTGTCATTCATGCGCTGAGTATTTTGACACAAATTTCACGATTTGATTCGATTCTCATTCACAAGGTTGTGATTCGATTCGATTTAACATCGATTATTTTGAATATATATATCAGGTACAGTATATTAGAATGAATATGTTATATGGTACATACATTTAGCAAAATGCTCCTCTCTATATTTGTCGGTTTTATGATCATATGATTTTTGAGGTAAATGTGATGTTACATGAATCGTTTACAAGCTGTTATATTTACGTTTTTGCGCGGCTGAAACACTGATTGAGCGGTTACAAGAGACAGGATATGGATTGTTAAAGGAGAATTCCACTTTCAGAACAACAATTTATATATAATTTACTCACCCCCTTGTTAACCAAGATGTTCATGTCTTCAGTCGTAAAGAAATTATGGTTTTTGAAGAAAGTATTTCAGGATTTCTCCATATAATGGACTTCACTGGTGCCAACTTCCAAACATCAACATCAACTTCCAAAATGCATGATGCAGATGCACTCCCCAACGTTACCTCAGCGTCACGGGCGAGTCAAATGACCGTGGAAACGGTACAAGGAGCTTCAGTAGAACATCAGTGATCTGCGGTCAGGCCATATGTCAATAAAAACAAATCTTCCTGTCCTGTCAGCCATTATACTGTGCTCGTAGTGCGTGCTCTTCAAGTGCATGAACAAATATGCCCGCGCGTGCTGTATTAGGCTATAGCCTATTAAAGCGCTATATCATATTTAAACCCAAATAAACCCAAATAAAACGTAAGTTAAGTCATGAAGTTACAAAAAAAGGTGACTAAAGCTCCCTTAAAACTGTGCATGTAAGTCTTTATTATTTAAGAGTCACATTTAAAGCAGTGTCAGATCCACTTCATGTTCAGCAGTGGCAGCTTTTAAAGTAACAGCAGCCAAAATATCCTAATACACACCTGCTCTGATGTCTGTTAATCAAAGAACAAAATTAAAAAAAGAGGAAATCAATAATTTCTGTAGTTTTAAGTTTTATCTTTTATTTAATTTAGATTTTAGTGTTTGATAACTTTATTAAATTTGGCTATATTTTCTTGCTGAGGGGCACAGGTAGCAATATGACAATTATAATGGGTTTATGTGAAGATTGTTTTAAGTTCACTTAAATTATAAGTCTAATAAATGTTAAATTGAAAGCTCTTAATTATACTCTAATGGCAATAGTCAATGGTTAAATATTAGGAAAAATTCATAAAGACATCAGTTGGTATCAGTGATACTTGCTTTCAGTCATAAAAAAAAAGATGGCATTAAACAAATATCAAAAAATATACTTCCTTTATGTTGTTTCTACATTAATTTGAAGATTGAATGTGAAATTATTGCAATATAAAAGTATAATAAATGCATTTTTTATATAAATGCAGTGTTTAGTATTGTATGTTTTGTCATTTTTAATAAGATGCATGGATTATTTTCATGGTTGGGGGTTGGTGGTGGTTTTGATGGTTGGTGGTTTGATTTCTGTCAGACCTGCAAAACTGTGGGCCCTGTGAACTGAGAATTTGTGTTGCCATTCACCCCATCGCAAACAATGAATGAACTCCAAAAAATGAAGGGAAATGCATGGTTAAAGTGATACGCATTGAAAGTAGAGGTTCATCAAATTTATGTATTGCTGGTCTCTTGCTGGTCTTTCTGATGAAATACATAATGAAAGAGAGAATGCAAAGTACTTCCTTCCATTTCATTTCATAATGCCTCCTCCTCTGCTCTATCTGGGGACCGGTGATTGCTGTGAGCATGTTCTTGAGTTCCAGCTGTCACCTGAGAGTTTAGATGAATTTGAAAAAAAAAAAAAAATTAATAAAAAATGATACATGGTCGCCCACGTTATAGCTGCAATTGCATTAGCGATTCTACACTATACTGCAACGTTTCTCACAAAGACGGCCATAATGCACACACTTGCAGAGTGTAACTCAGTATTGGGCAAAATCATGGGCTGATCTAATGTGTGCTGTGCAACTATTAGCACATTATTGGAATGAAATTGCTTTCTGTTGAGCTCTTTGAAAGTGAATTTCTTCTTCAGTGCTTCTTTTATTGCAGGATAAGCACAGCTGGTTGTTGGCTATACTAGTAAAATCATTAATTTTGTTGTAGGGGGCCTGAGATATACAAACATGAGAATATGTGTTCTGTCAAAAATTGTAAAAACTTCTCTATATGTGTGTTTTTTTTTTTTTTACAGAGTGTGTCTATTTACACTAAGTGCAAATAGTCCGACCACCTTGTTGGCAGAGGTTAATTACACTAACTTACTCACAAACGTGTGATTGAGCTGGTCAATATTACAAAAGCCGATTACAAAGGAACAGATCCAGTGGTGTAGATGGTATAGTGCATGTCGTAGTCTTTTTGACGAGATTGACCTGAGTTTGAATCCACCTTTTGGCAATTTTTTTTCTCCCTTTTTAAATCTGATATTACATTGGAAAGGTATTTATTTTGAGTAAAAATGAAGGAAATAATCAAAAAGTTGAAAATAAGAATAGGGTTAGGGTAGGGAGTGGTAACCATTTAATAATTTGAATTTAAATTATAATTTGCACTCAATACCTTATTATTGCATTTTATAATGCTGTACAATACTAAGGTGCACATAATTGCCACTATTTGCAATAAGTATTATAAATAGTCTGTATTGCTATTTACACTTAGTGCAAATAGCCACTGACTTTTTTTTACCTTTCTGGACGGTTAATGCACCACTTTGGGCCTCCATTTCTCCTGAACACATATTTAGTGCCATGTTGGCAAAGCCTTGAACTTTTGCTGCTCTAACATTAGCGGGTCAAGGCGTATTAGATCAGTCCATTGCACTTGCCAAGCAAAGTGTGAGACTGTGCATAATTCCTGCAGAGGGGGGCCAAGGAGGGCATTGATTTTCATGCTTTTGAAAGATTAGTCTGGTAGTCTTGTAAGGGCACTTTAAGAATATATTGCAGCTTCCTGGCACTGGGGTTCGGACGAGAAATAAAATGGCAACAGATCAGCAATGGGAAATGGTCTGTAATAGTCCTATAAATAGCAACGCATTAGCCGACTCTGCCTAAAATATTTGATGTTAAGAAACATTTGTGATCAGCTTTGTGAAATTTATTTCATATAGTTGCCAAGAAATATGACAAAATGGTCAGTAGTTAAAAAAAAAAAAAGTGATTGCAGATAATAAATATAAATTCAGTTTATTTCAAGTGCAGTAAATTGCTCTTTAAACCACAAGTTCACAGTTCAGAATTATATAATGTGTTGGTTGTAGTCCCAAAACGTCTAGTCATGTCAGCAAAGCTGTGGGGCTGTAAGAAATCACATCAGGCCTATTATGAAAGACGAATTTCAGAAGAAATTCAGCTGATTCTCTTGCATCATTCCAAAAAAAAAAAAAAGGATAAAGTTCCAAATAAGAAATAAAGTTACACTGACATAAAAACTTACATTGGTAGACAAAGCTACCAAGGGTAGTAACTGATTACATATAATCTATAGTATATAATCAGATTCCAAAAATTACTCTACATTACATTTTATAATGATCATAATCAGATTACAGTTACTTTTTTATAGATTATATTATTACATATTATTCACACAATGGCAGTAAATCGTTCAAAATTTATTGATCCTTCTTAATTCTTTTTTTTCTTTTAAATTTTCTGTTCTAAAAATGTAGTGTGTGCCATACCATATAGTTTTGACTATATTCGAAATATAGACTGGTCATGTAAATGTCATGTACATAAATTTGCAATCCATGCTTCTGAATGTCTCATGTAAAGTAGTGAAACATATTATCATATCTCATCATCATATCCAGAGTGACCTTAGTTAATTGCCAAAAAAAAAATAATAATAATAATAATAATAATAATAATTCAAAACTGGATGTCTTTAGTCATGTAATGTCATTGTTGTTTTCATGTGTATTAAATGTTTGTTCATGGATTCTCAAAAGTTTTTGTCAGCCATATCCCTTTGGACATGAAATATTTACTTGAAATATCCACGAGGAGGTAAATATTTCAATAATTTAACAATACATTCACATGTTCGCAGTTCTCTAATGTCAGTTAATGGTCACATTACTGGTATAGGTGAACGCGGGGGGTTAGTTGTAACACATGTAGTTTAAATATTTCCACACACGCTAGCATAACCAAATTTACAGTATTTACTAGTTGCCATATCAACACTATATAGAGAAAAAAATACCCCAAAATTCAAAAGCCTTTTGAAAATATTGCTGAATATTTATTTTACCATAGTAAAAGTACATTTCTGGCTAAAGTTAATTTATCTCAGTTTTTAGTATTAATTTAAAATGAGACAAATATGCTGTTGTTTTAATCTCCAATCTGTTATCTATTAGTTTATTAATGCTTCGATAACCAGCAGAAGACACTAACCAGTTTTCAATTCCAGTCACGCAGATGGGGAACGTTGTAACACTGAGTTCAAATGTGCCCCACTATTAATAAACTATACTATTCTGTGACATTTGCGTAATGTAATTTACACTATTTTCTTTTATGGATTTTAATGAGAAACCACAAGAAACAGGTAAAATAGAGACTGACAATCGATTATTAATGTTCAGAAATTATTATTTAAAAAGAAATGTAAAGCATTTAGTTTATGTGTTTCATGATCTATGAGAGCTGTGTGTGGATTTGTTTTTCTTATTGTCTTAATGCGTTTCTTCATTTGCATACATTGTTTTGAACGGTACTGTATAGCTGTGTGTTGTGACCAGGGCTGTCTCAAGCATGGTGGCGACGTGTTCACTGTCAAACCCTAAAATGAGATTATTTTTAATTCTTAAAAAAACACCATTATTTTATTTGAAAAATCTAATAATTTTATTTTATTGACAAAATATTTCATATTTGTTTCATTAGATCAGATAACATAAGTTGTCATATGGTCATGTTACAACATGCTCCTCACATGTTACAATGTACCCCACTTAAGGGGCATATTGTCACATTTCCTTTTTTTCTTTGAGGTAAATAACGAAAAACGTAAACACTAATTATGAAACAAAGCGACATATTTGTACTAGACAAGTGTGAAATTAATGTGGATAAAAAAAAAATAAAATAAATTATACTCCAAACCCCACGTGGATTTACACAAACTGAGAAACTCAAAAAGTGTTAGGGGAGCGCGGGGCACAACCTATCTAAAAAGTAGGCAATACTTTACCTGAAATGAGCAACCTAGATTACGTTACTAACTACAGTTTTCATCATGTAATCTGTAATCAGTAATGGACCACAATTTGTAAATAATTTGCTCTTGTCACGGTTGGGTGCTAGTCTTTATTTTAAATCCACAAAACAAAAACAAGGAAACTAGGAGCAGGGTAGCACAACACGTAGACAAAACTAATAGCAGACAAAGCAACAGGGGAGAACACAGAACTGTAAGTACTAGCAAAGTAATCAGGAAGAAAGAGAAACCGGAGAAGGGAACAGAGGGACAGAACCAAATAAGGGCAGACAGGAACTAAGGCTGGGGGGAAAACACAGAACACAATGTCCAAACCCTGACAGCTCTGTTTGTAGATATAAAGTTGCAAATTGTGAGAAACCAAGTGACTTTGTGAGATTTTGTCATAATTTCAAGACAGAAGCTGTGTCCAAAATTACAAAATGTCAACTACTGCATTTGTTGAAAAACTTTGCAACTGTTAGAATACAGCAGAGGTCACCAGATCCGGTCCCTGCAGAGTTTAGCTCCAACCCTAATCAAACACACCTGAACCAGCTAATCAAGGTCTTACTATAGGTATACTTGAAACTTCCAGGCAGGTGTGTTGAGGAAAGTTGGAGGTAAACTCTGCAGGACACCGGCCCTTCAGGAACAAGTTTGGTGACCCCTGGTATATAGCATGAATGAAATTCACGCGTATTACATCCACCATGTTGTCATGTAACTTAGAGCATTTGCTTTGCTTTACTGCCATTTATATTGTCACAATTAGATTGATGTACTAGAATGCACAATGAGGAACTAGAAAATCCAAATGGTATTTATTAAACAAGAATAGAGAAGGACATAACTGCTAAAACACAGATGAGATCGGACAAAGAACTGAAAGACACAGGCAGTATATATACAAACTAAATGGAACTGATGAGTAAACGAACAGCAGGAAAACAGAATGATTAATTAATAGGTAACCATAGAAACTAACAACAACTTAGACGCCCACAACAGGGACTAGAAAAAAAAAGAACTAAACCGAACACAACCATGACACACAACCCCTCCCGTGACCTCAAATGTCCATTGGATGTGCCGTTTAAAATCTCAGTGGAAATAGCACTGTTTTATGAATCCTATGAATTCAGCCACAGTACTTTTGGTCACACTTTATTTTAAGGTCCAGTTCTCGCTATACAAACCATCAACTGTGACTTTTGCCCCAATAAACTCCTAATTTGCTGCTTATTTATAGTTAGTAAGGTAGTTGTTAAGTTTAAGTATTGGGTAGGATTAGGGATGTAGAATATGGCCATGCAGAATAGGTGCTTTATAAGAACTAATAAACAGCCAATATGTTAATAATAGGTATGCTAATAAGCATCTAATTAATAGTGAGAATTGTTCCCTACTAAAGTGTTACCCTTGCAATTGCAAGATATGAGAACAAAGTTGCAGTTATGAGGGGAAAATAGTTGCATTTACAAGATACAAAGGCATGAGATATAAATCTCAATTACACAAAAAAAGATTTAAAGTTACAGTGTTTGACAAAGCGACAGACTGTATTTCATAGCTACGATTTTCCATGACTGATAACATTAAAAATACAAAATTCCAGAACTCTATTGCCAATCATTAAAACACACATGAATGATATGAAGACTCCTACTCGACTACATGAGATGCTTAGATAAATCCTTGCTATGAGCTGTTTCATAAAGTGATGGGGACAAAATCGACCATGGCAAAATAATAATAATAATAATAATAATTATAATAATAATAATAATGGGGACATGGCACACAATAAATGACACTTATCATGTTTGTGGGCTCTGAGTGAAAAATCTGTGGCTAACTCTAGAAGCCCAGACACATTTTTCATGGCAGTGTAATAAACTACCCTCCATGCCACTGGTGCACTGGGGGGAAAATCCCCCCAGTGCACCAGTTAAGTGAGGCGTCACACAGCGACACTTCCAAGCTGCTGGAACTGAGGCCTCTTACATATGTTTTCTCTTCCTGGTATATGCTGTAGCCGCTATACTCGGGTACATTAGAGGCTTAGAGGTATCTTGTTAAGTGCAAGGCATAGAGGCTCTCAAAGTGCTTTGATATCATCAGCACAGGATGAAGTACTTCCAGCTGTGGTGCAAGCAGAAAAGCTTATGTGAATTACTAACAACAAAATAGAAAGTAATACATGGTGTACAAAAAGCTTTTCTTGGAATTTGGAGCACTAGATGGATGGAGGTGTGATATATTAAAAGTTCAGACTGTTTTTGACTGTTTTTGAGCTTTCTGCATATTTTGTGTTTCTTGTGTGTTCTTGTCCTTGAATCTGATTGGACGAGAGACGTTCCAATAGTGCTGATTAAAGGACCTCAGCAGCAGTGGGACTTATCACTGTTTATATAATGGTTAGTTCCAATCCTTGATTCTGATTGGTCAAAAGCTGTGATTTATTCACATTAACTCTGTGATGGCTCTTACAAACTCATGCTGTGCCGTGAATTTTAAATTAAATTATTTTAAATTAAAAGCCAGAAACAGAGGTTTTCTCATGATGATAGATAAGCAAATGTATGTGTGTGAGAAAATATCATATATTGTGTTAAAAAAAAAAAAGTTATTGGTTATATTCTCTGTTTCTATTTGAGCTCCATAAGATGAGGCATGTTACACCTTAAAACATTTTCTTGCTGTGCACTTTCAGTCAGGAGCTGTTTTTAGCAGAAGGATGGCATTTAATGAATTTACTTCAAAAAAGTAACATATGGTGGCAGCATGTGAGTGACTTTTTGAGTGAGTCATTGAATTATTCATTCAACCAATTTGTTCAAAAACTTAGATTCATTTAGGAACTAAGCAAGTGGCTATTTCTGGCCCAGTCATATGTGCACTTGTGGTCTTGCAGACCATAGACTACCCCATTGTGATTTTAGGCTTTAGAAGGGCACTTGTTTATTACGTGCCCTTGAGACTTCTACCTGAGAGTCAAAGCAACATTACATAAAATTGTGGACTCTGAGGAAAACCCCAAGGGTTTAGGGTGCCATTTTGGACAGGACCTTTATGAATGAGTCACTAAATCATTCACTCAATCATTGTGCTCAAAACCACTGATTTAATGTGTTTAGCCGTAGTTTGGTTTGGAACTGGAATCTATTTTCATTGACGAAAATGTAAGTTACTCAATATACGTCTGGTTTATTGAAATTGTGTATTAATGCAATAGCACAATATCTTTCATGATTACAGTTTCTGCAGAACAAGACTGCTTCTATGATATGCATGTGAGGAAAGTTGTGACCAACTTTACAGGGTAGGCTTGGTTTTATCAGGCTGTTGCTCTGTGAAAAGTGAGAACTGCATACTGTAAATTAAGCAGAACTGCTTCATCTTAACGGCAACACAAACTTGCTGACATCTCAGGAAAACAAAGTTATGCAGTTTAAAATAAATCATATATATATATATATATATATATATATATATATATACATGTATATATAAATATATATATATACCCCAGGGCTTACCCCCAGGGCATCCAAGGTGTAGGTGACTTTGTTTCTTCAGTAGATCACAAACGAAGATTTTTAACTTAAACCATTGCAGTCTATCAGTCATATAATGGCAGTCACAACTTTGAGAGTCAAAAAACATATACAGACAAAACCAAATTAAACCTTGAGGCTTGTGGCGATACATTGAGGTGTGAAGACACGAAACAATCGGTCTGTGCAGGAAACTAAACAGTATTTTTACCTCTGATCCACCCCAATGTCCAACTGTCCTGAGCACATTCACAACAGCCGACACGTGACGCGTTAACATGCTCTGGCATGGTAGATGCATGCACGGAAGCGATCTGTTCATATACGTCACTCATTGTTTATACAGTGAGACTGTGGGTATGACGGCTACTCAAAATGGTAACTACTTGTACATATCCTGATTGTTGCAACCGATTAAAAACTAAAACGTCATGTTGACTATTCACCGACTCCCAACTTTTGAGCCTGATCACCTTTGCAAGAGCACATTGGCGCGTCACGCGTCGGCTGTTGTGAACGTGCTCAGGACAGTTGGACATTGCGCCAGATTAGAGGTAAAAAATGACATAAAAATGTTCAGTTTCCTGCACAGACCGATTGTTTTATGTCTTCACACCTCAATATATCGTCACAAGCCGCAAGGTTTAATTTGGGTTTGTGTGTGTGTGTGTGTGTGTTTTTTTTTTTTTGACTCTTAAAGCCGTGGATGCCTTTGACTGTCATTATATGACTGACAGACTGCAGCGGTTTGAGTTAAAAATCTTTGTTTGTGATCTGCTAAAGAAACAAAGTCACCAACATCTTGGATGCCCTGGGGGTAAGCAGATAAACATTTTTTTTTTTGGTTAGGTGAACTATCCCTTTTATTAATAGCTATTTCTGGTCCTACTTGATATTAGGTGACCTTAATTACTATGTACTTACATTTAAATTGATCATTTGTTACAATGCACTTATTGTGTACATTACTGTTGACCCATCCCTTACACCTTAACCCACCATTAAACCTACCTATACCACCACACCTGTCCCTAACCTTACCCGTATCCCACCTTAATAGAAGCAAAAGTGATTTGCAATACAATATGACAAAAATAAGTAATTTGTACTTATTTTTTAATGTAAGTACATAGTAGTTTAGGCCACCTAATATAAAGTGTAACCCTATTTCTATTTGTATGCTACTCAGCTGCTTTAAAATAATGTTACTGCAGGCAGATTTAGTCTGATCACATATAAATGTAATTGTCTTCTGTAAATTTTCATTCATCGTATATTTAAATAATTTACATCAGTACCAGCATGTGATGGTAAGAGTAGAATAATGGGCATTATTATTATTATTATTATTATTATTATTATTAAGACACTGGCTAAATTTAAATGAATTGATAGGTCAACTTGGACTGGCTATGCTGTGATTTTTTTATTTTTTATTTTTTTTGACCTACTTAGTTGTTTCAGTGACAAGTCAATGTGTCAGACTCTGAGCAGCTTCCTCCATAAGGGCTTTAGCCACACTTCAGAAAATCTTGTTTCTCAGTGGCAAACCCCCCGCTGTCAGCAGACTATAATATGAAATGGAGCAAACTGCCGCAGACAACATCTCTCTCGACCCTTTTGAATTTCAGCATCAGTGGGGGGCTCAACAATATCTTTATCCCTCAATCACTTTTGAGAAAGCTGAAGCGAGATGAGCCCTTTTGCAAGATATTGTTTTGGGCAAGTGGCTTCAGGAGCACAAATGTTGTGCATGTGAACGTACATTAAATTCTTCTCTTGCTTCTTGAGTGAAAATGAGAGCTAAAGCATTGTGTTAGGTAACACCATTTTACTTTATGCACCCTGCTTAGTAACAGCATGGATACAAAAATACACATAATTCACAGATATGCAAGGCAAACCAGAAGGCCCACTTTAGTAAATTAATTGTGAGATATACCAAAACTCAGCTCTTCCTCCTGCACACTGTGAGCTTGAGATGTAATGTTTTGCATAGTGTTTTCTAAGGCAGGGCTGTAATTACAGTAAATGCCAGTGTTCTGACAGAGTAAACAGAGGCACCCAGGGCACCCTGCTCATTTTGTGACAGCGGTCCTTCAATATTGGACTGTAATTACCTATGTAGATTGAGCACAGTGGTTTCCTCACAGCTGTATGTCCACTGAAGTGTGACACATTAGGATTTGTCTAGAGTTTAAATATGTGTGTGCAAGAGAAAGAGATTGGGAGGAAGGGATTTGCCCTGTGGTATGGCAGATTAATCTTCGTTATTTAACACTAGCTTTAAATTTTGGGATATAGTATTTACAAGAAAAAGCAAATGTAAAGTTTGTGGACCTTAAAAAACATACTGCAGATTTAAGACCTCAAAGCTAACTCCCCACTTTAAATGTAGGTTTTGAAGTCGCCCCAGTCACAAAGTCACGATTCTCCTTTACACACACCTTAACATGCAAATCAAAAATTTGCTCTTAGTAACTGATGTCTGTCCATCAATCACCAGAGCAATACTGCTGTGAGGGTAAGATGTCAAGTTAAACTGACCAACATTGTTCTGTACTTGGATGTACTGGACTGCACCTCCAAAATATGTGCATATCTGTGCATATCCTAAAAATGTGACAAAACTATACGATAACTATTAGAAATGCATTGCTGATGTGCCTGAGTAATTGAACAAGAAAGTTTTTGTTTGTCACTCTCAGCATGCTCCTAAATATCATTTAATTATAGTCCAACAAGATAGATATATTAGATATTTATTTGTGCATGCTTATTTTCCCTATTTTTTAATTTAAATTATCTTTGCCATCATAACTTACTTAGAATTAATTAATATAATCTTTAGCAAATCTCAAAATGAATATGCATTTTTTTATGTTTGTTTGTTTACTGAAGTGCACATTATTATATAGTTTTTAAATTCACTTTAAATTGATTTACTTTTTAATTTTTTTTGAACAGTTATAAGTTAAACAAAGAATGAAAATAGGATGGCAATTTGTCATTTTTACAAATATTTGAATGGGTTATTTGGGAACTCAGCGCTGGGTAAATATTAGACAGAACACATGCTGGGTTATTTTGACCCAGCTAGTTGGGATAAATGTTTTTACCAAACATGCCGGGTTATTTTATTTAAATCAACTATTGTTTAATTATTATATTGCTAGTTTAAAATGGACTGGAAACACGCAGAAGTACTAGAGGCAACAACAATAATCAAAAGACGAACATTTATTATTAAGCAAGCACACATGGACAAAATACAAGACAAATTGAATTTATGTGGGTGAATAAGGCATAGTTTACAATATTACAAACATTTAAACTTGTTTAACAAGAATTTTAGACATAAAAATGTAACATTTAAAAGTAGAATTTTCATTTTAGTGTATTGAACCATTCTCTGTAATCGGTTCTTACCAAAATAGCGCTAATTCTTGTGCCGGTGTGTCGTCAAAATCTGAGCCAGTGAATAGCTGCTGTTCGCCTGAGTTAACTGCGAACTTCAGACTGCGACCTCATGTTTTAATCGTAGCTGAAAGATGCCATGACTGACTCCAAAACCTGCCCATAAACAAACAGTATTGACATTAGAGAACCTATTTTAAGATTAAACTCAGTATAATAACAAATAAAATCCATTTATTTTATGCAGGACAAAAGGCGTTTCCATCCTGCAAAACTACCGCTGCTGTCGCAGCTGATTGACATCTCGTCCTTACGTTGCGTTGCATAAAATAATACAATTTACAGCACAGAAAAGACTTTATAAATAAAATATACAAACCCTTTTTTCACTGAAGAAGTACAAATCAGCAGCGCTGAGAACCGCTCTCTCCTGTAGAGGACTCAAAAAGCCCGCCCTCTGACTGTAACTCAGCAGCTGGGTTGTTTCGTCAGAGACAAGCTCAACCCAGCAGTTGGGTAAAAATAACCCAGCAATTTAGTTACAGAAAAACTACCCAGCACCTGGATAAAAAAATAAAAAATAAATAACCCAATAAAATGACCCAATGGGCTGAATCCAGCAAAAAAAAAATCTGAACATGCACAACATTCACGTTATATATATATATATATATATATATATATGTATATATATATATTAAATGATAATGATAGCAATGTTTAGCAGATACCACTAATTATAGATGTTGATAACACTGCTAGTTAGTAGGTCAGGAAGGTTAAAACACTTCTCAGCCTCTGCAAAACTGTATTTAGTCATGCTGCACACAAGAACACCTGAAATAGGTCAATCTTAGTAGCTCCATGACCCCGTCCTAAATTTGAGAACAACGCTCACCTAATCAGGACAAAGGAAGCTCTATTTTTTTGTCCTCAATTTATGCCAAGGCAATTTAGAGACTGAAACAAAGCCTTTGTTAGGTTAGTTATTCCCCTAGGCTCGCCAGAGGTAGGAGTTGTAAGTGATTTTGGAGGCTATTATTAATTCAGTGCACACTAAAATCCAAAGAGAATCTATCCATTAGCACAAAGCTAATTTTACCTCGTCAATATGTGAGAAGAGAAGCATATTTACAATTTAACAAATTGTCTTTAAGATTTTTTGGTAACACTTTATAATAACGTTCAGTCGTAAGTCATTTATAAGTGATGATGAAATGATAATTTACAAAACATTGGCAAATGATTAATAAGTGATATGCTAACAATTTGTGTATGTTTTGTTAATTCATGTACAAGTCAATTACAAGTTAATTTACAAGTAATTAGTTAATGATGAACTAATCATTTACAAAACATGACTATGTGTTTATAAATGATTAATAAGTGATATGTTGAAAAGCACACAAATGCAGTTTTTTAAATAATAATAAATTATTTGCTGTCAAGTGAATAAACATGTAAACCCTTCTCTCATCAGCACAGACTTGTGTTCTGTGTGGAGTGTGTGGGATCTAGTGATAATGTGAACCAGTTTTACCCTCCAATGAAGATCAAATCAGGTGCACAGCACTAAAATACTCCATGTGTTTACCATCTTTACCCTCACCAGTCAGCCCTTACATTGCAGTACACACAAAAAATATTCAAAACCTGTTGTGTAAACACATGAATAAATCATTTACAAATCTTTCTGCATCCCCTAATCTAAAGTGTAAACTATTCATTAGTTGTAAATGTTTTACAAACCTGCCGGTTACAGGTTGTATGGGTATACACACTGGTGGGGAATATCTGCGAATGCTGAGTAAAACATTTACAACTGATGAATTTGTTTACACTTTAGATTAGGGGATGCAGAAAGATTTGTAAATGATTTATTCATGATGTGATCTTCGGTGGAGGGTAAACAGTTCAATGATTGACATTTCAGTTATTTATAATTGATTAATAATATATTAACTAGTAACTTATTAACCATTGACTAAGGATCTGTTTGATTATTTCATGATATGCTATTTTTTTAAAGATAACTTATGACACATTTGTAAATCATTTGCATATTACTTAATCATTTGTGAACGTATAGTAATGTTTTGCAAATTATTAGTTTATCATTATCTAATCACTTGTAAATGATTTATAACTTAATCTACAAAGCATAGATAAAAATACTAACATATCACTTATTAATTGTTTATGAATGCATAGTCATGAGTTGTAAATGATTAGTTAATTATTAACTAATTACTTGTAAATTACTTGTAAATGAATTAACAAAACATACACAAACTGTTAGCATATCACTTAGTAATCTTTTATAAATGTTTTGTAAATGATTATTTCATCAACTAATTGCTTATAAATGACTTACAACTGAACGTTATTATAAAGTGTTACCGATTTTTTTTCTGGTTTGTAGCTATCTTTAAAACAGGGTGGAAACAATCAAGCTGGCAGCTAGAGATTTGTGTTTTATGGTTTTGCCTGTTTGCTCGAAACATTGATTCAGCTTTACTGCAGCCTTTAGTCCAGAATTTCATTGCTGGAGTTCAGTTTTAAGGATTTTCTCTCAATGCTTATTTACAGCAGTGGCATCTTGTAATCAAAAGGAAACTTTCTGTGTTTTGACTTCTCAAAAAATTAAACTATTTTGTAGTTTTGCAAAGCACAGAACCAGTTACCTTTGGTTTATGTTACCTTTGAGCCAAATACCACTTTTAATAAAATCAAAACATTTAGGTACCATCTAGTCAAAGCAATGTCCCCTTGCTTTTCATTAGCATTGAGCGAACTAAACTGTGAGCAACTGTACATATTTACAAAGCCATATTTTGGTCCTATTTTGATACACAATATGACCATATATCATATCAGATAACATGTTAGGTTATGGAACACATATTCACTATTAACTAAGACATATTCACAATTAACTTATCGATCGAACAGAATTTAATACTAGTGCATCTCTAAGTCTTAGTCACATAAAGCTATATTAATATTATTATCAGACATTAGAAGTAAAACATGGGAAGCCATTTAAATAGCATAAAATATGAATAAAATATCTCTTTTTATTATTTTTGATCAGTCATGGCACAATAGCTTTGTACCAAAGTTTAAGAATCACTGGTTTGAAGCATCTCAGAGAAACAGCTGTTACAGACATCTGGGTTTTATAATTAAAACTGTAAGTCTTGATGACGGCAACCTTCTGCAATTGTTCATCAAGGCTAACGTTTGACTTTGCAGACTAAAGACTCTTCTAATCAGTGACTGTCTGGAAAATCTGTCAAGTCATACTTTCTTAAAATCAAATGACAATGTGCACCTGTCTACTTGTAGAGTTTTCTTACAGTCATGTAGTGTTTTGCATAGCCAGACTTTTTTGGCATAAAAAGTCATAAGTGTCACGGTCGTAAGTGGGAAGGAGGAGCAGAGACGAGGAAATCATACAAAAAGTGCTTTAATTAAATAATCCAAACGGAAACAGGAACAAACTGGAACAGAAGGAAAAAAAAATCCAACATGACGAAACTAACATAAATGACATTAAGAACGGACGAAGGAACTGAATCAAACTTATATAGGACAACTAATTAGACATAGACAGGTGTGAGTGATTAACCCATAACGACATAACAAGAAACAGAACAGGAAAGACCAAAAAAGGACACAGGAGGGAAAAACCAACAAAATAGTCCACAGGGGTGTGACATTACTCCCCCTCCCGTAAGGCACGTCTCACGCCATAACATATACACCAGGGAGGGGGGTGGGCGCCCTGGAGGCTCATGCAGGGCAGACACTGGACAGGGAGGAGGAATGCCTTCAGGGCGGATCAGGGAGCTCAGGGAGCCATGGCGGGTCAGGGAGCTCGGGGAGCTACGGCGGAGCATACAGTCCGGGGAGCCATGGAGGATCAAGGAGCTCGGGGAGCCATGGCCGAGTACACAGTCCAGGTGGCCATGGCGGGGCACACAGTTCATGAGGGCCCCCCCCCCCCAAAAAAAATTTTCTTTGGGGGAAATAAGGGTATTGTTAGCCTGGGAAGGTACAGAAAGACCGGGCTTAGGAGGCGCTGGCACAGGAGGGCCCTCTGGAGGTACTGGTACAGGAGGGCACTCTGGAGGCGCTGGTACAGAAGGGCACTCTGGAGGCGCTGGCATGGAAGGGCGCTCTGGAGGCGCTGGCACAGAAGGGCGCTCTGGAGGCGCTGGCACAGGAGGGCGCTCTGGAGGTGCCGGCACATGAGGGCACTCTGGAGGGCGCTCTGGTGGCACGGGCTCTGGGGGGCGCTCAGGTGGCGCGGGCTCTGGAGGGCACTCAGGCGGCACGGGCTCTGGAGGGCACTCTGGCTCTGGACAGCGCTTTGGCTCTGGAGGACTGGACAGGACCAGCGGAGACACAGGAGAGAGCCCAGAGAAATTCCCACCCATAGGGAGTGTCAGGTCCATAATGTCTTACTGGCACATGTGGCTTGTCATATTATAGGCCTGAGTCCTGGAGCGCGGCCGATATGAGCGCGGGGCGGCGGCCGGCCGACTTGAGCACGGAGCCGTGGCCGGAGTCCATGAGCGGGCCGTGGGTTCTGGGCTGAGGATGAGGGAGGAGTTCTGGAGGACTGCGGAAAGCGACGGAGGAACAGAAGGAGTGTGCTCATGGGAGCAGCAGGTGGAGGACGCTGGCTGGTGGTGAGCTGGAGCGTCTGCGTGTTTTCTAATGGGGGGAAGATTAGAATCCTCCACATCGACATAGAAGTTGGAGTGACAGAGAGCAAGGATATAGTTAATGAATTCCGCTATGGGTCTGCGGCAATCGTCAGGAGTCACGGAACAAAACAACTGGTCATCTTTTAGCCCCATCTGAAAACATGCATTAATCATTGAGTCGCTCCAATTCACCAGATGTAACACGCTCAGAAATTCCTCCACATACTGCTCCAAAGAGTTGTCTGCCTGCTGGATGTTAAGGAGGAATTCCTCAGCCCAGAACATTTTAGTTTTTTGGTCTGTTCTTTTGTCACGGTCGTGAGTGGGAAGGAGGAGCAGAGACGAGGAAATCATACAAAACGTGCTTTAATAAAATAATCCAAATGGGAACAGGAACAAACTGGAACAGAACGGAAAACACAATCCAACATGACAAAACTAACATAAATGACATTAAGAACGGACGATGAACAAGGAACTGAATCAAACTTATATAGGACAACTAATTGGACATAGACAGGTGTGAGTGATTAACCAAAAACGACATAACAAGAAACGGAACTGTCACGCTCAGACGAAGCACACGAACAACGACGTAAATAAACGAAAGGTATTTAATAAATCCAACGGGGAACACAGGAGACACAGGAACACAGGGTAGTAACATCAACGTCCAAGCAACAGGCTGTGCTTGTGGGAGGGAGGAGGTCCACAGAGCCGGAGGGACGGAGCGACGAGGCGCAGCCGGAGGAGTAGAGTCCAGAGGCGAAGGTGGGGCGACGACTGACCAGGGCGGAGCCGGAGGGACGATGGAGCCCGGTGCAGCTGGTGGAAACCAACTAGATAGTCTAGGGGTGTGACAGGAACAGGAAAGACCAAAAAAAGGACACAGGAGGGAAAAACCAACAAAACAGTCCACAGGGGTGTGACAATAAGTCATTACTTCTCTGATTTAACTGAGAAAACAAAGTAGAATATACAGCTTTGTTCATTAATATTTGGTTTACTTGCTAGTAAACATTTCAAGCTTGACAAATCCAGCGTGTATTTGTAGAATCCCTTAATGTTGCTGTGACCTTGAATAAACATTGAATTGTTTGATAGATGTGTCTTTAAATACCTGATTATATCGGAAAGAGTCTAGGCAAGGCCATTGTTCTCATTTATCAGTCTCCCTTTTTAATGTTCGCTTATCAGGAGAGATTTATGGTCATTTTATACCACAATAAGTTAGCAGAAATAGGAAACGTGTCAAAATCACAGTGCTGTTCATCTTAGCAGATGCTTCAAATGATACATAGAGAGACTGGGGTATTTTTCAGATTGAGCATTGAGCTTTTGTGCTCTGTGCCACTCATCACTGGGAAAAGATTATTCCAAGGTCCAAAAAGAGCCTTTCTGTCCTGAAATTCATTAACCTCTGTGCAGAATAATGATGTGCTGGCTGACATTTTCAGAAAGAGTCCACAAGCATGGAGCAGTCGAGTGGTTAACATGTACTCAAACACACTGAGCAGAGTTTGAATCAGGCTCATGCCATTTCCTTTCCTCACTAAAATTGTCAAAAAGGCCAAAAACAAAATGTTAAAGTGAGTTAATATACGGAAATATATCAAACTGATCAGTGTGGATGGAAATAGGCACACTATTCAAATATAATTACCTAATTGGGGTTTATTTACAAAAATGACTAGTCCTAAATGTACATACTGCCCTAAAAATAAAATGTAAAAATTCTATTTTGTCACCAGTTATTGAGTGACTCATCAAGATTATCCATTTTATTTCCTACTACTTTTTAACTACTCTCAAACACTTGTCTATATCTGCATGAACTCTGTTTTTTCTGGGTCAATACAGTTAGGGTATGTCGAAAAACTCCCATCTTGTTTTCTTCCTCAATTTCAAAACTGTCCTACATCGCTGGAGAAGTACTAACAGTGTTTACAAAGTGAACATGCGAAGAAGATCAAACGGCCTTCACAAAAAAGGTAAAACGGAAGTAGGACGATTTTGAAGTTAAAGAAGAAAACAAGATGGGAGTTTTTGACATACCCTAACTGTATTGACCCGGATTACACAGACTACACATGCACATCGCAGAGACGAGACAAGAAAAGTATAAAAATTGTCAGTTTGTTTCAGAAATGGCAAATCGTTTCGCTAGATAAGACCCTTCTTCTTTGGCTGGGATCATTTAGAGCCATTTGAAGCTGCATTAAAACTGCATTTTGGAAGTTCAAACTTGGGGGCACCATTTAAGTCCAGTATATGGAGAAAAATCCTGAAATGTTTTCCTCAAGAAACATAATTTCTTAGAAGACATGAACATCTTGCATGACAAAGGGGTGAGTAAATTATCTATAAATTTTTGTTCCGGAAGTGAACTTCTCCTTTAATGAGCATAAAATAAGTTAAATCTATACTTATGTGTTTGAAGGCTGGCATATGAGAGTCTAATCGTTGAAAAGTGTCAAAACAGCTTAATATAAATGTCCTGCGGTGTGACATTGCTAAACCCCATCTAAAACTACTTTTCCAAATTGTATCATAATGCAGTTTTTATGTCCTCATGTTAATTTGAGAGACTGCATGAAATTATTTGTGCTATTAAAAATTAATTTGTCACAGGCACAATTCATTTGTCACATGAAATAAACTAGTGCAGGAGTCTTCAGCTCCAGTTCAGGAGTTTAGTTCCCATCCTAATCAAAAACACTTGCTTGTAATTTTCACTTACCGTACTTCTGCTCATTTTTATTACCTTGTTCAAGTACAATTTTTCATTGTTACTTTTATAAGCTGAAAGGAATTGTCAAACCCAACATTAGACAGGAATCCAATATTCACTTTCCCTAAAATAAGTGTTTTTAAATCACTTGTATAATCCATTAAATGTAGAATAAGAAGTTGCTGTATTACAAGTTTTCTGAAACCATACGATAGTGAGAAACAGGCCAAAATAGCATTATGTCCACAAAAACCAACTAGTTATTATTTGCACATGATAAGACTTGAATTGACTACTTGTGTTTGGCATCATTAACATCAAACCTGGTCAATATAGTGACTGTAATGAGATTTGGGAGTTGTGGTGACAAGATTTTCCGCAAATAACTTTTATTTTGATCTTTCCCGCACAATAAGGTAAAGTAATGGCTTCAGAATATGCTGAATGTAGCATGCAGGTATGAGCTACTTTTATGGCACCTTTACGGTACATCTATAAACAGTTATTTTTCCCCCCAAACAATAATATTATAATCTAGAATGTGGCTTGGATGCAAAGGTGAATGAATTCACTCCTCTGCAGCCCTGAAGAAATGTAGATGCATTTGCCTGCACTTATCTTTGCAAGTCAGGATTCAGCATTCGTGTTTGCATCAAGATCAAATCCAGTCTGGATATAATAGCAGAGATGATATATGAGTGAAAGCCAGACTTTGACAAGTTGCGATGCAAAACATGAGCCCAGCCTTCTCATTAGACCAGGTGAACGCCAACAAAGACGAAATGATGTGCTACGACCTTGTTAGACCTAGAATAAAACTGACTAAATAGTAAAATACATGGTCAATTTTAGAAAGCTTGTTATGCTAATTACACCTTTTGGATTCTAGCGTGTCCCTCATTTGCTTTAAAAAAGCAAAAACCAGGGGGCTGACAGTGCAAGTGAAAGGAGCCAGTTTTAGAGGATTTTAAAGGCAGAAATGTAAAGCACTTGTGTTATTAATTCTGTTAGAACTATTCTGTTATTCTGTGTTTTATTTGAGCTGTAAAGTTGTCATAAAGTTGTCATTGTCATAAGTCAAAAAATTGTAAATGTGCCATTCTATAATTAGGGCTACATTTAGAATGTGACAATGTAAAGAACAAAGTTTTCCTTTTTCCCCAAAACCCAAACATGAACCCTTACATAGCTGCTTTGAAACAGTCTATATTGTATAAAGTGCTATATAAATAAAGGTGATCTGTAGGAATATGTGCATAAAATTGCATCTATGATTATCACGCTGTTAGCGGGACGAGCCCTGCGATGGGCAGAGGCACTGTGGACCGCGAAGAGCCCTCATCTCGGATCATTGGATTTGTTTCTGCAACATTTTCGGCAGGTATTTGGTCAACCTATCACTCCGATTACCGTACAGGAAGAACTGCTGCAACTCCATCAAGGCAAACTACCCATACATGAGTATATTCTGCGTTTTCGTACTCTCTCCCTCACAAGTGGTTGGAATGATTCCGCTCTGTTGGCTGTATTTCGTCGAGGTCTCAACACTAACATTCGCCAACAAATGGCCATCTATGAGGATAATGTGGGACTCGATGCATTCCTCAAGAGAGCTGTAACTATATCCCAACATTTAACCGCTTGTGAGACACCTATTGAATCCGCTACATCATGTACCTCCACAGAGGAGCCCATGCACATTGATACTTATCATTTAACTGCTCAAGAGCGCACCAGACGGCTTCAGGGAGGCTTATGCTTGTACTACGGTGCTCCATCTCACCTCCTCTTACAATGCCCAGTCCGTCCTCCTAAATCCACGGTGAGTGTGGGTCATGTAACTAATAATATACATACCATACCACTTATTGACGCTGTACTTGTCTCTGAGTCTAACTTCTTCCCTGTGAAAGCATTAGTAGATTCAGGAGCGGCAGACAACTTCATTTCCTCCCGCTGTCTGGAGGCATTGCAGATCCCTAAACGCAAGAGCACCGTCTCTTACCGTATCACAACTATCCAAGGAAAAGCCCTGGATGCCCGACCCATTAATTCCTGTACTCACCCTCTGACTCTTCAAATAGGTTGTCTCCACCAGGAGTCCATCTCTTTCCTAATTCTGCCCGAAGCCACTGTGGACATTCTGTTGGGACGACCATGGGTGGAGGAACATAACCCGCATATTCGCTGGAGCACAGGTGAAATTCTGAAATGGAGTAACCACTGTCATCACCACTGTCTATCGTCCCCTCCACAGCGTAAGATGATCTCCTGTTATTCAACCACTATCGAAAGCCCAGAGGTGCAGGTGGAGATTCTTATTCCCCCGGAATATACAGAATTTCAAGACGTGTTCAGCAAGATTGCAGCCACCCAACTTCCGCCACACCGACGATGGGATTGTGCTATAGATCTTGTGCCACATGCCACCCTACCCAAAGGCAAGGTATACCCACTCTCTTTACCTGAACGAAGGGCCATGGAAGAGTATGTAGCAGAAGCGTTAACGCAGGATTTCATCCAACCATCCACATCACCCGCCGCCTCTAGCTTTTTCTTTGTGGCAAAGAAGGACGGAGGTCTTCGGCCATGTATTGATTACAGAGCCTTAAACGAGCAGACAGTAAAGTTTGCATATCCCCTTCCACTCGTTCCATCCACCTTAGAAGAATTACGACATGCCAAGATTTTTAGCAAGCTAGACCTACGAAGCGCCTATAATTTAATCCGTATTCGTAGTGGCGATGAATGGAAAACCGCCTTTGTCACCCCTAGCGGCCACTACGAATATCGGGTTATGCCGTATGGCCTAGCCAACTCGCCCTCTGTATTTCAAAATTTTATGAATAAGGTCTTCCGGGATATGCTACATCAATTTGTGGTCGTCTATATCGACGACATTCTCATTTATTCTAATGACTTGTCATCTCACATCTCCCACGTCAAACAGGTTCTCCAACGTCTCAGAGAATACCAACTTTATTTGAAAGGAGAAAAATGTGAGTTTCATCAAGATCGAGTGCAATTCCTGGGCTACTACATCTCCCCAGAAGGCGTTGAAATGGACCCTAGGAAGGTAGCTGCTGTGCAGGACTGGCCCACACCCACCACGGTCAAAGAAATACAGCGCTTCCTAGGGTTTGCAAACTTCTATCGACGCTTTATCAAAGGATATAGCCAAATTACCTCTGTACTCACCTCTCTCCTTAAAGGAGCCAAGAAGACTATCACTTGGACCTCTGCTGCACAAACAGCCTTCACTCAACTTAAATCTGCCTTCTGTACCGCACCAGTTTTAAAGCATCCTGACCCGAACTCACCATTCATTGTGGAGGTTGACGCCGCTACCACCGGCGTAGGCGCTACTCTATCCCAGTGGCACGGAGAACCGCCCGTTCTGCATCCCTGCGCATACTTCTCAAGGAAGTTATCCCCAGCGGAACAGAATTATGATGTGGGAAATCGTGAGCTGTTGGCAATTAAACTAGCCCTCGAAGAATGGCGCCATTGGCTGGAAGGAGCAAAATTCCCGTTTACTGTAATTACCGATCATAAAAACCTGCAGTATCTGCAAGGAGCCAAACGGGTAAATCCACGTCAAGCGAGATGGGCACTGTTTTTTACCCGGTTTGACTTTCACATCTCCTACAGACCAGGTACAAAGAACACCAAGGCAGATGCTCTGTCCCATCTTCACCAGCCAGACCCCATCTCTGATGAACCTGAAACCGTCCTACCTCAGTCAGTCTTTCTCGCTCCCATTCAATGGTCATGGGACGACCAGATCCAGGAAGCCACATGTCACGAACCAGCTCCACCGGGAGGTCCAGAAGGTAAACAATACATACCATCTTCTCTCCGTCACTGCCTTCTGGACTCTGTTCATACCTCTCCAGGTTCCGGGCATCCAGGCGGCAAACGCACCCTCTCGCTCCTCCGCAATCATTACTGGTGGCCGCAGATGACTCGTGATGTGTACCGCTATATCCGAGGATGTGTCGTCTGCGCCATAAATAACACCTCTCGCCGTCTGCCCGAGGGTAAGCTGGTTCCATTATCCATTCCGCAACGGCCTTGGTCCCATATAGGAATAGACTTTGCTACTGACTTGCCTAAGTCTGATGGTTTCACAACCATTCTAGTGGTCGTAGACCGCTTCTCAAAGGCCTGTAAACTAATTCCCTTACCTGGGTTACCCACAGCCATGAACACTGCTCAGTTGTTGTTTTCTCAGATTTTCAGACATTTTGGAATCCCTGAGGACATTGTCTCGGATAGAGGGACGCAATTCACATCCCGGGTATGGAGGGAGTTCTTTCGATTACTCGGGGTGTCCATCAGCTTATCCTCGGGGTACCATCCAGAGACGAACGGCCAGACAGAACGAAAAATACAAGAGATCTGTCGTTACCTCAGGTCCTACTGCCATGACCATCAGGAATCCTGGAACCAGTATCTGCCCTGGGCCGAATACGCCCAGAACTCATTAAGGCAAGAAACCACAGGCTTAACACCCTTTCAATGTGTTCTAGGTTATCAACCACCCCTCTTTCCCTGGAATGATGAACCTTCCTCGGTCCCAGCGGTAGATTACTGGTTCCGGGAGAGCGAGAGGGTGTGGAACTCAGCACATACTCACCTACAGCGGGCAGTTCGAAGGCACAAAAGGTGGGCTGACACTCGCCGATCCCCGACACCAGAATACCAGCCGGGCGAGTTAGTTTGGCTTTCCACTCGAGATATCAACCTTCGTTTGCCCTGCCGCAAGCTGAGTCCAAAGTTCATTGGTCCATTCCCAACAAGACGACGTCTAAATGATGTCACTTATGAACTGCAACTACCACCTCACTACCGCATAGCACCCACCTTCCATGTATCACTGTTGAAACGTCACTTTGATCCTACGTTTCCTCCCTCTGCAGACCACCCGGAACCCCCTCCTCAACCCGAAATTGAAGCCACTGAAACCATCTACCGAGTCCAAGAGATCCTCGACTCTCGGCGGCGGAACGGGCGGCTTCAATACCTGATTGAGTGGGAGGGGTACGGTCCTGAGGAGAGAAGCTGGATCGACCGAGATGACATACTCGATCCCTCTCTGACCGCGGAATTCCACCAGTCCCATCCTACCTGTCCAGCTCCCAGAGGTCGTGGCCGTCCTCGCCGTCGAGTACGAGCGTCAGGAGACGCTCGTGGAGGGGGGGGTAATGTCACACCGTCACACTCACCTGACCCTGGACCAGTCTCCACCGAACGCACGCAATCACCTGCATCTGATTCAGCACCAATCACTTGCTCACAATCACCAGACTACTAGCACCTGGTCTCAATCAACGGCTCCCTTTAAAAGGATCGCTCAGCCATTCATTTGATGGCTGAGCTCAAGGTTGATACGTTCTATCATTCCTGGATCATCTGCCTACTTACCTGCTCGCTTACCTTTGAAGAACGAACTCAGTCTGCCTTTATCCTCAAACGCACGCCTGAAAGATTGAGTATACATCTATTGCCATATACTTTCCTGCAGAGAACCTGTTTAAGTTGAGAACTTTAATAAAAATCCCTTGTTACACTTTACTCCTTTTGTCTGTTGTGACTGAGCGTGACACTATGTTTGCTACTGTCCACCATGTTTTCTTAACTGGGTAACACAGTTGACAGATAACTTGGGTGACATTTTTTAGTGTTTTGGGCCTATATTCAACATGGAAGCCTAGAACTACTGAGCATATGGTATGTTTAGAAATATATTTTCATAAACAAAACATAACTTAGTTTTAGTTACATATTCTTATATATGTAATAAATTTCGCTTTCGCCAACCTAGGGATGCCAATTAAGGCAGTGAATTTAGCTTTCGCCAACCTAGGGAGGTGAAATACGGTAGTGATGGGTACTCATGTCACAGCTGACGTTATGATTCTTGGATCACGTGTCAATTCATGTGTGGTTATGAGTACATCACATAAGAAAGATTGGTGGGATCTCTGACTTGTAGAACCTCTTCTGTATTATCAACACAAGGAAGACACAAGTTGTAATAAAATAAATTTTATTAACAAAAGATAGACAAGAGTAATCAACAGCTACTAAATGAATACCATGAATGAAAAAGGAATAAAGTGCATAAGATGCATAAAAAGCAAGTGATTATGTTGGGAGTTGCTATATCAGAGCTATGTTATCTGGAAAGATAAACTGTTGCTACTCTGAAACAAATAAGGTGAATAACCTTACTATGCATCAAACAAATACATGTAATTTGTTATCAACTGCAATCAGCTATATAATACCTAATGTAACATAGAAAATCATATACTGATAATATACAACAATGCCAAGGTCTCTGGAAGAGGTTTGGAAGTGATATTTACGTTCGCTGCGGTTGAGTGAGCAGTCCGGCGACTTCTTCCACTGTTTGCACTGGTGGCAGTACAGTGGGGAAAGGAGCAGGAATCCGTTTCGACAGCCTTGAAGAGGAAGCGCTGTAGGATGCTGATCTCCTGGAGCACCAAGGGTCCTAAGATCTGGAACACGCAGATGTGGCCCTGGAGTAGGTGCTGAAGGTCCTTAGCTTGGAACACGCAAGCAAAAGTACCTGAAGTGAAGGTTTGCTCGCCGGAGCTTAACCTTGTTGCAAATGTCTGTGTGCCTTCTGCCTCTCTGGGCTAGAGACTCAGAACTTGGTCAATCCGCTTTGTTTTGTACATTAACAGCTAAGTTTGTGTAAGGTGTTGCACTACACATTGCTGTCACAAGGAATACTTATTTCTCTGAATAAGTATAAAATGTGTGTGTTGTAGTATAGTCAGTTTTAAGGTTTGAAAACATAGTTATGAATGGATTTGGATGGATCTCCATGATCTCTCTTAGTTTCACCCACTGCTGCTGCATCTGGAGGTCCTAAGGAATTTTTATGGTCGGTCACAGGCCAAACCCTTAGGAACAGTTTCAAGGTGGGTGAAGGGCACAAACTGCATTTTGACCAATAGGAAGTTCTGTCCTTCCTGGGCTTTGCACCAAAGGTGGTCTTCTTGTGCTCTAAGAGGTGTCTGGCTGTTGTCCTGGCATCTTTATCTGATGCCATTGGACAGTCTGTTTAGTTAGTTCACCAAGATCCAATCAAAATGTAGCAAACCTATGTCCAGTATTGTAGTCAGGGAGGGCTCCTGCTATAAACTGGGCCCTGGAATGTGCTGTCCACTACATAAATAACTATTCTCTGTTAAAAATTTGCTGAAATAATTTTTGTGTAACATCGTTGACAGTCAGTTAATCCACTCTTGATATAAGTTTGCTAGTTTAACCAATTTTAGGGGAAAGAGAGAGAACATAGCTTCTAGTGTTTCATCCATGTGCTTCTAGAGGAAATATCATCATACTGTGCAAATTATGTGAGAATGGGACAAATCATTGCTTTTTGAGGGTGGGTTTTCTAGTGGGTAACTTAGTTGACAATGGTTTTTCAGACACAAATAAAGTTATATCACAATAAACACATATTATTTTTGAAGCACACACCCAAATGTCTTGATAACCCAATCTAACTGAAGGCAAAACTATGACATTATTTTATGTTTGAGGTCATTTTCATATAGAGTAGAATGAGTGAATGAATAAAACTTCATTCTGCAATGTTCATCTGCCTGCCTGCTACTCAATGTGAATACCAGGGTTGTATGTGAAATAAACATCATTGTTGAACTAAAGGTATGGCTTTTTCAACATATAGTAGTGTGATTGGGAAAAATATAATCGTGTACTAGAAAATTAAGCATCAGGGCTTTATATTGATGAAAATATATTAAAAATGTACTTCACAGACATGAGATGTATCCACAATTATAGAATGACCCATATAACTTCACACAGAAAAGGTTTGCAAGTGATTTTTGGTTAGACTTTTAAGGTGATGTTACAGTGTAATGACACAAATATGTACTGAGTTAAGGTTAGTTGTTTGGACTTTAGTGAAATGTACCGTTATTACTAGAGATCGACCGATATATCGATTTACCGATATTTTTCCCGATATTTAAGCATTTTACCATAATCGGTTATCGGTTTTGTAATATCGGGTTCACCGATAAACGCCGCCATCTTGTGGGTGTTTTGAGAATTGCATGCATGCAGCGCGTCTGAGGGGAGACCCGACAACAACGGCGTGCAAAGGTAAAGCATAGCCTACTTTCTTGCTTTGTTGCATTTAGTAAACTTTATGTCATATAACAGTCATTAATGCTCATATTAGATGTGATACATAAATGCCTGATATGTAGCTAGTTTATGCAGCTTGGCTCTAAGAAATAGAGATAACTGGGATAACTGATCATAGTCTGTTTGATCAACTTTGCCTTCTCAAATCATAACGACTTGCCGTCTATAGGCCTAAAAGAGTTAAAATATGAAGCAATGTTAGTTTCAATGTTAAACTTGGATAAATGTGCGCTATTAGGCACATACCCAATGGTTTGTGTGGAAAGTGGAAGCTAAAGCTGCTTATAGGACACGGGGGCGCCAGCGCGATCACTAATCACGTTTCTTTCAGTGGAAACAATTTAATTATTCTGTCATTTTTGCTCATAAAGGTAGAGCAGTACATCATTCAGAACTGTAAAGGGTCTACTTTTATTTGTGTGCACTCACGATATCAACAAAACGTTGCAAACGGTGCTTTTATAAAACAATCATTATGCGCTTTCTGTTGTCTCAGCAGGAGCGCTTCACAAAAATAAACCAAAACTCAGCTAATACAAACCTCACAGACATGATAAATATACCTATAGAAAGCTCAAAATTATTACTTAACGAAATAAATCAAATTGAAAACAAAAACTCTTTCGTTATGTAATCTGTAATGATGCTTTTCTATCTAAAGGCACGTCCAAAGAGAAGATGGCGAGACCAGGGGTGGGTTTCCCGAAAGCAACTATGGTCGTAAGTTCCGTCGTTACCAATAGATTTCAATGGAACTAACGACCATAGTTAGCTTACGATGCTTTTGGGAAACGCACCCCAGATCGGCAAATTCACCCTGAAATCACTGTTTCAGAAACCACTAGTTTATTAATAAATAATTCAAAAATCTCCTTACTATTTTCCCCTCGACACATTCATGGTAATTACTTTTGCCGGTGCTTTGCAGCAAGCTTTAGCCTATTGCGTGCACTTGAACGCGGATCTCTTCGCGCTGCGCTGAAGGGGCGCTCGCTACTGCTGCTGATGGAGACACTAAACACCTTCCGAGCCGGTCTCAAAAGTGAAAGCGAAAGGGAAGTCTCTTGTTGTTTCCACCAGCGCAGAATTTTTTCATCACCATAAATTGTGGATGTCAAAAATATAAAAATAAGGAAAAGCCTTAAACCAGACCCGAAGCCCGGCCCGGGTAAAATTGGCCCAAAGCCCGGCCCGGTAAAAATTGGCCCAAAGCTCGGCCCTAGGGACGTAAAAAAGTCGGGCCCCGTCGGACTCAGGCTGAAATGCAGGGCTCTACGTTTACTCACCGGGTTGATGCTCTGATTGGCACCGCGTGTAACTTTTAACAAGATTCACTTGTTTAAAACACCAAAGTGACAACAAAGTGACTCCTGTCCTTTATCTTTTTTCTCCATTTGAAAACATTCTACATTCTACATTTATTTTGCTCATTAGTGTTGCAGCTAATTTTTAAATAAAATAAATAAAATGTTTTATTGTTGTAATATGAAGATTAAATTTAACATGAAAGACGGCTAATTTTCAACACTTTTTAAGATGACTGAAAGGAGGAAAAACCAAAGTGAAGTATGGACTTACTTCACTCAGTCACTGATTTACTTTATAACAGTAAATAAATATCGGTTCTGCATATCGGTTATTGGGCACATAATTATGTTTATAATCGGTATCGGTATCGGTAATAAAAAATCAATATCAGTCGATCACTAGTTATTACTATAGTAATAACTATGTTATAAGAACATGTGTAACTACATCACCTTAAGTAGTGTTAAATAGTGTTAAATATTTTACAAAATGTTTTTACATCTTGTGATGATACTACAGTAGCAGGGTGGAAATACTCTTTTGTGGTAATCAGCATCAGGCCCAAATGCTATTAGCTTTTCTTGTATTAAACCCATAATATACCATAGTGAATCATAAACACTTCTGGGGCCATAAGAATTTTGGGCCATAAAAAATGGCCCGTGGACCAACACCGCTGAGAAGTCGTGGTATATTGCCGTCTCTCTTTGTGTTCAGAGAGGTTAGTGTGGTGTTTGTGTAAGATAGGTGACTGCGCTCTTCCCCATTCTCGGCCTCCATGCCGTGCCTCTGATTTATGCGTCTCTCCCCTCCACCCTTCACTGCACCACTACACGCACTGCATGTGCAATGAACTCAGCCGTCCTGTAAATCTGAGGCGCATCCACTTACCTCGCAGATCTACAGCCAAGCCTGAGCCCTCTAGCCTGCGTGTTTTATTACAACAACCCTCTCCTCTGCCGTTAATTTATTTAGGCCTCTCACTTTCATCGCCCCTGCATCTCCTACTTCCTGTCGCCTAACAACTGTTGTTTAGCGCTTCACTGTCACTTTTGGCCCGGCCCTGCGGTACTTGCCCTCTGGTGATTAAAGCCTTCCTCAGCCACAGCGTGAGCTGGACCGGGGTAAAGCTGTGGGTGGAGATGAATCTGTGAGGCTCCCCTCCACCTTCTGGATGCTGAAGCCTTCTCTCCACTCTTAATCTTGATCAGACGGAGAGACAAGAGAAGGTCAACTGCAGTACGGCCTTTCATCTCTGAGGGGTACCTTCTCAGAGTCTCAAAACAAACTGTTGGGAGGAAGTTGCTTACTAAGGCCGCTTGATGACTAACTGCGATTTCCTGAATCCATGTTGGTGTTCAAACAACTCTTCTATTAACCAGTCAAATTTTAAGGTTAGACATAAAGCTGTGGTTGGGAATTTCAACATCATTTAGTGTCACATTGATTTTTATGGTAGTTATGAAGAATTCCTGTTAACCTTACGCATCAAGCATGAACATTTTTATTTGTGCTTCTAAATAGAGTAGTCTGTTGATTTTCCTTTCCTATTCTTTTGGCTGTAACTATATTATCGCTCAGCTCTTGATATAAATATTTGGATATTTCCCACAAATTATTTGGTTTTCCAGCATTTTTGTGTATTTGAACCCTTTCCAACAATGACTATACTATACTGAGGGACTCATATGCAACTATTACAGAAGGTTTAAATGCTTACTGATGCTCCAAAAGGAAAAAAAGATACATTATGAGGCAGGAGTTGAAAACTTTTGAATGGAATGGAGAAGTGTACATTTTTCTTATTTAGCCTAAATATCATATATACATATATATTTCCCAGAAGACAAAATAAGTTTAAACCTATTTAAACCTTCTGAAATAGTTGCATATGAGTCCCTCGGTTGTCCTCACCGTAAAAGGATGGATCTCAAAATCATACAGTCATTGTTCAAATACACAAAAATGATAGATTTAAATTTAAAATGTAACTATTATTTTCTCTTGTGGATTATATGTAAACATCTTTTATGTGAAATATCTTATTCAGGTCAGTACTAAATAAACAATAACATGCATTTTGTATGATCCCTCTTATTTTGGTAAAATAATAACATTTTGCAGATTCTGAAAGGGGGATGTAAACTTTTGACCTCAACTGTGTTCATGATTAACTAGAGAGTTTTCCCTCACTAAACTCCTAATTTGCTGCTTATTAATAGTTAGTAAGGTAGTTGTTGCATTTAGGTATGGGGTGGGGTTAAGTGATCTAGAATATGGTCAAGCAGAATAAGGCAATAATATATGCCTATTAAGTACTTAAAAACAGTCAATATGCTAGTAATATTCATGGTAATAAGCAACTAGTTAACAGTGAGAACTGGACCTTAAAATAAAGTGTTACCAATATTTCTACAATTGCGTAA
This sequence comes from Labeo catla, assembly GCA_012976165.1. Lineage (NCBI taxonomy): Eukaryota > Metazoa > Chordata > Actinopteri > Cypriniformes > Cyprinidae > Labeo > Labeo catla. The sequence goes on from VONZ01000067.1 coordinate 233,686, forward strand.
AAGAAAATTAAAACCCTGAACTCAATGTAAACTTGCTAAAATTAAATAATTTAACAACCTTCCCCAGCAATTTATGAACTTAATATTGCAGATGAGTCATTGAGAGACTTTCCACCTTATGCATCACAGTGTGGTTTTCTTTTACCCCTCTTCTGCTACTCGGATACAGCAGATGATTCGCTCTGCTGGGAAGATCACTGGCTGTCACCTAGCATCAGTTGAGGAGCTTTACACCCTGGGAACTTCAAATGGAGCTTGCAAGATCACCTTGGACCCGCCACATCCTGGGCATTATCTCTTCACCTTACTCCCCTCGGGTACACAATGTCTGGTAGACAGAGTCCATACGTACAAGGACTTCCTGTCACCATGGCAGCTTCTTCCCTGAGGCGCTCTGCCAACTTCAAGTATAAATACTGACTGCACAGGCTGGAGATGTTTAAGCAATATATCTTATTTAGACAAGGAAATGCCCTGGACGGATAGTCAGTATGTGTATAAACTGGCAAAATGGCACCCTTCATCCTACCAGATAATATATCCAAGTGAGCATGAAATGAATATTCACCCTATCTCTTTCTAAATGCATGTTACTAATCTTATTGTGAACGACTCATCCATGCATTTGTTGCACTAACCATAGTTTAACCATGGTATTTGTAATAAAACTGTGGTTATACAAGTGGTATTTATTTATTTTTTCTTTTTTGATAATCAGTGTCACTAAGATGTATGTCACAATAAAGAAAAAAGATCTGTCACTATGTACATCACATTGCAAATTTAACAGGAACATAAGATACTGATATTCGAGTGACAGAGAGTTTTGGTTGAGATTAGCAGTCTTGATAAGGTTTTAAAAGATTTGCTATTATGTAAACTCATTGTGAGTTGCCCTTCACATATACACCAAAACTAGCCTACTTGTATGATGGGAGAAGTACTCTAAATCATTCATCAAGCTACTGCTTTCAGCTACATTTAATGGGACATTGAAAGCACAATTGCATAAACACAGAAGGAGCTTCACATGCCTCATCCCCCTTTCCTTAAATCAAGTGAATGAGCCGAGCAAAAACATGTGTCTGGTGACCTTAAAAACATCAGGGGAGCCTGCAAGAAACAGTTAATCTCTCCAAACCCTGCTGAAATCTCTCAGAACATCTCGCTTCTGTCAAGTGGGAGCTGAAGAGATTTGCTGAGTGTCATTTTGAGGCATTGTTATGGAAAAGGAAACAGTTGCTAGATGGATAGAGCTCTTGTTTTGCCTGACTGTTTGCAAACTACTTTTTTGCCACTTCTGTTGATAGAGATCAGAGATGTTCAATCCTGCTACTAGAGACTATCCCGCAGAGTTTAACTTCAGTCCTGATTAAACAGACCTGAACCAGCTAATCAGTGTCAACAGGAGTACTAAAAACTTCCAGGCAAGTGTTTTGGTGCAGCTCAGAGTAAAATTCTAAAGGACATTGGCCATCCAGGAGCAGGACTGGACACTCCTGATAGAGATAGCAGTCAAACAGGAGTTTGCAAGCCATTACTGGAGCCTCCCCAGCAATTCACATTTTAGATGTCTCCTTAGTTAACACACCTCATTTAACTCATCAGCTGATTAGTGGAGTACTCCACCTGAACTGAGGAAAACATCCAAAAATGTGGAGTGCTGGGAAGACTTGGAAGAAAACCCGGTAGTAGAGGAATGGGGAGGAGGGAAAAAAGAGTGAAGATCAGGAATAGACAAAGTCAGACTCTAACTTGCAATATCCGCATCAGCATCATAACTTAATATTTTGGAGTGTGTGCACTAATCACTAGGCCTAGGATGTCCAATCTTGTTTATGTTGATTTAGCTCCACCCTGCCCCAACATACTTACCTGGAACTTCCTAGTTATCCTGAAGTCCCAGTTCAGCTGTTTTAGGTGTGTTTAATAAGGATTGATGCTAAACTCTACAGGATAGTGGCCCTCCAGGAGCATGACTGGACACCCCTGTACTAGGCCATGGTCCATACAGGGATAGGCAAGAGTGTCCTGCAGAGTTTAGCTCCAACCCTGAAAAAAAAACACACCTGCCTGTAGCCCTATTAATTCTAAAGACCTTGATTAGCTTGTTCAGGCGTGTTTGATTAGGGTCGGAACTAAACTCTGCAGGACAGTGGCACTCCAGGACCGATGTTGCCTATCCCTCATCTAGGCCTTGCAAAACCCAAACCAGTGCCAGTCACCCACAAGACCCACATTTTGACCAATGCCAGACCCTGTAAAACCTAATCCAGGGGTGTCCAATCTTGCTCCTGGAAGGCCACTGTCCTGCATTGTTAAGTTCCATTCCCAATTAAACACATCACAACCAGCTAATCAAGGTCTCACTAGGCATATTAGAAACTTACAGGCAGGTCTGTTGAGGCAAGTTGGAGATAAACTCTGCAGGACTGTGGCTCTTCAAGACCGAATTTGGACAACCTTGACCTAAACCAAGATCTGTCAGCCCAAGAACAACAATTGTTCAATTCCTATGCAGCCATTCAAATGCAAACCTGAGGCTGGGATAAATGTAACCTTCAGATTCAGATTTTTTTTTTTTACAATGGTTAAACCACCATGGATTATGCATTAACTTGCCCAGCTGGCCTGGTGTGATGAGGTCTGTTGTGTCTCAACTCACACTGTGAACTCTTTTATACATCTGTACCTGAAGGTCATGGGACCACGGAGTATAAATTTATAAAATGTTGACTCTTTGTTGAGTATGGAACCTTTTTTTATTCACACTGAATCCAGGAGACAAATTGGCATTCTGAGAAAATGAGTTCATAAAGGCCCATTGTTTAATTGTGCAATACCCCCCAAAAAATCAAACTTTTTGGGTATAGACTTTAAAGACCCCATCAAATGATATGACATAAACAATTTTCTTTTCTGTGCTGCTGTATATCCTACTAAAACAGGTAGGCTGACACAATGCATATTGAAGAGCTTTTCCTTTTTTTTACAGTAGCCTTTAGTTTTAATCTCAGCCCAGCAAGACCACATTGGAGATACTTAAGTTTTCACCATTACCTGCACCTACTTCTGCAAAACTGCCAGAAGCAGAGTCAATAATGAAACCTGCATTTGTTTTTGGATAAATGCCATATCTATTTGGGCCAAGAGTGACCGTTCTGGTGAAAAGGACTACGGCTATCATCGGGAGCGTTAATGTGTCCAAATGGCACCCTGTCAAATTATTTGCTCCTGAGTGTGTATATCTGATCTGTTCTTTGCTTAGTGTTGTAGCTTGAGCAGAGATGAAAGTATTATTAATGAACAATGGGCAGTGGACTTGTCCTTATAAAGAGCATTTCACTGGACAAAAATGAGGTTTGGTTCAAGTTATGATTTTAGTAACCCATTTGAAAACTCACTTTCATCTATTCAGCACTGTCTTTCTACCTTTGTTTCTAAGAGATTGCAGTGACTCTCTTCTGATTACGTAACACAGAATGTTCTCTGAGCTTGTCTGTGATTTTTTTGCCAGTAGAAATGTGATGTAAATCCCCATTTCAGCTGTGGATTTGTGCAATAGAACAGGGGTCACTGTGCTCCTCTTTTATGCCTCTCCAGTCTTCCCACGGGTTAGCCTGTTCTATCTCCCAAAATAACTTATTTTCTTATCTTCCACTCCTCTCGACCCAATCTCTCTTCTTTTGCAACCAACTGGCGGGTAGTTTGCAAGCATGTGCCTGTTTGTCGTGCAAACAAAAAGAAGCATTTCCCCTGAGATAATAAGCTATTTAATTAACTTCGTTGGACTGTGTGTGCATACACACGCTAAACGTCTAATGGCTCTTGGGACTAAAAAAATAATTGTGATTTTGAAAGAAAATGAAGGCTTGTTAGCACATGAAATCATTTGACAGGTAATGTCATTTCACAGAGTTTACTTTTTAACCTGGTTGTACCTGTGTGCTGATCTCTAATAAGAGATACATCATTTTTAAATGTGCTCAACACAGACAGGCTCTCCTGAATAGTTTATGCTAGTAGTCTTTTAATGAGGCTGGGTTTAGCATGTAGAAACATCTCACAGACAGGGAGAGGTCCAGCTGAATGACCCTGTCCACAGCACGTGCTGTGGTTAAACGCTTGGCTTTTATTTTTTCTCATTAGTGCTCTCAAGTTTCCGCCAAACCACTACAGCACAGCATCTGTCACCTTCATAGAATATCCCAATATAAGAAGAAAGAGCCAGAAAGAAGAGGCAGTGGCACGGCGCCTCATTTTAGCCCTCATCCCAGTCGACTGATATTTAAAGATGTGCTTCTGCTGACCCGCATTAAAGGAATATTCCTGGTTCCATACAGGTTAAGTGCAATCGACAGTACTGGTGGCATAATGCTGAATGCCAGACAAAATAATCAGCATGTTGCTGCGGCAGCTGAATATAAATTTAAACAGGGAATGTTGGTATGCACTTTTTTACAACATGCATTTTGGCTATGTTATTGAAACGTGAGTATCCTATCATTTGTGGATTGGACTAAATGTAACAAAGATTACGTTGAAAATAAATGGATTTTTTTTTTTTGGTCAATTTTATGTTACAAGTATTGTTGATTTGATGTCAAGTCAAACAGGTAAAGCTCTCTTTTTACTCATGCACGTCTAATCAGAGACTAAATTCCTGTCAGAACGCACTTATTCGGAGAGGAACATTGACAGTGTTGGACAGATGAGGAAAACAGAAAACATGCTGAGCTGAATCTCTTCACATATGACGTACATAAACTTTAAATTTGAGCTTGAAAAGTAATACATTGAAATTGTCTGACATTCATTTTGGCTTGTCATCAAAACCAGTATGCTTTCAGAACACCTTTAGTTGTAGAAACTTAAAAATGCAGAAAAGAAGAGATTGTGGTGTTAACATTCATAACTTTTAAAATACGTTTATATACTTTTCTAATTCTATAAGGCTATTTAATAGTTCAATAAAACCACTCAAGTGTAAATTATATCATAATTTTAATAAAATATAAAACTAAGGCAAAATGTATATATGGGCCCATAGGCAGAATGATACCCATTGGTGCATGACATCCACTGTAGTAAACAGACATTTTTTCTGTCACAGAAAAAAATGGAGAAGAAAAATAATGCTAAAATGTGGATGAAAGTATTTCTGACATGCTATTTAGCTGAAACATATTTTTGTACCTGTCTGGTTTTCTGAGAATAAAAGAATTTAACACTTATTCCTGGCACATGTTGCATCCCCTTTTCCTGCCGCCATTTTGAATATATTATGTAATATCTCAAAACAAAAAAAGATACAAAGATAACAATTAAATGGAATTGTAGACAGCACTTTGGGGGTTGACCAGTTGGTGTTTGGGACATGATGCTACTTCTTAAATGGTTCAAAATGGCCTCCAAATAGCTGTCCACTGTAGTGACCACGATGCATCAGAGGGTTAAGATGGAATAAAATAAGCTTTCTACACAAATTCATTCTCCAGAACAATTATTTATCAAATGCAAGGTCATGCATATAATTAATATAGTCAGATTGTGGACCATTCGCAAAAAAAATAAAATAAAATAAAATAAAATAAAATAAATAAATAAATACATAAATAAATAAATCTGACCCCACTGGAGCCATGACATGAGCTAAATGGAAAAGGACATCCATGTTTTGTTTGTTGGTTTGTTTGTTTTTTCTTAAGAATTGCCATCTCTGGTCACGTCTTTCCCCTCAACTTTTCTTCTTTAGTTTATTCCTATCTACAGCTGACTTTCTTTTGTCCTTCCCTCTCAACAAACAAACAAAAAGAGCACTGGATGAGGTGGATATTTACTGACAGTCCACTGCACAAAACATAGCACAAACAGTGTAGTGGTGCATTCAAGTCATATCAGGAAGATTGTATTTACCACCACAATGTTGTGATTACAAAGAATTACAATTTTCATGCTTTCAGGCTTTAAGGCATGTCAGTTGAAAAAATATGGCAATACAGTATCCATTGTTAATAGCAAATGAGTTGGAATGTATGAAATAGCTAAGTTGCATGTACAAAATACAGCAGTATTGTATAGTTACAATGTGTGCAAGAACGGCCAAAATGGAAAAGGACATCCATGCTTTTTCTTCTTCTTTTTTTAAGAATTGTCATCTCTGGTCATGTCTTTCCTCTCAACCTTTCTTTTTTAGTTTATTCTTTTCTACAGCTGACTTTCTTTTGTCCTTCCCTCTCTTTCCCTCTGTGTATAACACTCGCTGCTTCGTCCATTAGCACAGAACATTTTCCACTTCTGTCTTGTCTCACCCTTGTGCTCAGGTTGTGTTTTATCAGATTAACAAGGTCCAATTAATAATAGATTGTTGGACTGGATAGCAGCCATGTTTAATTCATCGTTCATCAAAAACTGCAGATTACAGCCTTCCACTACAGATCCCAAAATGTTTCTATTTCCGTCGACCCAACGTATGGATTTAATATGTAAATTTTGTAGAACGTTGTTCATCTCTGTCTGAGGTTCTCAGCTGGTTTCTATCAGGAGTTACATTGTCGATCAAGCGGTGTTTCAACACAGTACAAATACTGTTTATCATGCAAAAGTAACAAGATGTCAATAAATAAAAAATAATAATAATAATAACAAAAAATAAATAATAATACTAATAATAATAAAACCCTGGACCACAAAACAGGATTTATACACAATCCCATTTATACATAGGATTTAGAAATAATCATCTGAAAGCTGAATAAATATTTCCATTGATGTATGGTTTGTTAGGATAGGACAATATTTGGCCGAGATAAAAATATTTAAAAATCTGGAATCTGAGGATGCAAAAATATTAAAATATTGAGAAAACCGCCTTTAAAGTTGTCCAAATTTAGTTTTTAGCAATGCATATTACTAATCAGAACTTAGGTTTCGGTATATATATGTTAAGACGTTCACAAAAAAATCTTCTTGGAACATGATCTTTACTTAATATCCTTATGATTTTTGGCATAAAAGAAAAATCGATCATTTTGACCCATACTGTGTATTTTTGGCTATTGCTACAAATATACCCGTGCTACTTATGACTGGTTTTGTGGCCCAGGGTCACATATGTCAATGAACCTCGACAATATGCAAAACTATTTAGTATTATCCATATTACCAAATAAGGAATGGATTTGAACTAAAATTATGGATCTTGTTTGGACACACAGCCTTTAAGTTGAAAAGCATTGCATGATAATTGCATTTTACTATTAGCATCTAGCCTAGATTTTCCTGCATAATCCTGTGATAATCCCGATTCAGTTCTACAGCTCTGTCATACTAGCATCTATTATTATAACCGTTTAGACTAGCCTTCTTATTTATAAGTGTCATCTGACATCTTACACTTAGAGCAAAAGGATTTGTGGATATTGAGTTTCTTTTTCGAAAATGTGAGTTGTGCTTTTTCATACGAAACCCAGTTCTAAAGTCAATGCTAGATGATTGAATACAGGCCCAAGTCAGAAGAGCCCATAACCAAGTTAAAGGGTACATGTACACGATAATGATGCACTAGAAACATTTTTGAAAAGTTTTGCATACAGACAACATTGTCAATACAATCCCTGTTCACACAGATCTGCAAAAACAACAAAAAATGCAGCATTATGCATGCAAGGCCAGAATTTGGTGATGCCTGTGCACATAAATCAACTGAACACATAATTCACTTGCACATAAATTCACAAATTTGTCTTTTTCAATTTTAAACCTGTTTTCAATCATTTGCATTTTCAGGCCTCAAACACTGCTGTCGGTAAATAAATGGCCTAAACGCATAAAAAGCTTTCCATTTTTAGTTGAAAGCTGTCATGTAAACATCCTCTCAATTATATTTTGGTACTTAGATGTGGCTCAGGTCCCTCCTTGAATGTAATTCTAATGTATTTCATAACATCTCTACTCAAGAAGCCATTTTGACACATCTGTTATGTCCAAGGATGCCACTAGACTCTTTTTACTAGTGCACTAGCCCCAGTAAAATATTTTGAAATTCTTATGTCAAATAAATGCTTATGTCAATGAAGTCAAACAGGTTTGCAGTAAGGTTTCCAGTTCATGACAGTTAGGGTATGTCGAAAAACTCCCATCTCATTTTCTCCTCCAACTTCAAAATGGTCCTACATCGCTGTTTTACCTTTTTTTGTAAAAGGCATTTGAACTTCTTTGTATGTTCACTTTGTAAACACCAGGCTGGTACTTCTGCAGCGATGTAGGATGATTCTGAAGTTGGAGAATGAAATGAGATGGGAGTTTTTTGACATACCCTAACTGTCTTGAACCGGAATCGGAGCTAAACAAGATGAGCATTTGAGGTTAAAATGTATATAAATTGTACATTTTTTTTAGAAAATAACTGATCGTGTTGCTGGTGTGACGAGCATCCCGATTGTCTATCAGCGTCACCTGGGAAACGGATCCACAACACCTGCCGATCCTCATCACGGGCCGATCGGCCACGGCTGCTCCCAATCAAGACACGGCTACATAAACAGCTCAGACGAGGGAGAGGTTGAGACATGTCTCCTTACCTGAGAGATACTGACGTTTCTTTTCTTTGTTCCCCGCAGAGAGCAGCTCGTAGCCCGGTCGGCCCTCCAACCTGGAATTCCTCTCACCGAACACAACGCACGCACCCGGAAGACACAGGATTATTCACGTTTGGCACCATTGTTTCACTTTTGCTGCACAACCTTTGAATAAATCCACCCTCCGGGGCTCATTTGCATTACATCCGAGTTGTGTGCTTCTTCACCCCGTTACACTGGATAAGACCCTTCTTCCTCGGCTGGAGCCCTTTAAAGCTGCATTTAAACTGCATTTTGGACGTTCAAACTCAGGGCACCATAGCAGTCCATTATATGGAGAAAAATCCTGAAATGTTTTCCTCAAAAAACATAATTTCTTTACAACTGAAGACAGAAAGACATGAACATCTTGGATGACAAGGGGGTGAGTACATTATCTGTAAATTTTTGTTCTGGAACTGAACGACTTTAACATGCCAATTACTACTTCCTAACTCACAAATACAAATTTTCCAGGAAGACTTAAACCATAGGACAAGTTAAATGCTAAAATGTAATGCTTAGCTTTAGGGCTTTAGAACAAACTCCTATCCCTGTCGAACTGAATGGCTGATGAATCATACTGTTAAAGGGGTCATCGGATGCAAGCTTCACTTTTTCATGTTGATTGAACATTAATGTGTGTTGCCAGTGTATGTACAAATCTACCCTATAATGATAAAAATCCCTGCAGTGGTTTTTAATTAATCTGTAAAAATAATATCCCCTTTTTCAAATCAAGCCGTTCTCAGATGCCTGTCGGTGTGGCGTCACACCCACAGAGGCCGCTCCCACAATAGTTGATTGACATGAGCTCTTACCTCAGACCAGCTGTCACAGTCCAGTAACCTTCCTTGTTTTGATGCCTGAGCAGGGATGTAAGTTAGACAAGAATATCTCCGATTGAGCGATTAAGGTGTTGTGTTGCTGGATGTAATAATGAACATAGTGGTCGTCATTTACTCCCGACATCTGAGCCGCTGAAGATGCAGTAGATTACATTTGTTTGTAAATGGAATGCGCCTCCCGATCTACATATATCCGTCTATGTTCGTGCGAATCATTCGTGATCCAGCTTCACTTACAGCAGAAGTGAGTATAAGGGTTTTTTTGTGAATCTTTGTGATTGCCTTTTCCTTATAACGTAGCAGTTAGGAAGTTTAGCGGCTAAACGCGGCTAAAGTAAACTCCACAGAAAGAAGAGAGGGGCGGGGTGAGCAGAGCTCATTTACATTTAAAGGAACAACCCCTTAGAATGAGATGATTTTTGCAGAGCTCATTTTGACAAGGTAAAAAGGGTGTTGTTTTACAAAACCATTGAGAATTATTAATCAAAGTATATTAGAGACTTTTCATTAAGACCCTAAAGAATTATATCAACTTGTGGAAAATGGGCATCCGATGACCCCTTTAAGTCATTACTGGCACAATCAAGCAATAAGAATAAATCAATGGATCAAGCTACAGTTATTACGTATGCTTGCGCCATTAGACACTGCTTTACTGGAGGATCAGGAAATGTGTTTGCCTGTGTGTTTTGAGTGGAGGTATGTGATGTCTGAAAGGCTTGGGGGTTCTCTCCAGAGATCTCTATTTCTTCCTGTGACTACTAATTAGCGGCAAGCATTGACACAACAGACACATCAAGGCAAAGTCTCTCCATGGGAGTTCAGTAAACATCGTGGTGGTGTGTGTCGGGGCTAGTCAACAAATCTCTGGAGTGCTATAGAGCGAACCGCATTCACTAGATATTCTCAAATGTAATCCTAGAGTACATTGATTACTTCATTATCCTCTTCCCAGCAATTATTCTTTAGTCTTATATCACCTTTACGACATCTTAATGGCAGCCCAAACAGATAAAAACTTTTTGTGCTGACGTATGTGCACGCAACAAACAGCTATTACTGTATGAATCCACATTGCCTGCCAGTCTGTTATCAATAATATGCAAGTCAGGGAGAGTGGAAATCATTTTGGAGGATGCCAGCAACTTCTCCAGCAGGGCAGTAATGAAGAGAGTCAGTGTTGTGCTCTGCCTTTCAATTACTCGATTTCCTCCAATTACATGAGACCCGCTGAAGTATCTCTCAGGCTAATAGTGATGGTGCGCTCTGGTGCCACGATATCCAGACCAGACTAGAACGCTGTGCAGGCAATTCACCAAGAATGAATTGCGCCCGCTGTCTGTGTTGTTTTACAGTCCAATTCACTAAAAGAATTATGCAAATCAGGTAACAGCCCAAACACACAGGCATATTTTAGGGGGGCTGTACAGCATCTCTCCATCGATGTGGTCGTGGTTTCTGAATTGACTGTTTAAAAAGGTGAAATTGCTCTCAACTGAATGCCACGTCTGAATGTATGAGGTTATAAAAGTATGCGTTATTTGATCATTGTTTGGTGAATTGCTGCTGTTATGATCACTAGAAAAAATACAACATATCTATTTTTAACTAACTGGTTTCCTGTTTTTGTTTATTCAATGAAGTAGCAACAGAGCAACAGGAAAACATTACTGACTTTTGTTGACTCTTTATATAAAAGAGACATATTTGGCTCTTTGGAAATACATGCCTCTAGCTATATTTCTGCAAAACTCAAACCGGTTAAAATTACCACTGTAGGCAGTAAAACTCTGACACCCATTTCTTAATGAATAATAACCTTAAATGAGTTCCAGCTTACTGCAAACATTTAATTTTACATTTTATTACCATTCATATTTTTTATTTTATTACCGATAAAATGTTTCAGAAATATGCCGGAGGAGTGCTTTAGCCTTTTTAAGTTATTTTTTTAAGAATATTTTTAAGAATATACTGTTTCAGGTATATTCTTCTAAACGCATTGTTAACAGGAATATACAAGAACTATAAAAGGCGCTTGGTTGACAAATATTGTTTTCCAATCGTATATACTGTGCCTATGTGTGTTTGTGTAGGTGGGTTTGTTTGGAAACAAACCTACACTCAATGTCTAGTTATTTGTCTCCTCGGTTCAGCCCATATAAAGAATTGCTCCAATGATTTCACAATCTGGCTGCCGTTTCACAAAATGTCCTATTCCTTTTGCAGCACAGCCCCTGCGTCCTATTCACACGGCAGAGACAAAGGCATTGCTCACTGTGCATATCCTGTTCGTCATATTTTCAACATCTTGTGTCAGTTGTGATTTGATGCATTCTTAAATACAATGATGTCTCACTGAATTGTAATCAGGAACAGGGCATGAGAGGTGACGATGGATGAAATGATGGTTTATCTGCTGACTGTGGCCTGTTATTAGAGACTGAAGTGAGTGACTTGACAGTCTGACAGATGAATATTATAGAGCAGGCAAGAAATCCATCTTTCTTTCTGTCTCTGTCATGTTTTCCTCTTGTTATTGTCATTTCTCTTGCCTCTCCAGGTCTTTGTTCGTGAAGGAATAGTTTAGCCAAAAAATTTAAGTTGCTAAAAATGTATTCACCCATGGGTTTTAGATGTTAATGAGTTTGTTTTTTCACTTGTTCACCAATGGATCCTCTGCAGTGAATGGGTGCCGTCAGAATGAGAGTCCAAACAGCTGATAAAAACATCACAATAATCCACAAGTAATCCACAACACAGTCTATCAGTTAACATCTTGAGAAATGAAAATCAGAAGATTTGCAAGAAGCAAATCCATTATTAAGATGTTTATTTAAGATGCTAAAATACAAGTCTTCTTTCCATAAATTTGCTTTCTGCAGTGAAAAAGTTGTCTGGTCTGAATCAGGAGAGAAATATGCATAGATAATGCACTGTTTACAAGCAAAATAGTTCAAAAATGTCGGTAGATTTTGATGTGAGAAGAGGAAGCCTGGAGGAATCATTATTTTTTGCAAGCGGAAGTGTTATTATGGAATATGAATAGAAAAGGTTTAGAGTTAAAACTTCATAATGAAGAATTTGTTTATAAACATGCAGATTTGCTCTTCACAAGATGCTAATTGATGGACTGGAGTGGTGTGCGTTACTTGTGGATTATTGTGATGTTTTTATCAGCTGTTTGGACTCTCGTTCTAACGGCACCCATTCACTCCAGAGGATCCATTGGTGAGCGAGTGATATAATGCTACATTTCTCCAAATCTGATGAATAAACAAACACATCTACATCCTGAAATAATGCTAAATTATTAGAGTAAATGTTCAGTAAGTTTTCATGTTTGAAATAAGTATTCTTAAATTAGTAGCTATGTTTAGGGGTTCAAATGCGTAGCGCTGAAACCCAGTTGTAATTGGTAGAATGGTCACGGATGAGCAATTTCCACGTAAAACTGATTGTGCAGACCAAACTGTAAGAGCTCCATCTGAGGTCACAGGTAAAAAAAAATCATGGAGATTGGCCACTTGGTGGTCCTATAAGAGGGAAAAACATAAAAATGGCTATAACTAGGCAACCACACAGTCTTGGTCTAAAGTGCCACAAGTGTCTATGGGGACATTTGTGTATCTCAAAAAAACATGGCCGCCATTGGGTGATGAAGTTTGAGCAACTTTTAGACAAGGTTAACTAAGGCCGATCAGAACAAAACTTGGTGGGCCTGTTTTACTTACAGCCTCAAAGGTTTGTGAGAAATTTGAAAGAAATCGGCCACTGGGGCCCAGTATGCCTTTGCCTCTAGAACCATTGCTGTTAATCAAACCATTTTTTTAAATGATTAAGAAGATGTGAAAAACCTACTTTTGTGAACTAGTCCTAGGTTTTTACTCAGCCTAGAAAAAAACACTGCAGTGCAATTCTCTGGACTATCTAGGTCAATAATTATCAAAAACATGATGAAATATATCCTTTGGGAAGCTATAACGGGGTCCTTTAGAAAAGGGGCCTGTCCAAATATACCCAAAAGCCTATAAAGCCTAAACAAAATCTCAAAACTTCACGAAACCCGCTGAGCTCATGCGACAGGTGATTCTAAACAAGCATGCAGAGTAAATCACCTGAATTTGACAAAAAACAAAAAAGTTGAAAAAAATGTAAAACTAGTTGTACACCAGAGATGTTATAGCTGGGAAGTGTGTTGCAGTTGCGGGTCATCATTTTCATTAGCAGTTCTGCTGCATCCATCATTAGCCAATCCTCCCGCCAGTGCTAATGGCCTGTCTGTGGCACTAGCAAGGATTCAAACAGCTGTAACCTGGCTAACCCAATTACTCACCCAGCCAGGAAGGCTTTGGAAATGCTCTGGGGAGCCTCTCCACTGGCCCTCCCTGCTGGCCATGCGCTCACTTCAGGGGAAGGAGGCATGAGCTGCCACTGTTTGAGCTGCTGTGGTGGTCTGCAGAAAGGAGAGGAATGGAATAATAAATACAACCGTACAAAGCCATTATTTTGTATAGCGGTACTCGAAAGGCACACAGACAGACACTGGAGGAGGGACCCAAGCCATATCTATAGACCAGAATATCACAGAGACCTGGGGAAAAGCTCTTTTTTTAGATTGGGGAGGTAAACAACCACCAAGAAACTCTCAAAAACATGCTAATAACCACATAGATCCTTGTGAAAAAGAAGTGCAAATTGAATGTAATGTTTTCATACACTTATCAGAATGTTTACAATGAAATGAAAATGTATTGTAGTTTAAATTTATTAAAGTTGAACTTAATAGTGCTTTTTGACACACTTAAGTTGCACTTTACATGTTCATGTAGAATTTCATACTTATTATTTCTAAAATATACTAACTTTAAATGTAATATCAATGTAACATTCTTTGCAGTCAAAATTATAATCAAGTACTTTACATGTGCTTTAGCATGTTAGTCAACACAAAAATGAGAGCACTTCTTGTAGACATTATTACACAGATTAATAACAAATTTCTTACTAAAGTGCACGTTTAAAGTGTGTTATGAAACAGTCAATACAATTTTTAAAGTTAAGAAACATAGTGGTGAAAGTGTAAGTGTAATTCTTTTTCATAAGGGACATTTCTGAACCCTTTTCACATACAACTAAATAATTAGCTTCCCTAGTGAAAAATAAATATACTAAAATGTATTTAAAATACATTTAATTTATGCTAAGTATACTACAAACGCATTTACATATTATGTACTTAATAAAAAATACCCTGAAACTGAACTTTTAGTATACTAAACTGGTATATTTAAAGTCTAATTTTGCACTTAATGTTCTTTAATTGTGCGGAAGTAGTGCTGAAGTCCAGTTAAATATATACTTAAAGGGGTCATCGGATGCCCATTTTCCACAAGTTGATATGATTCTTTAGGGTCTTAATGAAAAGTCTATAATATACTTTGGTTAAAAATTCTCAATGGTTGTGTAAAACAACACCCTTTTTACCTTGCTAAAATGAGCTCTGCAAAAATCATCTTTTTGAAAAAAACATTTTAAGGGGTTGTTCCTTTAAATGCAAATTAGCTCTGCTTCCCCTCTCTTCTCGCTGTGGAGTGACAAGCCTGTTTACTTTAGCCGTGTTTAGCGTGAAGCTGGATCACGAATGATTCGCACGATTACTTGAGCGGTCAGTAATTATGTTAATAGACTTGAACTATATGTAGTATAAAATAAATGCATTTTAAATATATTATTTTTTCAATAGGGTTTAGAAGACACTGGAGTTAAACAGATTAATTTTATGCTGCCTTTATGCATTTTTAGGAGCTTCAATGTTTTGGTCACCATTCACTTGCATTGTATGGACTGATCTTCATTTGTGTTCTGTAGAAGAAAAAAGTCATCTGGGATAGCACTGGGATAACATTTTTGTATGAACTTTTCTTTTAACAACTGTATTGCAACTGTCTGGCAACCTCCCACAATACTCTTGTATTGTGATGGTATATTCAGCCTAGGCAAACATCGTTCACATTTTCCTCAAAAAATATAGAAGACTAGTCTGTTGTGTTGCGATTTTTAAGGGTATCATCTTGCAGTTTCTCTGGTAATCATTCCATGATAATGAGCATTGACTTTAATAACTCAAACTGATCTACTGAGACATCTACCTTTCTTTTGGCTCTGTGCAAATAGGCTCTGAGGTTGACATTGTGCCAAGAACTTCAAAGTAGCAATTTACGGCTAGTAGTAAGGTGGAAGCCATTATTAAAGCCACAGAACTGGACCTAGCACTCAAAGTGCTATTTTTTCCTGTCATTTAGGCATCATTTATGCTTTGTGTAGACAAACAAGAAGCATTGTGAATTCATTGTGAATTCATTGTGAATCTTCATTGTGAATCTTCTCATCCTGTGCTTTTTTTTGTATGTGCACGCTGCTCTTTTTTTCTCGCTGCCCAGTACCAGTAAATTACTATGACTGTCTCTCTCCCTCAAGCCTTGTGATCTAATCCTGTGTTCAGGCAATCCAATTTCTCTCCAGCGGTGGGCATCGATGCTCAGCAGTAATACAATTCCCCAAAATCACTGGCAACATGCAGGCCCTGAAAAGCATTTTCAGAGACAAAGGAAGACAAAGGAAAACAAAGGAAACGGGGAGTCACTGACTTATAGTGGGAGCAGAATTAAGGAAGGAGCACCTGGAGCCCTTGATAGACCCTCTTACACCCTGCAGGAAAACACTTTTAGCAGACAAACGTGTCAGCCACTTCACAGTCAAAAATGCTGCTTTTTACATGTGCTGAAATATTAAGGCTGCAGTATATTGCAGGTTGAGAAACAGCATTTGGGCCTGTGGGATCAGTTTCATATATCGCATATATACTGATGCGCAACAGCAATCACCCACTATTTTCTTCAGAGATGTTAAAAGATTCTTAAATAAGACGTCTTGAGCCAAAAAACAGCTCCAAGATTAATCACAACAAAATCTGAGCTTTTTCAAAAGCTTTTAAGCAAGAGGTGTATATAATAATGAAGTTTTTATTATTATTATTATTATTATTATCTTTTATGATAGCTGTTGCTGTTTATTAAATAATTTTATTCAATAAATAATATTTTTTGAAAATGAAAATGAAAACATACTATGACAAAGATAACGCTTTCCTCAGCGGACGTTCAAACTAATGTTTTATTGTGAATATGAGATTGAGTTGAAGAGTGAGTGCTGTATGAGATGCAGGTAATCACACAGGTAATCACAAATGAGGACATTCAAAATAATGTTTTATTAACATGAGACAGAGCTGAAGAATGAATGCTGAGATGTAGGTAATCACATCAGAGGTGTCACGCTCAGTTCCTGGAGGGCTGCAGCCCTGCAGAGTTTAGTTCCAACACAGAAACCATGTAGTTTTCAAATAAGCCTGAAGGACCTGATTAGCTGGATCAGGTGCATTTAATTAGGGTTGAATCTCTAGGAACTGAGTTTGACACCTCTGCCATACATAATACGGTGAGCTTTTAACACAGTAATACAATAAGAATTTAATGACGCAACTCAACGTTCCTTCATTACTAGTTCTTCAAATTAATTACAGAGGCTTGGGTTCAGCTGTTAAAGGGGTCATCGGATGCCGATTTTCCACAAGTTGATATGATTCTTTAGGGTCTTAATGAAAAGTCTCTAATATACTTTGGTTAAAAATTCTCAGTGGTTTTGTAAAACAACACCCTTTTTACCTTGTCAAAATGAGCTCTGCAAAAATCATCTCATTCTAAGAGGTTGTTCGTTTAAATGTAAATGAGCTCTGCTCACCCCGCCCCTCTCTTCTCTCGTGGAATGACGATCTTACTTTAGCCACATTTAGCCACGTTTAGCCGCTAAACTTCCTAACTACCACGTTATAAGGAAAAGGCAATCGCAAAGATTCATAAAAAACGCTTATACACACTTCTGCTGTAAGTGAAGCTGGATCATGAATGATTCGCGCGGTTATATATGGATATATGTACGGATATATGTAGATCGGGAGGCGCATTCCATTCACAAACAAATGTAATCTACTGCATCTTCAGCGGCTCAGATGTCAGGAGTAAATGACGACCACTATGTCCATTATTACATCCAGCAACACAACACCTCAATCGCTCAATCAGAGATATTCTTGTCTAACTTACATCCCTGCTTCGTCATCGAAACAAGGAAGGTTACTGGACTGTGACAGCTGGTCTGAGGTAAGAGCTCATGTCAATCCACTATCGTGGGAGCGGCCTCTGTCGGTGTGACGCCACAAGGACAGGCATCTGAGAACGGCTCGATTTGAAAAAGGGGATATTATTTTTACAGATTAATTAAAAACCACTGCATGGATTTTTATCATTATAGGGTAGATTTTTACATACACTGGCAACACACATTAATGTTCAAACAACATGAAAAAGTGAAGTTTGCATCCAATGACCCCTTTAAACTGTCAATTTGAGATTTGAATCCGTGGCGGAAGAAAGTAATTCTGCATACAAAATATTATTTAAGACACTGTTATTGTTTCTTATTTATTTACATACCTGTGCTGTCAAACTGTTGTATAAACACAATATCACTTTCGTAGTCGTGTAATATTCCTCTATATCAGCATGATTATCTACGTCTGAATCACATCCATGCTGATATAGGGCAATATCACACAGCTGCTCGTGTGATACTGCTCATATATAAATGAGCACAGAAAGTTCATTGACAGCCTCCATGGTCCTGTCAGGGAACATTCACAGAGCAGATGCCACTGCCTCAGGGAAAGCTGTAATGGATGCCACCATGCCAGAAAGAGATGGGGTATTGTGTGTTGTCCAAACGCACCATTACAAGTGTAGCCAACGGTGGCAAGACCAACAGGACGAACAGACTCGGGATCACAATGGCTATGGCTTGGTAAGTTCAGTGGTGGACTGAGCTCTGCATCCACCAGAGCTTGGGACATACAACAGACTTCAAGTTCATTAGGAGCTCTGTGTAAATAACTAAAAGAATAACACGCAATTTTCAGATTATCAGAAAGTTTGCAACATAAAGCAGCATAACTGACTGTTTTTGAACAACTAAAATAATTCCAGAAGCCTGGTATGTATGGTTGCTATAAAACCTTTATTATAGTTTACATCTACTTCATTAGACAATTGTAGTGTGCATTCTTTCACACTCTTTTTCTGACACTTTAGTCAAACCTGTGCTAAACACCTATAAGAACTCAAAGCTCATTCTGAAACAAATAAAACCCTAAAAGCCCAATAAAACGGACTTTCTCATTTCCTTGCAGTTAGAAGACAGTGAAAATTTCCTGCCATTGGCAAGTGTTAGATGGAGAAATATTAATGTGTAAAGTCTTTGTACTTAATTGGTTGTGTTTTTGCAGCAGATTAGGATCATGCTGTAACACATTAGCGGTCATATGGTGGGAACATCTTGATGGGTCATCCTCCACTGCTCTGGGTGTGAAATGACACCACATGTGTCTGCTTGTTTCGAGCTGTCTCTATCCTCACTGCCATTAAACTGCCATTAAAAGAACGCTTGTCTAATACACATTTTTTCCTGTTTTAAATGCATGTACGTTAACATTTAGTCCTACATTTTAGGAAGTGACAAACAAATAAAGATTTATACGGACAGAAACATTATATAGCATGTGTACAATTTTTCACACAAACTGTATTTCCTAATTTACCAGTTTTACCAGTTAAAACAATGATAAAAGTATAGTCAGTGTAAATGGATATATACAACTCTGGCAATCTTCCAAACCTTGTTTCATCTTTGTCCAGTGTCTGAATTATTTCTTTGCAGATGTTAAATGTCTTGTGTGGGAAACTTCTGTAGCATAAAGACAACAGCTTTGCTGCATATTTCATTCGTTTTGACGATAACAGTTTTTCTGCTTGCAGACATTTATTAGTCATTCACAGAGACATTAGGAGAATTAAGATGATTTTTCACATTTCTGCTCTGAGGCTTCTTTAGAGTTCTGTGCAGTATCGTGTTATTTACCATAAAACATTTTGCACACGGAATAAGAACTATTCATGCACACCCACAAAATGTGATTTTTTATTAAAATATGCAAAATGTGCAAGTGTTATGAAACATACCTGCCTACCTTTACCTCAGTCATGATCACCCACACCAGGGACACTTTCACAGAAATTGCTGTTACACAACATGAACTATTATAAGGCTCTGATAATGAATGTCAAATCTGTGGATTTTATGTTATTCTACTGTCAAGCAATTTAACACCCAAACACATCACCCTGAAGCTGAACCATTCATGATGTAAGACCGCAATATTGAGTGTAATGGCGTCTGTGGCATTTGAATAAATAAACTGTTATGCCACCAGTCTGAATGATTTGCAAGCATATGTGGAATAAAATGACTAGGTTTCTTTTTTTTTTTTTAAGAGCTCACAATTGACAAATTGGTAAAAAATATATATTTTGTGTGTGTGTATGAAACAAAACTCACTCTCGAAATTGCAATGACCCACCACTATTTTCAATGGAAAGGAGCTAAAAGCTGAACGAGTAGTTGCGTTGATGTTGATGTATGTTGAAGTTGTTTTAGTTGTCTCCTGTGTGCCATTGGATTTATAATTAAAGATCTATTTAGGATTTCTCCAACAGGGGGGATGATCATTGGCAGAATATGTGGAGGAGTTCCTGAGCGTATTCAACCAGGTGAGATGGAGCGATTCAATGATCAGTGCATGTTTCCGGATGGGACTAAAAGATGTTAATTTGTTCTGAGTTCTGACTGACAATTGCTGTAGACCCATAGCGGATTTTATGTCCTTGATCTAAGTAATTCGGAGTGTTTTGTTGATGTGGAGGATCCTAATCCTCCTCCCACCTGGAAGCATGTGGTCTGTCTCACCACAAGCCAGTACCCTCCACATGTGTCCAATAAGCTTGTTCCCTCTGTTCTTCCTGTGCTTCCCCAAGTCCTCCAAAGCTCCTCCCTCAGCCCAGAAAAGATGGCGGCCTCGCCCGAGTCCCGGCCAAGATGGAGTTTGTGGCCCTACTGGACATGATGCTCCCTCTGGTTTAGTTGTCTCCTGTGTTCCATTGGATTTATAATTAAAGATTATTTTGGATTTCTCCAACGCCGTGTGCTTCCAAGTCTACACGTGACATTGATAAAGCTATTCTCATTTAGATATTTTTCTGTTGTCAGACAACAGAAACCAAAACCTTGTGCTCATAGTGATTTTAGTTTTTTTTTTTTTTTTTTGGTTTCCATCATTTTATTGTTCATCAGGCAAATTCAATTCTAGCAATAACCTTTCCAATTAAACATTTTGATTTGATATCAATTAACAAGGTCTGTCTGAATGTGGTAGTTTGCTTTCATTGAACAAAAAAATATCTAATTTGTGATATGCAAATTAATTTATATGTGAATTATAACACCCTATTTTGTCTATAACGTTTGATATGAAATCTTAAATCCTGTGGATCGCTTGTGGTAATGAAGTGAACTGAGCAGTTTGTATTTCCAAGCAGGCAATTATGCATTAATTATGCATTGCTGAAAACTATCTAAAAGAAGAAATGCTGATTAGGTGTTCGTAAAATTAACTTACTTGTAATTAAAACCAATTACAGACAAAAGCCTCTCCACAAAAGTGAATCAAGCACTTGTTCGGAAATTACAGATGCAGACGTCTAATTCACTGCATGGAAAATAACTCAAAGTGTGGAAATATTACTTGACAGTCAAATCTTCAGTCACATATTTAATCATATTAACAAAACACTGACTGCAGATGTGTATCAGTATATTACGTAATAAAGCTGTGCAGGACTAGAGATGTGTCATTATATCTAAATTTCGGTCACACTTTAGTCTTGGGACCAGTTCTTACTATTAATCAGTGTTGGGGAAAGTTACTTTTAAAAGTAATGCATTCCAATTTTGCGTTACTCCCTGAAAAAGTAACTAATTACGTTACTTAGTTACTTTTTATGGAAAGTAATGTGTTACGTTACTTTTGCGTTACTTTTTTAATCTGGGCAGGACTTGCTGCTTTGTTTTAATATAAAACAATTCTAATGTAAAAGCCCTTTTACACCAAAAGTGAAATGAATTCACCTCAGGCTGAAAGAAAAGTACATTTATGCAGGAGATCACTCTTCAGCTATAAAAAAAAAATGAAGCACAAATATTAGTTTATCTACAGTAATTTTTGCTTATTAGTATGGTTGTATTGCATCATCAAAGGTCAGCAGCAAAGACACTGGTTAATAAAATGGGATTAAATACATAAAGCAAAACATTTGTTTTATTTAACATAATTATTACAGGGTTGTGTCATATTCTGAGTTTGCATTTTACTGTTTTTATTCATTTTGAGGAATAAAGAATCTGTTTTTTTGTGAGTGAGATGAATTAATGCATGTTCACATTTAGTCTAGAATACAGTAACATCATGTTTACTCCCAACTTCCAGACAGGAGACTTGTCAATCAATAAATGCGGAAAAAGTAACTGGCGTTGCTTATTTGAAAAAGTAACTCAGATATTTTCTTAGAAATTCAAAAGTATAATGTGTTACTTTACTAGTTACTTGAAAAAAGTAATATTATTACGTAACTTGCGTTACTTGTAATGCGTTACCCCCAAAACTGCTATTAATAACCATGAAATATTACTTTTGCCCTCAATAAAGTCTTAAATTGCTGCTTATTAATTGTTAGTAAGGTAGTTGTTAAGTTTAGGTATGGGGTGGATTAAGGAATCAAAATTATGATCATGCAGAATAAGGCATTAATATGTGCCAGATAATATGCTAGTGATATGCATACTAATAAGCAACTAGTTAATAGTGAGAACTGGTCTCTAAACTAAAGTGTTACCAAAGTTTTAAGGTTTTTGAAGATAAGCATTGGCACTTTTTTGCACATTGTAAACTAAACACTGTACAGGTAATTGCATTGCTATGAGTAAAATTTGTGTAAATTTGTAAACTGTCGTGAAAGCAATGCAAATAATTGCTCTGAAATATTTCTTTAAGGCAACACATCCCAGGTGAATATGTTTTTTTTTTAAAAATGCAACTAATAGATATAACCATACTTTGATAATTATAATATTATGTTTAAATACATGCACATTTATGCATTATCTAATTAAATATGCATAAATTGTAATCTAACAGAAATATGAAAATTGGATGAAGCCATATTGACATATTAAAGACATGATTACATGCTTTTAAGAGGGGATTTTGAAGAAAAAATAAAAGCCAAAAAAAAAAAAACACCAGGAATAAAATCATTTTTGTCAAATGATATAGGAACAACCCACAATGTAAAAACAAGAAAGGAATAGAATGAAAATGTCCTTTAATTATATGTATTGCAATTCAAATTTACAAAAGCAAATAGTTAATATGTAATAGTTTGTTTTTCTTTCTATTAGTATGAAATAATGTTATGAAAAGCCAAATAGCCAAAATCTCACAATTGACCAATGCATGAAATAACCATGTTTGTGCCTGTACTATTTTGCATTAAGCCAAAGATTTATGATGTTTTAAATATTAAAAAAAAAAAAGTCTTGATTTTAAGATGGAATATGGCCATAATAACATGTTATTTGAAATTCAGGCCATCCTCAGTACAACTCAGCACATTGAGGCTTTGTCATGTTTTAATGACCTGGATTGGTTTGACTCAGCGATGTAGTGAAGTCCTTAGTGTCTGCTTCACATACCGAACACGCACACACACACCTCGTTCTTCATCACCCTTCCTCTGCCTCATATCCATGACTACTCCGTCTCATTTACTGTCTCTCTCCATCTGTCTCGTTCTTTCTGGCCC
This sequence comes from Labeo catla, assembly GCA_012976165.1. NCBI lineage: Eukaryota > Metazoa > Chordata > Actinopteri > Cypriniformes > Cyprinidae > Labeo > Labeo catla. The sequence continues at coordinate 257,020 of VONZ01000067.1, forward strand.
TGCACATTTTGCTGATGCTGCTTTTATGTCTTGCAAGATGTTTGGGTGGAGCGTTTCTCCTGCTATCAGTGCTCATTAATGGCTCTCAGAAGAACCGCTGCAGACACCGTTTCCATTGATTAAAATTTCATCCTCTTGTAATGTAAATCATCACAGACAACCACATCCCAACATGTGGGTGAAAACGCTAATCAGTGCCGACATCTGCGTTCTCCTCACTACAGCAATGCAAAAGGGCTAAAAGTGGGAAATTAATCACCATGCATTTATCATGAAGATTTTGGCACTTTTCCATCTGTATTTTATTCTTCTTAGATGCATGTATTTTTTTTTTTTTTGAGATAGCAAGGAAAAACTCTCATACACAAGGCTGAGTGCTAATTTGGTCTGTTTCTATGGAAATGAGCAGCACTGTCTTGAGAGCAGGAGTAGGCTGTACAATAAAGATGTCTAGTTTTGAGGCCAGACAGTTCAGAATTGTTCACCAAAGTGTAAAGACTCTACAATAAAGAAATGCTTGTTATATGTGAGAAAAACAAAGAGGTGCTCATTACAGTCAAACAAGTCTTAAGCTTGTTTACTGCACTTTAAAGAATACTCTTTGCAATCCAAAACAAAATGGTCAAAAGTCATTGACAAATCTTTAAAAACAAAGTAGATAAATTCCATTGCACATGTAAAAAATAAACTGTTGACAAATAATCAAGACGATGCATTTTTGAGTTTTCCCTTTAATTATCCCTTTAATAATCAGACTTTATTTAGTCTGATTGACTTTTCTTCAAATTCACAGACTTACTTTCAACAATATGGAGACCAGCCTTACACTTTCGGTAAGTACTGTAAATGATATATTCATACAAATAATAGTATTCACCCTAAAGAATAGGAAAAAGGGGGAAAAAACTGTAGTTTAAAACCCAAAGTTGTTGAAATGAACTTTGGGTTTAAAATGTGAATGTGAAACTCTGGAGTATAAAAAGTGAATGTGAAACTTGAATGCAATGCAAGTCACTTCAAATAAAAGCATATCGCAAATGCATACATATAACAGCTCTAAAAATTTCATGTGATGCAACCATCAAGTAAAAAATTATAGCATTTTTCATCAAACCCTGAAGTGAAGTCAAATTTTAATCACTATTTTATAAAAGGTTTGTTAACACTTTACAATAAGGTTTCATTAGTTAACATTAGATAACTATATTAGTTAAAATTATCTAAAAATTAACAATACTTCCACAGCATTTATTTATCTTAGTTAATGTTAATTTCAGCATTTACTAATACATTATTAAAATCAAGTTGTGTTTGTTAACATTAGTTAATGCACTGTGAATATGAACAAACAATGAACGACTGTATTTTTATAAATTAAGCATATAGCGTTAGTTCTGGCAGGTCACGTGAGTCAAGCTCGCATCAGCTGACTCTCAGCTGATCACATCTACCTATAGGAATACGACACCTATCATGGCATTCCTATATAAGCTCTATTCAGTATTATTCGGCCGCTTTGTCGCTTGCTCAGGAGCAAAGCAGATCAGCAGTCAGTGATTTCGTTCTCTGTGAGCGTTCAATCAGGATTTTGCAACAGGGGTTCGTTTCCCACAGAGTTTCTCACTAGATTCGAGTTCTTGAACTCGCACGCGAATTCACCGTGTTGATTGTTATAAGTTGATGGACTCGGAAGTGACCTGAGCAAGCACTGCTTCTCGCAACGACACATCCTGATGTAAACACTTTGCCCGCGATGGCCGCAATTTTCGCTGAGTTCTGCTAATGTGCCTGCATCACAACATCTGCTTTCCCCACTAGAAGCAAGATATCAAGGAGGGTTACAAGCATCCACGTAACAATGCCCCAGTCTCTGTTATTCCAAAAGGACATGCTTCTTTCAGATACCATCAGTTGTTTTGGGGGGTTCTGGCCTGTCGTTTGTGTTGGGGGTGGGTTATTACTGCTGCTCGCCCTGCTCATTCATGACATGCTGCATGGATGGGCAGGGAGTTTTTTGCCCAGAACAGAACCATGCCGTCAAACCAAACTGTATGCTAACTGTTTATCATTTTGACGACAGTGGTCCTGACAGAACTAACGTTAACAAAGATTAATAAAGACTGTAATAAATGTATTGTTCATTGTTTGTTCATTACAGCTATAATACATTTACTAATGTTAACAAATGACACCTTATTGTAAAGTGTTACCAAATGTTTTTAAACATATTTTTCATGATAAAAAGTACTGTTTTACAAATATCATTGGGGCTTTGGGAAGTTGCACCACATGACATTTTACAACCAATTTGTCAAAAAAAAAGGGGGGGGGGTGTCAAATTATTACATTTTTAAGGGACTTATTAATTTTCAGACAGTCATAAGGGTTTTGTTTGTTCTGCATGGTTTGTATGTTGGTTGCACCAAATGACTTTGGATCAAAATTGGATCAAAAAGTTGATGTTGTTTTTGGAGAAATAATAGCAAAAGACTATGCCAAACTACCTAAAGTTTTATTCTCTAAAACTTCTAAAACATTCTTTTATTACGAAGGATGTAATAAACATTTTTACTTTTTTTTTTTTTTCAGATTCAACCTGATGTCTGTTTTTTTAAATGGGTTTTTGGTGAAATGCCTCAAATAAGGTGTAACAAAAGCTAAAGATGTTTTCATACTTTATTCTATGACACAAAATACACCAGTAATACCCTCTGTGATTTTTTTAAAGCTTTCATTTGCCATGATTGCTAACAAGCGTCTAAATGGGACTACAGAGATTGTTCTCATTTTGTGTTTATAATTATGCTCAAACTAAAACTTTTAGTAAAAATATGTTTGTTTTTTTTTTCTTTTTTTTTTAATTGAGACAGAAAGGGTTTAATGAAAGTTTAATGGTCTGAAGCTGAAGTCATGCCACTGTGGTTTAGATGGTTTATAGCCTATGTTTAGCTTTTTACTTTTTAATTACATTTAGGCTTCAGAATTTATAAAAGTTGTGTTCATTTGTGAAGATTATCATGACAAACAAAACTTCATAAACTTTTGTTGGCCACATGGCTTATTTTCTGCACTAATTCAAAGGCCAGTGGAAAAATCCCTTGGGGTTTTTGCTAAAGGAACCAGGCTGATGCCAACTGATGGGTTGGCCTACAAAATATGTCATCACCGCAGCGCTCTGTTACATAAATATAAAGTATTCCAGATACACCCACACCTACAATGTAAGTCAAATAAACTGTGGTTGTAGCTTTATGTGTCAGTGAGATGGTGTCTTCCTCTCTAAGTAGGAGTTTTTTGGCCAGAATAAGCTGCAATGTGGACCTGACATCATGCCACTGGTCAGAAGTCTGTCCGCACCAGATTGTCCATCGTGTGACATATCTGTTCAAATCACTGCTTGACAAGCATCCCCTTCAAGCTCACTAAAATCCTCTAAGGGCTTTTATTGGAATTCTGCGATTTAGAGCAGCGCTCCGGGATTCGGTTTAAATTGTATCTGAAAGTGCTTGGCTTGTTTCTTCCAATCTCCGTCCCCAGACAGATAAAATAACCAGCCCTCTGCAGAAGAAAGGAGAAGAGACATTTGCTTCTTTTGGTGCTCTCATTGTAATTATCATTGAAATTGAATTCTGCTGTTTTCTGAGATACCCAGTTGCAGTTGAAAGCTGAATGGGTGTCCGCATATAATAGAATTTCATCTTTCAGGCTATTGATGAAGATTAATAATCACCGTAGGATGACACCACATTGCTAGTAAACCCCTCATAATTCTTAATTAATGGCTGATTTAATGGGAAAGGTATTTTGAAAGGCGATATATATTAATAAACAGACACCCCCCGTGGGCGATCTTTTTAATTACAGTCATTTAATTAAACTCATTAAAATTATTTCCTATGTATGGATAAAGTCGGTCTCAACAAAAAATAAAATTCATAAAATTAAACTTATTGTCACATATTCTTTTACAACCAGTTTATTCAAGAAGAGAACAGGTGCATGAGAGAAACTAGTCATTTCTTCACTAATAAGGAATGTTAATGGTATTCTAATGGCGTTTCTATAATAATTTGGAACCAATTCTAAAGTATTCCAACGGAATCAACTGAGAATCCCACAAGAATCGGTTTCTACACTCTAAAAAATGTTGGGTTGTTTTTTTAACCCAACTGCTGGGTTAAGCCTGTTGGGTCATTTAGTTGGGTTGTTTTTGTGTTGGGTTGTTTTTGTGTAACCCAACATTGGGTTACTGATTTTATCCAATCAAGTGACAGTTAAGAGAGTAAGCCACTCCCCCTACTCGATGAGCCAAGCGCTATAGTAAAAAGCAACCTATAGAATCTACTCAATATAATGGGGTAAACTGATGTAACAATTTGCACTCAGTTTGTTTGGGTAGATTCTATCCTATATGTCTGAGTAAAGAATACCTGAATTTATCAGCTAAGACAAACTAAAAAAAAAGGAGGTTAAGTCTACACAGCAAAAAGCCCAGTGTTAAATGAACTCTCCCGGGAGTTTGAGTCCATACTCAAGAGTGTTAAAATGAACACTGAAGCAGTGTTAGAGTTAATGAGGTAATTAAGTGGTTCATTGAGTGATGATTGACCATTATTAAAGACGCCTGATGTTAATAAGCAGAATCACCAAATGAGAAAATCTAATGTTGTAAGTCACCATTATAGTGGTGAGTGTTAGCATTAGTTTAGCTCTTTACCAGTAACTTCTTAATATTAGATTTTGTTTGGGTGTTGTAATTGAGTTATAACAGTCAGACAAACCAGAAGAAATGAGATTTTGTGGTTTTGATTATGCTTTGACAAAGTCATGAAGTAGCGATCAAAATAAGTGAGTTGTATTTTGTTTATGTTGGTTTAATCAGACAGGTGTTTCTGAAATTTATTTGACTGGAAAAAATATAAACATTTTTTAGATTTAGACACACAGACATCAACAATCAGCATGAGAATCACAACAATGGTGACCAACAAAAACTTATGTTGTAGCCAATCAAAACTCATCCATATCTCCCATCATGCATTGTGGCATGAATAAATTATGAGCTGATGATTTCCCTCATGTTTAGAGTTGATCTGTTTCTGAATATGCTGTTTGTCACCATTTTTGAGATTCATATGCTGATTCATGATGTCTGTGTGTGCCTAAAAGAACAGCTTTTGAAATTTTTTTTTGATCGGAGGAGCTTGTAAAAAGTCCATTTAAAATGTAAACAAAAATTCAGGCTTTATCATTTTTTTTTTCTGCTGTGAAACCACAAGGCGTTGTAATAAATAAAGGATATAAAACTCTAAATGATTTCAGTGGCTCAAATTAAGTTTATTTTAAAACAGAATTATCACCACTGCATGACTTTTGCTCTTTGGCTTGTCTGGCTAGTTTAACTAAACAATTGAACAAAAGTTAATGTTAAAAAGCTACGGGTCAAGAGCCCAACTAATGCTAACACTGACCACTATAATGGTGACGTAAACATTTTGGTGTCTTTGGTGTCAATCACTTAATTACCTCATTAACTTGTTAACACTCAAATAAACTCTCGCGAGAGTTCATTTAACACTGGGCTTTTTGCTGTGTAGACTTTATCTACTTTTTTTTTAGTTTGTCATAGCTGTTAAATTCAGGTATATAAACAAATATATAGACAAACGGAGTGCAAATTGTTACATCAGTTTACCCCATTATATTGAGTAGATTCTATAGGTTGCTTTTTACAGTGTACCTTCTCTTTGATTATTGTTTATTTTCTTTATTAAATATTTCAGGTTTGTTTTCAACCAGCAACGTAGTATTTTTTTGTCAATAGTCTAGGTAAATAAAACAACCCAAAGTGTTGGGTCAAAGATTTAACCCAACAAGTTGGGTTAAAATAACCCAACGCTGGGTTTGTCCATATTTGACCCAGCGTTGGGTTACCAAAATAACCCAATTTGGGTTATTTTAACCCAGCGTTTTTTTTAGAGTGTAGCGCTTGGCTCGTCGAGTAGGGGGAGTGGCTTACTCTCTTAACTGTCACTTGATTGGATAAAATCAGTAACCCAATGTTGGGTTACACAAAAACAACCCAACACAAAAACAACCCAACTAAATGACCCAACAGGCTTAACCCAGCAGTTGGGTTAAAAAAACAACCCAACATTTTTTAGAGTGTACCTTCTCTTTGATTATTGTTTATTTTCTTTATTAAATATTTCAGGTTTGTTTTCAACCAGCAACGTAGTTTTTTTTTTTTGTCAATAGTCTAGGTAAATAAAACAACCCAAAGTGTTGAGTCAAAGATTTAACCCAACAAGTTGGGTTAAAATAACCCAACGCTGGGTTTGTCCATATTTGACCCAGCGTTGGGTTACCAAAATAACCCAATTTGGGTTATTTTAACCCAGCGTTTTTTTAGAGTGTATTTGTCAGAATTCCAGTATATCCAATAGAATCTTAATTGCCGCTTAGAGGAAGGAATTTCCATTAGCAAACCTGTACGATCCTGTAGGCTTTTATGACTTGAAGGAAGTTCATGTCCTCGTGGGTTTTATCATACGAATTCCAGAGGAGCACTGGATATACCACTTTTTAATAATTGCTTCCTGGGAGTTTTCTGATTTTATGAGAAGCAATCATCTCCCTTACGTCTTTCTGCGGTCGAGAGGCAGCCGGGTGTTGAGGCCTAAAGATAAATGCTGGCTTTTCAAGTGCTTCCTCAACCTTCAAACGCCCCCTTATTCCACTTTGTTCATTCTTAACAGCTTTCACAGACAGACGTGGTGAGCTATTTCTTTAATCTTGTGTCTGGGTGTTTCTTTAAGTATGGACACTTTGGCCATGTGAAAGTAAACTCTCTTAAAACACATTTTTCATACAATTTTTTTTGAAATAGTACGGTATTTAAACATTTTTTTTTTCCTATTTTTGCACTGAAATGTGGGGAACATAAATGCCTTTTATTAGAATAGTATATTAAAAAGTACAATTTTAATATAACATTATAACTGAGTGCAACATTTACTTTTGCCCCTCAGCCACCAGATTTTTTTGGCCCTTAATAGTATAAAGCTTGGAGTCCTCTGGTTTAAATGATTAAGGTTTTAAACATGCAATAATTCATATTTTTATGGATTTTTTTTTTTAAATAGTTTAAGACTGAAAGTTTGGCTTTGATGGGGAAATCAGAAAACTTCTAAATTTAATGCAAACTTAGGTATAGACAGCACTCTGCGCAAGTGTTGCCAAGTCTACTGTTTTTCTGCGAAACTGGGCTACTTTTTAACTGTTGGGTTGTTTTTCAACTCTGTGGGTTGAAGCAACCCCACTAACGCTATATTTACCCTCCGGAATGCAATTGGGCTAGTTTTGATAAGCAATAGGAAGGATTTTATTGTGAAAACCTGGCAACCCTATTCGTTTTTTGTTTGTTTTTGCGCACATCTGGTCACATTGGAAATCTGATATTGGCCATATTTAAAATAAAAAATGTGAATAGCTGCACAAAAATCAGCTATGGGCAAAAATACAGCACTAAGGCTCACAGTGTGAAGGTAGCCATGTTACACCTGTGTTTGCTTTATTTTTTAACATTATTAATCCTTGGTAATTATTTGGTAGCATTTATTGGTTATCAGCCATAAAATTAAAATAATTACTGGCTTATCAATATCAGCCAAAATTTTAATACTGCTACTTCCCTAATCAAAGCTATTACTGGCAGGCAGAAATTATAATTATAATTAATTGTATAAAACATATAAAATACATAATAACTTGTACTGAAAGCACAGATCAGACTTTTCATTATATAGCTGACTCTTGACTTGCTTGTTATGCCTTTGTTCTTTGGTTCGTGTCAACTTCCTCATGACAGCTAGCCCAGGTCTTCCCTACATGTAAAAGCAATGGTAAGAAACTCATGTGAAACCTTTAAATCTGTATACAGTGTAAAGCAATAACCCGCTGCACAATAAGTCAAAGAGATCTAAATTTAGCCCCAGCAGGATCAATGCAGGTGCCTGAGGAAGCAGATCTGGCGCTCATCTCTGTGGACAGACATTCAGCATCTCTCAGCACTAACTGCTTTTGTTTCATGTCATTGCTGAAGAGAAAAGGCAAGGTTACAGTAGATGGTAAGCTGCAACTATTTAGCGTTTGGGTTATTAAATGCTAAAAGTAAATGCATTGGTTGCTTAATTAGCTCTAATGCAGAGCCAGCCACATACAGGCCTCTCTGAACTGAGCTCAGTTCGCAAACTATTCCCAGTGCAACAGAGAGAGGAAAACACCAATACTGTTGACACTGACAGATTGCCACAGTAGTCAGGAGACATGCTGCCTTGTCTTGCTGGGTAATTATGCCTTCTCTCATTTAGTTTCCCTCTAGCAAGACCAAATGTGTTTGGGAGAGAAGCATATCAAGCAACATCAGTCACGACTGTCAGAACTAAGGGACGGTTTCATCATATCACGCTAGCTGTGGTTATATCATCGCTTCAGGGATCATTGATTTCAACATTTTTCATGTTAATCATTTATCCTGTGGTCATATGTGGTGTTTTTTGACGCACATTTATCAATAATTACAAATGTTTTGATCAACTCTGGGGAATCATTTTATGTCTTTTGTCAGGCTGGAAGTTTTCTCCACTTCACTTTCGTATGCAATGATTGGCGCAAGCATCTGAAGCAGTTCTAATCAACTTAAATCAAATGCCCATTAATTAAAGTAATAAATCGCAATTTATGGAATTTAGCTATGAATAAAAGCTTTCATTTATTTACTTACTTAGTTACTTACTTTTTTTAAACAATTTAATATTCAGTAAGAATGCATTAAAATAAAATAAAAAACACTGCTATTTTAAACTTTCTAATAATTTTAGGCCCCTGTAAATTAAATGTCATGGTTTCCACAAAATTATTAAGCAGCACAACTGATAATAATAAGAAATGTTTATTTAGAGGCAAATCAGCATATTAGAATTTTGGGGTGGCATTTTACTGGAATACGTTACATTTTAAAATATATTCAAAATATATAGAACTGTTATTTTAAATGAGCAATATCACACAAGTAGACATGAGATATGACCGGTCTCCTGAGGAGAGGCGCGCTCGGCATTTTAACAGCGGCGGTGATGAGGCTTCATTCACATCAGGTGTGCCTCATCACACGCCGCCAGACCTGGATATATATATATATATATATATATATACACCCCCTCTAATATTTAACAAATTCAGCAGTTACTCTTTACTTAGAAGACATGTTGGAGTTCTTTGGAGATATAATGTTCCAACAAGCCTGCTTGAGCAATTACCAAAGAAGAATTATTCAGCAAAATAAGATTTTCTTATTGAAGTGATAAAATGTTGTGTTGCAAAAATTAGCACACCCTTCTGAAAGTTACTAAATAAAACTAAATACATTAAAAAAAAATGTAGGTTGTCACTGAACAATGAAACCATGAATTACCTACTGTAGCCAAACCACAATAAACTCATTTTACCACTTCCAAGGCCCATATTTACAAAATATAGACTTCTGGGAATCCATACTTGTCAAGTCAATCATTTCAGATCCAAAAGCATCCAAAATGTTCTGGTGTTGCTAGAGGAGGAGTACAGTGAGAAGTGCCTGGTACCCACAGTGACGTTCAGTGATAGTAAAGCTCTTCCATATGATGTATGAGTGCTGAAGGTGTGAGGGAGTTGTACTTTATCAATGCTGTCATGAATTCACACACCACTGTGTGATATAATACAAAAACCTGAAACAGAAGATGCTACCCTCTCTTTTTTCCCTGCATTGTTGGGCATTTTTTCAACATAACAATGAAGATATTCATTCTTTCCCCCAAGGTGAAAATCCTTCAGTGGACATGTATTTCACTCAATCTTAACACTCTTGAGAGGCTGTGGGGGATTCTGTAGAGACGAGCTGAGCAAAACTTCCCATTAAAGGCCAGGGCATTTAAGGAGGTCGTCCTTAAGGAGTTAAACAGGACTGATGTGAAAATATGTCATGGACTTGTACACTCAGTGCCAAGAAGGGTCAGAGCAGTATACTTAAAGTTCTAAAGGACATACTAAGTACATACTAAGTATATTTGCTGAATTAAATCTGGGGTGTACTCATTTCTGCAATCCTTCATTTAAACAAAATTAGCTAATTCACTTGATTTACAGAGAATATTGGCATATATTTAGTTGTTTTTATTAAATATATTTTTAATACATTTCAATTTTGCCATCTGTCCATGAATTATATTAGTGATCATTAAGAAAATACATATTTTATATTTATTCAGAGGGGGTGTACTCATTTATGCTGTGCATTGTGTATATATACATATATATATATATATATATATATATATTTGTGTTTTTAGTTAGTTAGTTAGTTAGTCAGTCAGTTTGTTGGGCCAGTGAAAATTATTAACTAAAATTACAAGAAAACAACTGTCCTGGCCAGGCCAGAAAAAAATAAATAAATAAAATCTGATGTTGAGAGCTGCGGTTATATTAGCATTCTTTCCATTTTTCACACTGCTATGGCATGCGAGACCAACTGTGGTGATAAATTAATTCAGGGAAAACCTTTACTGACCTTGACATTTTGATGCAGATTTGCGTCTGGAATAACACTGTGTTATGATGTGAGGTTTGAAGATCACTCTGATAAATCACCAAACACTTCCATTATGTGGGATGAAATAGCTAACATACAGAATTCAGCAAAAAGAAAACATTTTATAAACTTTCAGATTAATTACAGTCATCCAACTGTAATCTTCTTCTTTTATCATAGTGAATAATAAATTGACACACTAATGCAATGTGGGCCGAGAGAGCCGTTACGTGTAGACAGCGCTGCGGCAGCCCACACACACTGAGACATAGAGAGGAGAGTGGGCTGTGTAGTGGGCACAAGTTTGGCACAGTGAGGAACACACAGGTGTATTTACTCAAACGCACTCTGATTGGCTGCAGGGGAGGCACAAAGATCTCCCACATCTTCTGCTTGTTCTTTTTCCCTTTGTCACTGCTATCACACTAACTGCTGCGCTCTAACATTCAGTTGAAGAAGAAAGCAAAACAGTGAGCAGAGATGAGAGATGTTGCTCTCTAGCCAGCGGTGCTCCTCTGTCACTATTGTTCATGTCCCACACAAAGTGGAAACTGCAGCAGTCAAGCAATTAGCCTTTTAACATAGATGGAGGGATGATAATTATTTGATTTGTGAAGGGTGATTGGATTCAGCTCAGCAAAGCTGACAGCTGCGCTTTACTCCTGTATTTCACATCCTACCCTCTGTCAGGAACACGCCAACAGCAGCATTGTGTTAGCCATTCAGCAATAAACTGAGAATTACTTTTACATTGAAGCTCCTGAATTTGAATTGAGGTTGCAAACAGAATGTAGAATTTATTTGAATTGATTTTGAATTTGAATTGCGTAAAAATAGAATTTATCTGAACTTAAGGAAGTAGATGCAAAGAAATCCATAGAACTGTCAGTTGGACAGACGGACGGACAATAAATAGAATAATAGAATGACAGAATGATAGAACGACAGATAGATAGATAGATAGATAGATAGATAGATGATAGATAGATAGACAGACAGAAATATAAATAGAAAGATAGACAGACAGACGAACGGACGGATAGATTGATGGAACGATAGGATGATAGACAGAACTGTCAGTTGGACAGATGGATGGATGATAAATAGAATGATAGAGTGATAGAATAATAGAACAACAGAAAGATAGATGACAAATGAATGGACTGACGGACGGACGGACGGACGGACGGACGGACGGACGGACGGACGGACAGACAGACAGATAGATAGACAAAATGTCTAAACTGAACTGTCAGTTGGACAGACGGACAGACGATAAATAGAATGATAGAACAATAGATAGATAGATAGATAGATAGACGAATGGATGGATAGATTGATGGAATGATAGAATGATAGATAGAACTGTCAGTTGGACAGAAGGACGGACAATAAATGGAATGATAGAGCGATAGAACGATAGAATGATAGAACAATAGAAAGACAGATGGACGAATGAACGAACAGACAGACAAACAGATAGATAGATAGATAGATTTTATTTTATGCATTCCTTTAATACTTCCTTTTAACAAATAAATATATTGATTTAAAAGACAGTAAACAGCATATTAATAAATATATTGTTATATTAATGCTGTAAATTGATTACATTTAAGTGTAATTTTGCAGTCGTCTTGCAGGTGGCTGCTCTCCTTACACTGCACTTCAGGACTAAAGTGATAACTGCAAAAAACTATGGTGATTAACATGTACTTCTTAAATGATGATGCTTTTGGAGAACAATCCATAATTCAGAGTTGATTCGTATGAATGTTTCTGCAATCTATTTAGGTTTTTGAGAAAGTGGCCCAGATCAGTAGTAACCAGCTTGGTAGGCTGTTTTTCAGCAGGGCCTAAACAATAACATGTTGTTTTATATCAAGAAAGTGTTTGAATTCAAATAATGACTCACCAATTTGCACAATACTTTATTAGTAATTCAAAATTGTATGCATTGAACAAAATAAAAACAAAAATTCAAACTCCAATCTGTTACAATACATGATTTCGGTCTATAACTTCCATTTCCCGTTCAACACAACGTCAAGGAAATACATGAAAATAACTTTTAAAATGTACTCTTATTACTTATTGATTGTTACACTAGTTTAGGATGATAAAAAATATAATACTCGATCATTAGTGTTATAGTAATCTAGAGCAAAAATGCAAAAAGAGAGCATTAATACAGAGCTGTAACACAAAACCCAAATGCCTCAGGTTACATAAGTTTTACTATGATTATACAGTGCCATGAACAAAACAAGTATAGGCTATACTACCACTAGCAGCTGCAGTTGCACATTAACAGTCTCGGGGATAAAGGGGTTAAAACACTAAACCTATTCATGCCAAGCCAGAATGGCACGAATTGCGCTTCTGTCTTGAAAAAGCCACTGAGATAAAGGAAAATCTCAATATTTGTCAAAAGAAACAGCAATGTTGCCTAAAAGAGTAACACCTAAGAGTTTCTGAAACCCAAATCAAAGGAAATCGTTGTGAGTTGTGTTGAAGTTCTACATGAAGAAGACCGTCGTCTCTGTCCTTATTTCAGCACTGGACAGCGTCTGTACACACTTTATACAAGAGAACCGTCCCTTTAACTTTGAGGAACTTCACTACTCCTTCACCACTGAGTAAGAAACTCTGAAGCACTGGCAGCAAGTCCATAATTTGTCTATGGCGACAGCCATGTTTACAATTATTCCTCTTGGTGGCACAGCGATATGAAGAAGAGTGGATGAGACAATCCGCATGTACAGATGCTGGGCCTGTATCCTAAAGGAACGCTATTGGCACGTCTGTCGTAATTTGTAGACAAACCTAATGGGATAAAACAAAATCCTACTGGATTAACTGAAATTCTGAAAAACATTAACTAAAAGAGGCTTGAGGAAAAAGAACATGCATCTCAGTTCATCCAGCAGAACGTTCTTTTATTTTTAGATGATTCCAGATGTTTGTTCCAGTTTGGACTGGCTGCAAATTATAATTTAGTAAATTCCTACTGAGTTTTATTCTTAGAGGGTTTTTTTTTTTTTTGGATCCATTCTTTGACTGACTGACTGATGTTTTTCCCCCTCAAAATTGTAGTTCTATATATGATCTTATTTTATTCATAGATATTATTTTTATTCATATTCATATCATGTTTAGTCCCAGTTGGACTGGATCTGAATTATGATAAAAATTCCACTGATATTCAGTAAGATCCTTTTAGGTTAATTAATGGATTTCCCCCCAGGAATTAACATTTTTATTTATTTATTTATTTTAATTATACCGTTTTCGTTTGAACCATTCAATAAAATGATGAGCATTCAATAAAATCCTACTGGATTAACTGATTAATGTAATTTCCCCAGAATTCAAGAGTTTATTTGATTCATGGAGAGTTTCTGTTTGATTTGTGATTGGCAGTAAATCTTAATTATGATAGAAATTCTATAAAAATTCAATAAAAACCATTTAGACTTGATTTGTTTGATTCCATTATAGAATTGGTTTGGAATTATGATAGAAATTCCATTCATTTTCAGTAAGATTCTGTTCTATTCTATTATTTATGTGCTTACTATTTATTTCAGTATTTTCATTTGAACCCATTAATTGGTATTCAGTAAAATTATACTAACTCGACTGATTAATGCAGTTTTCTTAGAAGGTTTCTGTTTGATCGCATTGGCATTGACTTCTAATTATGATGCAAATCCCATTAATGTTCAATAAAATCCTGTTAGATTAGCTCATTAATTCATTTTCGTTTAATTTTATCCTATAGGATCTTACTCGATACTCTCTTTGTTCGATCCCGTTAGGATTGGCTTGCAATTGTGATAGAAATTCCGTCAGCATTCCTCATAGTCTTCCTCAGTCCTCACTCAAAAAACACCGAAGACCTCTCGTAGATTTCTTCCAAAGATGAAAACTTATCAACTCTACCGCTTATACAAAGATTCGATATATTCCGTAGGTAATATCATATGAATACAGAGGTATTTACAGCGTCCTCCAAAGGCTGGCACTGCGTTATCAAGACACAGCGACCGATTCCAACAAGTTATCGTCCTTGGTCTGTCCCGAGTGTCTCAGGTCCTCTGTCACGCCAGGGTCTTCCGTGTTTGGATCACTTTTGCGCACTGCCGTGGGGGGTCTCACCATGATGCACTGCCGGACCACCGGCTTGCCTTTGACCGTTTTGGGACTGCAGTTGTCGCGCTCGTACTCCTCCTGGGCTTTCTGTATCTTGCGCTTTTTCATCTTGCTTTTGTGAAAGTGGAAGGTCGTGACGGACACGAATATTATCCCAATGATCATCGCGATGAGCACGAAAAGCACGACGGTGGACGAGAACGCCTGGAACAACTGATCCACCCGGTCGAAGCAGGTGCCATTGCTGGTCCGAGCGGTTCCGTTTAAGGCACAGTGGGGAATGGAAAGCGCCAGTCTCTCCAAGGTCCGGGCACTCATTTAGTCCAGTTCGGGCAGTGTCTCTATTGCAGGGAAGAATTGAGGAGACGAACGCGAATGGAAATGTCCAGCCCTGCGAACGCGGCGCTATATTGCCTTCATTTCTCTGGAGGGAAATAAGTCCACCTAAAATAGATCCAATGAGGAATCCAGCGTTAGAAAAGAGCATGTGCGCAGAAAGATCAATTACATTGCTAGTCACGTTACAGTTTGACGTAGAGATCGTCCTTTTAAAACACTTTCAAATCCACACCTTTGACGCATTCACACAATCTCTTTCAGAACAAAAGCGATCTGATTCGCGAAGCTCTGAAGGGCGAGCGCGCTGCTGCTCGCGAACTTTGCGGCGTATGTGCGCAAATAATGTCGCGCGTTACATTCTCTTTTAGCCCGTGCCCCTCTCCCCCCCAGCTAGTCTTTTACAATTACAAAAAGCATTCGTTTGCTTCGGCATTCGTTTCTCAACTGCGGCATTCCTTCAGATCAGCCAGCAGCGAGGCTGTTCGTCAATTACTGTCTGAAGAAAACCGTAAAGTAGCCCATAAACAGAGAAAAGAGATAACGAGCTTCATCAATCAAATGAACATGCGAAGATCTACATTAAAACCGGTAGTTTACCTGCCTCTACTGTAGGGATGTCGCTGCTCCGGAGGCGAAGACCGGTCGTGGTTGCAAATTCTGGAGAAAAAGGAGCGGAATCCAGCCAATCGCTGCAGCTCGCAATGACGTATCGCCTTTGATAATCCAAACGCTCCAGCAACCTCATTCAGACATACAGTATGTTTAGATGACTATACATGGTATGTTATTCAAATGCATGGGGGTTAAACAAGGGTACGTGGCGTCAGCAAACGTCTCCTCCCTTCAATTTGGCTGCTGCTTCCGCATTTATGATAACTTTACGCATGAGGGAATGGCATGCGACAACTTTCTGTCATTAGGAATGAGAATAAAGAGTTAACCATCTTTCAACAGTATTCGTTATAGGGATAGGAAATGCTTTTTATTAAACTATTGCTTTAAAACGAGTTTGGGGGGAGCAATCTGTTGGTGTGTCGCGCAATTTGTCATTTTGTGGCACTGGAACGGTTATATATCGACTATATGGAATCATTTTAAACAAAACTTTTTTGATGTATTAGCAATGCAAATCTAGAATTAAGTGATAAACGCGTAATATTGCTCAGGTGAATAGGACTGGCTATTGTCTTTGGTTGTTGAAAGATTTGTGTTTACTGAAACGTTTGGAAATACTGATGAAACGTAGCTGTTCTCTTTGTAACGCTTGATGTTTTTAATAGTGAATGTGCTTGATGTCAGTTCATATTCACCGATTTTACCGTTCTTGTTTGTTAGCTAAACAGACTTCTAGCCCTTTTTTTGTGCTCAAATGAGAACGCCATCGCGCCCTGTAACCACATGATTAACCACACAAAAACACAAGCAGCGTGTGATTGAACTAGACTGCTATTTCCAGCTGGGCTGCTTGTGCGCCATTCATAAATGACTTGAGAATGCCTTTTAAATTCCGATTCAATTATTGCAAACGGAATGCAGAACTATAATTTGAATTTAAATCTATGGAATGGAATGACTTCTGTAAATGCATTTTTCGGTATTATATTCTCATAAACATGATATGCTGTAATAATTAGTGATGTCACATAAAAATGTGCTTATGTGATTCCAAGTCAACATGCTTTGTCGTTCAATTCCATTCAAATTCCAGTTCAGCAGCAAGGAAGCCAATTTATTATTTCTGAAGTTTATCCAACCTTGATTTCCAGTCACTTGCTATAAATTAAACCCTCAAAATGTAAACCATAACAGTGGTAGCACTGAGCAGTATCTTTCTTGGCTCTTGGTTTGTTGACAGCTGACATCACTTACATCATTTCTGACTGGTTTACAAAAGAATTAGACCGATTGTTGAGTAACTGGCACAATGGAAACGGCAATACAGAGCAGAAAAAAAAAAAATTGAGATGCTGAATTGTCAGAACATCTGGAAGTGTTTTTCAGATGATACCGTTCAGAAGGTCTTTGCAGACTGTTGCGTGCAGTACATTGACGGGGTATAAAAATGGGCACAGATTAAATTACAGTGGTTGGGGCTGTCCAATTAAATAAGTGGATGTCCTGTCAAGATACAAGCAAGAGCATTAAACTCCTCAGAGACCTTCACCCTGACTTCCAAGATGAAGATGATCCCTACCTGTAGCACTCAAACTGAGATTTATTGCATTCCAGTGAAAAATCAGGTTGGTAAAAATTGAATTTGAGCTGTTGATGTTGATGTAGCCAGAAGCATATAGCCTGTCACACTTGTTCTTCTCTACATCTGAAATTTGGAGGAAAAAAAAAATGGAGGCTTTATATAAGTCTTTTTTTTTTTGTATAAATATGACAGACAATGTAAAGACTCTGTGTGGTTGCTATCAAAACAGTGCTCTGTTTATTTGAGCATCCTGACCAATGGCCTTTTTGGACCAATTGGAATACTCTCTGGAATACTTGATCCTGATTGACCAAGTTTTGCATAATTAGGCATCAGACTGTATGCAACTGATTGCTGCAATAGGCTTAGCAAATCAATTTTCAACATAACTGTGCTGTTTAAATACAGTAAATATCTTATTAAGTATGTTATTAAAATACCGACTGAACATCGCCTCAAAATTCCTATACATATTGTGGCATACTGTAGCATTTAATTGGCCACAGTGCTATGACCTTTTAAAGGTTAATGAGGGTGAACCATTTAAAAATGAACCCATGGTGCTCCTACAAAACGTTTGCTTATTATAAATATGTTTATGTGTAAATATGTGTATGTGAATTCTCTTGTGACATACATTTGTATTGTTTACATTTTTTATTTTATGTACATAAATCTTGCATTTATTAATTTATTTAAAGTCTTATTGTTCCCCCAAAATCAAAAGAAATTTATATTGTATGGAAATTAAATGAAATGTATAAAAAATGTATATTTTTGCTTAAAAAACATTAGATTGAATATGTATGTATATATGCATTTATTTATTTACCTTTTGCATTGTGAGTCATCATGACATTGTATGGAAATTCATTAATGTAATGTAAAAACAATGTTAAAGGGGTCATCGGATGCTAAGTTCACTTTTTCATGTTGTTTGAACATTAATGTGTTTTGGCAGTGTATGTACAAATCTACCCTATAATGATAAAAATCTATGCAGTGGTTTTTAATCTGTAAAAATAATATCTCCTTTTTCAAATCGAGCCGTTCTCAGATGCCTGTCGGTGTGCCGTCACACCCACAGAGGCCGCTCCCACGATAGTGGATTGACATGAGCTCTTACCTCAGACCAGCTGTCACAGTCCAGTAACTTTCCATGTTTTGATGCCAGAGCAGGGATGTAAGTTAGACAAGAATATCTCCGATTGAGCGATTGAGATGTTGTGTTGCTGGATTTAATAATGAACATAGTGGTCGTCATTTACTCCTGACATCTGAGCCGCTGAAGATGCAGTGGATTACGTTTCTTTGTGAAGGGAATGCGCCTCCCGATCTACATATATCCGTCTATGTTCGCGCGAATCATTCGTGATCCAGCTTCACTTACAGCAGAATTAAATATAAGCTTTTTTTATGAATCTTTGCGATCGCCTTTCCTTATAACGTGGTAGTTAGGAAGTTTAGCGGCTAAATGCAGCTAATGTAAACAAGACCGTCTTTCCACAGAGAGAAGAGAGGGGCGGGGTGAGCAGAGCTCATTTGCATTTAAAGGAACAACCCCTTAGAATGAGATGATTTTTGCAGAGCTGATTTTGACAAGCTAAAAAGGGTGTTGTTTTACAAAACCACTGAGAATTTTTAATCAAAGTATATTAGAGACTTTTCATTAAGACCCTAAAGAATCATATCAACTTGTGGAAAATGGGCATCCGATGACCCTTTAAGAACAGTATTTTTTTTTTCACAGTAAAAATACTGTATGTGAAAATAGGGAATACTACAAATATTAAATCAGTATGGCAAAATTGCTCTAAAGTAAAATGTCCAAATGCATTACAGTAATGAAATGTCACAATGCAATGATATAAGATTTAA
Source organism: Labeo catla (assembly GCA_012976165.1). Classification (NCBI taxonomy): domain Eukaryota; kingdom Metazoa; phylum Chordata; class Actinopteri; order Cypriniformes; family Cyprinidae; genus Labeo; species Labeo catla. The sequence goes on from VONZ01000067.1 coordinate 276,219, forward strand.
AATAAATAAATAACATTTTAAAACTCCTAAATACAAACTTACAAAATACAAACATGTGAGATTCTTTGTGAGATTCAACTAGGTATAAATTATCTCCAGCTTTTAGTTGTGAAGTAAAATGTTTAACCTTCCATAATGAGAAATAAATGTGTTGGCCCTCAGGAGCCTCACATTCCTGGCCATATGCTGAGAATACGTGGTGTTAACCTTACAGTTAAAGTTTGCTAATGAAATCCACACGGCGTCATACACGACCGTCCCTCATGTACTACTACTAAAGACAGAATGTTTTAATCGGCCACTAATCTATTCCAAAGGCCTCACCAATCCCCGCAGAGATTAATTACTACATCATTTGTACTGTGCTCGATAAATGTGCAAAGTGACCTCCATTATCGCTGCACCTGCTCAGCATCTTCTGTCAATTAATCTTTCAGAATCCAGCACCTCTGATAATCGTTGGAGTGACCAAATTAATAATTCCAGCATAATAGCATTTCAACCGTTGAGGTGCTGGATTATTGACAAAATCTGTGTTATTCATTTTTTAAAACATCAAACTTGCAGTTTCACCCAGTGTACAATAAAATAGCAAAATTAAATCTCAAACTTACTGTAAGCTGAACATATCAAGAGACCACAATAATGTGGAGATTTTGTGATGGGAACGGTTGGTTGTTTTTTTTTTTGTTTTTTTAAGATTTATTAAGACTATATAAAAATATAACATCTGTGCTAAAACCAAACTTGACCTGAACAACCGCATAGGTTCGCCAGGACAACCACCAATGCAATGCATGAGAAAATACTATTTCAAAATGCAAAAAATAAATAAATAAAATAAAATAAAATAAATACATGTTTTTATTTGCTCTACTTAAATGAAGAACATTATATTACAGTAACTGTTTATTATAATACAGTAAAAATACTTACTAAATCACTCACTTAAACCCACCATTTACTTTCCTCAGAAAGTATTAAAATCTAGTTGTGATTATAATTTCAGCATCCTGACATTCAGAAGGCCTCTTCATCTCTTTGGCATCAGTCCTATACGGGACAGAGATAACAGAACAAAAGCTGCTATACATCATGTACGTCCATTCTACACAGACTGAATTGATTTCAGCTCAAAAAGGAATAATCATCCAACTTCAAGGACAGAAGTGCATTCCTTTCATCCAGAATAACCTGCTTAGAAATTACAGTTAAAATTTGTCTTTTTATGAGATGGAGACTGAAGCAGTAAGTAATAGTACTAATGCTTCTTAATTAAAATAATTGATGATTGTAACCTTGAATATGGTTATGGACTGCTGCAATGTTAATGGTAGACAGCACTTTAAAGCACTTCTATATATGAAAATATACCTCGATAACAATAACTTCAAGTAGGTTATAAATATGTTATGTAGATTAAAACTCCTTTCAGAATAGGTGCATCGTGGGATGCTTTCACAGTATTCACAAAGTTAACATGTATCCTGGACATTTGTCCACTGCATGCTTTTCCTATCAAATTCATCCAGATAGATAGATAGATAGATAGATAGATAGACAGACAGACAGAGATAGATAGATAGATATGAAGTAGACAGACAGACAGACAGATAGATAGATAGATAGATAGATAGATAGATAGACAGACAGAGATAGATAGATAGATATGAAGTAGACAGACAGACAGATAGATAGATAGATAGATAGATAGATAGACAGACAGAGATAGATAGATATGAAGTAGACAGACAGACAGACAGATAGATAGATAGATAGATAGATAGATAGATAGATAGACGGACAGACGGACAGATGGACAGATGGACAGATGGACAGACAGACTGAAGGATGTGATGATCCTCAAATGCAAACTGTGTGTGTGTGTTGCCTCAAAGCAACCATACATTTGTGTTGTGTTTTGCTTTCTTTTTATATATTCTTCATTTATTCTTCATTCATTTATTTATAATCATTAATCATTTAATCATTTTATTATATCATATAATCATTTATAACACTCATTATAGTCATGTATATATTCATTTATTGATTCATTAATTGATTAGTCATTTTTATTATATTATAGTTGTTTTTAATATATTTTTTCCATTGTTGTTTAGTCTTATGACTGTGTAGCTTCAAGGGCTGTTTGTCTTCATGAATAAGAGATACAAGGGAATGTTTATGGAAACTCAAGGTTTATGGGATGTTGTTGTGAACCAGTTTGGTATAACAATACTTGTTGGATTTGTGTTCTTCAGACGAAGTCTGAACATTGAGACATACGCAACTAAGACTATTCAATAAACTCTGCTCCTTTTATCATCATTACTTCGTCTCCTGCTTCTGCTCTTCACTTTCATTGGCTTTTTCCTCAGTCAACTTCTTGGCTGATAGAAGAATATTAATAGTGTTTTGGGTATTTTTGATACTGGACAAACTGATATTTTCTGACGGGATCTGGCGTCCGGGGCTGGATCTTAATTGTCTAGGCATGGAGACAGCGATCTAACAAGACAGATAGATAGATAGATAGATAGACAGACAGACAGACAGACAGACAGATAGATGATAGATAGATAGATAGATAGATAGGTAGATAGATAGATAGATAGATAGATAGACAGACAGACAGACAGACAGACAGATAGATAGATAGATAGAGGATAGGATAGATAGATAGACTCCATAGACAGACAGATTGTGACAGACAGGCAGATAGACAGATGATAGATAGATAGATACACAGAGATCAACAACAGATAGATAGATAGATAGACAGACAGACAGGCAGAGACAGATAGATAGATAGATAGACAGACAGACAGACAGGCAGATAGACAGATAGATAGATAGATAGATAGATGATAGATAGATAGGGTAGATAGGATAGATAGATAAAGACATAGACAGACAGACAGGACAGACAGACAGGCAGATGTACAGGATAGATAGATAGATAGATAGATAGACAGACAGACAGGCAGATAGACAGATAGAGGCTAGATAGATAGACAGACAGACAGACAGGCAGATAGACAGATAGATAGATAGATAGACAGACAGACAGACAGATAGACAGACAGATAGATAGATAGACAGACAGACAGACAGACAGACAGATAGATAGATAGATAAAGAGTTAAAGACAGACAGACAGATAGATAGATAGATAGGAAGGGGATAGATAGACAGACAGACAAAGCAGATAGACAGAGGATAGATAGGATAGATAGGATAGATAGATAGATAGATAGATAGACAGACAGACAGGCAGATAGACAGGATAGATGGATAGATAGACAGACAGACAGACAGATAGATGGATTTACGGATAGACGGATAGACGGATAGATAGATAGATAGATAGATAGATAGATAGATAGATAGATAGATAGATAGATAGATAGATAAATAGGGTTAGATGACAGATAGATAGATAGATAGATAGATAGATAGATAGATAGATAGATAGATAGACAGGCAGATAGACAGGATAGATAGATAGATAGACAGACAGACAGGCATGAGTTAGACAGATAGATAGATGGATAGATAAGATAGATAGACAGACAGACAGACAGATAGATAGGATAGATGATAGATGATGGGGATAGGATAGATAGACAGACAGACAGACAGACAGACAGATAGATAGATAGATGTAGACACAGACAGACAGACAGATAGACAGATAGATAGATGCTAGATAGACAGACAGACAGGCAGATAGGACAGGGATAGATAGATAGATAGATACAGATAGATAGATAGGACAGGACAGACAGGCAGATAGACAGATAGATAGATAGATAGATAGATGACAGGCAGGCAGACAGGCAGATAGATAGACAGATATAGATAGATAGATTGATAGATAGATTGGATATAAAGTAGGATAGACAGACAGATGATAGATAGATAGATAGATAGATAGATAGAAGACAGACAGATAGACAGACAGACAGACAGATAGATAGATAGATAGATAGATAGATAGTAGATAGACAGACAGACAGACATGTTCAAAAATATCAGATCTCTCTACTGGTGTTTTATGGGATTCAGATCTGGACTCATTGCTCACCATTTCATAACTCTCCAGCGCTTTGTTTGTAACCATCTCTGAGTGCTTTTTGAAGTGTGTTTTGTGTCATTGTCCTGCTGGAAGACCCATGACCTCTGCTGGACACACTGGCCACTATGTTGCGCCCCCAAAAGTCTTTGGTAATCATCACATTTCATGATACCGTTCACTGTAGGGACTGTGTTCTTTTCTCTGAAGGCCTCATTTATTTTTCTGCCATGATGTCATTTACCAAAAAGCTCTACTTTTGTCTCATCTGTCTACAGTATGTTCTCCCAGAAGGATTGTGGTTTTCTCACATAAGTTTTGGCAAACTCCAGTCTTGTTTTTTATGCCTTTGTGTCAGCAGTGGTGTCCTCCTGAGTCTCCTACCACAGCGTCCCTTTTCATGAAGATGGCGATGGATAGTGTGAGATAAAACTGTTGTACCCTGTGTCTGCAGATCAGCTTGAATTTGTTTGGAAGTTAATTGGGGTTCTTTATCCACCATTCCAACAATCCTTCATTGTTATTTTTCATTAATTTTGCTCTTCCGTCCACATCCAGGGAAGTTAGCTACAGTGCCATGGGCTGTAAACCTCTTGATGACATTGAGCACAGTGGACACAGGAATATTAAGATCTCTGGAGATGGATTTGTATCCTTGAGGTTGTCCATGTTTTTCCACAATTTTTTTCTCTCAAATCCACAGATAACTCTTTACACTTCTTTCTTTTCTCCATGATCAGTGTGACACACAACACAAAGGTTGAGTCAACTTTTCTCCATTTTACAGTTTTTCTCAGTCACTTTTGTGCAATTCTCAAATCTGAAATGAAATTCTCAAAACTACTTTTTCAACCTCCACATCATCTAGTCACTTGTGCACATCATAATAGCAGTTTCTCATTCTTTTGAACAAGTTGCGATTGCTTTGGTACATTCATGCAATTGATTATGTACATTTGTCTGCATTTTCCTACATTATCAGTTGCTAATGTCGTGTTGCTCAAAATGTATTATATAGTTCTCTGTGCAATAGTCTTACCCCTCAAAACATCTAGTCATTAGTTCATCGTATAAGTCATTAAATGCAAAATGGTTTATATAGTTGTCATAAACTGTCAAGTATATTTTCTACACATTCTTGTTAGTCTATTTATAAATTTGCCATGCATCTTGACTTTCACTAATAAGGGAATGCAGATTAACCAATAACAAACCAGTTCTCTAAAATTCCTCATACAGTGCTGTATGCAAAAGCAAAGTTCTGCCTAAGGGGTGATTCCTGTGTTTGTCTTTCTAATTTTGTATTTTCGCTATTGTGCATCTGCCATGTACAAACATCTGACAGACATCTGGAAGATGTCAGGTTTACATACACTCTAAATCATAAACATCTTACAGTAAAGACATCTAATAAAAGTCTGTATGACACCTGGTAGGAAACGTGCAGATGAGCGAACACTAAAAAATAAATCTTGCAGATGTAAAAGTAGACGTAAAATACACGTCTTAGTGATGTACATGTACTATCATTTTTCTTGTCTATCACAATGACTCTGTAATGTGTTTTTTTTTCCTTTTCTTTTTTCTTTTTTTTTGTCCTATCCAGTCTCTTTCAATCAATATCTCACATACAGTAATGTGTACATTTGTACTTTTGAAATGGATATATAGCACACATAAGAATTGCAGCCTTCTGCATTTCAATACAGTAACTGTCAAAGGTGTGTCTAAATAGAAATTACAGGAGCATCACATGTTTGAAAAGCAATTATTTCTTACAGTTTTGACAAGGTGCCAATAATTTTGTTCAGTCTATTTTTAAGTTCTGTGTGACATTTGATCAAGTTTGACTTTTCTTCTCTGTTTTTTGTGTTGTTGCAGTGCAAACAAAAACAATAAGCATGTGAATGACAAAACATCAACAACTGGAACAATTTTCTTTTGGCAATTGCAAGGGTGCCAATATTTTTGGCCATAACTGTAGATAGATAGATAGATAGACATAAAGTAGATAGATAGATAGATAGATAGATAGATAGATAGATCTTCGATGCACCCTTAACATTAATATAGATTCACAGTTACACATTCTGATACTGATATCATTTTTCACCTCAGTTTTCTAAACATTTTAGGAATCATTATTTGTAACAAGCATGAGCCATTTCATCAGATCCATGTCTCAAGACATGACTCTCTTCAGCATTCTCTGCTCGCTGCTGTTAGCTTGTCCCCTCATCAATCTCCAAAATTCAAACACTGTGAAAGGCTTTCAGCGCTATGAAGTGCCCTGTTTCCACATAAATCAATCATACATCTCTAGTGCATAGTAATGAAATGCTCTGAGCTCACAAGAGCATTCGGGCTGCTCTACTATCAGTTATCACGCAACACAATCCTGAACTCTGGGTGAGACTTATCTGTGGCAGTTAGCATGAAAAGAAAACAACAATTGCATCTTCCCACATCTCTACATATAAGTGTGCCCTTTAAATACAAAGTCAGGTGGAGCAGATTTATGCTGTAATTTTGTTACTGTCAGTGTAAATGGAAGTTATGGGTGGAGAAGGTTATGATGTGGGAGGGAAAGCTGTTTTGCTCCAACCATCGCGTTAACTAAAGCACACATCTATGTTTTAACCAGAGGTTTGGAAGATCACATTAGACTCTGTCTCCATCCAGTGGAGGTTTCATGTAAATTTTATCTTGTATGATTTTTTTAATGATTTTTTAAAATGTATTTTCAGTTGCTGTGTACATATTGTGCATGAAGCTTATTGATGAGCCTGTTCATGTTCAGTGTCCACTACTATCTATATATAGATACTATATACTTTTCTAATATACAGTGGGGATCAAAATTAAAGAACAACCTATAATTTCCCAAATTTCAAGGTCACTGCATAGTCCTATTTGAAGTTATCCTAACAGGAGTAGTAGGGCAGTTAAGCATATTTCATAAATTAATTGTATTCTGAACTACAGTATAAATGAGATATGTGACCCTGGACCACAAAACCAGTCATATGTAGCGCAGGTATGTTTGTAGCAATAGCCAACAATACATTGTATGCACTGTAAACCCTAATGCTGTCTTTACTTATACAATCAAGTAATGTTGACTAAACATTACTTAAAATTTTGCATTTTGGACCTATTACTTAAAAATATGAGTTCATTTAACTTATTTACTATCAAAATGCATAAACTTAAGATTTCAAGTTTTGTGAGCTCAAAATCATGATTAATCATTTGAAAAAAAAAATCATTTTAAAAAGTCATCTTGAATGTTGAATTTTCAATACAACTGAAATATTTGAGAGAACATCACATAAGCTGACTTCATAAATTAATGTTGATTTTCCTGAAAAGGTTTTTTTTTTTTTTTTAAATACTCACCATTATAGTGAATAGTGTTACTTTTGGTTGGGCACTTGGAACTTTGTTTATATTACTATAGTTTTCTTTCTGTTGTTGCAACAATGCAGCATGAAATCAGAGTTCTTTGATTTCAAAGAAAGAAAAGTAATAAATAGATTGCTTTTAGAAGGTGATCTATATTCTAATTAAATCATTAGGTTTTTTAGGTAATTAAATCATGAGTGTTTTTCATGCTGATTAATGATTTTACAATTTTACTGATTTTCTTTTTTTTTATAAACACTATAAGAAGCTTTTAACTGCGTTTATATAATCTTTTAATATTTGGGGTAATGTGCGTGAGTCACACACAGACTTCAACATTCAGCATGTGAATCACAACAATGGTAACAACTCAATTTTATTTATTTTTTATTAACTATCAATAACCATTTTATGAGCTTTTTTTGTTTGTTTTTTGTTGTGCTACTACTGACATGACTTGCAGTCAAATATAAGAACATTGTTTAACAGTTTTAAGTTACATTTTCATGTTGAGTTAACTTAAATATATAAGTACACTTAAAAAAATGAATACCAAGTGAACACAATCGTTTAAGTACATTAAATAAGTGCTAAGTTTGTTGAACTGAATGATTTAAGTACAGTCTACAAAACCGCCAAGTTAAATAAACTTAAATATGCAAGTTTTGGAAGATTCCATTACTCAATTAAATTGAGGCAACGAGTTTACTCAATCAATTTAGTCCAATTAACTTATTAGGGTTTTCAGTGTGGGTCAAAATGATTGATTTTTCTTTTATGCCAAAAATCATTAGAATATTAAGTAAAGATCATGTTTCATTAAGAAATTTTGTAAATTTCCTACCGTAAATATATCAAAACTTAATTTTTGATTTGTAATATGCATTGCTAATAACTTGTCCTGTCCTAATAAACTATACATCAATGGAAAGCTTATTTATTCAGCTTTCAGATGTATATATTAATTTCAACAATTTGACCCTTATAGCTGGTTTTGTGGTTCTGGGTCAAAATTTGAAAAAGAATTAGATAACTCCAAGTTATTAGTGTTAATCTGGCACCTGGTTTCCTTGATTATATGACAAACCCTATTAAACTGGAAGCACTCATCTAATTTTCACTGAGATTGCAAGATGGCAAGCCGCTCTAAGGTGACTGAAACCCTGCGACAGGAGATTGTCCAGATGAGGGCAAAACGAACCTTTTAACGAGGCGCAAAATACATATAAATAAGTATGTATCACTGCAGTTTGTAACAGAAATGTCCACTGAGTGGCGCTAAAAAAGTGTTTGGGTTTTTCCTCGGTACAGATGAATATGTACATTTCATGTGATGTTGGTTTTGTACGTGTCACCGCAGTTCTGACTTGAAATGTCCATTGAGTGGTGCTGTAACTCTAATGCTACATGACATTTTAAAGTAATGTACTATCTGCACCTGAACCTACCCAACAGTATATGAACAAAATCGAATGCAACCCAAAAAAATGCAATAGCAAGCATTCCGTTTTAGCTTGTTTTTCAATTTCTCATCTTTTAGCTCTTTCTTCATGAGTCATGTTTTCACAAGATTCATACCCAAGGATTCTGCATCTTCAGTCAAATTCAGTACCGGCTGAGCTACCAAGCAAGCTTGTTACATCCGGAAAGTGAAACATATGGAGCTGTAATCATAACTGTGTATGAAAATGACTACAAGTGTTCACTGCTTCCTCTACCTCTAGTGTTCATTTTTGTTGGGATCTGCAGTGATGTGTATTTATTGGGACATATTTTGCATCTCATGAGATTAGGTTGGAAGTTGGTCAATCCAAATCTGTGATTTCTCGAATATTGCAGGTTTACAATGACACTAATGCCTAGTTCACACTACAGGACTTTAAGCTCAGTTTGCAAGTTAACAAGCTCGCTGACAGGTTGGGCTGTGATCTGGGGAAAATCAGTGAGTGATCAGCACTCGTTAGTCTTTATGTGTGAACTACTCAAAGATACATCAAAGAGGCTCGCTGGCCAAACAAATATCTAGCATGCTAAATATCTGGACTGGTCGGCTGACTTGACATCACGTGTTGTCAGGTGTCATGACGAGCTACAGCCAATAAGAGAGAAAGGCATGGGTTGAGATCACCGGAAGAAAAACAACAGCAGCAAAATGGCTTTAATAAAAGTTTGGACACAAGAAATGGAGCTGTTGCTTTGCATCATTCCCGTTCCCACTTCTTGCGTGTGTTTTCATGACAAAACGTGGTGTGGGGGCCGTGTAGAGAAGTTGGATGACCAAGTTGTTGTCAGCTCATGTAGTGTCATTTACGTAGTGTTGCGTAGTGTGAACACCACAATGACTTAAAGACAGACAATTAAGTCATGTAGTCTGAACAGCACAATGATCTGACAACATTTAAAATTGTGTTGTGTGAACTTGGTTTAATTCATTCAGGTCCCCCCAAAAGGCTGGTCGTCCACGTAAGACAAAGAAGACACAAGAAGACAAGACTGTCAATGGAGAATTGGTTCAACACTGCAGCTGGAATTGCTTTCCAGTTCAGTGCTGAACAGGGTATGGATCTGTCTCAGCATGTTTAAGAAAAGTCGGACTAAAAGTGCACTCTACAGCGACCAAGCCTCTCATCAGCAGAAAGAATCAAAAGACTAAGCTTATCTTTTCTGAGGAGCATGTTGTGTGAAGAGAGGAGAACTGCATGGTCCAAAGTCTAATATGGTCCACAGCTAATATTCCTTAAAATTTTGGGCAATGAAGATTAACAATATTTCAGAAAAAAACAAGTATTTATAGATATGTATGAAATACTATACATGTATGAAATACAGATTGAACGGCGGTTCAAAACACTTGACCGCTGCATGAACATATGATGTGCAAACTACAGCCAATGCTGCACTAGTAAAGTTTTGATGGATAACGGTTGTAATCAAGGTAAAGACGAATTCAGTGACAAACAGAAGTTGTACCTTGGTTGTGGTGTATCCTGATGCGCAAACAAAACCTGTATGTGAGCACTAATCACAATAACATCATATTTCAGTATATCCATGTAGTTACCAAAATGAATGTACACTAAGTGTTTTATAACAGATGTATGCCAAACAAGCATTTTTTGGATAAGTTTGTGAGGATCAGTGATTGTGTGGATCGCTGAGTTTCCACACATTCAGGATGTTTTCATTTTTCATTTGTATTTTGCTGTTTAGTGATTCTGAATGGATCCATATGTGACCCTGGACCACAAAACCAGTCTTAAGTCGCTGGGGTATATTTGTAGCAATAGCCAAAAATACATTGTTTGGGTCAAAATGACTGATTTTTCTTTTTCTTTCCTAAAAATCATTAGGAAATTAAGTAAAGTTCAAGTTCCATTAAGATATTTTGTTAAATTCCTACTGTAAATATATCAAAACTTAATTTTTGATTAGTAATATGCATTGCCAAGAACTTCATTTGGACAACTTTAAAGACTATTTTCTGAATATTTTGATTTTTTTGCACCCTCAGATTCCGTATACTTAAATAGTTGTATCTTGACCAAATATTGTTCTATCCTAACAAACCATACATCAGTGGAGAGCTTACATATTCAGCTTTCTGAAGATGTATACATCTCAATTTCGAAAAATTGACCCTTATGACTGGTTTTGTGGTCCACGGTCACATATAGTGGTTTATATCCAGTCCTTTAGTATCTCCCTGTGGTATTGTTTAGTATGGCAGGTTGACTTGTGCTTATTTGATAAAGTTACTGTATAATTGAGCTTTGCATATTTTAAGTACTTTTAAGTTGTAAGGAATATCTGCAGTGACATTTTGCAAAGTATGTTTGCAAAAAAAGAACACTAAATGTTTAAATCTATGTTAAATGTTTTGTTTGAAAAGAATTGCATGGACTTGAAAAGTATTAACATTAGAATACAAAGGTTTTTGTCTTTGAAAATGTTGGGGGGATTCAGTAGATTCAGTATTGATTCAGAGAGGAGGGGGGCATTAGAGGAAAAAAAGGATGAGAACCACTGTCGTAGTATATGGTTTGTCCCCAATGACAGCAGCACTCAGGCTGAACGAACTCCACAAAACCCAGTGATCAAGTTCTTCAGTATGATTCCAAAATTCATTTTGTGCTTCAGAACATCAGACTGTTACACCCACCAGCTGTAATGCCCATGAGCTCCTCCAGAGGGCACTCCTCTGTTGTTCTTAGATATCTATTGAGAACTACATTCCCCACGGTCTTTTGCCTGGACTCATTAGGTTTTGATTTCTCCCACCTTTTTATCTTTTGCTTGTTTTAGTTTGCCTATATAAGCTGTGTTCTCCCTTGTTTTTGTTTTTTGTGTGTGTGTGTTTTTTTGTGTTATGGCTGCTCTGTACAAAGGAGTTTTACAATGTTGACACCATAGATTTGGATTAGTAAACTAATAATAGTACACAATCTAAAAAATGTAAAATGTTTATAATGGGAATTTACAAGGTAACCAGACTCTTTTATTATACTTTGTGAAATTGCACAAAAAATATACAATACTTACATTTGGAGTTCCTGCATTCATAGATCACAGGGCTATCACTGTCTTATATATAATATATTATGTATGTATTATGATAATATATACATGCATACATTATATATACATTTTTCATGACAGTTAAATATTATAAATGTAGATAGAAAGATTGTTAGATCACTTACATTTATTAACTTGGCAGATGCTTTTAAGGAACTAAAATTGCATTCAAGATACATATTTTATCAAGTTTATAAATATATGCATTTACTGGGAATCAAACCAGTTAGTGACATGCACTACTATTACTGGAAAGTCTGGCCATTTGAAGGCTATGGTTACATTTTATTTAATGGTTATTAAATTAAATATTTTTAGAATCCTTTTAAAAAGTCAATTTAAAATGAATGTTAATTTTATTTTATTGTCAAACATCATTACTAAAAGTTATTCTCAGATTGTACTCTTATAATACAACCATTATTTGCAGCTGTACTCTTGTCATTCCTCGTGGGACAACTGAGGTTTCTGGGGAGGCCAAAAGACATTACTTTTAAAACATCCCATCTGTGTTTCTTTGGCACCCAAAGTAGATGCAATTATGCCCTTGCATTGCCATGAACTATTTCAAAATAAATAAAAAATAGATATTTTACTTTAATCAAGAACATTAATCAAGAAGTAATCAATTAACAATGTCTAGGACTTAAATCCAAATAAATGCAAAATGCAAACTCTACAAGCACCTTATGTTTAATCTCTCCTCAAGATGGCCACTGACTTTCACATGGCTTCAAATAGGAAATGGGGAACCATTTCTTTGAGATGTTAATTACCTGGAATTACTTACCTGTTGATTTTATTATTCAAATTAAAATTCCAAGTGATATAATAAAAGGCTATTCAATTGGCGGCCCGCAGGCCACATGCGGCCCAGAATCAACCTCCGAGTGGCCCAGCCCGTGGTTCCGCCCATAGATAATAAATTAATATATATTATTCATAAATTGTTACTTAATATAATTTAATATAAATATATATAAATGTATATATTATATTAATATAAATATATAGTATATTAATATAAATATAAAGTATTTATTATGTCTATGGTCCCGCCAAAAACGTGCATTCCTACGTAAATTACGTAGCCTGCAACACGCAAACAATGCAGAGCGTGCCGGTAGTAGCTTAGATTACTATCAATATGTCTTTCTCAAAACTGAAACGTAAAATTGCCAATGAAAACGTAAGTTTAACCCTGCCTGGACTGACAAATACTTGTTTATTTTATTGCCACATCCAAACACCAAACCGATGTGTTTAATTTGTAATGAGTGCGTTGGAGTATTTAAAGATTACAATGTGCGGAGGCATCATGTTGAAAAACACCACACTTTTCGCACCAATTTTCCAGAGGGATCTCAAGAGAGGGCTGCAAAAGTGCAGAGTTTGATTGCATCTTACAACCGGAGCAGTACTACCATGGTGCGGTCATTCACAGCCCAAGAGAGAGCTACTGCAGCATCCCTTCGTGTTTCCTGGATACTGGCAAAAAAGAAAAGGCCATTCACAGACTCTGAAACCGTGAAGGACTGTATGCTGGCTGTCGTGGATGAGGTGATAAATGACGATAAAATTAAAATGAGCGTGGTATCTGCTATAAAAAACGTACCCCTGTCAGATACTTCAAACATTCGTAGGGTTGAAATTCTTGCTGCAGATGTGTATGAAACGCTGTTAGGAGACCTGATGAAAGCTGATATTATGTCTATAGCAGTAGATGAGTCCACAGACAAAACTGATACTGCTCAGTTGTGCATATATGTCCGTTTTTTTGATGGCAAATGCTTCCGAGAGGAGCTGCTCGGCCTACTGCCGTTAGAAGGACACACAACTGGCGATATAGTCTTTGGGAAAATTTCCGCCTTTTTTAAAGACAGTGGTCTGGATATGAAGCGTGTGTGCATGCTTGTGACAGATGGGGCTCCGTCCATGACAGGGAAAGTGAATGGTTTGGCAGCACGTTGGTCCGCTGTTGCACCTCAGTTGATCTCCTTACACTGCATTGTGCATCAGGCGGTGTTGTGCGCAAAACTAAGCGGGGCGCTCAAAACGACAATGGACAGCGTTATGGCTATAATTAATTTTATTCGCTCCACATCAAGCCTCCAACACCGCTTATTCCGCATGCTGCTGTCAGAAATGTCTGCTGAGCACCACGACCTTCTTTTGCATAATGACGTGAGGTGGCTGTCCAAAGGCAAAGCACTGGAGCGTTTCTGCGGTCTCAGAGAAAAGATCATAACTTTCCTCCGCGGCAGCAAGCAAAAAAAGGCAGAAACGCACTTGAGTCGCATACTGGACGACAACTTCATGGCTGATGCCTGCTTTCTGAGCGACATATTCAAACACCTGAACGATCTCAATTTGGGACTACAAGGCAGAGACAAAACTGTCATCGACCTTGTGGAACAGATGCGCGCATTCCAAGTTAAACTGGACCTTTTCGCAAATGATTTGAGCACAGGCCGAATGCTGCATTTTCCGACACTCCGCAAATGCATCTCATCCCCCGCACAAATCATGGATGTGATGACAGATTTCATTGCGATGTTGAAAAATAACTTTGCGGGTCGATCGGATGGACTTGATCTGCCCACAGAGTTGGCCGTTTTTGTCAGAGACCCGTTCACTGTTGCAATAGAAGGGGACTTACCCGCCAGAGCTAAGAAACTGGTCCCTTCCATTGACGAGGGGAAATTCACACTCGAACTTGTTGACATGCAGTCATCTGTAACCATGGCACAGGAGCTTTCCACTAACGGGCCTGCAATGTTTTGGACTGATGTCAACGCACATCACTTCCCTAACATTAAGAAAGTAGTGATCGTCATGCTCAGTATGTTTGGATCAACATATACATGTGAGTCAAGTTTTTCACACATGAACTCCATAAAAAGCAACTCTCGTTGCTCCCTGACTGACCATACTCTCCACCAATGCCTTCGAACTGCATTGACAACTTACGAGCCTAAAGTCACTGCTCTCGTTCAAAACAAAAAATGTTACTTCTCCCACTAAGTCAGCAGGGTAACTGTAGCCTACAATACATCAATATAATGTGGGATGCGTAACAGAGGCATGCCTAATCAGATAGGTCAGATATGTAGCCTAGGTCAGTTTTTTTTCTTTTGTAAGTGGAAAAAATAGGGGCTACCTCAGATTCTGTTAATTCAGCTCTTTTTGTATGCACCTTTTGCTCTGCAAACTGACCAAAGTTAAAAGAGAAACAACGAATAAACCCTATGTTTTTCAATAAATTTGTTTGTGTTGGTTTTAAAATTTGTCATTACGAGCTGCTTTGCCGCTAAAATGACTGGCCCAGCTAACCTTCTTGGTTTGACAATCTGGCCCAACCGAATTTGTAATTGAATAGCCCTGTAATAAACTGCTAAAATGATAGGCTTAATCTCTCTAGAACTGAAGCATAACAGCAATGGTTCTTTTCACGATTGTCTTATTTTTCCTCTTAAAATGACACATTTTGTTTATTTTTACAATCACAAAGTCTTTTTTAATGTTCCACACAGGTGGGGCTATGAGAGGATCTTGTCCAGGATCCTCTTGGACCAGAGCGGCTTCAGCAGGAACCTCTGGGGCCAGGGAGTTGAGAGAGGAGCTCTGGGACTGGAGCAGCTTGGTCGCCAGAACTTCCTGAGGCTACGACATGAAACACTGGGTTAGCCTTGGCTGGAGTGTGGCCCGTTCAGTCAAGTCCTGAACCTCTGGGAAGCTTTGCAACTAGAGCTCAATGACACAGAGCAGTGGGGTTGCAGCAACAGGAAGCTTTGAAAAGGCACCCTGTCAAGTGACCTCTTTGGTGCCTTTGACTCTGACCTCAGCAGGTTCTGGAGCAGCAGCATCTTCAGTTTTTAAGGCAGCATTTACAGTGAGCATTTACTTGAGCCACCCTGGCTTTGAAACTTTGGAGTGGCAGTGTGAGGGACCTGTGGGAAAAGTTGAGCTGTGCTCCATACATGGGCAACCTCTCTGGAGCCTCAGCAGGTTCTGAAGCAGCAATGACAGGAACCGATATGGCAGCCTTAACTGGGATTTCTGAAGTGGCCCTGATAAGATTTCTGGACCCTATGCAGCTGAGAAAGACAGCTCTGTAGCTATGACTGAGATCTGTCATGCATACATAACAGATACTTAACTAACCTAAGTTAACTAAAACTAAAAAAACTATTTACAATACACATTCCTAGGTGAGTAGTTCCACAAGATGTTAAAACTACCGCCTCATGCCAAGCCCTGGCAACCCTGCAAGATGCTAAGGCTGGAGGGATGGAGCAGCTAACTTAGCTAACAAGACTAAAATATGTAAAATAAACATCCCTAGGCAAATAGTACCACAAGATGCTAAAACTACTGCCTCAAGCCAAGGTGCCAGATGCAACCAAGGCCTGCTAGCCCCGCAAGATGCTAAGACTGGAGGGACGGAGCGGCTAACCTAACTAACTAAAACTAAAACATTTACTATATGTTCACATCCCTAAGCGAGCAGCTCCACAAATGCTAAAACTACTTTCTTCAAGTCAAGGCACAAGACGCAACCAAAACCTGCCAGCCCTGCAAGACGCTAAGGCTGGAGTGATGAAGCAGCTAACTTAACCAACTAAAACTAAACAACTATTTAAAGTAAACAACCCTAGGTAAGTAGTTCCACAAAATGCTAAAACTACCGCCTCAAGCCAAGACACCAGACGCAACCAAGGCCAGCCTACCCTGCAAGTTGCTAAGGCTGAAGAGATGGAGGGTCTAACTTAAGTAACTAAGACTAAACTATTTACAATATGTACACATCCCTAGGCGAGTATTTCCACAATTTGCTAAAACCACCGCCTCAAGCCAAGATGCCAGACGCAACCAAGGCCAGCCAACCCCGCAAGATGCTAAGACTGGAGGGATGGAGGGGCCACCCTTGTCAGCCCGCCAGACACTAAGCTGACCCTCTTCTCCATGACCTAAAGGGGGACCTGAAACACAATTAGAAATTGTACAAATTAGACGAACATACTTCATAAGGTTTAAAAATACAACTTTTTACATCTGTGCAATGTATAAGGACTGACTAAATGAGAGTTGCAGCAGGTACTGAAAGGTAATATAAGGGAACTCATGTCCACATTAAAAAAAATAAGTAAATGGCAATATATCTTCAAAGTAATTTTGGCTTACCCAGAACCAGTCATGCAAGTGCATCTCCTCCAGAAGCCTTTGCTCTGGGTCGCTCTTCAGGCAACCTCATATAAAATGGCAGCATTCTGTGCAAAAAAAATGAGAGATGTCTGAATAGACCTTCAACTGTACATTCGCTCTCTAAGCTGGAAAACTGCAAGAGATTCCTGCATTATCCATAAAAACATCTTTTAAGGAGCCACTGTTTTTTTCCGTTTTGTATGATTCAGAATTGTATAATTGTCATAATAAAGTTCTCACCATCTGAGAAGCCCGGCTGGAACCACACATCAGAGTCCATCAATCCGATGTCGTTGCTGTCTGGGAAAAGGCTGGTGATCATCCTAAACAGCAGCACCCCCAGTGACCACACTGTCATCTGTCCATGGAGGAAAGAGTTTGCTTCACCACTTTTCTCACTTGATTGTATTGGCATTTAATTTTAGTCAACAACAATAAAATTATAATTGGCTTTTTTTGTTTTGGCAATGTTAGTGTATTGTTAATATTTTGCTCGTCCCCGCCTGACTAACATATGGTCGCTACAAGTCTCAAAGTACTTGTTTTTAGATAATATATACCACTGTAAGTGTTGTACGATGAGCTTTTTAGAAATCAACCAGTTTTACCTCCTGGGTGTCCGTGTTGACCAAGAGGTGCGGAAACTTGATGTCCCGATTGAAGACCCCCCGGGAACAACACATAGCAGGAGCGTTGATCACCTGCCACGTGAAATGACGTGCCAAATCCTCTGTGTAGAGGCCACCGTGATGCACCCAAAAATCATGCATGTCAACACAGGATGTGGGTTGCTCTAGGACCATGATATACTGGTCAGGATGGTCCTGCCAGTCCAGCACCAGTGTGATGTGAGGACAGCTGGGCCCTCGAATGGCCATGACTGTAAAGGCCACCTCAAGAGGGACTGGTCTGGGATGGTCAGGCTGGAAGAAAGTCCGTTTTCAAGATGGTTACATGGAAGTGTATTCTCTGTCTGTTTGTCTTGTACTCTGTCATTTACATTAATCTAAGATGTTATAAATTGCTATGAGAGGAGATAGAGACATAGAGACCACAGTCTACTTACAAGGCTGATGTACGACTCATTCTTTGTCTCCACCTGAAGGCCATCTTCACGCATCCTCCTTCCCCCGTCTTATTGCCAATGATGTATTTCTAGTAATTTTTTTATTATTATTATTTATAATATTAATGTCCTGCAGTGTGGCATGCCATACTTATTCTAAATTATTGTACTTTATCAAACTACAGGACTAATAAATTTGTAATTATCTAAATAAAACATAAACTGTAAGAACAACTTGTGTGATATATTTTGGATTATGACTGTAAACTCACCCTCGATTCTCGTGATCTCCTCACAGTCCGGCTGTCTCAACAGATGTGAAGCACTCACACCTGCTGACGGACTGACTGGACTGTCCTGATTCTGAGGCTGGACATCCTCCATTTGCTGATTTTCGGCAGCAGGTGGGACATCAGGAACACTGGATGCAGACTCCTGATGATCATTGTACTTTACAGTACAGATGACGTCCTGTAGAGAAGTCTGATCTAAAGAGAGGAATATCAACCAAAAGCTTGTTTTAATCAAATAATATCAATAAAATATTTCATAGTCATGTTAATTCTTAATTTAAAGGCTTTCTGTTACTTGAAATCTTAAAATATCAAACTTCATGTTTTATCTATATTAAAACATTTATCATCTGTCATGGAAAAAAACATCATATGCATCTGTGTAATAGTAGTGTGGGTTTTTATATTGTGTGTAAATGATTAAAGGGGTCATCGGATGCAAACTTCACTTTTACATGCTGTTTGAACATTAATGTCTGTTGGCAGTGTATGTACAAATCTACCCTATAAGGATAAAAATCCATGCAGTGGTTTTTAATTAATCTGTAAAAATAATATCCCCTTTTTCAAATCGAGCCGTTCTCAGATGCCTGTCGGTGTGGCACCAGATCAGTGTTTCGTGTCTAATTATTTACTTTTGTTGCAAGTAGCTGTGTGGGATAATGTACATCCACCCAGTTGTTATTGCAAAATAAAGATGTATATTATCCCTTACTTATTATAATCTTAATTCAAGTGATAAAGGATTTTGAAAGTGTTGAGTGTTGCTGTAAGGTTAACTCTGCCTAGTTTAAATGTTTCAAAATGATTAACAGTTGAAAATATTAGAAATTTAGAAAAGTAATCAAAAAGTAATCAAATGTAATGTTACATTACTTTAATAAAGTAATTGAAAAGTTACACTACTTATTACATTTTAAATAGAGTAACTTGTAATCTGTAACCTATTACATTTCCAAAGTAACCTTCCCAACACTGTGAGAGACTTGTATGCAACTATTACAGAATGTTTAAACGCTCACTGATGCTCCAGAAGGAAAAACGGTGCATTAAGAGCCAGGGGTGTACATTTTTGAACAATATGAAGATTTTTCTTATTTTGCCTAAATATCATATATTTTCATTTAGTACTGCCCTTCAGAAGCTACAGAAGATAGTTACATGTTTCCCAGAAGACAAAATAAGTTCAATTTACCCTGATCTTCATCTTCATCACTCTTAATGCATTGTGTTTCCTTCTGGAGTATAAGTGAGTGTTTGAACCTTCTGTAATAGTTGCATATGAGTCCCTCAGTTGTTCTCAGTGTGAAAAGATGGATCTCGAAATCATACAGCCTTGAGTCTTATCTGAATGTTTTCCAGACCCCAAAAGCTATTATATATAATAATATATAATAGTAATATTTTAGAATTTTAGTTTGAAGGATAGAATTAATAAAAACCATTGTTTTATGTTTAAGTGTTTGCATTGTGTAACTGAACATTTTCCTCAAAACCTTATAGTTAGTTTTTTTTTACAGTCTTCAGAAGTATTTATTCATTCATTCATGTTCAAAAAAACTTTTCTAACTGGCTGATGATTGTTTCATTCATCTGAAGTGGCTGGTGCAGTGTGTTGTACGTGTGTGTGTGTGTGTGTGTGTGTGTGTGTGTGAGAAACATGTCAGGACACAAATTTGTATAATGACATGGGTATGACATACACTGTAAAAAACAATTTGTTGAGTCAACTTAAAATAATTTGTAACCTGGCTGCCTTAAAATTTTAAGTTCAGTCAACTCAAAAAAAAGTTTATTCAACTTGAAATGTTAAATTGTACTAAGTGACAACTTAGATATTTGAATTGAATCAACTTAAAATTTTAAGGCAGCTGGGTTACTTACCCATCTGTTAAGTTTAGCAAACACAAATATCTAAGTTGATACTTAGTACAACTTAACATTTCAAGTTGAATAAACTTATTTTAGTTGACTGAACTTAAAATTTTAAGGCAGCAGGGTAACAAATTATTTTAAGCTGACTCAACAAATTGTGTTTTTAATTTTTTACAGTGTAGGTATTACAAGGAGAGGGTGACTTATGAGGACATTGCCTCATGTCCCCATTGTAAGGCTGTGAGGGCTAGGTTTTGGTGTAGGGTTGGTGTAGGGCGATAGAAAATTCGGTTTGCACGCCTATGGAATGTCCCCACAATTCACAAAAACAAATCTGTGTGTGTGTGTGTGTGTGTGCGTGTGTGTGTGTTTCTCACAGCCACGTGAGGGCGCAAAACATCGCTTATATTATAAAAATTAATGTGCATCCTCCCACTAGACTAAATTTCAGAAATTGCCTGTTTAAAGTACAGGCTGGTTCTTTCCAGGTTCTTTTTTCCCCTCGTCCTTCCTCATTACCTGTTTTGTTAATAGACCTTTCTAAGATGACGGTCATAAATATTAGCGTTTTGGTCTGTTTAAATATAAAAGAATAATATAATAATAATTCATATAATCATTTATATTAATATTCGTTAATGTTTGTCAAAATTATCTGGTCTTAAACAATTTTCTTAAAATGTTGGCACAGAAGTATTTTTCTACATTGTTCGTGGAACTTTCTTCTGAAACGTTTTAGTTGGAGCTTTTAAAACGTAATACATTATTTCACTCAATAACATGAATAAGCACCTGTGAATTCAGTCGACTCGCATTAACTTCACGTCGCTTCTGGTGCAAGGACAGAAAAAGGGCCACTGAATGAATCTTTTTGGTGAATTCATTTAAAAGATTCGAAACACTGAATCAAAAACACCACAGATGCGTTCCTCCGAAAGAATTAGCTGGTACTGTACTAACACATTAAATCGCATCCCAAGTCTACTCGCCGTTGCCGGATTTAAAAATCGTCCATTACTCACATAAAAAAATGTGTATTTGGAGGCATACTCTTAAATGCATACACATACGACATAGTTTGATATTTTAGACCTATTTAAGCTAGCATGACTCAAATGTATTTTAGAAACCTCCAAATGGCACGTCTCAGGCACACCGAGGACAGCTAAACCTCGCAGCCGTATATTTTGGGGTCCTTCAGCGTCAGACTGCTGCTTTCTCTGGACAGCATCTTCGTCAATGGCGGATTACGATAACTACGATGACCGGGATCGGGCTTACGGGAGCTTCGGCGGGGGAAGAGGGTAAGAAAGCCCGCATGAGAGGAGCGGCGAAGCGTGCATCTGAGCGTATATGACGGGAGGCAGCGGGTCTGTGCGTGTGACCGAGGTTTTGCGGGAGATCGAGCGGGTGTAGGCCACGCAGCAACAGCGCGCTCCCGCTATGATGAATGGAGGCCGGGCACGAAACTCAGCCCACATGGGCTTCATATCTCACGGCCGACTCAGCATTTCACTGCCCGCAGACATTATGTAAAACACTCCTGCTCGTTTATCTATAATGAATATGGTTATTGGGGTCGTAATTAGTTTGAATTATCAGTGCGACGGCGTGTTGGCGTGTTTTAGCACGGTCTGCACCGGGCCTTGGACTCCCATCTATTTTCCCGTGCTGTTTTTAAACCCGTTGCTTTGCTGCTTATAACTAGAGTTGTTCTCATTCCACAAAAATACCGTGGTGCTTAAACCTTTTTGGACGTGCACGCACAGTAGGATTCTTTGAAGTAACTCGGGGGATCGTAGGAATGTCATGTACGTTGAGATGATCACGTCCATGTAAATTCATTTTTAGTTTCTGGTCACGCTGTTCTTGGATCGGCAGCAGAAGTCCATATCCACTCTGATAAACGAGGTTTATTGTGTTTTCTCATCATCAGATCGGCCAGATGCTATGCACATGTTTAAGATGGCTTTATTTGCATACGTGCCTGCTGCCTTTCACAGACATGCGTGGCATTTATCAGTTATTGAATATAAAAACAGAAAGCAAATGCTTATTTGATGCATGGAAACCTGGCGAATTTACTTCTGTTTTGTTTTTTAGGCTTGTTTGACCATCCTGCATTTATTGACAATGAGAAATTAGAAAAGCACGCACAAACTAATGTTCAAAAGTTTGGAATGAGAGTTTTGAAACAACTCTTATGTTCACCAATTTTGTGTTAACTTTAACAAAAATACAGTAGAAACAGTAATATTGTGAAAATTTATTGCAGTTTTAAATTTGATTTATTGTAAACCATAAGTTGTTGCTATGATCAATGCTGAATTTTCAGCATCATTACTCTAGTCTTTGTCACATGATCCTTCAAAAATGTTTCTAATATGCTGATTTGCAGCTCAGAAACATTTCTGATTATTATCAGTGTTGAAAAAAACTTATTTTCAGGTTTCTTTGAGTGTTCAAAAGAACAGTGTTTAGCTGAAATAGAAAGCTTTTGTAATATTACAAATGTTTTATTGTCACTTTTGATCAGTTTAATGCATCCTTACTTAATAAAAGTGTTTATTTTATTTTTTTTCCCAAAAAGAGAAAATCTTACTGACCTCAAGCTTTTGAATGATAGTGTATACCGTTACAAAAGCATTTTTGCTGATTCAGTATTTTAGCAAAATCAGTGATGCACTGCTATTCAGAAGCCTGAGCTCTGCAATATAATTTTATAAGAAAGTAGTTGTTTTATTCAGCAAGGATACAAAAAATTGATCAAAAGTGACTTTAAATTGATTAAAAGTGACTTTAAAGACATTTATAATGTTATGTACAATGTCTTATAAGTAATGCTGTTCTTTTGAACTTTCTTTTCAAGAAAGAATCCAAAAAAATACGTATTGTGCATGTGCACTATTAATTGAAAAGTCTATTGAGGTCTGGAACAGGGAAGGTTGGCAACTTCTGTTAATTAGCCAATTGTACAGTGAAATCAGATGATCTATATACAATGTCATAAGTACCATCTACGTATCAGTGTACCATGGTATTTCCATCTGGTAGCTACCACCACAGTACTTAAAGGTTTTGATGTCACATGGGTTTTTGTGGTTGGTGAATGTTTCTGTGCTGTAACTCTGAGCAGCCAGCAGCAGTCATGTATCATTTGCTGTGGACAGCACAGGTCTGAAAACACCAGACATGCAGAGCCAAGGTGCAGCAGAGATGTCATGCTATACGCTGATCTCAGGCCTCCATCTGACACCAGAGGAATGTCTGTAGTATGTCCGATCCCAGCAGAAGCTCAGATTTGTGTTGCATGGGATTTAATTTATTACAGACAGAAAATAAATAAGATGCCTTCTACAATATTTCTGTCCAAAGCACTTTGTGTTTGTCTAGCACTTTGCAGCTATTGCATTTTGCACTTTTAGTTACCAGGGATAGACCAGTATGTGTGACAGTATGACATTTGGTGATTTTTAAGAATATTGGCATCAGATGGTAAATGTCCAGTGTGTAGACTAACAGAAGTGATATCACACACTCATGCCAGTTTAATTTCGGAGACCTCTTGTGTGCACACCGATTTGATCTTAGAGTTTGCTTGTGCTAAAACCCACGCCATCATTCCTCGATGTACAAAAAGTGCTTGGTGCTACATCAGGGTCCAAGCAGATAAACACATTTTTCTTTTTGTGGCAAAGAGTTGCAGTACTGCAAGTGTTGGGAAATCTAAGTGATTGTTGTTGCTTGGCATTCTCAAGTAAAGCTTTTGGATATTGACTAGTGCTATTTTATATGCTAAAGACAATAATTGGGGGTGTTTACAAGTGGAGATTTTATAAATGAGCCCCCTGATGTTTCAATAATTCCTTTTTGCTCTATTCAGCATTGATTACTTTATACTGGCCTTAGGTGTTGACTTAAATTAATTTGCATTTGTCATAATTGGGAACAAAAAATTATATCAGGGTCAGAAATTAATAGGGACTAAACAAAAATTGTTTTTTTTTTAGTGTATTTATAATATGAGATAAGAAGTGTGAAGAAGTGTGTGTTTTTCCAGAATATGAGCACAGTTACAAATCTGATATTGATTTTATACAACTTTTCAATAATTTTAAGTAAATGTTGAGTTGTATGTTTGACACAATATTATGTTTTAGCTTTTTCACCAGTGAAAACAAAAACGCAGCTGAGTCTGTTTTTGAATGAATTGGTCAAGTGAATAATTCAGTGACTTACTCATTAAGAACATGACTTGCTGCCATATTCTGGATGTTTCAGTTTCACATTTAAAGTGTTTCATTATATATTTTTCTCAACATTATTCTCAGCATTATTTATTCAGTTGTAATTGCACTGTAAAAGATTTTATTTATTTGTTTATTTATTTATTTTTTAAGTGTCCATGCAACAGTAGTGCCACCTCTGTAATACAAAGATGTTTTTATTTTTTTTTTTATAGAAATATATGTATATATATATGTGTGTGTGTGTATGTATGTATGTGTATGTGTGTGTGTGTGTGTGTGTGTATATATATATATATATATATATATATATAAATAGAAATAGAAATATATGGATTTAATTTGATTAGCCTGTAATGTCTTATAATTGTAATAAAATTTGATTGAACGTTACAATTTCACACAAAACATGATGCGTGCATCTAATAAATAAAGATTCGAAAAAAATGACACTTTAAGTAAAAATATCACACCTTAATGGAAAAATTAATTTATCACTGTTGTAAATGTTGTTGAAAATGTCATTGAAAAACGTTTTGAACATTTTAAACACAGCATTTTGCAATAAGGTTCCATTAGTTAATGTTACTTAAAGGAGAAGTCTACTTCCAAAAAAAGATTCACAGATAATGTACTCACCCCCTTGTCATTCAAGATGTTTGTCTTTCTTTCTTCAGTCATAAAGAAATTGTTTTCTGAGGAAAACATTTCAGGATTTTTCTCCATATAATGGACTGATATAGTGCCCCGATTTTGAACTTCTAAAATGCAGTATAAATGCGGCTTCAAACGATCCCAAATGTGTTTGTAAACATTCCCAGCCAAGGAAGAAGGGTCTTATCTAATGAAACGATTAGTTATTTTTCATTAAAAAAAATTACAATTTAAATACTTAATCTCAAACGCTCGTCTTGTCTTTCTCTCCCTGAACTCTGTGTATTCTGGTTCAAGACAGTTAGGGTATGTCAAAAAACTCCAATCGTATTTTCTCCCTCAATGTCAAAAATCATTTCAAAATCATCCTACATCGCTGCAGAAGTACCGATCCAGTCTTTGAAAAGTGAACATGCAAAGGTCAAAAACCCTTAACAAAAAAGCAATATAGGATGATTTTGAAGTTGAGGGAGAACGTGAGATGGGAGTTTTTTGACATACCCTAACTGTCATGAACTGGAAAAAAAAAAAAACAGTCAAGGCAGAGTAAGTCAAGATGAGCGTTTGTCATTAAAAAGTGTATTTATTGTATTAGTTTCATTAAAATAACTGATCGTTATGGTAGATAAGACCCTTCTTCCTCGGCTGGGATCATTTGAAGCCGGAGTTAAACTGCATTTTGGAAGTTCAAAATCGGAGCACCATGTCAGTCCATTATATGGAGAAAAATGCAGAAATGTTTTCTTCAAAAAAACATAATTTCTTTACAACTGAAGAAAGAAAGACATGAACATTATATGTGGATCTTTGTTTTGGAAGTGGACTTCTCCTTTAATCTGTTAACTAACACGAACAAACAATGAATGATTTTACATTTATTACACTATTCATTAAACTTTAATGTTAGTTAATGAAAATATAGTTGTTCATTCTTAGTTTAACTAGTTAACGAATGAACCTTATTGTAAAGTGTTACCAAAAACTCCTACTAATCAACCGCTGATGGTCTCTGTATGTAAAAGAAATGTGTATCTGAAGCAATGTTTTGTACCACGGATTAATGTGAGCTTGCTTAATATAGCACACGTCTGATTCAGACACTCATAAGGGAAAACGCATTGCATGTTAGGCCATCACTGCAGTTCGGGTTGTGTACGACGCAAAGCCATTCGGAAGTGTGAATGATTAGATGATGAGATGCATCATCGATGTGGTCGTGTTGGGCATTATTAGTCAGAGTGCATTTATTTGCAGTGTTTGAGTGCTGCTGGAATCGCATGTCTAGATCAATAATTGACCTGCGTGTGGTTATTTCTGGAAGGTGTAGCGCTGATCAGGTTGTTTGTTTTCCGACTGCAGACCCCGAGGCGGCGGCGGCCCAGGCGGACCCCGAAAGCAGAAGGAACTTCCCACAGAGCCGCCCTACACAGCGTACGTCGGCAACCTGCCCTTCAACACAGTGCAAGGAGACATAGATGCCATTTTCAAAGACCTCAGCATCAGGAGCATTCGACTAGTTCGAGACAAAGAGACAGACAAGTTCAAAGGTAGGCTGATCTTTGAAACACAATGCATGATTAATGAGAAACATTGTTTACTTATTATTCATACTGGGGTTTGGGAATCCCCTAAGTATTAAACTTTGAACTGCAGACATGAATCAAACCTCAAAATGTGTGGCTAGTTTTATCTTTCTGTTGCTCAACGGCTGGAGCGTGGCTCAGGCAATACCAAGGTCATGCGTTTGATCCTCAGAGAGACGTGCTGTTAAAAACATGATTTGATTTAATGTACTGACAGTCAATGTGAATAAAAACATCTGGTAAATGATTAATAATCTTTTGTTTGTTTTCCTGCTTCAGGTTTCTGTTATGTAGAGTTCGACGACTTGGAATCTCTAAAAGAGGCTTTGACATACGATGGTGCTGTAAGTCACTTAATTACACTTTATTCATTTTTTTAGTTTAAAGTTGCGTGTTGTCATTTTAACTAGGCATACACCAATGTTTGTTTTTATAGCTGATGAAAGTGGAATATTAATAAAGCTTGATAAATGTACAATAGAGAAGCTTGACAGCTGTTTAATACTTTACCTAAATACATTTTTACACTACAGATCAAATTTCTTTTTTTTTTTTTTTAAGAATGCTTTTATTCAGCAATGATGCATTAGAAGTGGCAGTAAGGATTTTAAAATCATTAAAACTTCCAGAACTCTTTCAGAACATTCTATTCATCAAAACAAAAGTTCCACAAAAATATGAAGCATCACAACTGCGTTCAACATTGGTGATAAGTGTTTCTTTTAGAACCAAATCAGCATATTAGATTTTTTTCTGAAGGATTGTGTGATGCTAAAGACTGGATAAATTACAATTTTAAATATTTAAATAGAAATGTCATTATAAATTATAATATTTCCAACTTAGTGTTTATTGTATTTTTAATCAAACAAGTGCAGCCTTTGTGAACATAAGACACTTTAAAAAACGAACAGGCTTTTGAACAGTAGTGTACTGTCTGATATACTGCATGTTCCTAAGTGTGAAGTTGTTCCACAGCTGCTAGGGGACCGATCTTTGAGGGTGGATATCGCTGAGGGCCGAAGGCAAGAACGTGGCGGCGGAGGCTTTGGCTTCCGGAAAGACGACAGAGGTACTGTGTGTGTCGAAATATATCAAAATATTTTTATGTTATGTTTCTATTAGTGCTGTATGCTCACATTTTGGTTTGTTTTTCTGTTATTATGTTTTGCTTGCGTTGTGAATTGTGGTCTTTTCATTCTCTGAAATGAGCACTGCTAGGGATGGGTGGTCTGATTGTATTTCCATTATAATTGTTAACAAGTAGAGATCGTTACCCTGTGCATGTCAACTTTTCTAGAGAAATACATATGCAGGGGTGTAGAATTAGGGGGGGACACCAGGGAATGTGTCCCTGCCAATATCCAGTGACTGCCAAACTGTCCCTAGCAATAATTTGATCCAACAGTTAAATATACATATATGTTTCTGTAATTTCGGATGCATCTGAAACGTCATGCCATCTAAATCTATGTTCTTGTAGATTAGCATTTATAGTTTACTGAAGTTTTAGACTCATATTAACATTACACTGCTGGAGTTATAGACTCAAACTCGAGAGTTGTGGATTTGAATTTTTTTTTTTTCTCCCCTTTTAATTCAGTTTAAAAAAGGCAGATTTGATCTTCAGGTGAAAACAACGGACTCTCCTCTAATCATTTAGTCCACTTAAACCTGCCCGGCCACAATCAACTGCTACCTCGATTTACATTTCAGTTTCATTGCAACTTTAAATGCGATTTAAAAACGATTGCTAAGGAACTTCTGTTCATTTGATGGTGTGTATATTGTGTATTTTACAATGTACATGGCTCCTAAGTTATAATGTCCTGTTTTGAGGTGGTAGTTGTTTGTTCAAGCTGTTATTAGACATTTAATTTGAGTAATTTTCTTTTATTTTCAGTAACTTATTTATGAAGCATTTAATTCAGTGAATTACTCCAAACGCCACAATACCATATTTCTTTAATATGAACGGTCATAGATGGTCCGCATGCTTGACCAAAATAAGAAAATGCACTGTGTAAATAAGTTCAGAGCTTGCATTTGTGTACCAACATGGTTGAGAGCTGTTAATGCACAATTACCATTTTAGATTGACAAACTGTAATGCTGTATAAGATTTCTATTCGAACTGAAAGTGTAAATCTGCTGCCGTTTTATTTTTATTTAATTCTTCCTTTTATTTTAACACTTTCCCTGCCGGCATTGTTTTTTTTTGTTTTTTTTCTAAATTTTACAGCCCTCAGAATATTTTCTGCTATGAATATACAAACATATTATGTATCAAAATAAAGATCTGAGCCTCTGATTTTAAACAACAAAAAAAAATTATTCTATCTTCATGTCTTCATGTTTTATCATCACTTGAATGCAGATAGGTTGCATCAGAAATTCAACATTTTTGATAAAAAAACAGAGAAAAATGCATTTTTATCAAAGTAGTATTCATGTTCTTTCACCTGTAAATAATTATAAGAATAATTGAAATTGCGTTCAGCACACACAAAGATATGTTTATGCATGTATATATAAATATACATACAACACACACGCGTGCATGCACGCATTATATATATATATATATATATATATAAAATATTATTATTTTTATTAAAAAATAGTGAAATATCACTATTATCTTATTTTTATTAAATAATTATTTTTATTTTATAATGTAATAGTATTATCACACTTTATTATTTTGTTTATAATTTTATTTTTAAAAAATGTAGTAGTATTATCACCATTTTATTTCTTCATAGTTTTAAATTACCGAGTCACACTATGTCCTGTGTGAGGACCAAGTAAAATATCCAGGTGCTCTTATGAGGACCAGGCTGAAAAATGTGCACCCCGAATATAAACCATTTTTGTCAAATTTATTTGTGATGTGCCATAACCAAGATTTTGCTCCTACTGCCAACCCCTAAGCAATGCTCAGTATTAGTTTGTGCTCTTTGTCAACTTGCTGTCTCTTTTTCTGAACTGTTCTGCTTGGTGATATTGCATATATAGCTTCAAACATGTAATTCACTGCTCATACTACACAAACCGAGCACTTCTTAAAGTGATGGTTCACACAAAAATGAAATTTCAGTAATTTATTCACGCACAAGTTGTATGAGTTTGTTTCGTCTACTGAACACAAACGATATTTTGGTAGAATATGGGTAATCTAAAAATTTCTGGTTCTCGTTGACGTCAGTAGTATTTTTATATACTGTGGAGGTCAGTGGGGACAGTCAAAGAAACTGAGTGAGGGTGAGTAAATAATGCTACAGTTTTCATTTTAAGGTGAACGATCCCTTTAAGCCAGGCTTCTCACAGTCATTGTTCATATACATGCTTCATCTTCAGATATTTTTGTACTTCTGTTTTTTCATCTCTCAGTAGAAAACCATTTCTAGCTCCTCTTCCTTCCCCTCTAACAAATGGAGTGCTTTTCTATAGGCTAAACTTCCCTGTCCAGCTGGTGTCTTCCTGTAAGCGCTGTTGGCAGATGATCTGATCGGTTCAGTTGAGCCGTTATGTGGGTGGGCCTCTCTTTCACCCTGATCTCAGCTTTGAATTGTTGCCCATATTAAACAGCCCCCTGTCCCTTTCAGGCCGTGGTGGCTCACGTGGGGCCAGAGGAGGGGGACGTGACTCCAGAGACGACTACGACCACTCTGGAGGAGGTGCGACGTCTGAATTGGGCAAGAACTCGAATCCTTGGAGTGTTAGAACTAGATAATCGGCTCTGGTTCACATCTGTGGTGTGAGATTTCCACAGACAATTCAGATTGCTCCTCATTTTGTAAAAATGAACACGAAACCTGATTGCAATAAATACTCAATGAACACTTAAGCAGTAGGGAACAACGAAAATTAAAGGTTTTAGGACAAGAATTTTGTTCATTCATTGGCTTTTTTTTTTAAATTACAGTTATGCACTGTAATGTTATGATGCAGTAATGAAAATCATTGCGTCATCACATTATAAATTTTATTAATAATAATAGTAATAATAATGTTAATAACATCAGCATACATTCAAAATGACAAATGTTCCCATCATGCGTGCCTAAAATAAATTGTTTTTTCATATTATGGTAGTAAGCAAATGATGTATTTTCATGAAAATATCAGTGCAAAAATCTGGACTGTAATAAATAGGCTTTTTATTTGATTTCGTGGTGAAACAACATTTTTGTGACATTCACCCTGTTAAATGTAGATGTTTTTCTCAGTCACTTTTACAAACTGAGGAAGTAGTCAAAATAGCCTTGTTAAAAATAACCCAGCATATTCTGTTAAAACGGAGTCGCAGGCATCTTGTGTTGTATATTTATGTTTTGGCTTTTTCATGTTTAAGTTAATTTTTGAACATTGATCTCTTAGGGACTCTCAGTCATCTCATTGCCATCAGTCATGTTGTCAGCGGAGTCTCCCTGCTGGTCTGCAGTCTGAATTTTGCCCAAATTGAAGTTGCCTATAAATACTGATCTGGGATCAGACTTTTTCATTGCAAGTCTTATCCACTATGACACATTGCCCAGAGCCAATCCCGGATCAGTATTTTGGTACAACTTTGCAGTGGAGCGGGAGAATGATGGACCAGTTACTCACACGCTTCCTTTTTCCACAGGATATAGAGATGATGACTTCATGGGTGGAAGGAGTCGAGGAGGCGGTCGCCCTGGTGACAGAAGGGGGGGCGGAGGTGGAGGTGGAGGCGGAGGCATGGGACGCTACAGAGATGGACCTCCTCGTGGAGGCCCGACAGACTTCAGAGAACCCTCTGACGGTGTCAAACATTTATTCATTTAGATTCCTTTTTTGTGATTTAAAGTCAATGTGAAATCAAAACGCACCTCATTTACTCTTAATACATATTTCTGCTCAACCCAGTATAGGTGACTTAATGTCTAATGTTAGCCATTGACTACTAAACTGGTAGGTTTCCTGTGTTTGAGTACTTTAGTTTTTACGCATATGCGGGGGTTCGCATAAAGGTCGCGTGATGCAGATTTCGTCACCAGTATAGTATGTGTGTACTGTATGTGCACCACCCGCGTTTTGTAACCATGCGTACTTTGTACACGCACTTTGAATATGCGCATTAACTTAGTTTTGCACAAATTGGTGGTACTAATACTGGCCCGGGCGGTTGTTTCAAACTAAGGAGACACAAGAACAAAATAGCAGAGAGACTGCAACAACAGATGGTTGCACTGACAATTGTTTGTGCATTATGAGACACTTGCAACTTTGGTTTAAAAGAGTACAAACATATGTGATGCGATCTGGGAAAACCTGTTGGATGTCACGCTGGGACATTTTCAAGAAATAAAAAAAGATGGGTCAAATGTGTTTTTCATTTTTTTTTTTTAGGTTTTCATTAAATTATTCTATAACATCTTGTCTATCATCTCTGAAAATATCTTAGCAAAATTCACTCAGAAAAAGTGATTTATTGCAGCAAACGGAAATGACTGTGTCTTTCTTGGATGTTAAGAAGGCACTGCTGAGGTTAACCTAAACAGTTAACCGATAAACAAACAATATTATAATGAACTATTTCACATCCAGAGATGAAGGATCGGATGATGAAGTTACTAAAGAGGAGGAATCCGATGACAGTCTGTCGCACAGTGTGTGAGCAGTTGCGCTGGGCTTGTTTTCTAAATGTAAACTACAAGGTAGACTTTACTATTGCTATTTAAACATACAAGGGGTGATCAAAAAGACTATGCCCGTGATAAACAACTGAAAACTGTCCTCTTCAGAGTAACATTAGTCTGTTTGTGTAATGATGCAGTATAGTGCTCCTGACTTGACAGACAGCTTTCGTTATACCCACGAATTGAAAGTGAAAGCTGTCTCACTTTTAACCTGTTTTTCTCAAAATTCCATTCCTGAAAATCATAGCTATCAGCTGACTTAAGCCATAAATTATGTTTAACCTATGGACAAAATCTAAAAAAGTAAACTTTCACCATGTATTGGGTTTTCCTAGATTGTATCACATTTTTATTGGTCATGACTAATACAGAAAAGTAGAGCAGACGCTGGACAAAGATGAAGCTTTCAAAGTTGTCCACAGTTCTTACCAATGCATATTACTAATCAAAACCTAAGTTTTGATATATTTATAGTAGGAAATGTCTTCATGGAACACGATCTTTACTGAAGATCCTAATGATTTTTGGCATAAAAGAAAAATCGATAATTTTGACCCGTATTGTTGGCTAGTACTACAAATATCCCTGTGCTGCTTAAGACTGGTTTTGTGGTCCAGGTCACAAATGTGTCACTGCTGCAGATGTGGATTATTCATTATTTCAAACTTTCAGATGTACACCAATGTAAACCAGTTTGTTTATCAGCAGTTTGGGTAATGATACCTATATCACTAATGGTATGCTAGTGTAATTATTGTCCAGAATTTTTATTTTGCTGCATCCATAATGTTATCCAATAGGCAAGTGACTATGTGGTGTTTTTTTTTGTTTATTTTTTTGTTTTTGTTTTTTTTAAATTGATCCACCCAACTTTTCTTTGATATTCACTAAAATTTCAGAAGTAAAATGGGTTGCCAATACCATTTCATGTTGACTTCAAATTCTCTTTTTGACGCTTGCATAAGTTATACCAAAACACCTAATGTCTCTATTTTTCTTTTTGTCCTGCAGAGGAAAGAGCGCAGAGACCAAGGCTACAGCTGAAGCCGCGTACGGTGGCAGCTCCCCTTAACCAAGTGGCCAACCCCAACTCGGCCATCTTTGGGGGTGCCAAACCCAGGGAGGAGGTAATTCCCAAAGACAAACACTAAGAGACTGCAGCCTCCCTCTACGCTCCAAAAGGAAGGAAGGGAGGGAGGAGGAGAGAAGGAAGGGGAGGGATATTCGGGGAGGGAAGGGCGAGGTGCGGGGATGACAAACGACGACGAAAAGAAAACGTATCATGCCAACGGGAATGCGATAAGGCCTCTGTCATCGTTCCTACCTGTTAGAGATGAACAGAGTCCCTACGAATTCAGATCGCGCAACTATATATTTATTCAACAGAGAGAAAAAAAAAAGACCACGCCCACGATCGATCGTCATGACACCTGCACACACCAACGAGCAGCTCGTGAATGCATGGCAAAACTGTTTAACAATGGTTTTATGTCCACCTTTGCTTCCCTGTAATTAGTGCCTGCTCTGTACTGTAGTTTTCGTCAGGGGAACGTTCTTTCACATCCTTTGTGAGATCCGAAAGGTTTTTTTTTTTCTTTTTGGGAGCTGCTCTCTTAAGTGGAATTGAAACTGATTTTAAATGTTTTTGTTTTATAGCTGTAGACTAAACTACACACGTCAAGCCCTTTTATCGTGCGAAAATTGATGACACTGATTTGGTTTGTGCGCTTTTCTTGCAGGGCAGCTAGCTAACGTTTCCACATTCATAATAGCGTTCGCAAAAAGCAGTATTGAACTACCATCGTTTTGTATTTTGTTCTTTGGATTTTTGATGGACTGCACCTATGAAGATCATTTTTTTTTTTCCTCCTCTCTCTTTGGTGTGATTTTCAACGACGGCACGAGCTCCCTCATGATTTCAGCCGATTCACATACGCAAACCTTTCGAACGCACGCTGGATTGTACATGTGGTGCTTGTCCTCTCCCTAGTCCTCACGGTGTGTGTAAATTGGCGTGTCAAAGCACAACGTAGTCCAGCTGTACAGTCAGTGTCCAGTTTCGGAGCCGTGCATCTTAGTAGCTCTACACGAGGCGCAATTTCTTCCCGTTTGTGTTGCATTGATTTTAATATTGCTTTGTCAGAATGTTCATGTGCAAATTTCACCTACATCTCCTACGACGGACCCTGTGTAACCATTTTGTTCTTGTTTTATGTTTCCGTTCTCTAAAGAATTAATATCTGTGTCAGTGTGGCTGCATTATTCCGGAAGGCTATACTGGATTCTACTGGCTTTGATCACCATAAAATCTTTCAAAGACTTCAGTGACGCGCAGGCAGAGGCACGAGGTGCTGGTCTCCTCTCGAATCCGAACGAGCCCTCATCCGATTGGCTTAAAAAGCAGGTGGAGGTGGGGGCTTTAGAAAGGGGTGGGGCACAGTCTTATCTCCGCCTCTGCCTGTCCTCGCTGGCTCCTCCCACCACACGCCTCAAAGATCCAAAACTTGGAGGACAGCATCTTCCAGGTCGATTGTGTTTATGGACTTCAACATCTCTCCCCCTTCCCAAAGTATCTTTGTGTTTTTGAATTTGCAGACGCGCGGACGTAATTGCCGCTGTGTCCTTTTTATATTTTGCTCTTTAAATTTCTTTACTGTATTTGAGGATTAAAAACGTTGAGCTTGATTCTTAATTAAACCATTTCAAAGTGAAGAGCTCTTTTTGAATTCTTGCCTCGTCTTTACGAAAGATTTTCCCCACTTGACCAAATCCTGGCTCATCCAGAGCTTTCGGGAACAATGTGCCACATGTTTCATTCATTTAGAAGAGTATGCATGATAGGTTCGGTTGGTGACGCGAGGGTCTGCGGTCTACGGCGACATCCACAGCTTGACGGCAATGTATTTCTTTCCAGACCAGAAACAGAAAAAAATAGTAGAAACTATGAACCATAACACCATCAGTACTGCCTTTCCACGTGAAGCTTATTGAACAAAAACGAACTGCTCACACATTTCCAGACACGCCAGTGACGCCAGGCGCTGTAGTTTCATCTCCTAGTGGATTGAGTGTAGAGTCCTCATGGGAAATCCATGTCGCATCCCTTCTCTCTGCATTTTACTGGATATAAATGAGGAAGTTTAACTTTTTTTTTTTTTTTCTTACTGTATAATAGAGTTTGGCTGTTTTTATTCTTTTGTTTTTCTTTTCATTTTCCTACACTGTTTATGGCAATAAATTGTATCATCTTACAGTGTTTGAAATGAATGTGTTGACATAGGATGATTGATTCTGTGTCCTGTGAAGCTATATGGTGTTTGAGCCACATGAAGGACAAAACGAAGTTATTTTACCAAAATTCAACCTGGCGGTTGGTTGGAATTGTGTCGTAAGCTTCAAAAGCAAGGTAACAAGGCTTTGTGTCTTGTGTTGACAGGTTCTCTGTCTGTTGGGTTAACAATGGTCTATACACTGAGTCAAACACAGGAGGTCTTTATTCTTAACATGGGAGACACGTGATGAGTGATTGTTTTGCATATGTAAAGAATAAAAGATTTGAAGAGGAGACCCTGCGTTTGGGGTGTCGAATGATCTGAAAACAAGGCAGTTTGGAGGACGATAGACCAAAAAATGAAAATGTCATTTACTCTCCCTGCAGTTGTTCTAAACTTTTTGAGAGTTTCTTTCATTTATTGAACAAACAAGGAGATATTTTGAAGAATGATGGTAACCATACGGGTAACCGTAGCCATTTTTTTCCAGGTCATTCTACAAAATCTACACTGTAGAAAACTAAACAAAAAAAATTTAAGTTCAGTCAACTAAAATAAGTTAAGTCAACTTGAAATGTTAAGTTGTGCTAAGTGACAACTTAGATATTCAAGTTGACTAAACTAAAAAATATTGGTTTGTTAAACTTAAAAGCACTGTTTGTTACCTGTCTGCCTTTAAAAAAAATATTACAACAACAGAAAAAGTCAATTGAATGTTATTTTAAATTATTTAAATGGCATTTATGCTGGTAAGGTTTTTGGCCTGTCACTATTTTTCTTTTTCATCGGGACGTTTAATTTGCAAAATGATAAAATCACATTTGCAAATTGTTCTAAATATAGTCTCATTGCTTAAGTCCCCCTGTAGTGAAAATCAAGATTTTTATGTTGTTTATTTGTCTGTGTGGTGTTTTTAATATGCTTTTTGACAAACCAGTTCATTAATCAACACCATTGCTGAGTATTTTTCCTTAGAACTGTAGTTTCCCAAAGGCTGTCCCAGAAATGCGGTTTGAAACAGCCCTTTTTTTGCTACGGCACAAAATAAGTAAGCAATCACGTCAAAGGATAGATTCCTATGATTAGCATGCAAAATATACCAATAGAATTTTCAGCACAAAACCGAACATTAAATAGAGCATAACCGCTAGCTTGAAAAATAACCCGCGGCAGCAGTGTAAAAGTAGCCCGGAGTCAGACGCACCTCTCCCGCATTGCCGTCTGCACTTCACTCGCATATGCTCGCGGGCGCGTTGTGGAATCTCAAACTGGGCTGCATTCGAGCCTTCAAGCGATTTTGAGGGCACAGCATTGTCAAGTAAGTAACTTTAACAAATGTTACAGTATCTACTGTAGTTGTCCGCTAGTAAAAACATAGTTTTATCAATCATTATCCGTGTTTCGCCATTATAGCGCGTTTACTAGAGTTCAGTTAGTGGATCGGGGGCTCTGGCCGGTGTGACTGCGTGGGGGCGTGGTTAATTTGCATATGCATAGATCTGCGTATAGTAAATGAGGCAAGGGGGGTAGAGTTACATTCAAGCTGTTTTAAGGCATGAGAAAATTATTTTCACAAGAAAAAACATTTAGATATGTAATTTCGATGATCAAAGATCAGTTTTAAGGGATAAAAATTTTGACTACAGGGGGACTTTAAGCAATGTTTTTTTTTTTTTTTGGCGCAAGTATACATTTTTTCTATAAAATATAAATTATTTTATTAGTGTCTCCTGATCAGCCCTGTTACCCTCATCAAAAAATCCTTGTAAAATAGTGTACGTTTAAGTGGCATCACTTCTAGGATGCTGTATCATCTCTTATCATCTCTTTAAACAATTATGGTAACACTTCAGTTTACCGTCTCTTAACTAGTTGCTTATTAGCATGCATATTCTTAGATTATTAATTATTTATTAGTACTAATTAAGCACATATTAATGCCTTATTCTACATGACTTTATTCTACATCCCTAAACCTACCCAATACCTAAACCTAACAACTACCTACCTAACTATTAATAAGCAGAAAATTAAGAATTTATTGAGGGAAAAGTCATAGTAAATAGTGAATAAGTGTTCGCTATTCTAAAGTGTTACCACAATTATTTCTTACATTTAATATAATCAGTATTTACAAGTAAAATCAAAGCATTAAATATGTGCTTTTGTGAACCTGACTATAAGTTACCAATTAGCATATTTGTTTGAAATCATCAAACCTGTTATTGTCAGCCCTGTTACTTTTTAGAGTAACAGGGATGACACTGATTAGGTTTGACCCTGTTTTTAAAGCTTGTCTGTGTAAAATTCAAACATTTTAAAGTTCACCCTCTGTATATTATTGAGATAATGCCTATATCATTCAGTGGCATATGAGTTCTAGTTAAGTTGGCTTGAGAAAGCCAACTTACTGATCTACTATTTAATCTTCTTCTTCTTCTTCTTCTTCTTCTTCTTATTATTATTATTATTATGAGCAATATTTCAACACATCTTCTCCTAGAGCTTTCAAGCTAACACCACTAAACTCACCCCAGACCTTCAGACTGGTCTGATTGATCCGGCTTATGGTTTTCATAAACCAGACTATCAAAACCTCCAAAAATCCCATAGATTTACATTGACGGAATGTTCAAACACTCTTCAAACGTCAACCGACAAAATTCAAATCTAAACTCCCTTGAGGCTCAATCAAGCTTCCCTTCTATGTACTATTTCTAATCAGTTTAGACTCATTTAAGCTTCCACTCATATATTTCTAATCTACCTAGCTAACAACATGCTAGTAACATTCTAATCATGCTACAAACATGTTAGTAACCAGCTAATAATGTTAACAACATGTTAGTAACATGCTAATCATGCTAGAAACAGGCTAGTAACATGCTAATCATGTTAGCAACATGTTTGTAAGATGCTAATCATGTTAGAAACATGCTTCTAACTTGGTAATCATGTTAGAAACATACTAGTAACTTGTTAATCATGTTAACTACATGTTAGCAACATGCTAACAGCATGCTAGTAACTTGCTAATCATGCTAGCAACATGTTAATAACTCACTAACAACATGCTACCAACAGGGCTCGAAATTGCGACTGTTTTGGTCGCAGATGCTCCCAAAATTTAGTCCGCGCGACCTCAAAATACATTTGGAAGCATTTGTGCGAGTGCGAGTGCGAGAAATTGTTGTGGTGCGACTTGTTTTCATTCCTTTACAAAACTTTCGCTAGCCTAACTACTGCACAGACTGCTGTGAGCTGATACAGTGACAGGATCGCCGTTCTCTCCAACATTACATAACCAATTAAACTTGATCCTTACATTCTTAACTTTAATGCAGATTTTAGATATTAGCCGTCAGTCACTCCCTGTCACTGACACTGCGCTCCGCTGAAACTCGGAACAGGCCGTTTTTTTCTCTCTCAACCAACCTTTGTTCCGGATTTGCACAAACTACATTGAAATCAGAGGTGTGTGATATGACGATTTTTGATTGTGGACAATTAAAATATCTCCACAATCTGCTTTTGAAGAAATATACTATTCGTGCTACAGCGCACATTCTGTCAGACGCAATTCTGGCGCCTCAGTCTCAATATAATGTACAACGCGGCATACATTCACATCAAATGATAACTCAACTTCACAGTTCCACTCACGCAAGGCGTAATTTGCACTCGGGACACTTTTCAAATCCCGATTGTGTCCCCCCACTTTCAAATAGTTTTGTTAAATTAATGTCTTGTATTGTAGAATGGACGCTCAACACCGCCGAGAGTTTAGCGCCATCGTTAAAACGAAACCGAAAGTAAAACGCGCACGCGCCTTCAAAAGCAATTTTAATACCCCACGTTTAGAAAGCGACTCCCCAATGTGGGCAAATTAGGCTACATAACAACTTGTAGCTGTAGGCTATAATAGGCTGTGTAGTTGTCTATAGCTCTGTATCATGCTTGAAAAATTCCGTCTCCATTTGCACTTTGAATATTGAGAGAGTAGCCTACTTTGATTATGGCTGCATTTATTGTTTGCACTTAATACGACTAAAAAAGAACTGTGCCGTTTATTTTTGTTGTTTATACTGTAGATTGTTTAAAAATGCAGTGGTTGCCTCTAATTTAAATTGCTCTACATGTAATAAAGAAAATAAACATTTTATTCATGTACTCATATTTTCATTAATTCTTGTCCCTGCCTAAGGCTTCAAATAAATATTAAACAAAGGCTTTCAGAATCAGCCCATTTGCTTGTAAAAACATCGGCAATCAGAATCGGCCATGAAGAATCAAGATCAGTGCATTACTACAAAGAAATGCCGGGCCAAGTGCTGGCTGTTCTGCTCAATTGGCAGTTGTGGTGCTCCTTAATATTCATTTGGTGCTCCTAAATTTTTTTCGGTGCTCCTAACTTTTTGAAGTTGGGAGCACCAGTGCTACCAAGTAAAAAAGTTAATTCCGAGCCCTGTACCAACCTGCTAATGTTAGAAACATGCTAGCAACATGTTAACAACTTGCTAATAATGCTAGAAACAGACCAGCAACATGCTAATAACTTGCTAATCGTGTTAAAAACATGCTAGCAGCATGTTAGTAACATGCTAATCATGTTAGCAACATGATAGTAACATGTTAATCATGCAAGCAACATGTTAGTAACTTGCTAATCATGCTAACAACATGCTAATCATACTAGAAACATTAAGACCAAGCTAGTAATGTGTCAGCCATGTTAGTAACATGCTATCAACATGCTGGTAACATGCTAATCATGCGAGAAACATGCTATCAACACATGTTACCAGCATGTTGATACCGGCTAGAAATATGCTAGTAACGTGCTAATCATGCTAACAACATTCTAGTGACTTGTGAATTATGCTAACAGCATGTTAATCATGCTAACAACATAGTAATCAGCCTGTAACAATACAAGCAACAGAGCAAGCTAATCATGCTAAAACATGTTAACAACATGTTAAACCATGTAAGCAATGTGCTAAATCATGCTAGCAACTTTCATACTTTTACAACTGCTTCAAACATTCAGGCTAGGCTTTCTCAAGCCAACTTAAAGTTTGTTTTCAAACTTTACTCATCTAGTTAAACTATAGTATCTAGTAATGCTTGTGTTGGTAACAGGGTTGACAAAAATACCAAAACATGAGGTAGAAAAGTAGTCATAAAATAATAAATTACATAGCCTGGCATGGCACAATACAATTTCTTGTCATTTTAAGGTGTCTTCATTTCATGGATATTTTAAAAGATATTGATTAAACTAATTTTTTGTACATTTTTCAAAGTGGAAAAGGCACTGATTTCATGAAATGGCCCTTCCCTAGTATTTTTATCTGTTTTATGGCAATGGCTACTGTCAGATTTTTGGTTACCAGCACTCTTCACAATATGTTTTGTGCTCAACAGAAGAAAGAAAAACAGTTTTGAAACAACTTAAGAGTGAGTGAATGATGACAGTTTTCATTTTTGTGTGATCTGTTCTTTTAATGTCTCACATTTCACCCTAAAAAATTCTGAGGAAAATCAATGTTTTGATAAAGGATTCTTATAGACCAGGGGTGCCTAAACTCGGTCCTGGAGGGCCAATGTCCTGCAGAGTTTAGCTCCAACCCCAATTAGACACACCTGAACCAGTTAATCAAGCTCTTACCAGGCACACTAGAAATTTCCTGACGGGTGTGTTAAGGCAAGTTGGAGCTAAACTCTGCAGGACACCGGCCCTCCAGGACTGAGTTTGGGCACCCCTGTTATAGACCTTAGTCAGAGTAGCACCATATTTAGCTAAGGTTTGACAGAATGAAAACCACTGACTGTTCAATGAATACCGTAGGTTAACAACATGCCAAGAATTCAGCTGACACATGCTTCCAAAACACGTTAATTAGACAAAAACTCCTTTCCGGCAGACTTTTCTTTTGTGCTGTCTGTTCTGTTCTTCACAGGCTCATTTTCATCCATATAAAAATTGCTGTCTGCCCTGATTGTATTGTGAAAAAAAACCCTAAAAACATTTTTACACAAATTCTATGTGGAAAAAAAAGCTGTTTAAATGTATAAATAATTATTTTTTAAATTGCATAACATTTAGTTTGTTTTTTTTTAATAGTAGTAATAATCTAATGTGATAGTAATAAAGGAGTGTTTAAAGTTGTCAAGAGTAATATCTGCCCAACTAGAAAGTGCAAAATACTTTATTACTCTTCATTGGGATTTGTGGTGAAATATGACCTGTACAGGTTTGCAAGATCCATCATTGGATATGTTACAGTGAGGGTAATGCGTCTAAATAGGTAAACTAAGACACTGGAACTCTCATGCCTTGAAAAAAATGTAAATGTTTGCTTTATTGTAAATTCTAAGTCTAAGAGTGCAAATTATTTATATATGTGGTGACTACTGAGTGTTCCATAAGCTTCAGTATATAAGATTAAGGTGAATGACAAGTGGCGGGTTTGCTTAAATAAATATAGACTATAATTTTAGAATCTGATACAGTCAAATGTTTCAGTACTTTACATACTCAACTCCACAAGAATTATAAACTTAAGTGATTGATAAAAGACCTTCCTATTACTAAAGCAAAGGTAACGGAAAACAAGGTAGGTTCTCCAGTCAAGGTACAATGGTATCCAGGGGCCAGTTGAAAATGGGTTGTTTAGAAGAAGAAGAAGAAGAAGAAGAAGGGAAAAAAAGGATTTGGAATTCAGATTAGATCACAGAATCCAATCTTGATTTTGATCTGGATAAAATTGTCGTTTTATGGTGTGCAAAACATTTTAGTAAGATTGGGATACTTTTGATCCAAAAAACCTGGATTATTCTGATCTCAGCAGAAGGGTGAATTTCAGGAGCAAAAATGTAATAAAACTTTAAAACTGGTCCACAAAATACAACATTTAAACATATAATATCCCCAAACAGCTGCTGATATCAAACAAAAATATATTTAATTTAAAGTTGTTGTTTTTTTTTTTATCACTGATTGTAAACTACATTGTCACAATCATCAGAGATGGACTAGTCAGTAGTTTGTTGTTGTTGTTTTCCCCCTCCACCATGTCTCTTTAGGGCAGGGGTGCCCAAACTCAGTCCTGGAGGGCCGGTGGCCTGCAGAGTTTAGCTCCAACCCTAATTAGACACACCTAAACCAGCTAATCAAGCTCTTAGGCATACTAGAAACTTCCAGGCAGGTGTGTTGAGGCAAGTTGGAGCTAAACTCTGCAGGACACTCTATGCAGCACCCCTGCATAGGGGCTCTGTAGAGCACTAGTAATCCAGACTTGGATCAGGGTGATTCAGTTCAATTTTGCTTTGAAAAACCAGCACAAAAATAAGATGGGTTACCTGATCCTGGATAGCAAAACATGGGATTTCCTGATCCAGATTAAACTCTTGAACAAGTGGCCCCTGGGGTTTTCACTTAAATCATGCACAATCCCTTGCACATTATGTTTTATTTCAGCAGAGGTCGCTGTCTTCTGCCTTAAATTGTTTCTGGCCTAAATGCAATTTCTCAGATCATAGAAAATGAACTGTCTATTTACATTGAGTTCAGGAATGGACATTGCATCTAATGGGTCATTTCTATTACAGGCTATTTTGGTACTATAGCCTACCGTAAACGAATTCATAAACTACTGTTGTCATTTTCGTTTCTGTGAAAGAAAATTCAAGACTAAGAAGTGCTCCGGCTGCTCTCAGCCACGTCAACTTTCATAATTTAAACAGATTACTTATACACACACTTAGCCTACTCATATTTGTGCTTTTGTCTTGCCACCAAAAAAAAAAAAAATATATATATATATATATATTAAAACTCATGTAATTAATGTCATGATGAAAATTAAGTACGGTTTACTTTTTTATTCCTTTAATATTTGGATGTGTTTCCAATATTAATGCATTGAGGGTTGGCAAGTTTGTAAGACACAATCTTTAACATCCAATTGATGTAAACGCTTTCAGTATCTTTATTTAGATGTGAATGAGTTTGACCGCTGCGGCAGCAGCTCGGTCATGAGATATTTGTTATTTTTCTCAACGCTGGTGAGAATGGACCAATCACAGTTGTTTGAGATTAACCGGAAATTTAGAGGTAGGTAATGTTTCCTGATGATATATTTAATGCATTACATTTAGTGTTCCAGTATGTTCAACAAGACAAAAAAGAATGAAGCTCAGGGGCGATTCTCTTTTACTAGGGGAAGTTTAATTATTTATATTTCTTTTTTCAAACTTTATTTAACTGAGAATTCACAAAAAGAAACATATTACTGTTAACATACGATGTATTTAATTTGTGTTTAATGGCCAGTGGTTCAT
Organism: Labeo catla; assembly: GCA_012976165.1. Taxonomy (NCBI): domain Eukaryota; kingdom Metazoa; phylum Chordata; class Actinopteri; order Cypriniformes; family Cyprinidae; genus Labeo; species Labeo catla. The sequence continues at coordinate 320,484 of VONZ01000067.1, forward strand.
AACTCAATGAGTGCGCCAAACACGTTGATATTCGGCGTGCGCGTTCTTATGTTTTGAAGTAGTCGACGTGCTCGCGCTCGTGTTAACGACTCTACCTCACAAACCGGAGCTCCGCTGACGAAGTTCTCGTAATTCGAAACATCAAAATTGCGTGAGCTTGACTAAGTTCAACCACAACGTTAAAAGCGGATGATTTGTTGAACGTCTTTTCCGAATGTCTGTATTTGTTCGGTGAGGATTATTGATCAGTTCATAGTTTTGGACATATGCGGCTGCGGTTTGCGAGCGCTTCTCTTCGTTTCATTCGAGGTAAGTTTAATACAGTCCTCGGGACTGAATAAAGACATGAAACAAACGGTGCTATCTTTCACATTCACTCAGATGAATATAGCTCTTCAGTGTTTTAAACGTTTTAGTGTTTTAGTGTCAAGTTCCAGCAAGTTTCGCCAGGAACTTGGTTTCTGCATTAGTAACTTGTGAATGTACGAGCGTGTTGCATGATACTTCAACTATGAAACTCCAAAGTGCGACGCTATACTAATACTCTGTAATATGCTGATACTTTATGATGACTATACTGTAAACAGTGTGTTTAAAATCTTGATACTACGTTTTATGATCACACAATTCTGATACAATGCTTAAAGTCTATATAAACTATATAAATCTTAATTCTGTAATTACTGTTAAGTGTCTATATCATTACATTACTTTTCTACTACACGACTGGTCTACGTGAGCAAAAGTTTTCCTGTTGTATAGAGGAAGTTTTAGAAGAATGATCTGACACACGGATGTTTGAGGTTGCCAGGTCATTGTGTGAGCTTTGAGTTGAGTTGCACAAAGAGGAAGATAGGATCAGAGTCATGTCCTTCATGTGCTTTTTTTATGGCAAATGCAGTAAATGGTACTCAAAAATGTCCTAATTTGCTTTGTTTGGCCTCTCTTTATAGATGTCAATGGCTTGAATATTATATCCTAAGCTGTCTGTCTCTGAACCTCACAGTTCACAAGTCACTGACTCGTTTCCAAGGTGAGGACACAAATTAAACCTAACTGACACTCTTTTATCCTGAAAGTCAAATTAAAATGCTATTTCATTACCTGAATACACCTATTTGAAAACACGATTAGCATGTTTTAATGGCTGAATTAAAGCTCATTTAGGTATTTTTTCCAAGAGCATCAAGTAAAATATGTCTGGGTGGTAATCATGACTGAGAAAAGCTTAATTAAAAGAATTAAATTCTTGAAAAGAAAACCTAGTTTGGCATATTATTTTATGATTTCTTAAACAAAACAAAAGTAACATACTGCTTCACTGCGTTGTAATATTTTAGTTTTTTTTTTCTGTCAAATCAAGTAATTTGAGCTTTTTATAACATGACAAGATTAGAAGTTGTAAAACGTCATCATATAGTTTGACTCCTTAAAAAACAATGATATTTAAAAATGAATAATTCGTGATATTAGTAAAGATGATACTTAAAAAGGGAAAATGATGAGACTTTGTTAATTTAAACATTTAATATTTTAGCATAATATTTTATGATTTCTTAAAAAACACTGAACATGCTGTTTCACTGCCTAATGATATTTTAGATTTTTTTTCCTTTTGTCTGCCTGTTCAAGTCATATGTTGCAACTAACATGCAGAAAAAAACGAACACACATAACTAGAAATGTAAACTCAAACTTTAAAAGATCAGATAATTTGACCTTATTTGACATTACATGACACTGCAAGGTTAGTTCAAGTTGTAAAATATCATATCAAATAGTTTGACCTAAAAACAGTGATATTAATGAATTAATAATTTAACTTGATGATTACCCCACATTACATTTTTAGTCCTTAAACTGAAACTTTTATTTTTTAGAAACATTTAAACCAAACATAAAAAGAATACATTCTAATAACTTGGCACATGTGTTCTAAACTAGAATTTTAAATGATTTTTCTATTTTTTTTTTTTTTTTTTTTAATTTTTGTGTCATTCATAATTTCAGAGCTGTGATGTCATGTTGATGATGTCATTATGTCTTGTTGTCAGTGAGATCTGTTTTAATGTGACCCCCATTTTCCTGTCTTTATCCTGTTCTTCTGCTGCTTTGCAAGCATTGGTGTTTCCCTCAGAAAATGCAAATCCAGTTTGTTGTACTTGCTGTACCAGTGGTACGCAGTGTTAAGTCTTGGGTTATTTACAGGTTGGTTACTTATGGGGCGTCTCTCTCGTGTTCTGAACTCGTAATGGCTGTTAAACTCTTCTGCAAATAAAGAACTAAACCCAGATTCAACATTCTAGCAAACTATATTTAAGCATTCTATTTAAAGACAAACAAAAATAATACATTAACACAATTCTCACTGGACTCATTATAGTAAGTGTGTGTCAGAGGGAGTGTGTAACACGCACACCAGTTTGCATAGACCTGCAATTATTTTACCTTTAAAGCAGTTCAGATTATTCATATCCTTTCCACATATCAAATTGTTTCCCTGTAGCCATCAAGGCTAATGGATCATTTTTAACTCCACTCTGACCTTAATCATATGACCTGTCAGCAGTCAGTCCAGGCATTACGAGTGTCCTCCTGCTGTTGAGAGCTCTGTCTCAGTGTGTGTTGTGTTGTCTAGTCACAGTGCAGCTATTGTTGGTCTGTTTCTAGGGAGCGTTTGGGTGTACTGACACTGCGGGCCGGAGGGTTAAAGGGGGGCTGGGATATTTTATGACAGCCCAGCGGTAACAATGTTCAGTCAGCTGGTCAGTGAGGACTGTGAGAACATTTGTTGTTTTGAACTTTGCACGTGCTGCCATGTTTGCTGACGCCAAGTAATGTGAATAGGATGGTTTTTGGTTGTTGGGATTTTTTTTCTTTTGGTTTCTTGTTTAAAAATGTAAGAAATCCCTTAGGTGGTTAGAGCCAGTGACAGACTTAAAAGATGTGAAATATTTAGTTAATTTGGGCTGAGCTGACACTATCGGATTTTATCAGTATTCATTTTGATGAGGCAATATCAATTCTTTAATCCCAAGAATCATTCTCATAGTCTGCCGTTTTAAATTAATGTGTTAACAACTTCATTAAACATTATTTTTAGCACACCTGCCGTCCAATAATCACAATAAACTTTGTGCTTTGTTACTTTTGAAATAAAGCCTGAGCTCTGTCAACCGCTTATTAGTCAACACACAGATTGGGGAACACATATTCACTATTGACAAAGTGTTTTCCCTCAAACTCCTAATTTCCTGCTTATTGATAGTAAGTAAGGTAGTTATAGTAGTTATGTTTGGGTATTGGATAGGGTTAAGGGATGCAAAATTATCATGCAGAACAAGATATTAATATGTGTTTATAAGTACTAGTAAACAGCTAGTATGCTGCTAGTAATATAATTGCTAATAAGCAACAAGTTAATAGTGAATAGTTCCCTAATCTGTTGCTAAAAACATTTTAAAAAACATATCTAATATATTACATTTTTATTAAATTGTTAACTTGTCAGTGATGTCTCATTTATTGTATGTTTGACTAAATCTGTCATGAAAACAAGTTAAGACAGCTACCGCTTATATTTCTACAATGGTTTGAAATATATCACTGACACCACATAATCATGTAAGTGTCAGAATCACATAAATATAATCATTAATATCATATCATTAACAAGTTGATGTAAAATCTGCCTTATCTGCAATTTCAATTTCTGTATACTCAGTTTTACTCAGTAAAAGTCAGTTTTTATGTTAATGAATTGATTTTGTTCATTTTGTTCATTTTAACCTTTACAATTATAGTAATGTGCCAACTGGCAGGAATATCTAAGTAAATAAAATCAAGAGCTTGAAAACTGAAATTGAAACGGATTCATTAATAATGAAGAAAAAAGGCTCATTAAAAGAATTAAATTCTTGAAAAGAAAACCTTGTTAGGCATAATATTTTATGATGTCTTAAAACAGAGGAATTACATTAAAAAAAAATCAACATACTGCTTCACTACCTAATAATATCGTAGATTTTTCTGTCTGCCAAATCAAGTCATGCGGTGCAACTAACATGCAGAAAAAAGGAAATGATATCATATTTCTTAAGTTTTAAAATATCATAGAGTTTTTTTATAACATGGCAAGATTGGCACAGGTTGTAAAATGTTATATACAATACTTTGACTCCTTTAAAAACAATATTTAATAATTCATGATATGTAAAGGTGGTACTTAAAAAGTAAAAATGATGAGACTGTGTTCATTTTAACCTCCAACATTCTAGTAATGTGCCAGCTGACAGGGATATCCAGTTAAACGAATCCAAGTGCTTGATAACTGAAACTGAACCTTAAAATCGTGTAGTATAACCATCCTGAGCCCATCTAATTCAATTATTTATTTTAAAATAATAATTATGATTTACCACAGCCTTTGTCCGCCAAATGAAAATCAGTAAGTCACTGTGGTGTAACCAACATGCAGTAGTTTGTTGTTGTGACAAATAACTCATGAACCCCTCATATCCTGGTATGTTAGACTCTCATGTGTGATCAGTAAGTCTCTCAAGATGTGTAAGCTTCAGTGTTTTTGAGGTTCAAGCTAAATGGTGTTGCTTTTTACTTGTTGGTTGCTCCATTTTACCAGAGTTTTCTTGTCATTGTGGAGATTCTGTTAGCATCCTCAGGCTGATCAGAACACTTTTGGATTTAGCTCTAGGGGAGATTATTTTCTTTATTCCAGGGTTTGCCAGAGTAACAGGATCCTACTGTTAGCTAGTCCCTTTCTTTGGGCTTTGTTGCTTTTTGAGGCAGAAATCAACCTTGATTGCTTGTTCCTTCTGTGCCAGGAGAATCTCAATGGGTTGCCATCGCACTGACTGTGTGTAGCGGCACTGGTTAGCACAGTAGGCCGTGAATAGTGCACCACAGGGGAGTCCAGCCAGTCCTGCTGGGAAACTTGATGTCCTTGTTATTTGACATCTCAGTTGGCTTTACTTTGTAGTCTCTTCTGATTCTTGACATTTTTAAGGTTTGCAGCGTGACATTGTCCATACGTACATAGGAACAGTGTGGTCTTGGAAGTCTTGTTTGTCATATTTACAACCTACAACTTTCATAGTAAAACAGAACAACAAATGGCTGGATTGTGTATATATATATATATATATATATATATATATATATATGTATATATATATTTTGGATCGTGAACAGTGGACATATGTTTCACAGTCTGTTGTTTAGAACTGTTTCTGTTGTAAATCATCAGCAACTTTTCCACTGGATTTTTTTGACTTAACCAAAGTGCATTGCAGCGTGTGTCCCAAAAGTAATATTCTTTTCAATCTCTCTTTATTTGCCACTGTTACCAAAACTAGAAAAGGCTGGAGTAACTCGAAGTGATGGCAATGACTTGTTTTTTTTTTGTTTTTTTTTGATCAGACACCAATTTGCATCAGCACTGTTCACACTAGGGATGTCACAATACTCAATATATATTTGAACCGCTCAGTACGACCTCCACGGTTCAATACATGCTTTTGAATTGCGGTTTTTCGGTTTTGCATTTACATAACTTCCTTGTTTTATTTCTCTCGGAATTTGCTGTGTGTGTGCCCATGATTTCACGTGCTGAAATGAGGAAATGCTTCCCCGCTTATATTTGAAAAAGCAACACACGCAGAGCATCTTCCATTCTAATGACATTCAGTGATAAGCCTTTCTAAACCTGTTGTCCAACAAAAGAGTTATGAAAACAAAAGTTTTTATACATTATGCATTAAGTTTTTAAACATTATGACTTGTAATTCACAACATCAGTGCAGTGTTTGAAATAACTTCCTTGTGTGATCTGATATGGATTCTCACAGAATGAGGCAGACAATAAATTCTATACTCATATTCTATGTATGTCGATTAGCAATGGCTTATGAAAATACACGAGATAGCTTGAAGAACACAGATAAACCATGTATTATTGCAGACGAGTGTTTATTGTCCTTACATTTCGTCATTCAAAGCGTTTAACGTTATATCTTGTTTTTCATCAGTTACAGCAATAGCGATGCTTTTATCCATAGACATATATAGTGAGTAGACGCCACATCGACCGATACTCCCTACTGGGGCTGACGAGACGTGGGGCCGCCATCTTGGACCGGTCACCCGCTCCACTCAGTGTAATCTGTTTGGCAGGTGTAATGAGCTGTCAACGCATTTAATTAATCATACCTCACGGAATACCGAACTGATTTTCACGCGGTTTTTTTTTGCTGCAAAGGTCATAAATGTAGCTGTGATACATGACACATGGTTTGGCGTATTTTAATATTGATAGTGAGCTTAACAGTAATATAATGAATATCTCCGTTCCTGTGATAGTATTGGGTCTTTTAAGAGGGTCTAAAGACTTACAACATGGACTTAGTTCATTAAGCACTTCTAATGCGTTATGGTTTGTATAGTTTTATTCTATTTTCATTTGGCTGTTTATTAATTTGACATTGTTGTTCATTACTGATATTCTCCTTAATGTAGTCTTACCATGCTGTTATTATATTTTGCTTGAATTGACATTGTTTATTATTGCTGTTTTCCCTCATTTTCATTGTTTATTTCATTATGCTATTGACTGAATTGACGTTGTTCATTTTTGCTATTCTCCTTATTAGCTATAATCTGACCAACATCTCAATCTGTTCCCTGTTAAATTTAAGTATTATATTAATCCAAAAAAATGCATGATGTTACTGGGGTGTAAAGTCTTTAAATCGGTGCTCTTTGGTCACGGGAATCTTTACATATCTTAAAAAAAACTCATCAAACCAAGGCTTAAAGGCTTTTTATTTTTTCTACTAAGAAGATTTTCGAGTGCCTTGGTTTGATGAGTTTTTTTAAGTATTATATTGTTTTGTATTTATGTCACTTTGGACAAAAGCGCAACCATAACCATATGAGGTGTAGGCTATGATAGGAATTTTGCAAATCACACACTATAAATATGATAGAGAAGCAGAAACAGATAGTTACGGTAAAGGCATTTTAAAAAGTTGAAGAAACACTATATGAATATTACATTAGAGTCTACTTGGAGTATTTCATTCTCTCTCGCTCACACACACACACACACACACTAAAAACCCTGAAAAAGGACTGTAATCCCCCGAGCCCTGCTTTCGATGGTCCGCCGATTGGAGCAGGAATATCCTACACAGTGTTCAGGCATGTTCTCTCACTTCTGCTGCTGCTACGCGATGTAATCAGTTCCACAGTATGCCCGGTCCAAGATGGCGGCCGCATTTCTCGTTTCCAGCAGCCAATGCGGCGTCTATGTTTATTATGTCTATGCTTTTATCCATATTAGAGAAGCTGGAATGGAACGTCATCAGCGCTACTTCTTTGAAGCATATGTGGGTTTTTTTGCACAAGGGTGCCCTCTGGCGTCCAGTATGAATGAAACCCATTCTATTTTGCATTAAAATCGAAAAAATAACATCTCTCTCAAAAGAAAAATTAAGCAGACATATACTAAACCATGCTTTTTCCAGTGTACAGAGGTTTACGTGAGTATTTTGTTAATTTGTTGCAAAAAAAAAAAACACACTGAAGTGGCAAGATATCAGAACCGAACCGAAAACCGTGGTTAAAAACCGAGGTACGTATTGAACCGTGGACTAACTGTATTGTTGCATACCTAGTTCACACACACTTTTACTCTGGTGTTTGCGGAGTCTGAAGATGACTAGATTTAGATTGCAAATGAATGAAACGATAATTGGAATGAATGGTCTCTGTTGTTTTGAGACAATAATTGCTTAAACATTGATCACAGTACGCTTTATTATCATGGTATTGAACTGCATTACACAAACAGATTTAAAAATAATTTTTAATAACTTTTTTCAAATAACGAAAAGAACCCGGAACATTCAAATACAATCAGACAAAACACAATAAACATGTAAAAGTAAACAAATGTTTCAACAGATTTAAGTGCAAAAGAACACAACTATAAAGAATCAGCATGTTTTAGTTTAGATTAAAATGTAAAAATGTGTGTAAACAAATATCTGTGACCCTGGTAGGGATGCAGCGATTAACCGGTTTCACGATTAACCGCGCTTTAAAATGGCTTTTTAAAACTTAATGATTTTCACGGTTAATTCATTGTAAAGGCTCTCTGACACCGAGTGTTTCTGTTGCATGGAACGGAACTGTTGCAACTTGTGCAAAACGAAAACAATTGCTGCCAAAGAGCAAAAACACGGCTTTAAACAATTTTAATGCACAACCTGAAGGCAAGGCTGACGCAAAACTACGGCTCGTTAGCTCAGCATTCTGCCCGGAATAGTGTGGTAAGATCACATTTAGTTTAATTAATTATAATATTTAGCTCTAAGTTCTCCAAATGAAGTTCTTAGCAATGCATATTACTAAACAAAGATTAAGTTTTGCTATATTTACAGTAGGAAATTTACAAAATATCTTCATGGAACATGATCTTTACTGGATATCCTAATGATTTTTGGCATTAAAAAATTGATAATGTTAACCCATAAAATGTATTTTTGGCTATTGCTACAAATATACCTATGCTACTTAAGACTGGTTTTGTGGTCCAGGGTCATATTTAATATTAAATGTTAAGACTTTAAGTATTAGGTGTTGTTTGATAATTACCACAGAGAATAAAGAACATGTAATACTGTTCTTCATGAAAGATGGGTGTCAGAAACAGAAAATTGTGCAGCAATTATTTACATTATTTTGAGGTGCCTATGATAACAATACCGTCCATGTTTATTATTGTAGTATATTGTATTACCAAAAACAAGCAGAGACTTTTTTAAAAAAAAAAAAACTTTTTAATGACTAAAGACTTAAATATGATGCATGTTTAGAGCAGAAACAGTTTAAAAAAAACTGCAAAACACCAAAAATCATGTCTGAGGTTGAGCAGTTTTGTTAAAGATTATAAAGACAAATGTGTTTCTTATGAAGAATGTCCTTTAATTAAACAATGCACAAAAAGACCAAAAAGTAAAAGGTGTCAATTTTGCTTTAATGTTGACAATAACTACATTGTATCATGTGAATGCCAGTCATACAGGTTTTTAATTTCAATACTTGCATGTGACATTTAGTCAACCGTTTTATACCAGCATGTTTTACTGGAGTAGTATTACTCCAGGTATCAAGGTAATATCCTTTGGACAGTGTAGTGTGGAGGGAGTTACCAACGTCTGGTTGTTTTTACTATCTTGAATGATTCATCTTATCAGCTCATTCAAACACTGTGCCCAAACCATGAGAGGTGTAACCATGGTAGTGCTACTGGATCAGCCAGCCTTTATTTGGCTATGAGTGAGATAGGGAGTGAGCGTGTGTGTGTGAGAAGAAGGATACAGTGTCATCCTAGTAGGAGTATTGCACAGCTCCTGTGGTTTATACAGCACACAGCCTTTGAATAAATGATGGAAGTCCTACTTCTTCCGCCAAATGACTCCAGCTGAGAGCTTACCAGCCACCCTGACTGACGCTGGAAGAACTTTTTCATGCTGCTAATTCACTTCCAAGAGTATTGAATAGAGCAGACCAATCACTTTTTAAGAAAGTACTTTCTTTGTCTTCTGAGACCAGGGTGGTTTGATTGTATTTTGTATTGGTGTGATGACTTGAAATCTAAGAGTCTCTTTCTGTAACTCTGGCAGTAGGTGTGGAGCATGTGGGCCAGCTGCTGCGGCTGGCTCTGTCTGGATGATTCCACCGTGGAGGACACCAGAAGTAGCACACGTCATCAGGCCTTCACCAACTCGGGCTTCAGCAGTTACCCATCTCCCACTGCTCCAGAACACACGTGCAAGGCCTGTGGAGGTCGCATCGACAGCCTAGCCAGAAAGGTAATCATTTTTTATACTAGCGTTAGCATAAAACTATTATGGCAAGTGCTTCTGAATGGCAAGTTTGGAGTTGTTGTAGTACATGTCTAACACAGTCAAGGAAATGTAAAATTTTAGACCTGCAAAAGTCATGGACATTTGTGTAATGAACTATAGTATGTTTTTCTTGTTATGCTTTGTTCTGAAATATATCAGTGCACTTATTGCTCGTATATAGTGAAACTTGTGTCGAGTAAAAATTCACTCTTTTCAGTCAATTCATCAATGTATTGGATGAACTTGTTGACAAATCTGAACAAATGATTCATTAAGAGAATCAGTCTGAATTTTAATGTTTTTTTTTTTTTTGACAAACCTTATTCAGTCACACATGACTTTCAAAGCCATGGATATTGATTTGACTAACACAGTCTTCAAGGGGATACTTCACCCTAAAATGGAGTTTATAAAAAATACCTGTTCTTTGTTTATGATTAGCAAAGCCACATTCAAGGTAAAATACTGAATAAATTAGGGATGTGCGAGACTAGTCGGCAAAACAGAACTGCAGATGCTAGTTGACATTGGGAATGCTAGTCGATTAGTCAAAATGTATTAAGTTTAATTTTATATTTTAAAAATAATACATTATTTTGTGGATATCTGTAGGGCCCCGATGAAAACGTTTTTATTCCTTCCCAAATTGCATTTTTTTTTTTCTTTTTTTTTTTTTTTTTCATTTTAATCTTATCTAGAATCTGTTATAATGGTTAAATTAAAAAATATTAATCAAAAAGAATGTCTAATTAATTGAAATCATAAAAGTTATTTTTCCTCAAATTTTATTATTATTAATTAATTAATTATTATTTTTTTTTTAAAGAGAAATACTGTGTGTATTTAATTTTTTCAGGTAAATAAATTCTGGTAAATATTCTTGTTTTAATAATAATTTTATTAGTAGTATTAATACTATCATGACATTAAGATATTTCTGTTTCTGTACTTCAGACTTTTTTTTTGACAGGTTGCTGTGAAGACCTATAAATTTTTGTTTGTATATGATATGATGGTAGTTTTTCTCACAAGAAAGGGTAAAATGCTCATGACGGGATTCTCATAGCAGTTCTAGATATTATGTCCATGTGTTCATTTACTTATAGATTGAGGGAGCAGAGGCTGAAAACGCTGGGAGGCGTCACACGTGCTTCAGTGTGTGTGTAGTAAATGAAGCCGTGTATGTGCACCATTTATTCACAAAGAGACACAGAACAGGCAGGAATTATATTCAAATAGTATTTTTCAGTATTCACAGACACTTGTTAAGTGTACTGACCTAGTTTTGTTTTATTCATCCGAATTTCAGCAAATTCCATGACATTCCGCACTATACAGTAAATTCCGTTTTTATGACTGGATTCCGTGATTCCCTCTGCGTTTTCTGCATTGCGGAAATCACAGGGCCCTATATTTGGAGCGAAAGCAAAATAATTTCATTCAGCTCAGACCTAGCGAGCATGTGTTTTCTTTGTGTCACTCGCTGCAGGCTTAGTGCCACCTATTGACAAAGAGTAAATTAGCATTTTCATTCATCCTGTCTGCTACTTTTGTTGCCATCAGTAAATTTTAACCATTTGATAATAAGCAGGGCTCGAAATTGTGACCGTTTTGGTCGCATATGCTCCCGGAATTTTATCTGCGTGACCTCAGAATATATTTGGGAGCATTTGTGCGAGTGTTAGTAATTGTTGTGTTGCGACATGTTTTAATTTCTTTACAAAACTTTCCGTCTCACGTGACATTCACACCAAACTCAGCAGCAGAATTCCACTCACTAAACACTACACTTATTTGCAATCACACAAGTACATTATTGGCATGTGCTTTAAACATTGCCACTTAAACATTTAATTTGCGTGCTGTTCTGACATGCGCTTACATTTGAAGCGTGCACACTCAAAAAAATAAATAAATAAATAAAAAGTCTGTCAAACAGCACCTGATTACTGGAGTAAGTTATCTTTCATGTGTGGTTTGGCGCAGGTGTTTTATGTAGCATAATTTCACAAAGCTGAAGTCTGTCAGACCATTCTGTTTTTGCTTCAGATATTGAAATCATAATCTAATTTAAATCAGAAACGGCTCATGCATGCAGCATCTTTGTGTGGATGAAGTTTACAGATGCAGTGGTTGCCTCTAATTTAAATGGCTACAGAGAGTTTGACTTGTAATAGAGAAAATAAACATCTTGTTCATGTACTCATTTTTATTCTTTCTTGTCCCTTTCTTAAGGCAATAAATAAATAATTAATTAAAATAGCCCATTTGTTTGTAAAGCATCAGCAATCAGGATCGGCAATGAAGAATCAAGATCAGTGCATTACTAAAAAGAAGTGTGTGGTAAAGAATTCAGGATCAGGTGTCGAATTCAGGTGGTGAAGCTATTAATCATCAGGATGTTGCTGGCCGTTCCTCTCAAATGGCAGTTGTGGTGGTCCTAAATTTTATATGGTGCTCCTACCTTTTTGAATTTGGGAGCACCAGTGCTACCAAGGTAAAAAGTTAATTTCGAGCCCTGATAAGCTATCGGGAATGATGTGACTGTTTGATTAATAGTCTGTGTTTCAATGGATTGCATATACAGTAAATCATTGAAATTGGTCATAGCACACATCCCTAATGTAAATACTCTGTGGACTGATTACATCAGTATTACAGCATCACTGCATTTGTGTGTTGCTGCAACCATTCAGTTAAACATTGCTGAAGAACTACACTACTTGGATGAATAATTATGTTTATTTAATGAAACCTTGTCAGGTATATGTAGCAACTGTTTTATAAAAGCAATAAGCCCTATGAAAAACCTCTGTGTGTCATGCCTAACAGCACCCCTTAATCTTTTACACTTTTCTGTGGAGCATTAAAGAAGATATTCACACTACACTGGTTTTTGTCTAGAAAGATTTAAACCATTCTTTAAAGTATCTTTTTTAGGTTTCACAGAAGAAATAAAGTCATACATGTCTAGAACAATAAGAAGGTATATAATGTAGTGTTGCATGATATACCGGTACTTAAAAAGTCACGATAACCTGCTTGAAAACAGTACGATTCTGCATTTTACTAGGACCGGTACTTTAAGAATGCTTTTTAATAAGAGCCGTATTTCTGCGTGTCTGTGTTAGTGAATGGCGCAGACGCTGTTTTGTTTACTGCTCACAAATGCGTGACGCTCGCAGTGTTTTGAGCTCTGCCGCCTCAATATATGAGTACATGAACACATGAACGTAATCTCTAGAACTGCTCTGAGATTCACTTCATGAACATTTTACTGTTTCTTTTGCTGAAAACTATCGACATATAATGACGACCGAAAAGGTCTTCACAGTAACCCGTCAAAATAAAAGTTTGGTTTAACTTGACAGTCAGAAATATATTAATATATTACTTAATGTAAAGACAGTAGTACTACTAATAATAAAAATATTAAAACAATGTTCAAAGAATATTTACCAGAAAAAATATTTGCCTGAATTTATTTACCAGAAAATTGTAAATACACAACACAGTATTTCTGAAAAAAAAAAGAAATAAATAACCTATAATAAATTAATTCTTCATCAAATCTAATTATCCTTTATATATTCATTAGACATGCTTAATTAAAATGTAATGAAACGATTAAAATAGAATCCAGAAAATTAATGGAAAACAGAGGTTGACAAACAAAACTGAATTTGAGAAAAATAACAATGTATTTCATAGGGCCTTAAAAATGTCATTTTTGTTAAGCTTTTAATAAATTGCTGTTAAATTTTGCAAGTTTCATGATTTTAATTAATTAGACATGATTTCTGATTTTTTTTTCATGTAACCATTAAAATAGTCTAGAAAAATTAAAATGGAATTTAGGAAAAAAATAAATAGGTTCCATAGGACCCTCTTTATTTAATTTGTGTCTTTGTTATTGTAGTTGTCCTTTAGTTTGTTACTTGCATCTAGGTTTAACAAAGATAAAATGACAAAAAATGTCATGACATAAATTGTTGTTGTGAAATAAAATGACTATATCATGAAATAAGATTTGGCTTTATCCTTTAAGCTAACTTACCAATATAGCAAACATACCTGTAGGCTCAGTAGCTGTTCACCATAATCCTGTGTAGTGGCACTTGCATGTGATTATTATTAATATTTTTTATTTGTATTTTTTTTAAAGGGGGGATGAAATGCTTTGTTTTAATAGATAAAAAAACTATGATCTCCATTTGGATCATCTGTAATTAAATTACTTTTCCTGTTATTCTGTTTTTTTCAAAGTATCGGTTCAGTAGTAGTATCGTGATATTTTAGTCCGGTATCATATCGAAGTCAAAATTTTGGTATCGTGACAACACTAATATAATGACAATGCTCATTTTCGGATGAACTTTTATCCTGTTAGCACACATAAATTCAGTTTTGTCAGGTTGTAATAAAAATTGAAGTTGAACCCAACTGCAACACACCAAAGCAGGTGAACATGTGAACAGGTCTTAAAACTATTCTAGATGTTCAAATGTGAAAGTTCAGTTATTCAGGGCAGAGTTTATTCTAGTTCTAACTGGCTGTGTTGCTGAAGATCACAAAGCTGTGCTCACTCTAGTAGTTTCAATGCATGTTCAATGTTATTAAAAAACACAACACTCTTAACCTACTGAGAACCTTATGCAGGTGAATTAGACTTTGCTAGACACACATAAAATCTCCTACACCTTGAGAACCGCTTACTAAGGCAGCATTTTAAAGCACTACAAGGACCTTTCTAACCTGAATAGACTTCAAAACACAAGACAGCCAGAGAGCACTTTAAAATTCAGATATGTTTTTGATATTTTGGATAAAAGCATCTGTTAAATGGAAAATCATACTGCTCTGTAAATTATAGGCAGTGAGTATATTGCACTTATTGGAGCTCTCTTGATGCTTTGCATTAATAACATCATCATGTCACTGACGGATGAAGGAAAAGACTTCAGTAACAGTTTATAGCCACTGTTATTAACACTATCAATCTGCAGTTTATAGCTGCCATACATCCTCTGTTTTGCAAGTTAGTGACTGGAGTCATTGTGTGAGCGTCCTCATCCAAAGTGATTATCCTGCCCGGCTCATGAGGAGAATTATCCAGAATGCACTTTGTAAACTGTGGCTCAGATGACAGTCTGATGATGCATATCGATGTCACAGCCATTGTGCCACTTCAGCCATTGTGCCACATCACGTTCATGGCATTCCTGCACACACCTTACATTAGAGTAGAGTAACTTTGGGATCTGGTTTCCTAAACCGATTTGTTTGAAGATGTTGGTTTGGAAGTTTTTGATGTTTGAAAACATGTAGTGGGTAGGACATCTACAAAGCACGTCCAGTATTGTTATCTTAATAGAGCTCAGTAGTGACAGCCCGTGTTTTTTACCAGAAGCTTATTCATTGTCATTACTTGTTTCAAAGAAAGTTTCCAAGCCTTGAACCAAACCAACTAGTTTCATTATTAATCAGCATTACAACAATTGATTTGAAAACAAGGAAAATCAGTAAAATGAATTAACTACTTATCCCATGACGCATTATAACCCATTAACCAAACCGACCAGCTACAAGGTGAATCACAACATTACAAACTTGATTTATAGCAAGTTGGGCCAGAAGATGAAGGTTCAACACTAAGTTGTTAATGACTTTATTGAGGGAAAGAACTACAATCCATTAATCATTGTGAACGACATAATCAAAATAAATTTAGAAGCATAGAAATATATTTTAATTTAAATATACAAGATTGCAGGAAGACGTAATTTGCCTTGCTTCATGGGAGTGGATGGATGCCAAAGTTTTTTTTTACTTCCTGTTGCTCTTTAGGATTTCATTGTAGAATTGTTGGTTGTGAGGTGCTTCACCAGAAAATTCTGATTAAAAGCGTTTCCTATGAATGAAGCTGGAATTCCATTGACGTAATGCTTCTACAGAAACATCTACCAGGCTTAGACGTCAGAAGATTTGTCACCAAACCAACATAAAAGAGCTAGTGGCAAAAACTAGGTCAACTGATGCTCAGCGGCATCCCAACATTGGCCGACTTGTGTCATGGCCTTAAAGATGATATGATTCTTTAGGGTCTACATGAAAAGTCTGTAACATACTTAATTTAATTACTTTTCTCTTGAAAAAGTAAAGTAAGGGATTACTCTTATTTTTTCAGTAATTTAATTACAGTTACTTCTTATGTAATTGAACTTAATACTGCGTTCGTTTGAGCACTCAGTCATGTGGCCAGAACACCACACATACTCGCTTATAGAAATCATATGGCTATCTTCTATCGTACCACACACAGAACCAAACTGATTTCTCGTTTGCAGTTTCCAATAACTACGTTGCACAGATATATCTACCAGATAAAATGATAAACACAGTGTAGCTTGATCTCAGCCATCTGATCAACACGTATCATCATATTGCCCTAATTTCTTAATATTAAAGCAGTAAGGGATAAAATAACAGTATGACCCTCCATAATGCAGCTCTGAAATTAATTGTATTGTGATACTAAAAAGTTTAATTGTAAATGGAACAAATACACGGTCGTGATCATACCGGTTTCACTTTCGAAATCTAGCATGTTTAGTAAGGATAAGAGAGGATGGACGGCCTGCAAATGCCCCCTACCTTGGACTGACACCAAGGTGGGGGGCAAAGTAATTGGTTTAACTCATTTACATGGCAGAATTTTAATTTTGTTCGGTTTAAAGAAAGGTTTATCCCACCCCTCTCAAACCGATTACAATTTCATTCAGCTTGAGCATTTTTATTCCAGTTGTGTTTATATGGAGCATTTTCATTCGGACTGGACTTTTAAACCGATTACAATGCTCCATGTAACCGCACCTACTGATTATTATGAGTTCTACATTATTTTGTCTTGCTAAGCCATTTGACTTGCAAATATTCAAAACGTACTCTCACTTCTTCTGGTGATGAAGCTGGATCACGAACAGTTGGTACCTTCAGGAACAACTTTTTAGCAAAATCTGCTTTATACTGACCCTCGTTTATAAAGCAGTCTGGTGACATGAGTCGTGTAAAAGCATTTATGACGATCGGGAGTGTATTCCCTTCAAAAACAAGTAATCCACTGCGTCTTGTTGACTGCGGTGTTCTTTACACACACCTCAGTCGCTTAGGAGACATTCTGCTCAAAAGTTACGCTTTTTAAAACGAAAACGCACTAGTGTAGCCTTGATCTGAGAAAGGGGTCATGATTTATAGGGATTAAAAATTAAAAAAAAAAAAAAACACTGGGTGGATCTTTAGCATTATAGAGGTAGATGTGTGTACACACTGCAAGTCTGCGTGAACCAAAAGCCGAAAGTTGTGACCAAGTGTATTTTTTCAGAGTGAAATTGAATATTTAATAAGAATTTATGAGGGGTATTTATTTTACAGCAATGTGGATTTTAGGTAAGGGAAGGGAAATGAGAACGGGACATGAGCCAGCAGCTCTTGCGTGTCCTGAACATGTCTGCAGTCCATTGCGCACAGCTCTGAATGAATGGCAATGTGACTTCCAAAATACAACGCTTGAGTGCTGTTGTTTATATTTCTTGAAGAAACTTCCCAGACTCATTTGGCATTGTGCAGCACAGCTCATTGTTTATCAGACATAATGTCGTAAACAGATGATGATGCAGTCGAGTGTAGCTTTTGACCCAGTTTTTACACTGTGAAATGTCCTTGTCAATTGCAAAATGCAGTGTTTGTAATGTTGTAACACACTCCGTGTTCCAGTCTTACCCTGGCTTTAAATCTCACCCTCCCCTTTTTCATTGCAGCATGTGTGCATGGACTGCAGAAAAAGCTACTGCAGCCGCTGCTCCACTCAACAGGACCTCCAGCCGTGGCTGTGCCCCACCTGCCAGAGGTTCCGCGGCATCCTGTTTGAGCGAGCCGAACTAATGAAGCTCAAGGTGAAAGACCTGAGGGACTACCTTCACCTGCACGGGGTCCCTACACAGATGTGCCGCGAGAAGGAGGAGCTGGTCGAGCTGGTTCTTGGCCAGCAGACGCCGACATCTGACATGCACATTCCTCAATCCACGGTAACCACGCAGGAATCCCCTAACACTCCAGTCATAACAACAAGCCCGTCGGTGAACAATGGCACAACAGAACTGGGACCTCAGACTCAAACGACAGAAGATGCACAGGTAAAAAAGTACCTGTCATATGTACACTACTGGTCAGAAGTTTTGACAAAACAGCGTTTATTTAATTTAAAAAAGTAAAAACAGTTATATTGTGAAATATTATTACAATTCAAAATAACTATAAATAATTCCAAAATAATTCCTGTGATGCAAAGCTGAATTGTCAGCATCATTGCTCCAGTCTTCAGTGTGACTTCATAAATATTCTGATATGTTGAAAATGGTTTTTGCTGCTCAATCTATTTTTGCTTTTTAATTCACTTCTTAGTTTGGTTTACACAGCACTGTAAAGCACCGCTTTAAAATGACTCACATGACTCACATTTGACACAGAACACTACAGAGTGTGTAAAATATCTGTGGTAACTGAAAGTGAGCTAGATAGGGAGTGCAGCTGTTAAACTGTGTTGGCTGTGACCTTTGACCCTTAGAGCTCGGCTGAGGCGACAGCTGAAAGCGACATGGATGCTGAGCTGCAGGTGGAGCAGGAGTTGCAGGTACCTCCTGAAACTCCTCACCTCTCCTCTTCTTCTTGCTGCTGTGCTGTCTGGGGCATTGATTGGGGTAGAGGACAGAACAGTGACCTTTCGCACTTCAGAAAGCCTGGGAGTCTCCCTATCATTCTTTTGCAATGAAAAGATGATTTGTGCCGTTCTCAGTAGAGTCCATTTCAAGAATGTCTTCTGCTTCCATGTGGGTGATGTGAGTGTGGGAAAAAGCATGGCTGCAGGCTGGGATGAATTACTGCTGCTCGGAAAGTCTGTTTTCAAGTCTCTTTTCACATCTTAAAGTGATAGTTCACACATAAATGCAGATTCTGTCATTTGCTCACCCTCATGTTATGACCTGTTCTAGATCATAAACTAGGTAAAGATTGAGATTAATCCATTTCCAGTGAACCGAGCAATTGAGATCAGTTTTTGGACACTTTTAGTTTTGCTTTTGAATTTGATCTTGGTGTCTCATTTTACAAGAAAAGGCTGCTGTCTGTTGCAGTGCTTAAAAGATGGATTCGTTATTATTTTTAAGAAGAGGGCGTAGTGTATACATCTCTGTATGAATTAAACAGACTGTAGAAGCAACATGACTGCGAGCGAGAGGACCAGTGTTCAGCTGTACATTTATGAACCGGCATTAATTTATTTATGTACTTGTAGAGTTTTCACAGCCCATTTGCAACGACGGGAGAGCAACACATACACACAAATACTTTGATTACGTTTGCTATGCACTTTAACGAAACGACACACGCACACCAATATGGTGAACACGTTAGCTAAGCACCTAAGCATTTGAGCACTGTTTGTCCTTTCACATTTGAAGGGACAGATATTGATTGTTTCATACTACATACTTATATCATACTTCAGTGCATACTTGCACTTGATTTCACACATTTTAATCAGGAATTATAGTTTTGGAAAAGTTCGACTAGTAAATGCGTTTTAAAAAGTTTTACACATTATCACATTATCTAATGCCAATAAGAAACATTACTTACACTGTATAAAAGATCTCCTCCGCTGGCTCCAGTCGCACCCGTGTTCTGTTTGTGAGGTAAACAAGCTTAGCCTGTTCATCTCAGCATTTTCTTTCAAAAACAAGAAGTATCTTGTTGCTGCTTTGTTTACGGTGACGTGAGCGTTTACATGTCACGCGTCTCACGTGGATGTTTGTAATATCAATAGCGCGAACAGCGCTATTGTAGCGTGATCTAATTAGAGATAATGAGCTTTGAGGGGGAAAACAGGACATCGCGTTGGTTTCATATGGATTAATTTATTTATAAGGTTCTTCAGATTATAAAAAGGTAAGAAAGATGGTTCTTTAAAGAACCTTTGACTGAATGGTTCTTTGTGGAAAATGGCATCACTTGGAGAATCTTTTAAAGCACTTTTATTTTAAAGAGTGTATGCAAGTGCTCTCACCTTTGCTAACCCCAGGACGTTAAAGAGGAAAACACCAAAATCTATAATGAAACTAGAGCCAGACTGATACGGGTTTTTGGTGACTAATGCCGATTCCAATATTAGGGAGTAAAAAAAAGATATCGATATATTGGCCGAGATTCTTCATGTGTATATTATAGTACAGTACCAGAAAAAAGTTTGGACACATTTCCCATTCATGTGTCCAAACTTTTGACTGGTACTATATATAGAATACAGTATATGCATAAACAGAATATATAGGTGCATTTCAAAAAATTTGAATATCATGAAAAAAATTCATTTTTTTGTTTGTAACTTAATTCAAAAACTAAAACTTTCATATATTCTAGACTCATTACATGTAAAATAAAGCATTTCAAAAGTTTTTTGGTTTTAATTAAATGTAAAAAATCCAGTATCTCAAAATATTAGAATATTTCCCAAGATCAATCAAAAAACGGATTTGCAAAACAGAAAAGTTCAAGTTCTTTAAAGTATGTTCATTTATGCACTGAATACTTGGTCGGCAGCACAAATTACAGCAAATTACTTGCTTCTAGCACAAATTAGTGTCAAGTGTGGCATAAATTCCATTTTTATGACTGGATTTTCTGAGTCCGTTCGGAAATCATAGGGCCCTACTAATGTAGCAAATGAGTATGATAAGCTCATTGTGAGAGTAAAAGACAGGGACATGTTTATCTACTTTACACTATTGCGTCTCACCAACTAGGTGACAACGCAGTGTAAAATCACCATTTAACAGACTCAGGCCACCACTGCACTGCCAGCTATTGGACTGCAGAAAGATACTAACTTTTCAATCTGCTATGTTACTGACTGTACTGACAAACTATGCTGACTTCGGAAATGTGATGTGACCAATGTGATAAGCATGAGTGACATGGCAGTTTTAAGGGGACTATGTTAAACTTATATTGAAACATATGGGGTAATTGTTTATTAACTTTACAGTAAGTTATGTATTTCATGAACTAGTTAGCAACTTACCGTCAAGATAACGATTGACTCCGAGTCATCAACAAGTAGTTTCCATGTGGCCTGAACAAGAGACCTCCATACTGAAGTGAAAGGTTTGGCTGGTGTCACTACAGCGACCTGGGTCAACAGTAGCAAACAATGGACAAACTAATTCTGCTAGACAAAATTAGTAATTACACAATTTACAAGCATTTTATCTGCATTATATGTTCTGTAAAAATGTATCTGTGGCATATTCGTCGATGCAGATATATCTGCGACATGTCGATAAAATCGACCAGGCTCTAAATGAAATGTCATCAAATATGAGACGAATTCTCCTGTCCAGCAGCTATACAGAAGACAATAGTTATTTACCAATAGTGTCAGTTCAGTGCTGATTCAGTTCAGTTTAATAACTATGTTAAGGTCAGTTAGGTAACAAAGTCGATTCAACTATAAATCAGCTGTAAGTCAGTTCAAGTTCTCATCTGATAGTGTTTAGTACCATCAAATCAATAATGTTCCTGAATATTAAATGTCTATTAAACCTTAATTAAGCAAGTCAAGGTGATGATACACAGGGCAACTTTTTGAGCAGTGTTGCTGGGCAATGTTGCTGTCAATAGGCAACCAGGTGAGACACAGAGCCCACAACTGATCTTAAGTATCCAAAAAGAAATTTGTTTCCCATTCTTAATGGGAAAATGCCCGAGCAACATCACTCAGCCACACTGGCCAGCAATATTGCTCAAAAAGTTACCCAGTGTATTATCAACTTCAGAGGTGAAACTCCATCAGGTGATAAAAATGGAGGGGGAAAAACACCTTGAGAGAAACCAGCCTCAGTAGGGGGACCGGTTCTCCTCTGGTGTAGATGAACAAATACAGTGTGATTTATGCTTCTAGGCTGCATCACGAGTCATTTATTTGATTGATGTTCAAAATCAACAGTCCTGCATACGTCACGGAAGATTGAGTTACGACATTTTGATTAAACATTATGAAGAAATAAGATGACATGCGTTCACTAAATAAATAGGGTGGATTTTCATTTCTTTGGTTGCGCATGTGGCATGCTTGGGTTTGATGTCTCTCTGTTGTTCAGTGCTACATTGAGCAAGAGAAGTGCAACATTGACTGTGTTGTGGAAGGCCAATGCTATGACACATGGGACCACTCCTTATCATAATAAAAAAGGCTGACGTTTAGAAGTAATCTAAACAAGACCTTTAAACCATGATGTTAATGAACACTCAGTGTGTTATCTGTACACTAGTATTAGCCTATAATGTTTACATAATAACAGGATGTGAAGTCACACAATCTGTTCTCACACTGCCTTGCATTAAAGGGGTCATCAGATGCCCATTTTCCACCAGTTGATATGATTCTTTAGGCTCTTAATGAAAAGTCTCTAATATACTTTGATTAAAAATTCTCAATGGTTTTGTAAAACAACACCCTTTTTACCTTGTCAAAATGAGCTCTGCAAAAATCATCTCATTCTAAGGGGTTGTTCCTTTTAAATGCAAATGAGCTCTGCTCACCCTGCCCCTCTCTTCTCTCTGTGGAAAGACGGTCTTGTTTACATTAGCCGCATTTAGCCGCTAAACTTCCTAACTACCACGTTATAAGGAAAGGCGATCGCAAAGATTCATAAAAAAACGCTTATACTCACTTCTGCTGTAAGTGAAGCTGGATCATGAATGATTCGCGCGAACATAGACGGATATATGTAGATCGGGAGGCGCATTCCATTCACAAACAAACATAATCTACTGCATCTTCAGCGGCTCAGATGTCGGGAGTAAATGACGACCACTATGTTCATTATTACATCCAGCAACACAACACCTCAATCGGAGATATTCTTGTCTAACTTACATCCCTGCTCCAGCATCAAAACATGGAAAGTTACTGGACTGTGACAGCTGGTCTACGGTAAGAGCTCATGTCAATCAACTATCGTGGGAGCGACCGAAGTGGGTGTGACGGCACACCGACAGGCATCTGAGAACGGCTCGATTTGAAAAAGGGGATATTATTTTTACAGATTAAAAACCACTGCATGGATTTTTATCATTATAGGCTAGATTTGTACATACACTGCCAACACATATTAATGTTCAAACAACATGGAAAAGTGAACTTAGCATCCGATGACCCCTTTAATTAGTTAATCTACGTGTGATTTTTTTTTTTTTGCATCTCCTTTTGCATCTTTCTTGGCATGTCACATCTTTCTGTTCATGGTGTCTGTTTGTATCGGCCAAACTTGCTGGATAAACTAATTTAGACCAGGTTTTTGCTCATTTCTGGATTGCGTTGTGGTTGGGGCTTTACGTGACAAGCCATCGAACTTCTTTCTAAATCAGTAAAGTGAAAGTAAAATGACACACTTTCATTTTCTAGCATTTGGCCTTGATTTGGCAGATTATTGCTCTCTAAAGTCAGTGGAGTGATGTTTGCATGCATTTGGGATGCCAAGAGATCATTTACCTATCCGTCAGGTAACAGCCCTGGATAACCAGATGTTTGCATGTCTGTGTCAGTCTTCAGACTCGGAGGAAGTGCTGGCTCCTGGGCGACGGGCGTCTCTCTCAGACCTCGGATCAGTGGAGGACATTGAGGCTTTGAGTGTCCGGCAGTTAAAGGAGATCCTTGCCAGGAATTTCGTCGACTATAAGGGCTGCTGTGAGAAATGGGAGCTGATGGAGAGAGTCACGCGTCTCTACCACGACCAGAAGGACCTGCAGAACATGGGTAAAGAATTTGGTGTGATTTCCTGAATTCCTGAATTACTGTTTTTCCACGGTAACTTGTAGGTTTCACATATTTTCAAAGGGTAATGTGGTATTTCAGGGCAAACATGACCATGTTTTCTAAAGTAAATTTAAAGGTTGAATGTATTATTCCTGCTGATTACATTAACATGGACTCTATTTCATTTTTACAGTGTCTAACACCACAGAAGGAACAGGTGGGTTTTTTTCTTATGACTTGTAATAGAAGAGTTTTCATTTAATATTTGAAGCGTCCTTTTAATTTGTCAAGAGATTTATGTCTATTTTACTGAAAAGCTGTGTATAAAATAATCAGTCAACAATTCACATAATTCATAAGAATCTGGATTCGTGAATATGTATGTGTTAAATTCACAGAAATTAATAGAAATCTGATTGGTTTTCATGTTGGTTTAAAAATGTTTTGGAAAACTTTAATACCTTTTTCAACAACAATTTGAAAAACATTTGACCTAAAAAGTTTATGTGGTGTAACCATCAAGTAAAAAGTAATTTAAAAAAAAAAAATTTTTACACCATAAATACATGCGAGTGTACAATCTCAGTGTACAATGTCTGACATATTTTGTCCCTTATTAATTTATTTAAAAAGGTCAAATTATCTGATATTATAAGAGAGGGGAATCTTGTGTCATGGTCAGTTATTATTATTATTATGTTTTTTTTGTTTGTTTGTTTGTTTTTTAACCAGTACATTTTTCAGGGTTCGTACAAGGTGCTTAAAGTGGTTGAAGTGCTTGAATTTGACTTTTTGACATTTAAGGCCTGAGAAACCCTTGAAAATAGCAATATTTCCTAAGAGGTACTTGAAAAGTGCTTGCATTTTTGAAAGACTGTGTCTATTAAATAAGTGTGTTTATTTATTTATTTTTTTAAAAAAGCACGTATCTTTTCACATGGCTGAAGATGCAAAAAGAGGAACAGATGAGCCAAATCAATTGAGTGAGCCATTGAAGCTGGAACCACTTCAAACCACTGATTCAAACTTGTGACTTCAAGTGATTCACTAGCAATTAATTTTTCAAATTTCGACAGCACTTGTAATGATTTTTAAAACCATTTAAAAACCATTGCATTGCAACATGATTTACTGATTATTCAGATAAGGCCTTCAAATTATGCATCATGAATCATTTGATTTAGGTCAGGACTTCAGAGCGGGTTCTTGAATCATTCCGTGAATTGAATGTGAATCGTTTTTTTTTTTTTCCTTAAACAGTAGAAAACATCAAACCATAAGTGAGATTTCTGACTGAAGTCCTTAAAAATCAAAAGAGTAGTGCTTGAAAAGTCCTTGAAAGTCCCGGAATTTTTATTTTACGGTATCTGCACAAACCCTGGTTTTTGCAGATTGGTTGCACCACATGACTTTAATGACTAACCCTAACCTTTTTTTTTTTTTTTAAATAATAATAAAAGATAATGCCAAACTACTTTTTGTTCTTCATTATGAGTTGTACGACCTTGACATTTTAACACGACCTGCCCAAAAAATTAAATGTTAAAAAATATTTTCAAAATTAAGACGCTTTCAATTAAATGTTATAAACAGGGGTCCACATGCGTTTTTTTTTTTTTTTATATAAAAGCACCTTGAGATTTGGTTTAGTCCTCACACTACACTCAATAACTCTAAAAAATAAATTAATAATAGTGATGATAATAATATAATTGAACTTTATTTATTTTTATTTTTTTAATAAAATAATAAAGTAATAAAGTGTGGTAATTAGGGGTGTAACGATACATGTATTCGTACCGAACGGTCACGGAACAGGCATCTCGGTTTGGTGCATCCTTACAACGAGTACAGGCAATTCACCCTCAATCCAAAAGGGGGCGCCCGCAGTAATGCAACTCTGTTTGATAACCACCCAGCAGAAGAACAGTGAATGCCAGGAGTTGCGCAATTGAAAACAAAGACCACTAGACAGTGACCATGTGCTGATTCTGAACACGTCTCTCACTGACAAAGGAGTATAACATTACTTTAAAGACTTGCGTATTCAACTGTCTGGAAATGGAGCTTTGTGCTCTTGTATCCTACCTCTCTCATTCGGCACAAATCCAAATATTCTATAATATTTCCATATTTACGATGTATCTAAATGCTAAACTATTATTTATTATGTAAATTATAGACTTTGTACTGCAGTCGCATTCTAACGGTGACACAGTGAGGCGGGCGCGCTGATGTTTGGTTCACTGTGTTTTATTGTGATAAAGTACCAACTGCACTGTCAAATTAGTAATGCTTGAAGCCTGGAACTGATTTGTTTTGTGTTTGTGTGCGCCGACGCGGTTACGTCAACTTTCCTCGTACCAGCAAAATCAACTTAAACTAAAAACAAATAGGTTGTCGCTTTCTGCCATTTGAGTTTCCTTTCTGTCACAAAACTGAACTGAAACTCAGCAAATATAGGCTACGTTACGTGTGTGTCAGTTTTTTCCTTTGTCTATCAGTTAACTAAATTAAATATATTTCAAGTATTTATTATTTGTATGTATATATACTGCAGATTGTATAGCCTACATATGGCATTAATTTGATTATAATATTTAGTGTTTTCACATGTAGGTGGAAAAGATTGTAATTTGTACTACTGTCTGTTTAAAATAAGTAGTATTTGGGTTTTATTCTGTTGTACCGAAATCGTATTGAACCGTAACCCTCAAACCTAAGTATTTACTGAACCATGACATCTGTGTACCATTACACCCCTAATGGTAATACAATGTTTTAAAGTAAAAAGGGAGATAGGGAGAAAATATATATATTTTTTTATAGCAAACTTAATAAGCGGGGTTTTTTTTATTTTTTTTTTTAAGCAAGCTTTTATTTTGGCGGGTTGCCGGCAAGTAGGTATATGTGCTGCTTGGTGTAGTGCTGCCAATTATAGAGCGTCAATGAATGAAATGTCACATTTTTGCATTGTGCTTTGAAACTGCCAGTGAATAGCCTAGAATTATACTTTCATTTCTAATAGAAATATTCAATTATAAATACACTGTATTACAGTTTCTCAGTCTAAAATGGTAATTATGCATTAACAGCTGTCAACCATGTTGGTGTGCAAATGAGCGCTCTGAACCGATTTATTTACTTATTCGGTCACGCATGCGGACCGCTTATGTGCACTCCTGGTTATAAACCAAAATGTCATGATATTCACACATGCATACTTTAGTTTCTTGTTATACTGTTTGTTATTCTTTTAAGTTTGCGATTGTTTCTTGCTTTTTTCGCAGATGGTGGATCTGGGCCGGCCGTGGAGGAGAATCTGTGTAAGATCTGTATGGACTCACCCATTGACTGTGTTCTTTTGGAGTGCGGGCACATGGTCACGTGCACAAAGTGCGGCAAGCGCATGAACGAATGTCCGATCTGCCGGCAGTACGTGGTGCGGGCTGTGCACGTGTTCAGATCCTGAACGACACGATCCATTCTCCATTCACAAAGCACCGGTATCTCACAGTCCTTCCCTCGAGCAACGGATACCGTAGAAAACTGTCAGGTGGCCTTTAATTCTTGCACAGTTATCTTGCGGCACTTTATCAATAGCGAATAAGATGTGCAGGTCTCTAGCAATAACTGTACTGGATTCAGTTTAGTTTTCTTCAAGGAACTTCCAAGTGTGCCTTCTTGGTGTTTTAAAGAGGAAGCTTGATTTTTGATCATGGGATTATGTCACATGTTTGTTGACAGTGCAGATGACATAAATCCCTGTTTGCCCCCATTGGTAATCACTCGGACAGGATCTACCAAAAGTGCCTCACAATGCACTACTGTGGTGGTTCTCACACACCTGCTTGCTTTGTTCTTTTTTTTTATTATTTTAATAATCCTTTCTTTAGAAACCAAATACTGGATCTTGGGTTTAATCTACCACCATCATTCAGATTGACACTGTGAGATGTACTAAGAGGAATGAGACTTGTCACACAAGTCTTGTGAGATATCAAGACAGTTGATTCATCTCTCATGAGTGAATGCAAATAGTCTAAATTGCTGGCAATTATATGCGAGACGGACACGGGTGTGGAAAACAGTCACATTTGATCAAAATGATTCTCATTACAGCCTTACCTTGATGAAGTCGGTCACCTTGATGAATCTCATGAAACGTGTCCCATTTAAATGCACAAAAACCTAATTGAGCCACAAATTAACTTCATTTTCTTAAGCACAATGTTTATCCTTTTTGTTTGGGACTTTGGAGCGTGGATTGTGAATCTTTTTATTTCTTTTTCGTCTTAAACAGTAGAAAACATCAAACTATAAGTAAGTGAGAACTCTTGAGTCCTTCAAAATCAAAATTCATTGAAAGTTCTGGAATTTTATTTTACAGTATTTGTGCGAACACTGAACAGATGAACCGAATCAATTAAGTGAGTCATTTAAGCTGGAACCACGCCGATCGTTTCAAACTCATGACTTCTTTTCATTTCAAGTGATTCACTAGCAAAAACCAGATCAAATTTTAAGAGCCATTAATTTTCGAATTTCAACATTGCATGTATTGATTTTTAAAACCATTTAAAAAACGTTGCGTTGCAACATGATTCACAGTTTCAAAGCTTTCCAATCGGACCTCGAATCGCAAATCATTTAATTCAGTGTGGGCCTTCAAATCGTGTATCGCAAATCTTTTGATTTAGGTCAGGACTTCGGAGCGGGTTCTTGAATCAGTCCACGAATTAAATGATTCGTGATTCATGCTCCGAGTCCTGATCTGAAATGATGGTTTGTGAATCAATGTTCAATTCAGTTCGGGACTTCGGAGTGCGGATTGCAGATCATTTGACTCAGATCAGGACTTCGGTGTGGTTTTGTGATTCTTTTTTCTTGAACAGTAGGAAACATCAAACCCTGAAGTCCTTGAAAATCAAAAGAGTAGTGCTTGAAAAGTCCTGGAATAGTATTTTACAGTATCTGCACGAACCCTGTATATTGTGGCAACAATTTGCTAAAAAGGGGGAACAAATTCTTCATTTGTGGCCATGATGAACATGTTTTTGTCCACTTGTCATGTGTGGGGCTCTCACTGGTTTTGTTGGAATTTCGTATATAGTTGGCTTTCAGATGGCTGATGGTGGAGGCTTCATTCTGAACGACCCGTTCCTGATAGGTTTTGATTATGGACAAGTATCCCATCTGAACCTAGTTTAGGCCGAGGAAAGCTCAGCACGCAGCCTCCGCAGTGTCTCATTGTTGTGCATGTGGTAGAGGAATCCTCTCTGGCATGACAGTCATTCGCTCCAACTGCTGTGGGCCGGATGGGCCTCAAACCACACGGCGTGCCACAATGCAGCATCTGCACTCGCGCAGCGCCGCTAACGATCAGTGTGAAGGTGTTGTTTCAGCGCAGCCTGTGTTAGATTTCTTGCAGGAATTTGATTAGCAGCACTTTAGACTCATCAGCGGAGGAAATATCAGGTGAACATGCCTTAACGCTCTTCTTCACTTCACCAGTGCCTCACAGGTCACAGGACGAGTAAAGGCCTGCTAATAAACACCAGCACCTCCCTTCACTCAAGCCTTTCAAACTCGGTTAGCATCGACTAGTGCTATTCTTAGGCCGTGTGGATGAGCATGAATGTTAGTGCTCACTAGCACTTTTGCTTTAAAATCAGTACTTACAGAAATAATTCAGTTGTGTATTCACCCTCATGTCATTCCAATCACATTTTCTTTTTTATATACCGATTAAAAAATGGACTAGACTATATAAACTTTCAGGCTTGTGATAAATTACAGAAATGGTGCTGTAGATGCCTGATGACAGGTTTGGCATCTTTGATGCCAAATGTGGTTGATGTTTGCATGTAGGAAGTTTCAACATATCTGACTGGAAAATATTAAGGCTGTGGCAGATTTCAGAAGACTTCGACTATAGTAGAATACAAGTCCTATGGACTATTATAATAAATTTATAATTTTGTGGAGCTTGGTAGTTTAAATCACCATCATTTAATTGTATGAAAGTGAGAAGCTTGAACACTCTTCATCTCCCTTTTAGTAATACAGTTTTGGAAAGACATTAGGGTGAATATATATATACATACATACAGTAGTCAACATTTGAAGTGGATCAGAAACTTTCATCAGAATTGTCCTAAAACCAAAACAATACCCGTTCTTGTTATAGGACAACTTTGATTAACTTTTTTTGATCCACTTCAAATGTTGACTACTATATATATATATATATATATATATATATATATATATATATATATATATATATTTTAAGGCTTGCCAACTAATGTTTTTCTTTCTTTCTTCCTTGGGTTGCCTTAAGAGGTTTCCTTAAACAGGAATTACCTTCCCAAAGAGAAAATGTATGTAAATATATGTGGTAGATTACAATAAATAGCATTTGCATTCAAATCTCAAGTGAAGTGCAAGACGAGCTAATGGGGAAAAAAAAAAAAAAATATTGCTTAAATGAAAGAATTTGGATGACTTAAAACTTGATTTTGTATCACTGTGAAATAGAGCATTTCCTTTGATAGTCATGCAAAGGATGATTATTATTGTTGTGTTCTATTAAAGTTTGATATGTAAATATGAAGAGGGAACACTTCCATTTTCAATACATTTGTGCTTGTTCGGAAGTGGTGTGAGCCAGCCTTAATTTCATAATAAGAACTGATATATTTTAAATCCATACTAAGTCACCAAAGTAGAAATTGTGTTGTTTGTTGTTAAAGATTTTTTGTATTAAAATATATTTACAACATATGTGTCAGGTGGGTTTTTTTGTTTTTGAAGTACAGTAACATTAATTGATCATCAAACACAGCAGCCATGAGGCGGGTGAACCGGTTCTGCTGGTATGCGCGTTCACGCGGCTCGTTCGTGGTTCTGTTATCATGAAGTAAACGTATCAGATTTTCAGAGAACAAAGTATTCTCGTGAGGGTGGAGTATTGTTATTGAGTTACAGCTTATTGTTAGCTCCACAGACAATTGGCCGTCCCTCCCGAGGGTTCAAACGTAATAAAGCAAGCGAGTTGCGTAATAAAGCAAATAAACATTTCTTGTAAAAGCATGACAAAGCTATTTGACGACAGAGATTTCACCGTTTAAACGTAGTTCTCAGTATAATCGGCACAACAGCAATTTTTTTTTTCTGCAAAGTAGGCCTATCTGGTGTATCAGTGTGGCTAGTTATTAGTTTTGTTTACTCCACCAATAAAAACAGTTCTATACAGCGAACACAGACAAATGGAATGACACAAACTGAACTATTTTAAAAATTCAGCACTCGTCATAGTAGTATTACAAAACAATGCATAACAAAGTTGTGAATTATTCGATTAGCTTCCGTTTCAAAGCACAGTCGTTTTGATTAGTAGTTTTTAACCTTTGTAATTCCATTGCAATTGTTATTGTGAAGGGAAATCTGTAACAAATGCTTTTTACTTGTTACATTTTAATTTTTGATGTTAAATTATTGTACTAATAATGTATTAAATAATCTGGAAACATTTTGTGAACCATCCTAGATTTGATTCCAACATGTTGTGAGTCAACAGCTTTTGTTTTAAGTGTGTTTATTAATATATCTACAGTATAATGCATCACATAAAGCAGTCAGATGTTGATAAAGGTCTTATACGCTTGATGGTACACAGTGACCTCTTGTGGATGAAAGGGAAATGCATTTTTGATTGATTTTTATTAAACGACATCGTGAACATAAACATTCCCCTACTGCACCTGGCCAGTAACAGTGAATAAATAAAATAGTCACATAATATATAGGTGTAAATTTGATTGCAGGTGTAAAGTCTGGTTTATTAGTTGATTTTGTAATAGATCATGTTTTGTAACCTATGCTTTCTCACAAGTGGAAAGGGGAATTATGTGTGGATGTTTATTGTGGATTATTGCTCTAACAAAAGAGTGTTGTCCGGTTACATCTTTTGAAAATCTACGGCTGAATTGTTCTATTAGTCAGTGGATCTTGGATTGTGTTTTTTTTTTTGTGGACAGGACGCCCCCAAGTGGTCTATTTTTTGGTTTGGAGGCACAGCGGCATAAGAAATGCATCAGGACTTTGCTCTCCTGCATTGAAAACATTTATATTCAGAGATGCAAGACCAGGGCTAAATGAATTATTAAAGACTTTCATCATCCTAAACACATATTATTGTAATTTATCCCATCAGGGAAGCATTTCAAAATAGACTGAAAAGAGGTTTTTATTCCCAAGCAATTAGTTTATTGAATGAGGACATTGCATGAGTCTGTAAAATTTTAAAGACATTTATTACATAAAGACAGACATTATCATTTGATTTAATATTCATGTTTGTAGTACTGATTTACTGTGTTTTTAATTTTTTTTGTTGTTTGTATTGTTGCATTGTGGGATGAGAAACTAGAGGAAACCCATTTCAGTACACTGCATCACATGTATATGTATGTGACAAATAAAGAATCACAACCTTTAAAAACAAATCTAGTTAGAAAAGAAACGCTTTCATACCTTTGCCATGTAGCAAAGACATAGAAAGTGGAGAGGACTCTGTAGGAACAGAGTTACAGATGTAGGAAAATAGAAGAGTTGGGGCTGGAGGCTCACTGGATAACACTGAGAATGGTAAAGAGTCACTACAAAATATTAGGACTGGTGAGGACTACTTTTCTTGTTTTTTTTTTTGTTTTTTTTTTAATTTGCTGTGTGCCCTTGATTTCAGGTGCTGAGATGAGGAAACGCCTCGCCGTTTGTATTTGAAAAAGCAACACTTGCAGAGCATCTTCCATTCTAATGAAATAATAAGCCTTTTTTAAACTTGTTGTGCAACAAAAGAGAACATTAGAACTTATTTTTACTTCACAGCATCAGTCGAGTGTTTGAAATAACTTTCTTTTGTGATCTGACGTGGCTTCTTATCATAGAACGAGGCAGACAATATACTCTATGCTGTATGTCGATTAGCAATGACTTACAAATATACTTAATCATTATGAAAATACGCTTCTTTCAATGGCTTGAAGAACACAGATAAACCATATACTATTGCATACGAGTTTTTATTGTCCTCACATTTCATCATTTAAAATGTTTAACGTTATATCTTGTTTTTATTCAGTTACAGTAATAGCCATGCCTTTATCCATATCAGAGATTTCCTGGCTGGAACGTCATCAGTGTTATCTCTTTTGACGCATATGTGGATTTTCCGCACGAGGGTGCCCTCTGGTGTCCAGTATGAATGAAACCCATCCTATTTTGCGTAAAAATTGGAAAAATAATATCTCTCTTAAAATAAATATTAAGCATACAATAATAATAATAATAATAATCCACGCCCAGTGTACAGAGGTTTACAGGAGTGATGTGGTAAGCTATCAGAACCAAACCGAAAACCGTGGTTAAAAACTGAGGTACGTATTGAACCGTGGACTAACTGTATTGTTGCATCCTTAGTGGCTGGTGAGGGGCTCTAAAAGTCTGAAGAACACAGGAGCTGCTACAGACAAGAGATGCTGATGTTGACTCAGCTTACTCAAGTAAAGGTTGTCATCTTCAACAATTAGTGACTTATGGTCTTCTGTAACAAATGGTTTAAATGGTTCTCTCTTTAAACAGTTTTTGACTATAATGTGTCGTATCTGTATTTTTAACAACAGACCAGCTCCTAATTAGATTTATTTGGACTCCATATTAGTGGAAATAATATTATTTTATATTATATACAATTTTTTTTGTTGTTTGTTTTTTATTATCCACAAGAAATGTTAAGGAAAAGGTGCCAATGTAGTCTAACCATTACCTTACCATCATATAAGTTCTGCCTCAACAGTTTTAAGTCCTGACAAATATGTTTTCGTTTAACTGCTGACATTGGAGCTTTAACCACCGCAAGTACAATAGTCTTACCCTCTGCAATTTTTTGAGTGCAGTGGCCCAAAAACAAGCGTGTGTAAACGCACAGATAAAACATCTACAATAATATAATGAAATATTTTCTGCTGTACACTATGCAAACATCAGCACATTAGGTTTTTGTTTTTTGAACAAAGAGTTCTGCAACAGATCAACAACACATCATTGAGTCAGTCTGGGTTCACATGAAGAGACAGAAGCAACAAAGACTAATCTAAGAGAAATAAACTGCATATGAAAACCTTTAAATACTTTATGCTTTAAAATAAAGATGTTTTGAGAAACAGATTTTATCAAATGTAGCATAAACACATCATTGCGCTGCAGATGTTGGGCAGAAGCTGCATCTGACGTGGCATTTAGATATATTTAATGCCGACTGTTTGATACAACTCTAACCCATAAGAAGAGGAACTGGGACAGTCATTCACAGGTGTGTTTGTTTTTTAGGCATCTATTTTTGCATATATTGACAGTATGTTGCACTTGATTAGGACTACTAATGTAGTACACAAACCCCTTTTTCTGCACTTCCGTACAGATGTTAAGTGAGATGTCTCTCGTCTCCTCTCACTTCCTCTCTTCAACACTGCCCTGGTGCAGAATGCTGGGTAAAACTGTACAGTTATTGCACCTGCACAGTTTGTTTAATGAGGTTCAGAGGTTACTTATCTTGCATTTTAGCAAATACTGAATGCATTTATATAAACATACAATACACATTTAATCTAGAAGTTTGTGTTTAGGGCCATTTTAGACCACACTTATGATACATTGTGGCGTTTTTGTGACCTTGCTTGATGTTTCTATCAAGAGTTGCAAGAGTTTTTTTAATCTCTTTTGTGTCTAACAGAAGACAAAGTCACGGAGGTTTGGAATGAAATGAGGGTGTGTAGATGATGACAAAACTGTCCTAATGGAGTGAACTGTTCTTTTATCTCACTCTCTCTGCTGATGTGTGTTGTTTTGGGTGGTTTATACTCGAACTTGCTAGGCAAGAGTATCGAGTCCAAGTCAAGTCTAGTCAGAGGTCAGAATCTGTCACCAGCCTAAAAAACAAAGCAGATATCCCACAAGCGCCAAAAAGTGTCTGTCTATTTTGCATCTGGTAACATATATCATCTTACATGTTTTTGCATCCAATTCTAAATATTATTACAGTATAAAAGTGATTTACACACACCTGCCATTTTCAATTTTCAGTGTTAGGGGGCGCCAGAACTAAAACAATTCTCCAAACTGTCCACTAAAACAGCTGTATCTACAGTGTCCAAACATTTTGTTTTTTGTATTTGGCAAATGTGATCATTTCTCTATTAAGATTATTATATTTAATAGTGTGACTGGTGTAACTTTTTGCATAGGTTTCTTTAGAACAAAAAGCAAAGAGTGTATGTTTGAACCACAAGTTTTTTTTTTGTTTTTTTTTTACATCAAGTGTTGTTCTGGGAAACTGGTCTGCAGCTTGTGCTGTAAATGCAATGCATTAGAAACTTAACAACATCACCAGGATATAAACATACATAAAAATCAGTAATGTATACTGCACATATATGTATGTGTATGTGTGACGAAGCTAAAGCACATACTATTAGAAATGGTAATCATAGTCATAAACTGACCAGTCACATAAAGACAGTCTCAGAATTTGCTGCTGTAAGTTCAAGCGATGCTACTTGTTAGCAAACTCAGCATGCTAAGCAAGGCTCCACGCCCTGTGAAGATCAGAGTTTGGCGTCATGATCGCCTTCACAGGAAATCCTCTCCACAATGAATTATGGGCCAGCCCTGTGTGAAATGATGTACTGCCGTTAGCACGTCCCATGAGGTTTTGCACTATCATTCCCTGTTCAAGTCCTGCGTTTTCAGTCACAAACCTCATATGTTCCTTGCAATTCAGCTGAATGCACAAAGTGTTCAATATATATTTAAATCAACTGTGATAAATCAGTGAATTAGCAAGAGTTTTATCTCAGTTTTGACAGCACTGACAGTATGTATTTATTTATTTATTTATTTATTTTTGCACTCATGACATGCATTTATGGTGGTTGTTTTAACAGCTTGTGCAGATGTGCAAAGAGCAGGTGTAGCCCCTGGGTGCTGTGGCGGGCTTCTTTCCTTATCAAATTCCAATCTGCACACACTTTAGTAGTTCTTGCTTATTCAAATGAGCAACTGCCACTTTGACTTTTGTTTTTAATTTTGGTTTTTATCGTTTTTAGTTCTATGTAAATTGTTATATACAGTTGAAGTCAAATGTTTACATACACCTTGCAGAATCTGCAAAATGTTAATTATTTTACCAAAATAAGAGGGATCATAAAACATGCATGTTATTTTTTATTTAGTACTGACCTGAGTATTTTATATTACATATAGCCCACAAGAGAAAATAATAGTTACATTTATAAAAAAAACAAAAACAAAACAAATTACCCTGTTCAAAAGTGTTGTGTTGTTACCTGAATGATCCACAGCTGTTTTATTTATTTTTTATTTTGTTTAGTGATAGTTGTTAATGAGTCCCTTGTTTATCCTGAACATGTAAACTGCCCGCTGTAAACTGCCCTACATGTTAAAATCCTTCAGGTCTTGGTTTTTCAGCATTTCTGTGTATTTCACACCTTTCCAACAATGACTGTATGATTTTGAGATCCATCTATTCACACTGAGGACAACCGAGGGACTCATATGCTTCAGAAGGAAGCACACTGCATTAAGGGGGTGAAAACGTTTTGAATTTTAAAATATGGTATGTTCATGCTCTTAATGCATCAGTGAGTGTTTGAACCTTCTGTAATAGTTGCATATGAGTCCCTCAGTTGTCCTCAGTGTAAAAAGATGGATCTCAAAATCATTAAAGTCATTGTTGGAAATAGTTCAAATACTCAAAAATGCAGAAAAAACTAAGAATTTAACTGTTCAAGGCAATCAAGCGACTCGTGAACAACCATCACTAAACAAAAAAACAGCTGTGGATCATTCAGGTAACAACACAGTATTAAGAATTAAGTGTTTGTAAACTTTTGAACAGGTTCATTTTTATAAATTCAACTATTATTTTCTCTTGTGGACTATTATGTGCAAATGTCTTTTATGTGTAATATCTTATTCAGGTCTGTACTAAATAAAAAAATAATAATAAAATGCATTTTGTATGATCCCTTTTGTTTTGGTAAAATCATTAGCATTTTGTTGATTCTACAAGATGTATGTAAACTTTTGACCTCAACTGTCTATGCATATGTACATGTGACAACTTAAAGTATAGACCCACATCTGTCACGGCGAGTATACATACATACACATATACCATACCGTACCTACCTTGAGAAATATTCATTGAAAAAGTGTTTCAGCTAGCCCTGGTCTTACCTGAACTCCTGGATTTTTATATAAGTGTGACCTATATATCCATATAGACCTCTGATGTGTGATAATTTAGTGTAGGGATATGGCTGTTAAGGAACTAAACTTTTTTAGCCACATTTTAGGGATGTAAAGCTGTTGCTACAACGCCTGCCTTCTAGTCACTTTGTTGTGTGTAATGATGTGCAATATCGTAATGGGCTTTTGATATCTTCGGTTTAATAACAGAAGTTTCCACAGGAAATCGCCCTTCCTTTGTTTCAATAATTGGGTAAATTTTAAATAGCAGTTGCGGACAGTTTTGCAGCCAAACTGGGAAGTTTTTTAAACGTGTCTTAATTGTTTTTAACGTACCACATATTTAAAATGTAAATGTCAAATTAATATACGTCATCAACATGTGATTACTACCAGATGGCGCGCCGAAGTCGCACCACGCCAAGATAACGCAGCCCCGCACAAGCTCCCATTGTTTTCTTTTGTCTGCGTAGACTAATTAAAACCACCATAAAGCCTTTAAATTACTTTATTCATCTCATTACCCCGCATAGCATGTGGAGCGCCACGCCTGCTTTACATTTCGCTCAGGCTAGCCAATCACCTTCTACCTGGCGTCTGGCGTCACCGGCAGGTGTGACCAATCAGAGGCGGCGGCTAGCTGCCACCGCCAAGCTTGTGTGCGGAGTTCTGCAGCACTCAGGAAGTGAGCGCAGGGTCGAGCACTTACTGCGCTTTCACTCTCATACATTCCCAGAGTTGTTTGTTTTCCACTTTGACAGAGCAGTTCAGCACCATTACGGCCCGAAATCCGAGGTAAGCTCGACTTGTCGTATTTAGGATAAGTTGGGAATATCTGACTAAGAAGATTGTGGACTTGGAGAATATAATTAAGTACGTTAGACGCATTTTGACAGCAATGTTTATTGTTTATGTTCAACAAAGTGGACGTTTATTTTTCACTTTCATAATTAGGTTTGAGTAATGAACAATTAGCAAACCCCAAAGCGTTGGGTTTTGATTTACAGCAAGTGATGTTAGTTAAGTTAGCTTTAAATGTTTAGGTAAACAAGTGCAATATCAACAAATAAAGAGTTCCGTCCAAATTCGATGACGTATCACGGCCCTATTTATCCCCATTAAATTTAGTTCAAATGTAATTATGACATTATATAGTATGCTAATAGTATGTACAGTGCGCTTTTGTCGAGAAGTGTCGAGCTGTCAGGGAGCGATTGCGCCGGGCGGTGGTTCGTCGGTTTGTTCTGCAGCTTTTGCACATTTCCGCTGCACCGAAAACTCGGTTCTGACGAGATTATCGTCGAGTTTCGGTGAGAAGTTCCTCATATTCCCTCAGTAATGTAGCTTCAGATGAAGGTTTTACGAATAGTCTGGTAGTTTATTGTAGAGCGACTCTTAAAACTTTGGCCTTGCGGCGATAATGTCATAATAAACTTTCGAGCAATTTTACCTCAGCTCGCCCGCATAGTGTTGTATATTCCTGTCAGTTTGATGTTTTAACGCGTGTTTATGTATACAACGATCATACGGATCAACAATGCTGTGAGAATCTTATAAATAATCTCTCAGAGTTTAAAACCAGCTCAAATACATTTAAAAGTACCATGGTAAAGTCGAATGAGGAGACTGTGGGCTTTGAGACGTACTGTACTATGGTGCTAAGCGGTTATACATTACCGTATTGTACCATGTACTAAAAATCATGTTATTGATGTGGTAAATGTCAAATACATAATTTTGGCATGAAAGTATATCCAAATCCTATGCTTGTGCCATGGTACTTTTGTAACTTTTCAAATAACATTTCTGAGAATGTATTAACCAGTATGTTCAGATGAGTTTGTCTCTTGATATGTTGTTTGTGGTTTCTTTCCCCTTTGAGACTGTCTATTTTTGTGGTGTTTTGCACCATTTTGTGGAGGAACACCTGAGCCTTGTTATTTAGGCTTGTGAAGTAAACATTCAAGAAAATATACGAGGAGAGGCTCAAACAGAGGCACATTTGAGAGCATGTTTAGTGTGGTAATTGGACAAGAAAGCTCTGGAGTGTGAGGTCATGGGGTTTTTGTTGGCTTAGTGTACTGAGATTGCAGGCCAGGCTGTGTCAGATTTGAAGCAGACATCTGTTGGTCCCGCACAAACGGTCTGGATATTTAATCCTTCCAGTGGAGGGGAGGAGGAGGGAAATGAGACCCCCACCCCAGAGCTCACAGCTTTTGTGACAGGTGTCCCCCTGCTATTCAGCACCTCAAGCAACTTTTCCTGTGTGTAAGTGGTGGAGGCCTTTGTCTGATTATTTTTCTGTCTGTGGTTGCGTCTTTGGAGGAAAAACTCAGCGTCAGCTAGTTCAGCAGCCGCGCGTATTGAATGTAAAGTTCAGATGTATTGATCTGTTGACCTGCGCCTGCATTGTTGTGACGCAGCTGTCACGTGAGCGGCTGCGGTCTGCCTTTGTGTGTTTGTATTTGCACACGCACAAAAGAGAGTGAAAGGACAGAGCAAACACACACCACGGATCCTTTTTGGCGCCATTTCCCAGCTGTCTTGCTTGCTGGTGTGTACTCCAGTGTCACTGTAACATGCCCCTTGGGACACGCTCATACAGTTAGCGCTTCGCCGCCTGTATGTGTTCACAGAGCGTAGGTGTGTGTTTGTGCTGTGTATGAAGCCTCGTCCTCCTGGGAGACTAAACTTAACCTTCTCCATTCATGTTGCAACACTGCACTTTCCATTCTAGGAAGCTGGAGATCTAGCGTCGGGTTTCTGGATTGCTTAAAATACATATTTATTCACAGTGGGTGTGGATTTTGGTACTTTTTCATGTCAGAATTTACTCTTTAAAGAACATCAGCATATGTAGCGTCAGTAGTTGCTCAGAGTGAGGCAGTGGTTCTCAGTCCTTTGATATCAAAAGTTGATATTTTGCTTATTTCTGTGGTAGTTATGACAAAGCTGTTTGTTTTCAAACATTTTGTTAACAAAAACTGAGAGTGTTGATATAAATACAGTTGAGGTCAAACGTTTACGTATACACCTTGCAGAATGTTCCAACAATGCAACCTGCAATACACCTGCAAAATGTTAACTATTTTACCAAAATAAGAGGGGCCATGCAAAATGCATGTTATTTTTATATTTAGTACTGACCTGAATAATATATTTTAAAAGATAAAAGTTGTTTGCATATAGCCCACACGAGAAAATAATAGTTGAATTTATAAAAAACAACAACTGTTTGAAAGTTTACACACACTTAATTCTTAACACTGTGTACTTGTGTCCTGAACAGTTAAACTGTCTTCTGTTCTTCAGAAAAATCCTTCAGGTCCTACAAATTATTATTATTTTTTTTTTCTGCATTTTTTGTGTATTTGAACCCTTTCCAACAATGACTGTATGATTTTGAGATCCATCTTTTCCCAATAAGGACAACTGAGGGGCTCATATGCAACTATTACAGAAGGTTCAAATGCTCACTGATGCTTCAGAAGGAAAAACAATGCATTAAGAGCCAGGGTTGAAAACTTTTTAATTTTGAAGATCAGAATAAATTATACTCATGTTGTCTTCTGGCAAACATGTAAGCATCTTCTGTAGCTTCTGGAGGGCAGTGCTAAATGGAAAAAAGATGTTTAGGCAAAATAAAAAACTTGTTCATTTTGTCCAAAGTTTTCACCCCTGGCTCTAAATGCATCGTTTGTCCTTTTGGAGCATCAGTGAGCGTTTGAACCTTCTGTAATAGTTGCATATGAAAATTTAGTCACCCTCAGCCCATCCAAGATGCAGATGAGTTTGTTTCTTCATCAGGTTTGGTGAAATGTAGCATTACATCACTTGCTCATAAGTAGATTCTCTGCAAGGAATGGGTGCCATCAGAATGAGAGTCTCCAGAATGTGAAGCCAAAAGATGCATCTTTGTAAGAAACAAATGTGCAATCTGTGCATATTTCGCTCGTTGTTCAGACCAGACAACTTTTCCACTGGAGAAAGTAATATGTTAGATGGAGGATTTGGCTGGAATGTCATAAAAATGATTTTTTTTTTACAAACATGCAGCTTTTGGCTTCACAAGATGTTAATTGATGTACTCAAGTTGTGTGGATTACTTGCGGATTGTTGTGATGTTTTTGTCAGGTCTCATTCTGATGGCACCTATTCACTAAAGAGGATCTATTGGTAAGCAAGTGATGTAATGCAGCATTTCTCCAAACCTGATGAAAATCTGTGTACCCACACCCATGTTGTTACAAACCCATGTTTATTTTGTGTTACACCAAGCAGAGAACTTTTATATGAAGGACCTCTTAAGATCCAGCATGGGCATAAAAACACCATAAAGGAACAGACTTCACATGTAATTCATTATTAATCAAAAAGCTTTAAAATATGTTTTTGACAGTTTGTAGTCACTTTTTGATTTTGTTGTGTGAAAAAGAGCAGTGTAAACATTCTGCAGAACATCTCCTTGGTGTGTTTTGTCCAAGAGAAAGAAATGAAGATGAGTTTGTTTTTTTTTTTTTGTTTTTTTTTTTTTCACATAAGCAGTCAATATATGTCTGGCAGAACATTACAGGTTTAAAGAGCACAGACTGTGTTGCATGAGGGAGAGACTAATTAGAACTTCCTGCGTTTCCTGTTGTAGGAATCTTGGGCATCTGAAATATGGAATGTTGGACATTTAAAAAAATCTCATTATCTCATTTTCTTTAATTCTGACATATTATTGGTATTACAGTAGTTGCTCTGAAACAAGACCCTAGAAGAAGTTTACCATGATGTGAAATCTAGTTGTTGTTCTTTTTCATGTTCAAGAATAAAGAAGGCGTTTGAGCAGGAGTCGTGTAGGCTAACCTGTACTGTAAATCTAGCGTCACACAGCGTATTTGTGTACGCTTCCTCTTTTCAGTGACCTTACATGACAGCATGAGCCAGGCTGTTTGTATTTTAGACACGCACGCATACGCTCCTTCAGAAGACCAAATGTCACCCTCCTCCTCCTCTTGTCCTCTGCGTAGCCCACGCTAATCAGTCGGGCTATAGTATTGGAGGCCTCCTGGAGAGCGCAGCTCCTTACGGCTTTGACAGAAGGACTGATGGGGGATGCTGCTCCAAAGGCTTTTAAAGCCTCAGACCTGCAGCGTCAAACTTATTTTGTGCTTGCACGTTAATATCATCTTGCTTAGCTGCCGTGCACCTCTCGGTCCCCGTCCCGCGATAAATGGTGGGTGACCTCGCTGTTGCCATGGAGACGTGCTGAGCCGCACAAGTGACAGATGGAGGGGGTTACAGAAAGACAAGGGAGTGGTCTGTCTTCGAGGACGTGAAACCCCCACCACAGCATTGGAAAGTCCTGCAAAGTGGATCTCGTGCTGGTGGATTATAGCTCGCCAGCTTCTACCAGCCAGCAGATCTCATTACTGACCTCACTTGAACAATAAATGACTAATTAAACTAATTTAATACCATCAGCACAACATATTGTGACTTGCACTTTCCCAGTATTTTGAATAGTAAGGGCTGCTGCAGTTTGGAGTCCAGCCTTGAGCATAACTGCAGGTCTGGACGGGCGTT
Organism: Labeo catla; assembly: GCA_012976165.1. Lineage (NCBI taxonomy): Eukaryota > Metazoa > Chordata > Actinopteri > Cypriniformes > Cyprinidae > Labeo > Labeo catla. Next base: position 363,186 of record VONZ01000067.1, read on the forward strand.
TGAAGTTTGAAGCCCAAACCTGCCCTGTAAAAGATACCCTGTGGCCTGACCTGACAGGTAGTTTTACATTTTAAGACCAAACCCGGTTTTATTTTCCCTCTGGCTAGATCACACATTCTCCTTGTGTTCGTAATAAAACATAAAATGTTTGTAATTATTATTTATTTATTAGAAGATGAACCCCCAAACCTTCTATTTTCTCTTTGAGCATTAAAGATAAACCATGGAATATTAATAATCATTTTATTTTATTTTATTATTATTTTTTTTTAAAATCAGCCTAATAGAATGATTTGTAAAGGACTGTAGTAATGATTAAATGTAAAAATTATAAAAAACTTTGCATCACATGAATGCTATATATTACATTTTAAAATAAATTCAAATAGAAAATATTTCAAATTTTGATAATATTTCAGAATATTACTGTTTTTACTATGCTGTTGAATTGGTGAGCATAAGAGAAGTATAAAAATACTTAAATATTAATAGTTAATTATTTTATTAATTATTTTAATAAATATTAAAATATATATGTACTGCCGTTCAAAAGTTTGGGAACAGTAAGATATTTATTTATGTATTTATTTATTTTTAAATACGTTTCTTATCAAAAATCCAGAAAAAAAGTAATATTGTGAAATATTATTTCAATGTAAATGAACTGTTTTCTATGTGAATGTATTTTAAAACCTATTCCTGTGATGAAAAGCTGAATTTTCAGCATCATTACTCTAATATTCAGTGTATCATGAACCTTCAGAAATCTTTCTAATGATTTGTTTTCAGTGTTGAAAACATTTGTGCTGATTAACATTTTGTAGAAACCTGTGATGCTTTTGTTTAATTAAAAATAAATAAATAAATAAAATAACAGCATTTAAAATAGAAGTCTTTTGTAACAATATAAACTACCTAAAATGGTAAAAGTTTGCCGTCAGTATTTTTATTTTATTTTTTAAAAAAGAAATTAATACTTTTATTCAGCAAGGATGTGTTAGATTGATAAAAAGTGAAAGCAGAGACTTATGTTGTTAGAAAAGATTTCTACTTTAAGTATATGCTGTTCTTTTTAACTTCTTATTCATCAAAGAATCCTGAAAAAGTTTCACAGGTCCCAAACAAATATTAAGCAGCACAACTGTTTCCAGCATTGATAATAAAAGTAATAAGTCAGCAAATTAGAATATATATTATTTTACAAACTCACACCCAAGTTTATTTTGCACCGTCGGAAACCCTGGTTTAGGATGAAACCTAAAGTGCAGTAGAGCTGTGGTTTGTTCTACTTCATAAACCTCATATTCTGATTCGATGACCCCCATCCCCCTAAACTACCCTAAAACTATCAAAGCTGGCCTGTTTCTTTAGGCCCCCCACTACTGTGTCAGACTCAGACTGGATCACCTCTTCCAGGTCAGTGCTTTTCAGTCTATCGGTGATGGAGATTGAGAGAAGGAAGAGAGGACAGTGACGAGCAGAGAGAGAAAGAAGGATGAAAGACGGGAGAATCAGAGGTCAGGCTGACAGACGAAGAGCTTGGGGATTTATGGCAGGCCAACTGAGGGACGGAAGAGAATGACAATAGAGAGGAGTAAGGGAAGGTCACGGCAGGGCGAGTGTGTCTTAAGACCACATGTGTGGGTGAGAGCTCCTATGATGAGATGATCTGCGGGTTTCTAATAGTAGAGGTCCACTGACATCTAGAAATGAGGTGGCTGATAATGCTGTTGATTTATGCATTATTTATAGTTATAGGTGTTGCTATGTGGTGTTAAAATGGTCTGATTGATCAGCCTGGTCATGGTTTATTGCTAAGTAACAGGACTGTGACTGTGACAGTAAGAATTTTCCACTTAGAGTGCAGTGTGTTTTGTGTGGCATTTGTGTGCGTTATCACTGTGGATTTTGCATTCACCCCATGAGCAGCTCGACACCGCAGGGGATTGATGCATATGCGTGTTTTCATTTAAATGCCGCCTCATCTGTGTAGTGTTGTTCTGCTTTCAATGCATCACACTGTCCTGCACATAGCCGTGTTGCTGCTGCACGTTCAAGCATGTGGAAACCACAACATGACTATGCTGAAAACAGCCCAACGATGCAGAATGTTCCATTGCATAGGACTCGATACTTTTGACAGTCCATCTAGTAAGCTTGTAAAAGATCAATATCAAGCAATTATAGTGCCATTTTCAAACATGTGTAAATGCTGATACATCTGATTGTGGGTTTGAGACAATTGTGGTGCATTGAGAACATGACACTTACATTTTCAAGAAAATATGGGTGGTACTGGTGGTTGTCAGGGCTTTGGCAGTTGCTAAGTTGTTCTATGTAGTTTTTAAGGTATTGATTGTAAGGGTGTAAGGGTGTTGTGTTGTTTTCTAGGTGGCTGTTTGCTGGCCCAAGTCACAATCAAGAGTTGATTACGATTATTGAATGAATTTTAACTGCAAGACGCAGCGCTCAGGAATGGTTTTAAAAAAAATGCACCACTCACGTGCGAGACGCTGCAAAAGACACGAGCGCAAAGGTCATACATGTCCGTATAGCGTCGACTACCTACGCGGTGGTATGGTTTTAATAGGAAAGTATTAACAAATCGAAATAACTGACATGGGGAAATTATGAGGTTCTGAATTTCGGTTTCAGTTACTTTTTTGATTAATCATCCAGCTCTATAACAAAATACTTTGGAATCTAAAATTTCTACAAAAATCAAAACATGTCTAAATATGTTATGTTCCGGATTTGAAGCTGATATTACAAAAATTGATGTTCCTATGAGGTTTTGTTTAGGCGCTACACCAAAAATACTCACCATGTGACACCCAAACTCCATAGAATTTTTTTTAATGGATTTTCCCGTCACAAATCTATACATTTCTGTCACAATATTTAGGGCCCTATGTAATTCTGTTTTATTTTTTCCCAAAGTCTGTTTTAATTTCTTTCTTTTAATGGTTAAATTAAATTTTTATTAATCGAAGAGCATGTTTAATTAATTAAAATCATGAAACTTATAGAATATCACATCAATTTAATAAAGGTTTAACAAAAATGACGTTTATGTTTTATTGTTATCAAATTCTGTGTTTTAGCATGTCTAATTATTTGAGTGCATACTTAATTTATTCAAATGTATTCTTAAAATAGACTTATGAAAGGTTTTTTTACCCTCAGAAATTCTGTGTTGTGTGTTTAAAATGTTCTGGTTATCAAATGAAGGCATAAAACATTCATTTGAAAATTAAGCAAACTTTTATTTAGCAAACAAAGGGGAATTTGCTATTAAAATTAAAACATGGAAGAAATGTTGTGTAATTATACCCTAAAAATTAGGTTTGTTTCCTTTTAGTAATAGTAGTAATGTATATCTGTATGTATATCTTGTTCATGTATTTATGGCCTCATTTAGTGAGACGACAGACGCTGAAATCACTGCGAGTGTCACATGCGCTTCAGTGTGTGTAGTAAACAAAACCGCTCCTCTGCTCCATTCATAAAAAGAGAGACTCACAGAACACGCAGCATTCACATTTAATTGGTATTTTTGCGGCATAATGTTTACAGATACTAGTCCATATTGCGGTTTGATTTAAGTGTAATGACCTACTTTTGATTAATTAACTCAAACTTTGACAAATTCCTTGACATTCCGTGTTATTTAGTAAATTACGTTTTTATGACTGGATTCCGTGATTCCGTCTGCGTTTTCCGCATCGCGGAAATCATAGAGCCCTAAATATTGCTTGTATCACAAAATAACCACCAAATATAAAACCTTAAGACTCAGAACTTACCAGCAATATGTTTTGTCAATTTAGAAAAAGTTTTGATTATAAAATATTGTAGTAAACTTTGTGACACTGCCCACTAGGGGAAGGAGCCTATTGTAAGTTTTTTAAGTATCATTGGTAATGCAGTGTCTGATGTCAAAATGGTTTTTACTGGATGACATTTGAGTGTTTAAGCTTTCAAAAGTGAGTTTTAAATAACTAAGCCCTGTGATTTTTAAATGGAGAAGTTAATAAACCTATAAAAAAAATAAAGAAAATCTAAAAAAAAAAAAAAAGTATTTGCATTTTATATATACCTGTATGCATGTTTCATGCGAATTACATAATCTGACATACATAAATAAACATACATAAAGCATAAATAAACATACATAAAGCTTGTAGGGCTGCAATAATAAATCGATGCATCGGGATCCATAGAATTGAGAATTTCCTTGTGCATCACGATTTTTCTCTAGAATCGATTCTGAGCTTAGTTTTTAACAACAAATGGCGCAGTTAAATAGTTTTAACCGCATACTCAAATGCTTATGAAGAAGAGCGCTTGTGTGCTCATCATGATGCAAGTAAACACAGTCCACTGTGAGCACGCTTGTATTTCGCTTAAACTTTTCAAACTTAATGTAAGATTATTTTAGCTTAAAGTGTGCGTAAGGAATTAGAAGTAAGCAGAGCACGGCTGTTTCTAAAGCATGCAGTGCCATTTGCTATTAAAAACTAAGCTCAAAATCGATTTGAGAGTGAATCGTGATGCATTCGGAAATGCAGAATCATTTCTTGATTCACAATGCAGGGCTTGACAATAAGGAGTGCAATGGTTTGGGGCCAGCGTGAAAGAAGCTCTGGACAGTTGACGAATCTGTCACTGCTGTGTTGTTACGGAAGTTTATCATTTGCACGTGTTTTTAAGCCTTGTTCATTTCAAATGTCAAGTGATCACAGAGAGGCGCGTCTCTGACGGACAAATAGCCTGCAAAAGAATGTCAAAATACCCGTCATGATGAGTAACTTAGTAGCTTAAACATTGGTTAATGATTGATAATGATTAATCTATATTTAATTTATACAGTGGAGTATAGATGCACCAATCAACCAGACATATTCCAGGCTTGCAAACAAACTGCATGCAATCATTTTTCAAAATGTCATGTGTGTGGAAATATTACAAACTCTTTAAACATCCGTTAACAGAGGCCAGAGATGCTGAAGACGAACGCAAAGAGGAAAAAAATATTCTAGCAGGTAGAGCAAGATCACTGTTCACAAAGTATTGGAAATATTATCCTAAAAGTTGAAACGGGGTTTATATGAAAGCATCTCTGTAGGTTTTGCTGTGTTTTTGAAATTGGAATCAAGAATTGTGCATTGTGAATTTGATAGGTATGTGAAATTTTTGATGTCATATAGGCTTATTTATTAAAATAAAAGATAACATGGGTCAAAAACAATGATAACGGCAACCATTTTTTTGTTTTGTGGCAGGGCAAGTAAAAATTCGAACCATAGATAAAATTCTTAGCGGTGATGCAATGCATCAATTCATTTTCCCAACTCTACCAATTTGCAATATCAAGCAGCAAAACGGGCTTTGTGCAGCTAAAAATAGCTGGATGCAAATGAGACCAGAAGCCAGACCCATAAAATTTACACTTACGGGAGAAATAAGGTGGATAGGATGTTTTTACTTAACCAGATGTAAATTGTAAGATGGATTGCCTAGAAAAGCAACAGCTCTTCTTTAGGCAATAAGCCACTTGATTTGTGACATCATGCTTGTCTTAAGTTTAATACTTAAGGGTTAAGAATTTAAACAATTTGAACTCAAGTATTTAGTGATGCTTTCCTTAGCAAGCACCACTAATTAGATGAACAAACCTTTTGTTGGAATTGAGAACAAGCACATAAGTTTAAATAAATGGAGGTCAATAAAGCCCATTGAGGAAGATCCTCAAAAACTTGCCTGTGATCTCAAGAGGCTTTTTAAAGGACCGTCCTACAAACGGGTAACAAAGCACGACAACAGTCTTGATTTACAGTGCATAAGTGAAATCTTTTGTCACCGTGCGCTCGCTGTGCTGTCCCGCTTCGCTCCCGTCTACTCTTACTCAGCAACAAGTTGTCTCTTTAGTGTCATGTCACCAGAGCAATGTGTCGACCCAAGTTCCCTTACATTTACTGGGTGGCCTCTCCCTCACCCAGGAAAAGAGAAATAGGGACTGGGGGAGGGCAAATGACACAGAAAAGGAGAGAGAAAATAGAAGGAGAGACCTCCAGCCACTTTGAAGCTTCTCTCTGGTTCCTGTGTCGGGCTGCTCCCCCGTGGGACAAAAGGCCTTTATGTGTGGCTCAGGCAGGGGGCTGTAGGGGGGTATTGTGGGACCGGGGCGGTGGGCGGCAGGGCTAGATCCCCCCCGTCTATTGATCTGCACGGTCCTTTCTGCCTCACCCCCTCCACCGCAGTCAGGCTTACCAGCTGTCTGCTCTACGCCTCTCCCAGCCCGGCCACAAAGACACACACGGATCATATGGGCGCAGGCATTAGCATACTTATTGGACTCGAGCGCTTCATGGAGACATGCATGAGATATATTTATTGTAGTGCACGAGTATGGACGGAAACCACGCTTGTTTTGCATAAAGGTGACCACTGAGTGCATGTATCTTGAACAAAAACATCAACGTGCCTTCCTAGTGGTTGACCTACTATTTGTGGTGTGACCTTTACGTTCTTACGTAAACATTCGTCGCAGTTATGCAAGTCATATATTAGGGTCAACAGCAGTGGCTAACATTGAAGAGGTTTACTTTGGCAACTGCACTGCTTTCATCTGAACTCTCTGTAGTGTTTAAAGTTCCTTGTGGTGCATATAAAAGCTTGAGTGTCATATTGGTGTAACATTGCAATATTTTGCAAGACTGCACAAGCATACTCAGTGCCAAGTGTTGGTGCATTCTAGCAGTTGAATGCACATTATTGCGACCACAGTGTTTTAATTATAAGTGGGAAACTCTGAACTCATATACCAAGTTTTTAAGGGGCAGAGCTAGTGAGAAAATATGATGAATACAATAGGTGCAGCATCTGCATTTATGGAGAGAAGTAAAATTTGCTGAAGTTAAATGATCAGCATGCTTACAGCCAGATGACTGAGTAATAACGTATCCAGTTTAAATGGCATTTGAGGGACCCCCTTAAGAATTGAGTTGTGTCCCTGTCAGAAAGAGCGGCGACTACACTTAATTTTACACTTGCTCATGTTTTTCGGTGTCTGCCATCTCACTGTATGGGTACATTGCTCATGAACTTCATCTCCAGAGCTGCACTTAGAGTCACTTTACTGGCATTTCACTATTTTATGTGAAAAAAACTTTCACCGGATACAGAAACTCAAAGATCTGTACAACAACCTGCCAAAAAAAGTTTGTTTCATATTAAAGAAAATACAGAAGTCTATTACTATTGCATAGCATAAATAAAATAAATAAATAAATAAATTAATTAATTAATTAAAAAATAAAAAAGAATAAAAAAAAGTGAAATAAATATTTCATAGGCCCCTATTTTTGGAAGAATTAAGAAAAAATATAGTACATTTAGTGCCAGGCAAGAATTAATCGTGATTAATGGTATAAACAAATTTTATTTTGGATGAATGTCGTCCAGCACTAAATTTGTATGCATTCAGTTGACTTAATAAATAAAACTAATTTCTAATAGACCTATGAATGTCCAATCAAACGTGCTTTCGTAAACTGATGCCCTGCATCCAGTAGGCAAAAAAACGTATCTGAAATAAGCAGAGCTCATAGAATTAAAAAAATAAAAGGTACCTGGAGCCTCTACTACTTTACTATCAAATGAGGCCATGTGGGAGTTTTTGTGAATGGCAGTGAAGTGGTTCAGCTGATATCATATGACAATGTCAACAAGGCGGATGTAGTACGTCCAGATTTCATTCATACAACACCCATTCATACTATATCAATCACACTTTTTTAATGGTGGCAAAGTTTACTCCTCATCAAATGTAGTCCCTAATCAGACATTGTGATTTCTGTCTGCTATTTTATTTTTGCGTGATAGGCAGATTTGATAGACAGTTTTATTGAGTAGAAGAGTAGAAATAGAATGAATCCCCTCCCTCTGTCTCTTTCTTTTTCTCTCTCTCACACACACTTTCTGGTGGGGGAGAAAGTTTGGAGGTTACATGCTGTGTGAATCCTCCTCCATGCTCTCTGTCTCCTCCTCTCGCTGTGTCTTTGTCATCTCTGCTCCATCATCATTTTCCCCTCCTCTAACAGTCTTCATCATGGTCACGAGGACAGGTTGAATGTGTGTTTTTGCCACAGTGCGCACAAACCTGATCACGTTTATGTGTGTGTGTGTCTACAGGGGCCGTGCAGCTCTGAGCGTAAAGGGAATCTGACCAGGAAGAGCCTATCAACTTCAGTATGATGGCCAACACGGTGAGTGCGTTTTGGTGATGTGTGTGAACATCAAGTTGTGTAATTAAAGGGACGTTCAGCTCTTTGTCAAGTCTGTTACAGTTCAAGTGTCAACATGTTAAAACCACTTTGTTCCCACTGTTGTCAAAACAAAAGTAGAATAGTTCTTTTGAAAGCTGGCTTTTGAGGTGCTGAATTCTGCTCTTATACACTCTTAAAAATAAAGGTGTTTTTGCAGTGATGCCATAGAAGAACAATGAAAGGTTCCCCAAAGAACCTTTCAGTAAACAGTTCCTAAAAGAACATTTTAAAAATCTAAAGAACCTTTTTCAATTATAAAGAACCTTTTCTCCATTTGAAAGGTTCCATGGATGTTCAAGGTTCTTTATGGAATCGTAAATGCCAATAAAGAACCTTTATTTTTAAGGGTGTATTGCTGATGTAATACCAACACACATCCTTTTGTAAAGTTATTAATGCTGTTACAGGGCTTCAGACTGACATTTCAGAGTGGTGGCTTGTCTAGTAGTCATTGTTTTAAAGGGATAGTCCACCCAAAAATAAAAATTCTGTCATTAATTAGTCACCCTTATGTTGTTCCGAACCCATAAGTCCTTTGTTCATCTTTGGAACATAAAATAGTCCATGTGACATCAGTGGTTCAACCTTAATTTTATGAAGCTATGAGAATACATTTTGTGCACAAAGAAAAAAAGAAAAAACCTTATTTAACAATTGCTTCTCTTCCCTTTTGGCTTATATAATGTTTCTCATAAGCAATTGAAATAGAAGCGTTCACATCAGGGCTCTACAGTGTGCCCAAAAACTACTGTGCGACTATTAAAAAAATATTTAGGAGCACCAGTGTGACTGACCCGATCAGCATATTTGTGTTACCGCTGAGGGTGTTTTTGCAACATTGAGTAATGTATCACAGACATATTTCATGAATCCTTTCATAAACAAAACGCAGAGAGTGTAAATAAGAGATTCACTGTGCAGTGTAGAGAGCTTCGTTGATTATAATGGAACTTGAGATAGCGATGAACGATGAGTGACAGCTTTTAATGATTTTTAAGGGAGTTTGTAAATGAGATACTGATTTAATACAACAGTTAAATAAACAAGAAGTTAATATTAAGTAACTTACATTGTCTGACTATAACACTATTGCCTGATTTTGCTCTAATTTGTCATCAAAAATAGTTTAAAACAAGTCACAACTGAGCCGCTGTGCATCTCCACTCAAACACAGCGGTGTTTCGTTTATGAGTGAATGTGCGTTTTTAAACTAATCTAGTGAGTCAATGATTCAATTCCCCATTCATAAAGACAGTCACTTGCTTTATTCCTGAATGAATCTGCCGTTCGAACGAATTATATGAATGAATGATTCAGTGATTTAAAATCAGTGACTTGCCACCACCTACTGGCAGTTTAAGTTTCATTTTTTTTCAAGTATTCTCAGTTATTTAAATCATTTAATATTTCAATATCTCAACATGAGTTTATGAATTTGATTGAGTGAATTCTCTACGACGTCATTAAACATATAAAAATACACCTACAAGCCACATTGTGTTCTTCTGTGCCACCTCTGTAGTGCAAATTCATTTTGTTAACACTGATTTCATTTGATTGGTAACTTATTGTTATTTTACTTGTTCTTATTCTGTTGTTTTAATTGGGAATTTTAGAACACTTAAAATATATATGTTTTTAAAAATTGACATGAAAGATGACATACTTTTACATTTTGTTTTTACCTTTGTAATGGCATTTTTCTAACTTTATTAAATCACCTTAATGAGTCAAATATCACCTCATAATGGAAAGGCTAATTTTTGATCTGATTTTTAATTATTGATAAGAAGGTGCACCTGAAATTTTGATTGTGCACAAGTGCTCCTAATAAGAAAAGTAAGTGTAGAGCCCTGGTTATCGGTCAGTCAAATTGGTAGTTTCACTTTTGCGCCGTTTAACACAATTTAGTCACACCAGTAGAGAAAAGAGCGTACATTTAGTCACAATAGTCCTGCTATTAAGAGAATCTGCTTCTGATAAAGTAGAAGTGATGACATAAAGATGTGAGGTGCTATAACAGTTTATTATGTCTTGGTTTAAGTTTTCACTCACAAAATATTCTCAAAACTAAACATGAAAATGCGTCTGACTTATATCTAGTGCTCGCTGAGAACATTTCTCATTTCGTTTAAATGGCTCTGTGATGTCCCGTTGATTAAATCATGGTGACACGCTCCATGACCTCCGACCCCTGTGAATAGATGTCTCTGTAAACTCCACTGACATCTGTTTACTTGTCCGTTTAAAGGCTTTCATTCTATAGATTTTGTCAGTCTTTCACTGGCCAGCGCCGCTGATTTGACGTAGCCCTCCGACCAAGTGTTCCAATGGTGTCGAAATTGGTTCACATTTTTACTTTTAGCCAGTTCAAAGTTAAAGTCATCCTGTACACTGGAGCATGGAGCTGTTTTTTTTTTTTTTCTCTCTCTCTAAAGTTGTGACCTACAGCAGAAGCAGCTGCTGCTGTGAGATACCACACTATCAGTTCAGAAACAGAGCACTGTCCTTATACAGTAAACTAAGCAGGACTCACAGTAATGACACTTCAGACGAATATGCAAATTATAAAAGGCATGGCAACATAGAAAGTGCACTGAATGACTTTATCAAACCACATCAATTTGTCACAGAAAGATATCTGTTGGATTTAAAAGATAAAACATTAGATATAATGTGCTGTTCAAAATGAAAGCAAAAGTACTGACATGTTGTGGTTGTCAAATGCGGGTCATGTTTATTATTAATTTTGATGAACTACAGTACACAAGATTACTCAGTTAGACACCTGTGGGAACTGACTTCATCCAGTAAAATATGTTTGAAATTTTAACTATAATGCTGAAAAACCAAAACCAGTCTTAAGTAGCACGGGTATATCTGTAGCAATAGCCAACAAGCCAACTGTATGGGTCAAAATTTATTTTATTTTTTTTCATGCTAAAAACCATAAGGATATTAAGTAAAGATCATGTTTCATGAAGATATTTTGTACATTTCCTACCGTAAATATATCAAAACCTAATTTTTGGTTAGTGATACGCATTGCTAAGAACTTCATTTGGACAACTTTCAGTGTTTCCCCTAGTTTTACAGCTTTTGAGGGGGTGGATGGGGCAGGGGCACCCAACATTACTTTTTGGAAAAATAAATGAAAACATTTATTTCAAAAAAAAAGAAAAGAGGCCAAAACACTCAATTTCAACGCTTTGGGCAATAGGCCCTACAATCTTTTTTTTTCTTTCTGTTTTTTTTTTTTTCTGATAATCAAATGAAGGCATTAAACATTTATTCATTTTTAATCAAATGAAAATTAAACCTTTTTATTTTTTGGCAAACAAACAGAGATTTACTGTTTTGTTGTGGTCTTGCGCAATATAGAACTGGGGGGTGCCGTTGGGGGGCCAGCCCCCTGATATAATGGCAGAGGAAACACTGGCTTTTAAGGTGAATTTTGTTTTTGTTTTTGTTTTTTTTTTTTTGTTTTTTTGCACCCTCAGATGACTGATTTTGTAGTCCAGGGTCACATATAATATTTGCAAGACAGTGAAGTTAATTGAAAGCTATTCAGTCATTATTTGTTTGCAGCTGGCACATGGTTTGATAGTTTACACAATTACATGCATTTTTTGTTTCAGAAGTTTCAGATACTTTAATTAAAAATTTTGAACAGAATGTCTGTTAAATTTGGCTATTACAACCCCTAAAAATATAATACAATATGATTCAGTGCATCACAGTCATGGCTGTGAGAAACGCCATCAGTGAAATTAGTTTCAGTCAGTCTTGAGTATGAGCTTATTTAGACAGTGTTCTTCATTAATTGAACTTGGGGAATTATATGCATGCATGCATATTATTAAGTGATAATAATAAATGATTATAGTTTTTGTTTTACCTATGTGCTGTCTTTCTTTGAAGTAAATTACTACTAGGTTTGACATTTTGCTGTAAACATATCCATATACTTTCTAGAGCCACTGTATATTGCAACTAATATTTCAATTCCTTTTAACTCTTTGATGTTTTCTTCTTCACGCAGGTTGGCGCAGCGGCTCTGTGTGGAGATCTGAAGGCCTTTTTGAGCCAAAACCTCTCCAAAGGTAAAACGAACACTTTGTTATTCTGTAATATGTATTTATGTGCAGACAAATTTGTATGAAGCATAAGTTTAGAAATGAATGAGTTAATGAATTATCTTAGTGTAAGGGCCGGTTCTTCAAGCGCAGGTTCATTCTGAGTGCAGTAAACTCTTTCCTCATGTTTTTTATTTTTTCAGTTTGGCAGTAAAAGAAATTACAGGCAATTACTGGCAGGCAGTAAACTTTTATGTACTACCTACAGTTGTCTTGAAATGGCTGCGTTCAAAGTGAAAAGGAGGGGTTTGAGCATTGAACAATAAACATTCAAGAAATAATTACTTGGCTTATTGCACCACACACACAGTTTAAAGTGATTTTAACCCTTTGTGGTTTCATTATAATGTGACAGCAAATTAACAGTGACTCCTAAAATGTGTATAATAGTTCATATTACTAAACTTGTTTAATTAAACGTTGAGACTTTCTCTCAGTACTAACAATATGAATGCTGTGAAATATTGATTTCCTGATTGAATCCTAAAATCCCAAGATTCACCTGTTAAACTGTCTCTGTTCTATGAATGTATAAAAATGTGGATCTTTAGTATGAATTGCATCAGTGCTCAACTGCTCATTGCATCATATAATCAACAAACATCTAAGATGTTTACTAAGATCCATCCATTATCTATTGAAACCCACAAAAATATTTAAAATATCAGTCAGCTTAATATTTATATATATATATATATATATATATAAAATCATTATTTAGTGGGTACTAGCAATTGGGAGGGGGCTGTCCCGAACCCTAACTCCTAAATTTCAATTAATGAAAATTATATTTACCTTTTTTTGCATTTTATTCAGTTGTATTTTTGCAAAGTAAAGTACTGTGTGTATATATATATATATATATATATATATATATATATATATATATATATATATATATATATATATATATATATATATATATATACATACACACACACACACACACACATGTTGGGTTTACATGTTTTATGGGGACATTCCATAGGCGTAATGGTTTTTATACTGTACAAACCGTATTTTCTATCGCCCTACACCTACCCTACACCTAAACCTAGCCCTCACAGGAGACTGTGCACACTTTTACTTTCTCAAAAAAACTCATTGTGCATGATTTATAAGCCTGTTTCCTCATGGGGACCTCACAAATGTCCCCACAAGGTCAAAATTTACTGGTATTACTATCCTTGTGGGGACATTTGGTCCCCATAACGTGATGAATACCAGGTGCACACACACACACACACACACACACACATAGGGCCGAAAACTAACTTTCTGCCACACCTGCTAATGGCCAGTGGCAAATTTACCAGCCAAAAATACCGAAAAATAAAACTATTTTTGCATAAACAGGCAGTTACTTTAATTATATGCATTTATGGTGTAATTGCTACATTTTTGTGTCAATCCATGTTCATATTTAGTGCAAACAATGAGCTGTCACTTTAATTCAGCGTGTCCAACAGCAAAAATAGGCTCGGTGCGGAAATGTTTGCTGTCCTGCTGCAACCGTGTGCAGTGTGAACGCTCATCCGTTAACATGACCAGGGAAAAAATACGTACCGCATATGCAATGCAAACAGAGTATGTGTGAAACAGACGTACAGTATCAAATACAAGCCAGTCTCTCTTTTCTCCATCGTCAGTGAAACACCGTCTTGCACTAAAACACTGAAAACCATCATGACTTTCTGATGTTTGCGTTCCGTTCTGGCGTAATCCAAGGTATATGTCACCTAATTCTCAGGTTATAAAGAATAAAGGAGGGAAAAGTTCATCTTTTGAAATAAAGCAGCAGTAGCCTATCTTCTCAGGTAAAAGTTATTAGAACCTTGTCTATGGACAAGCTGGCCAACACTCTGCTCTGATCTTATCAGCCGGTTTGTATACTATTATTGGATTCGCCCTTGTCGCTTATGACAAAACAGTTAACCAGTCACAATGATTTTGTCTTCGAAAAAGATTGTTTTATTCACTTATGTCAGAAATGGCGAGTCTCTTTAAGAAATGGCTGTTGCATTGCATTGTTATAATTCATAATTCATAATATATATAATATACTGTTCAGAACTATGCTAGCTAACCATGTGGTGATTAGCATCTTTGAGCTAGCTTCAAAAGTATCTAAAATTGTCACTACTGAAACAGTCATGACCGAAACTTTTGGTGACGTTTTGGTAGTGACATCTTTGTTTTTTTTTTTTTGGGGTGTTGTCCCATAAAATTGCCACTACCGAAACAGTCCTGACCAAAACATGCCATAATTGTTTCGGTAGTGACAAAAGGGAACACATAATCCTTTATTTGGGGGAAATAAACAAAATTTTAGCACAATATATGCACATTTTTAGTATTTTAGTATGTGTTAGTAGTGTTATGGTGATGTGGTCACTACCAAAACATTAGTCACTACTGAAACATGGGATGTTTTGTCAAAAATGAATTATACTGTATTATTAACTAAGATGTTATAGTAGTGTTTTGTTCAATGTATATTCAGACTAATGAATTCTTAACTTTGAAATCAATATGATTAACTTTTTGCCTGTTACAAAGAAAAGTTGGATTCAAAATACAACAAATCTCATAAATCGCACTTGAAATGTTAAAATTGTAATTGGTGTTGATTTATCTTGTTAACTTTTTAATAAAACACAAATGTGTTTACAAGGAAGATGTAAGCAAAATCTTAATAGGTCAATATAACCCTTCTAATTAAATTATTATTAGTGTTTCGGTAGTGATAAATTTGGGGAGAGGACAAATGTTCCAAAACTTTCTGAAAATACAATATGGGAATTAACTGCACAATTACTAGAAATGTGTACCTTGGCTATTTTACAATTTGCACACATACAACACTTGTGGAAAAAGATGTTTTTCTCTTTTCAAGACATTTCCAACTCTTTGAACCAGTTCTGTTGGACGGCCCATACACCATTATTCATGTTGTGCAGCATTGTCAACATGAGCTGAGTTTCTACAGCACCTCAAAAATCAGATGCATTATTTACCACCATGTTTATGAATCTGCATATCACTGTAGAAGTGTTACACACCATCCTTGTACATCACAAGCACTTGTGCACTTTGGTCAGAATGAAATAAATGTGAGTGTTTACATGTTGTTTATTTATTAATCCTTTCTATTGGGTGAATGTACAGCAATAAACTGTATTTTCCACAGTGCAAGTCATGTTTTTATCATCTGAATTGTAGTGTGACATTTACCACCAAGCATGCAAAACACGTTCAGTTTTGTTTAACCTTTGCTTTTTAGGTTTGGCTTTTATAATAGCCTAAATGTTGTTTGTAATTATTTGATTTACTAATATTTTACATTATTTCTTTTTTTAATGAATGATTATTTTGACATTACTGCAATAAGAAATGCAGTTCATATCCCGAATCTTTTTTTTTTACACTTTACACTTTTTGTTAGAGCAGTTTGTTTAACATCACTCCAGTCTTTTCAAGTTAGTGTGTGATTGCACATTTTTTAATTGTCACTGGCACTCGTCCAGTTTCCCATGTCGCTCGGGTGCCAAATAAAGCTCGTGCACATTATCCAGTTGTGCTTTCCCCCAGTGCCGCAGGTCACGCCGGTCTTACGGTGCGAGCTCAGCATGACAACATGTGTTCGGGCCGCTCCATTGTGCAGCCACACATCTATTCAGTTCTCCTGCTCTCTGGGGCTTTCCACTGCTCTCAGATCAGTCCAGGCCAGAGCAATCGCCCGCTTGCTCTTTGAGCGGCTCCCAGGAGCTGTGAGAACACGGCCGTCTTGCGCGCGTACGGAGGGAGGAAGTCCTTCGGCAGGCGCCCACACGCTCTCATTGAATCCGGCCGGCGTGAGCGCGTTTCCCCACTCGGCATGGGTGAAAGTCCGAGCGTGGGTGGATGGACTCCCTCTGCGCTCGCTCGGCAATGCCTGGCCAGCCTCTCAAGTTTCCACTGAATGGTAACAAAAGGGACACACAGGGAGAGAGAGAGAGAAACACCAGGTCCGAGCCTGCCTTCGAAACATGCTCTCCACTCCTCTTCAGGTAAATCCTGCACCCCTACTTTTTTTTTTTTCTCCTCCGTTGTAGCGCTCTCTTTGTTGCACGTATTCAGGGATTGTGTCGGAGCAGCTGGGAAGGCTGCACGTGTGTCGGGACGGCATGCTGGGAGGAACACACTCTCTCTCTCTCTCTTTCGCTCTGGGTCACTGTGGAAGTTCCTCCACGGCTCTGTATTCAGGGGGAGGGGTGAAGCGGACGTCCCAGTCTGTGTGCAGGAGTAGAACTTGAACTTTTTTTATTAGGAAAGGAATAGTTTAAGGTGAAGTATGGAAGTGCTTGTCGTGCCGCTTCACAAACAAACAGGTAAAGAGGAAAATATAAACTTTGTATAATTTTATAAAAACTTTTCATGTGGCTTTATAAAGAGGTTTTTGCTTTTTCTCTCTACACTTTTGAAAATAAAGGTTCTTTATTTGCATTCCAAAGGGAACCTTTCAAATGCGCTAAATATTCTTCAGCATGCAAATGTTTTGAGAATTTTAAAATTTTAAAAATCACAATTAATTCTTTTAAGAACTGTTAAATGTAACCTTTATTGTTAAAAGTGTAATGTGATTCCAGAGAGCAAACATGTGTTTGAGTGAGTGTTTTTGTTGCTGCAGAGCTTGGTTGTTGTGTTTGGTCGTTGGTGAGAGTCTCTCAGATGTTTCTCAGGCACTGATGTGGTTTTGAGTCGTGTTGAGCGAGTGCTGGAGTCTGTTTGGGCTGCCCCAGGAAGTAACTGTGTGTGTTTTCCTCCTGTTGTCTTGGCCCGTGTATAGCAGTGTTTTCTTTTTGATGTCTTCCGTCGTGCACTTGCATTTATGTGTCGCGTATCATGCATTTGTGTAACGCTGAGCATGCAGTGTGTATGGTTTGATATAGCGCACACAATGGGCTCAATATTTGTGTGTGTGTGTCTCGGGCCGCTGCTCAGCTGTATTCTAATGTGGCTTTTGCTCATTGTTGCTGTAAAGAGCGTGTGGCACTGAGGCATTCCTGCGCTGAGGCCTTGCACAAAACCCCTTCAGACTGCAGTCAGTCCTGCTGCTGTACGCTAACCATCTGGAGCAGAAGGTTCATTCAGACCACTCTGACATTTTCTTACCTTTCAATATGCAATACTGGGTTTGAAGTTTTACAGAAAGGTTACCCAAAAATCACAATCATATATGTCCTTTGAAAGCTGAAATCACTAATTCACTCTTTTCCATAAATGAAAGCCGTCAGGCTACAAAAAGAGTAAAAAATCATCATAAGTAAGTCTTCTGAATACATGTTTGAGAAACTTTAATGTTTAATGTCTTTAAAATTTATGTTGTCAGCTAGCTTTACTACAGCTTATAAATAGAGGTCAACCGATACTGTTGTTGTTTTAAATAACCGATACCGATTCTTTAATAACCGCTGTGCAGAACCGATATTTATGTATTGATTTAGTTATGTTTTTGTTGCCATAATAATGACAGCACTAAACTAAACAAACTGTTTATCTCCAAAATAGTGAAAATTCTAGTAAAAAAGTTTATGTAGTAAATGTATATAGTAAATGTATGAACGGGTAATAATAGATGGATCTTAGTAAACATCTAAGATTTGAATACTTAAATGCTTTTTAAATGTGTTTTTGGTTGTGGGACAACAGGTAGAGAGATATATTAAGTGGGTTTATTTCCAACATGCACTCATTCAACTCATGTAAAGTTATGTCTTGTGACATGACTTGATGGATTATGTGAGTGAGTTTGTCTCTATATCTTAGCGCCAAACTGAACATATCAAGCATTTGTATACATGTGTGCATTAAAGGAGACACGTCAGATTTAATTTCCCCCGTAACGTAGAAAGGACATCTTATTATAAAATTATCACTCCTTAATCTGCATGTTTCGGTGGCCATGTGGTTTTCACAAGCGACAACGGTGTACCAGTTCTAATGCCATGGTGAAAGTTCGAGCAAAGTAGTGATGGGTCGTTCTTGAACGATTCGTTCATTTTGAACGAATCTTTAATGTGACTCGGGACGAACGAGTCGTCTCGGCGAGTGATTCGTTCAGTCGCGCATGCGCAACATCCTATTAGGTCCTGTACTGGAATTAGTTCAACTGTTTTAGAGTCGTTCGTTCATTTTATGGGGCTGTCACGTGATGAACGAACGACTCAAACCCGAGGACTCGAGAGATGAACTAATCAATTCTCTTTCCGGCTCAGACTGCATAGGTTAACATTACGGGGATGTCACGTGATGAACGAACGACTCAAACCCGAGGACTCGAGAGATGAACTAATCAATTCTCTTTCCGGCTCAGGCTGCATAGGTTAACATTACGGGGATGTCACGTGATGAACGAACGACTCAAACCCGAGGACTCGAGAGATGAACTAATCAATTCTCTTTCCGGCTCAGGCGGCATAGGTTAACATTACGGGGCTGTCACGTGATGAACGAACGACTCAAACCCGAGGACTCGAGAGATGAACTAATCAATTCTCTTTCCGGCTCAGACTGCGTTGGTTAAGCTAATTGGGCTGTCAGGTGATGAACGAACGACTCAAACCCGAAAACTTGTCAGATAAGAGGCGAGGTGAGCGAATCATAGACTAAAGACACAGGTAAACAATGAATTAATATTTTCTGTTTCTTATAGCATTAAAGTTTTGTTTTGTTTGTAGTGTGATCAACGTTTGTGTAAGCAGCAGATGTGTTAGGGAAGTAAAACGTAACATTTTAATTATATTTTGCTAAAATTAACAAAATGAACGAAATGACTCGAAAAAAGATTCGTTCATTTTGCTGAACGAGACTCAAAGGACCGAGTCGGTAAAATGATCCGAACTTCCCATCACTAGAGCAAAGCATGCTAACTCTTCTGTCGTTCTGTCAAGTGCCAGCTTCAGAGGAGACGAGACTAATATGTAAACGTGCGATTTCTTTCCCAGCCATTTGCCCTCACGGACATAGCTGACTGTTTTTGTAACTCATTTGTGTTTTTAACATAAACTTGACAGTTTAAACGCAATAAGACATAAAATAAGAACTTAGTTTAGTGCTCACATGCCATGTCAAAGCCGCTTTCTGTGCGGATGCTTTGGATGTGTGTGCTCAGAAAACCCTATATCTGAAGTTTAAACTGATATGGCTTTAAAATGCATGATTTCAGCGTAATAGACGTGATAATCAAAACCAAACGTGTGTGTGTGTGTGTGTGTGTGTGTGTTTTTTTTTTGTTTTTTTTGTTTTTTTTTTTTAAGCAAAGTATCTGATACGGATGTAACTATCAAATCTCACAATACGACAATATTTTGATATGAAGTCAACAATACAATATTTATTGCGATATTTTTTAAAAAATAGAAGAATTGAGGAAAAAATGAACATTTTGTAAATTTTAAAGTTAAATGCATCAAAATTAGGAGCTCCAACCCATGTTCTTAACTAAGGAAACTTAAGTCATAAAAAAGTTTTGACTTAAAATAATTGAATTGTACCTGAAGTTTAAAGGGGACTCAACCCTCTTTTTAGTTGTGATATACTGTCTCAGTCTAAATTACGTTCACAATAACATATTCATAATAATAATAATAATATAATAATAATAATGACAGCGTGCGCTAAACTCACAGTACATGCAATAAACAAGTTCACTGCATTCATTCACTGTAAACGGAGCAATTCTGAGGCGTAGAAAACACCGGATCATGAGCTGATCGCCTGAACAAAGTGCACACTTCACTTTGAAACACACCTTAAAAAAACTTAACTTATGACTTGATAAAGCCATATTGTGCTTTCGGTTTTAGTTCGTTTGACAGATGCTGTTCCAAAGCATAATGGCCCAAAACACAACAAAGACGTTTTATGTTAGTATAAGAAGTTTAAATATATTTTAAAAACTACACTTTTTGCCCGGAAAATCTATAGTTTTTGTATCATCATGTGGCCACGATAATATCAAGACAGTGTTGCTATATCACGATATTGATAATATCGTTACATCCTTAGTATCTGAGGTACGAGCTGTAAAGGCACAGTCCTATTCTGGAGAAGGGGGCAGAGAGCAGCATTTCATTTGCATGTAAAGATACATGCACGAAAACACAAAAAATAGGCATTTTCAAAATTATATAATGAGTGATCTGTG
This sequence comes from Labeo catla, assembly GCA_012976165.1. Lineage (NCBI taxonomy): Eukaryota > Metazoa > Chordata > Actinopteri > Cypriniformes > Cyprinidae > Labeo > Labeo catla. Next base: position 383,840 of record VONZ01000067.1, read on the forward strand.
GGGTATTTTGAGCTGAATCTTCACAGACACATTCTGGGGGCACCTGAGGCTTATATTTGGGGCATAACAGGTGTCCTTTAATGGCTGTTATGTTAAATGAAGTGTATTAGGTAAAGCAAGTTTCTTTACCTGTAAACAGCCGTAATGGCTGTCAAAATGCTCAAAGATGGTGCATTTATTGTCCAAACTACAAAACCAATAATCTGATCTGATTGTGCAAACATGTTAAAATATCAGGGAAAATATTGGTTAAACTGATTCCTGCAGTCTCTACTTATAAATGAAATCAAAATGGACAATGGTTTAAAAAATGGTTCTTTTTTATGGAATATTGCAATGTTTATTGTAAATGATTAATCTGTGCACATCATTTAAAACAACAAAATTTTAACAATCTTTAATCAGAAACATTAATGTGCAAGCCCCCTCGCAACCACAGTGTTTGTCTGATGATGTTTACCAGCATGAGGGCTGAACAATAAGGCTTTCTAAAAGCCAGATGAGTTTCAGTCATTTCCCTCCAGCAGTCTGACTCTCAAATGAAACAACCACAGCGGTTAGGAAACAACAATGATCCGAAAGACAAAATCAAGTCCTGTCACATAAACAGACGATCATCATTTTTGTTTCAATGTAATGTGTTTGTGTATGTTTGCACATGTGGCAAGTAAGTGCATGTGTTACACCAGGTTTGATGGCACTGATGCCAAACAGCTTGTCTTAAATGACATTTGAGAGTTTGAAAGCCAAAAACACTGATGGATAATCAGTAAAATAGAAAGATGTGTCTGCTCATGCAATTAATTAGCAGAAAGTAGCTAATAAAGTGTGGTACGCAGTGCTGTGATTGGTCGCTTTCAGTAGGAGTCATAACCACATCTGCTGTTGTACTTTATGAAAACTACTTTGTATTGGTAGTTTGTACATAATGTCAATAGAACATTGTAAACACAGTACGACTGCAGCTGTAGACAGACAAAGACACACTGTGACCGTCGCAGACTGCTGGACGATCTGAGCAGGTTCAGGACGGCGGTGTTCGGAGTGTGTGTGTGTGGGACGCAGGCATGCACGGAGTGGGAGTTGTTGGCATGCGTCGTCTCATTCAGACAGTACTGGGTGTGTTCACTGTTGCGTGTTTGTGCGTGATTGCGAGGCCTATTTGCATGGTTTTGCATCTGATATGCCACAACCTTTACATGATTTGCATTTCCATTCAGAAAACACCACAGAATTCAAAGAAAGCGTTTCAAGTGTCGTGGCCTCAATGAGCATACTGTAGCCTTCCCTTGCACACATCCCACATATGCAACAGTGACTTACTGGGGTTTAAAGGAGACATTCATGACATTCACAATCAGCTCAGCTACACCAAAACTTGTCTTGATGTTGTTGCAAGAGATCAAATTTTGATGTCTGCAAATGTATTATACAAGAGCTTTTCTCAAAACTCTTTCCTCATTCAAAACTCACTTTTTAGAGACATTTTGCACTGATATTTAACCTGCGGATGTTGCAGTGATTTTAGTGGATGTGTTCACACAGGAGGAAACACAGGTGTGGAGAATCACATGAACTCCATAAGGTCTACGGTGTCATTTGAAATGCAAATTTCACTTGACTGTGAATTATCAACATGATCAAAACTTTTGTTGAAAAACCTGTTGAACACAGTCTGCTACATGCCTTCTGTCGTCTGACTGATAGTTCATAGTTTTTAGCAAGTAAAAGACATTTTAGTATCATTACAAAAATGTTGCTTTTTGCTTTTGGCTAAGAATAACTTTAATATTGTTGGTGATACTTCAAAATGAACATTTACTGGACTGAAGGGTTTACTTGATTGTCTAGACATCATTTTTTACTTGATTATCCAGAACTAATATTAACAGGGTTCCCACGGGTCCTTAAAACCCTTGAAAGTTTGTGAATCTGAAATTTGTTTTTCAAACTGGAAAGTTTTTGAAAATAAACACACATAGATACAGGTCTTTGAACGTGCTTGAATTTATCTTGTGCAAAAAGTTTTCTGGAAGAAAAAATCCATATTATTTCCTCCGGTCCATAATGTGTTATTTCGTCAACACCTCATGGCCTATGCATACTAGCTTGCTTGATTTACATTATTTAGGGTGTTTTCCCCAGACATGTCCTCTAAAAACTGCATTTGCCCGGGATTTCTATATCGCCCAAAATGTCTGGGATTCGGCTTTTGCTTTCTACAGTTACCATTCAGTGTGCATTCTTGTTTTAAAGCCCTACGCAGGACTGTTTTATTGATCCTGCTCCTGCCACATTTTTTTGCACAGAATTGGAAATTGATTTTCTCCTGTGTGTTAAAAGTTTGTAATATTGCATGAATTACATTGGACTGAATTGCTTGTATTGAAACGTTTTGCACTCTACCTGTGATAAAACTGGCCACTGGTAGGAAGCCTTTTATCTGTTTTTATGATCAAGCTGCACAAAGCTGACTGTAAAATATACATTTTGGAAATTAAAAATTTTAAGTTTTAGAAGAATGAATGGCTTGACAGAGATCCATCACTTGGTCAGGTGCAGAGATGAATGTTCTTCTGTTTTATCCAAAACATAAAGACAATGAATAGAATATCAGATCTCTGTCATATGGCCAAAATAATTGCAAAAAAAAAAAATAATAATAAATACTTTTTTTTTTTGCATAGTTGTGTTTGACACATGAAAACTGTAACAATGTATCTTACAAGGTAACATGATGTAACCTTGCTCTCAGTTGACGTGTGTCCCCACATTAAGTCCTTGAATTTAAGGGTATTGGACCTGGAAAGTCATTGAAAGGTCCTTGAATTTGAAGTTAACCAAGGTGTGGGAACTCTGTATTAATATTTATATGCATTTTATGTAAGTGGTCTGTTCATCTTATTTATAACCATATAAATATAAATAGCTGCACCAAATTTATATTTTTGTTCAGTTTAAAGTTGAAACTGAAGTGTTTTAGTCCTCTTTGAGTTTGATCTCTATGTCTTATGTCATGCTTTATGAGCCATAAAAGCCTGATGCATAAAATATGATAATCTACAAAATGCATTTAAAACAAACTTTTTTTTACAGGTTCTGTAAATGGTTTCATTAGTTAAGCTTTATAGGCTTAACTATGAACATGATTCACTGAACTATGACAAACTGTTTTGTGAAATGTTTCGCTTGAAATGCATCCTTACGCAGTTTCTTTTAAAACGAAATGCCACTTAGTTTGATAGCTTTATTTTGTAAATCAACATCACTCCTACATTTAAGTGGCTTAAGTGTCTAGATATATTTTAAGGCCACTCATTTGTCTTTAAATCTGACAGAAAACAGTGGGAAATCACTCTCATGTCACTTGAGAAACGAACTACGATATGAGAGGACAGCAGATATGTTCCGATTTAAAAGCATTTTATGTCAATTCAGACCAGTTCAATTAAATTTGTTTGTATTTCATACTCATTACTGCAAAGCCTGTAATGGACTGATTGATTACAGGTTTCACTTGTGACAACTTGCCCCATGCTTCTCTTCATAAAAGGTCGCAATCCTGAGAGTTTGAGAAGCAGAGCATGCAACTTTATGCAACTTCAACAGATTGTGATTTATTTGGTTTTTAGCCTTTTTAAATGATTGAGCAGCATGATTCACCAATAAGGAGTCATTTTTTCAGAACTGACGCTGCTGAGTTGGTAGAATCCATTGAAATATCAAAACATTACATCACTAAAAGTAAAGTGAATTACATTTATGCATTGCTAACAGGCTGTAAAACTTAATCTGCTTGAGTGAACTAATTTGTGAGCAAGTCACCATTTCCATTCTTTCAATTCTGTAGTCCATTCATGCCTCTGCTGGTCTGTGAAACGTGTTTTTCCTTTCAAAAACTCTCAGCTCTTATTTGTGAACATCAGCTTGACTGTGTTTGTGTTTGCAGGCAACATTTCCCTGGTAACGCCATCCAGCTACAGCCCAGCCACCAAGATCACACTAGGAACGGTCAATTCCAATGTGGGAGCCCAGATGGTGAGTGTCACACAAACACCCCCCCAGTGCACTTAAATACATGTCACTTCACAATGTCCCAAACGCACAGATGAAAATGAAGATTCTAAGATCCTGACTGACTTGAATGGTCACAAAAGTGAGAAAAATTGGCAGCAGTCTTTGTAAAAACTTTGTGTGTCTGTAGGCAGTTTCATCACATTTTAGTTCATTTCTGTATGTTTGTTTTATAAAGCTTTGAAGTGATTCAGAAGAAACCATAACTGAGGATCTAAAATGCAAGTAGCGAAATGCTACCAGTCAAAAGTTTTTGAACAGTACGATTTTTAATGTTTTTTTAAAGAAGTCTCTTCTGCTCACCAAGCCTGCATTTGATCCAAAGTACAGCAAAAACAGAAACATTTTGAAATATTTTTACTATTTACAATAACTGTTTTCTATTTGAATATATTTTAAAATGTAATTTATTCCTGTGATTTCAAAGCTGAATTTTTATCATCATTACTCCAGTCGCATGCTCCTTCAGAAATCATTATAATATTCTGAATTTATTATTATTATGTTGTTGTTGTTGTTGTTGTTGTTGTTGTTGTTGTTGTTGTTGTTGATGAACAGCTGAGTGGATTTTTTTTCCAGGTTTCTTTGATGAATATAAAGTTCAGAAGAACAAAATTGATCTGAAATAGAAATATTTTGTAACATTATAAATGTCTTAAAGCATGCTTGCTAAATAAAAGGAATGACCTGCCCAACTCAATCTGAACAGCTGAGTCCTTAGCCATCTTCAAGAAACGGCTAAAAACACATTTCTTCCTTCTTTTTGAACCTCTAACTCTAGCACTCTCTATTCTAATTCTATTCTTTAAAAAAACTTGACCTTTTAGACGTATACTCTATTTATTTACTTACTGCTTGTTTTCTTGTTGTTCTTTTTGCAAGGCCTCTAACACTAGCTTGCTTTTTTGTTTTTCTATTCTATCTGTTTATTTTTTATTTATTAGGTCATTTTAAAAAAAACCTTTGCTACGTGTACTGCATTAGGCTGAGACTGAGACTTGTCGTAGCACTTACATGTTATTACTCTTTTGTTGATTTTGATTGCTTTGAGAGTGTGTGTGTGTGTGTGTGTGTGTGTATATATGTATATGTATATATATATATATATATATATATACTGACTCCAAGCTTTTGAATGGTGTAGTGTGTAATGTTACAAAAGCTTTTTATTTAATAAAAAAAAAAATAATAATAATAATAAATAAAGCAGAAAAATGCTGCTCTTTGGATCTTTCTATTCATCAAAGAATCCTGAATAAATGTACTCAACTGTTTAAAATATTGATGATGATAATAATCAAAATATTAGAATGATTTCTGAAGGATCATGTGAAGACTGGAGTAATGATGCTGAAAATTTAGCTTTGAAATCACAGGAATAAATTACGTTTTTAAATATATTCAAATAAAAAGTAGTTATTTTAAATAGTAAAAATATTTCACAATATTCCTGCTTTTGCTGTATTTTGATTCAAATAAATGCAAGCTTAATGAAGAGACTTCTTGACAAAACATTAAAAATCTTGCTGTCCAAAAAAGTTTTGATTGATAGTGTATTTATTTTAAATGCTAAAAACAAACATTGTAATGAACATTAGTTTAGTTTGTCTGTGTATATTTTCATAAGTATTAATGTATCGAAAACACTTCAGTGCAGAGTGTTTTACTCAGTTAACTGATGAAATGCAGTTAGAAAGAAATGATTCCCCAGTAATGAATTGAAAAAAAAAATGTCATGTTAGCTATTAAGTGCTATTTGAGCTGTATAAAAATATTGTGGTCGTAATGTTATACTCACAAACCAAGAGCAGATTGTGAAACTCGTCTGTTAGCTTATTTTACGGGAAGCTAAATGGCCACAAAAACAAAACACACATATTATACAAAAATAATTATATAAAAATAATACAACGGGTGTTGTTTTGGTTTTAGGATAACTTTGAAGAAAGGCCTTGATTGTTGACTACTGTGTGTGTACAAAAAAAAACACAAGTCATGGGCAACACTCAAAATATAATAATATACATTCATTTAATTGGATAGCCGTGCGGGACCCCCTTATATTCACTTCCATATGCACAAGTGTGGGGTGTTAAGAGTGTCTACTGTCCTACGATTGGAACGCCTAGGGAGAGGACTTATTACTCGCCATGGACTGAGGAAGGTGAAAAGGATTTGGATGTCGGCCTGCTGGTTACTGGCATCGGTCTCTAGGATAAAGGGACGAGTGAAATCATAAGGGGGTCCCGCACGGCTATCCAATTAAATGAATGTACTCCAGGCAGAATTACTATAAATCACAATTCACTTTATTAAATACAATAGATTGTTCGTATCCGAGTTTGCTCACAAGCTGACAAGCGATGCTCATATGAGCTGAAAATACACAAGCCTAGAGGGTGACACTTCCAAAAATCATACCAAACACTACAATAACAAAAAAAGAAGAAGGAGCTGGTGGCAAAGGGGATCCTGAAACAGCCTGAGGAACAGAGGACTCTAAACGCTTAAGAATAGTATCTAACTGAGCCTGCTGTTTACGAAGGCTTTCTTTGACTTCAGTCAACTCATCTGTGGACTTACTTAAAATGGCATTAGACTGTGCTGAAGGATCTGTAACATTAGTGATACTAAAAGACTGTGCACGAGGTCGTTGTACACAAGGATTTTCACCCTCCTCCACCCAACGCAGGGCTTCCTTTCGGGCATCTAGAAAGCTCAGTGTGGGGTCTAATCTAACCTGACGCCGCAACTCACGACGAAGCATGTTATCTCTTACAAATTCTATAAACTGATCTCAGAGAACAGTATCAGGATTAGCAAAACATGCTAGATCCTTCCGTTTAATAACATCCATAAGTGACATGAGAGCATGAGAATACTCTCTCAGTGATTCCCCTTCAAGTTGTCGTCGCTGGAAGAACTGCTTCTGAAGACTAATATAAGACTGCGAACACCCGTAAATGCTAATCAGGACATTAAAGATCTTTTCAGGGTCATCTCGCTCAGAAACTGGACGAAACCTAATCTCCGTCCTAGCTTCACCATCCAGTAAATCAAAAATGGCCAAAGCCTGCTCAGCACGTAACATAGTTAAAAATATACATTTCTACAAAAGAAAATATATTACAAGTCGTTTCACCATAAAATAATTCCCTTCAACAAAACCAAAGAATACTTCACAAAACAAAATACAAAGAAAAAATTATAAATGAAGGTGGGAAAACAATATATATATATATATATATATATATATATATATATATATATATATATATATATATATATATATATATATATATATGTATATATGTATATATATGTATATAAGGTATCTGAAATATGGTCATGCACAATAAGCCATTAATAAGTGCTTTATAACTAGCATATAAACAGCCAGTATGCTAGTATAATGCATGCCAATAAGCAACTAGTTAACAATGAGAACTGGTCCCTGAAGTAGTGTTAGCATAAATACTATAATAAATGTATTTCTCATTTTAATTTAATGTTAGTTAATGCATTAACGTTGCCTAATGATACATTTACCAGTAAATAACTAAAAGTGTTCACTTTACCCCTCTTGTTGGCAAGTTCTAGCTCCTCCTGTGAGTTATATGTGCTGCAGTTCATGTTGTATCCAGTAGTGGGCAGTGAAAACCTTGCAGTGAGAGACTTGAGTTCACCGCATGTGCTTGTCTGCTGTACATAGACAATAGATAAGTGGAGGGGGAGGAAACGAACAGGCCGTTTATGCTGAACAAAAGAGAGAAATGTTGAAAAGATGGAATCACGCGAAGGAGTTTAAAGAGAGCAGAAACGTTGCTGTAAGAGGAGGAAGTTTGAGGAGACCTCAAAGTTCTCAGGAAGTATCTTTTGGTAAATGCATTCATTTAAAGGTGAAATGTGTATTTTTTTCAGTGCTTGTACCAAACTACATGCAAGCTATTTTTAGGTCAACTTCCTGAAGAATGTACAGTGTCATGCTTTGTCTGCATGTACTGACATGTCCGCTTCTTTCTCACGTGAGTTTACCCCGGCATTGTTTGTCTCAGAAGTGGACTGTTTGGGAAACCTGTTTGGAAGCAGCCATTATTTGTGCAGTTCTGTTTAATGCAGAAATGACACACTTCACTAAATAACGAGTCCTGTGATGGACGGATGTCGACGGCGGAGCGGAAGGGCCGTGAATGGAGAGGCCCTCTTAGTTAGAGGGGAACAGACCGGCGCTGTGTGCCGCACCTCTGCTAATGAGCTTATTAACGAGTGGATGGCATGAGAGACCCTCGTTAAGACCCTCACTCGCTCGTTACGGAGATGTGTGGCTCGTTGTTTAGATACACACTTACATGCAGATTCCTTTTCCACTGAATAGATCTCACTCACAATCACATCCTCCACTCTCACTGTCACCTGCGTATCTCGACAGAACGAGACGTGAAGACCGCAGTAACGGGGTGAGAGATGCTATGATTGCTCACTGCATACTGTGCAGTGTACACTGTATGCTACATAGTGTGGTAGGTTTGTATTCAGTGATGCACATTTCAAAGAGTAGTATGCTATATGATCCAGTGACGAGAATTAAAGTGAATTAAAATGAGAAATGTTGCCTTGGCAATCTAATTGAAATTAGTTTAAGTACTAAGATTAAATTAAATTAAATAAAGTGCATGAAACTACATTAAACTATCTAAAAAAAATGACAAACTGAAATGAAAAAGATATTGCAAAATAAAATAAATACTATAAAACTAAAAATGTAAAAGCAAAAGCTATTTTAAAATAAACTAAATAGTAAAAATTATGTAAAAATATACTATATATAAAATACAAAAATACTACTATGTAAGCTAATACTAAAATATAAAACTAATACTATATTTCAGTTACTAAAATGAAAAGTGAAAATATATAAGTAAAAGTTATGTCAAAATAAAATAAATACTATAAAACTGAAAAGGTAAAGGTAAAAGCTATTTCAAAATAAAAAAGTAATAAATAATATTTAAATATATTATATATAAAACATAAAAATACTACTATGAGCTAATACTAAAATATAAAACTAATACTATATTTAAATTACTACAATTAAAGTAAAATATATTTCAAAATAAAATATTATAAAACAGAAAATGTAAAAGTAAAAGCTATTTCAAAATAAGTATTAAAATAATATATAAATATACTATATATAAAATATAAAAATACTACTATATAAGTTGATACTAAAATATAAAACTGCTAAGTTTAAATTGCTAAAATTAAAATGAAAAGTGAAAAAATATAGGTTAAAGTCGTCAAAATAAAATAAATACTGTAAAACTGAAAATGGAAAAGTTAAGCTATTTCAAATAAAATAAATAATATATAAATATACTATATATAAAATATAAAAATACTACTATGTAAGCTAATACTGAAATATGAAACTAGTACTAAAATTAAAATGAAAACTAAAAATAAGCAAAATAAATTTATAAATAATATAAATACTATAAAACTGAAAATGTCAAAGTATATATTTCAAAATAAGTGACAAATAATATATAAATATACTATATATATATATATATATATATATATATATATAATATATATGTAATATTAAAATACAGTGATATGTACATTTTATGCTGCATGATTTAATTTGTCATTTAGTTAGCATATTATAACATTTTAATAAAAATTGTATAAAATGTTTAATTTTTATTTAAAATTTTAAAATGTCATATAACAATAGCAAATAATATAATTAGTTTAAATAAAGTTAATATAATGTCGAAATATGTTTAAAGATTGTGGCTGTACTTGTAAGTGCTCAGTCATTTCTCACAGTGGAAATACTGTTCGTTTGTACATAAAAATTAAATTGAAAACTGAAAATATAAAAATAAAAGCTATTTTCAATTATACTTCATAAATGATACAATTATAAATAAATAATACTAAAATAACATTGACATGACCACATTATACTGCATGGTTATATTCAGTTTATGTCAAATTGGCGGATTCAACTCAGCATATTATAAATGAAACTGTTTTATATTTAATTGCAATTTATGTGTAAATGTTTGAGTTTGAGTTTTAGTAATAATAACAATAATATGCAATGCAATAATATACTGCAGTGGCATATTCTGTATGCTGCACATTTTGGCAAAAATAGCAGGTGACCCGATGTATTCCATTCAACCACAAAATGTGCCTACTATGCGCTGCGTACTGCAGAAATGATGGCAGTAGTGTGGTAGCGTGCCGTTCCCAATGCATGCAGAGGGACAGCAGGAGGATAAATCATGTGTAAGGCCGCGCTGATGGATGAGGATGTCCTTGTCGCGCTGTGGCTGCAGGAGGCGTTTTTGCTCTCCCCAGGGGCTGCAGCACACAGATTCAGGTTAGCAGAGAGGAAGTGAGGGAGGCTGCTGGATAGAAATGCACTCAGGGAGGCCCTCGTACACCAGCATAGCTCATCTACATGTGCATGAGAGCAGGACCATGTTATTTTATGTCTGTCAGCATCACCGGAATGGAGGTTGCCTGAAGTACAGCGCTGGAGAAAGCTGTCTGTTAGCATTCCCATTCATCTTAATGGCAGGTGCTCGCTGGAAGTGCACAACCTGCATGCTGCCATCTTTGAATGATGGGGGAGAAACAGGTTTATTTCCTCATAGTGGTGCAGTTACTGCATGTGCCAACAGGGGGTGGCTGCCAAAACAAACCGGCCAAACCCAGTAAAGCACAGTGCTAACTCTCTACTGGTCTCTACTTGTCCTCAAACATTCTTCAGTTATAATTTGAATAATCTTGCACTGTTTTATTTTTCTCTTTCTGCAGATTTTAAGCACACCACAGAGAGTGTCTCATCCTGGAAGTATCCTCATCGGCAGCCCGTTTACTCCGCACACAACGCCGGTGGCCATGGTTACACAAGCGCACCCTCCTGAGGGTGATGAGTGGACCCCGGGGTGAGCGAACACACCCACACCACACACACAAACACACACACACACACACACACGCACACACACGCTTCTCCGCAGGGGACTTTAAATGTCAACCTTTGAAAGCGCCCTACTGATGCACTCCACTGTCCTCATGTGGTGAAATCAGTTTATAATTATATTTATATATATATATAATATAATTATATATATACTATATATATAATTTTTCCGTTTTAATTTTTCTGAATACAGTTGTAATGATTAAAATACATTTTAGTAAAATGCAAAAAGTATGTCTACTTGATTGAATTTATTAAACTTAAAAGTTGAATAAAAACTATATTTTTATGGCCCTATGAAATCCTTTTTTTTTTTTTTCCTTTTCACTTTAATTCTTGTGTATTACGCCTTTTTTTTCATTTTATTTTTTCTGGATACAATTTTAATGATTTAAAATGCATTTTAGTAAAATGCAAAAAGTATTTGTACTTAATTTTAGTAAAATTATTTTCATTAATGTTAGTAAAATGCAAAAAGTACGTCTAATTGACTGAAATCATTAAACTTAAACATTTTAACAAAATATATTAAACATTTAATAAAACATATATTTTTATGGCCCTATTTTAATTTTATTTTTATCTTTTAAATTCTTCTGTTTTCCTTTTTTTCCATTTTAATTTTTCTGGATACCATTTTAATGATTAAAATGAATTGTAGTAAAATGCAAAAAGTATGGCTAATTAATTGAAATCATTGAACTTAAATTTTTAATAAAAACGTTTTTTTATGACACAACAAAATCCTTTTTTTTTCCATTAAAGTTCTTCTGTATTCCATTTTTTTTTAAATTTCTCTGTATGCTATTGTAATTATTAAAATAATTTTTAGTAAAATGCAAAAAGTAGTTCTAATTAATTGAAATCATTAAACATTTTAACCATTTAAACATTTTAACATTTAAACATTTTTAAAATGTATTAAAAATTGAATAAACATTCTATTTTTGTGGCCCTGTGTAATCCATATTTTTCTTTCCCCAATTTTTTTCATTTTCCCAAATTCTGTGCTCTCCATTTAAATGTTTCTACAGTCTTCTTTTGTGATTTAATTACATGTAAATTATGAAAATGTCTAAGCATTTTTTTAATTTATGCAGTTATTCTGTTTTAACTCTTCTGGTTTAATGACAAAAACGATGGTAATCGGCATAAAATGTAGTATTAAAAAAAAAATAATAATAATAATAATGTCTTTTTTGGCAGACAAAGTGCTGCACAACGGAGGGTTACTGTTAAAATTAAAACTTGGAATTAAAATAAAATAAAATGTGATTTTCCTAAAAATACAGTCTTAATCCTTTAATTGATAATGCTAAAAACACCATGAGCATCATGTGTGCTTGAGTACGTATAGTAGATGAAACCGCACCACTCATTTGCACAGAGAAATGCAGAACAAACATGCTTCATAATTAAATAACACTTTTCATGATTAAATTTCCACAAACATTAGTCTGTTAATCAAATCACAATGTACCATACAGCCCCACTTTAGATGCATTCATCCAGTTCCATGATCTTTCACATTATACTGTAAATTCCATTTTCATAACTGGATTCCAAACTCAAACCTTGTTTATTTGTTGACTAATTGCAGCCTTTTCTTTGTAGAAACAAAAAAAGGACACATGACTACATTGATCCCTATTACTCAGACAGGTAAACTGAAATACATTTTAAGCTGGATTTTACATTTTTAAAATCATTGTAAGAATTTCTGAAAATTGAAAACGACTTCGTATAAAAAAAAATGCTTATTATACAGAGATTTAGAAAAAAGACAACGTGTTGAAATATTAAAATGTATGTTTTGCAGGGACGGACTGTGTTCGAGTGATTCCTCGTCCAGGTAAATGAGTTGAGCTGGGGGACGCTGAGATCAATAGGCACACATGTCTTTAAATGGATGTGCCCATGGGACAAATGTGTATGTGTGTGTGTCAGAGAGAAAGAGAGCGCTGTAGTCTCACTAGGATTTATGAGGCTCAGATGTTCTGCAGGACGGTGGAGGATCACAGCTGCGCGCCCAGTTGTGTTTCTGTGCTCCTGTGTCTCTAATGAGTTCCTCTGTTAACATACAAACACACTCACACACTCTCTTTCAGCTGCTTTTCTGGCTTAATTGAACGTTATTAATGTCTGGACGCGTCTGCGCTGGACTCCGCCGCTAGAGCTGACGATGAAATGTAGCTGCAGTGGTTCTCGCTGAGAAACTCTGACGTCAGCTGTCAGTGCTACATTTCACAGAGAACGCTGTGCTGTCTGCAAGTGTTCATGTGCAGTGTTGTGTTAGTTCCCCTCCATCGCACGACGTGGTATTGTGGTGCTTGTCTGTTCAGCTTGTGAAACGTTAAGTCGTTAGTATACATAATCATCAGCATATTACAGTGCTGATCTGAATATTTGCTTTTACATGTATAGATCGAGTTTATGATTATCTGTACACACACACATTCATGCAAATATGAACTCTGTGTGTGTTTGTGTTTTCTCAGATCAGATAGCTGATGTGATTTGTTAAAACTGTTCTGTTTACACTTCCGATCTTTAGTTCCCACGCTATATGCAAATTCAAGTTCATGTCAGCAAAAGCAATAAATGCACCATATCGTCAGCTGATTTTGAGATCACACATCAAAGAGAACAGTTGGGCGTCGTCAGCAGTGGTGAAAGAAATTTGCATCACTTTTAAAGGTGCTGTATGTCACTATTTGACTGTTCCAAAGCATGAAAATACCATAGGTATTTTGCAGATATTTAGGAAACATGTTTCTCCAATGCTACAGCCAGCTCTTCTCTTGTGTGTATTGACATTTTTCTGCAGTTGAAATTAAATACGTTCTGATGTCTTTTTCGTGCTTTAAGTAAAGAAAAGACGATCGGTTCATGTGTCGATTGATCTAATAAGCCAATACAGTGATCTGTCATGACACATTAAAGAGCCACAAAACAGTATTCATTGTTTGAATTTCTTAAAATTGACAACTTTTTTTTAAGCTGAGACTAGGGCTGCATGATTATGGCAAAAATCATAATTGTCGATTATTCCCTTGAAATTGTAATTGCGATTATTAATTACAGTTATCACAATTTGCATTGAATGATGTTTTGAATAGCTTGATACCATTGTTTGAAGCAAATGCATGCCACATTTTTGTATATAGTTTCTTCTTTAAATATAAAAAAGTACAAATTTAAAAATTAAAACGAGAAAAAAAAAAACAAAAAACTTAAGATAACATGTATTAAAAAAACACACAAACACACACACATCTTAAGAAAGCAGAATAATGTGTGTGGATTTTTTTTTACATTTTTTTGGTAATTGTGCCTTTAAACGTTTACGTAATTGTGGCATCTGTAATCGTAATCACAATTACAGATTTGATTAATTGTGACCTTGTTTCATACCAGAAGTAACCTGCTCTGTCTTGTCTGAAGGCGTATTGTGAGTTCGCTCCGCGAAGTATTTGTCACTGCGTGAGAACAGATGTGTAGACATTGAGAGCAACATTGTTTGTCGGACATAGCAACAGTAACTAAGGAGGGCGGGGTTTGCGAAAGGTCAATTCCAATTTACCCAATAGTGACATTCTGGGTTGCCAGTTGGTGGAAAACACAGCGTACTGCACAATAAATCGCATGCAATATCCATGCGCATTTTGTCAGTAAAGCCGGTTCTGTAATCAGCAGTAAATCTCCATCACGTGTGTGCTTTCACCGACAAGCTACGCAACACCACACAGACGTTATCATCTATATTATCAAATCATGCTCCGATAATAAAGTTGCTTGCGTAGCTTCTCTCAATTATGGCTGTGTAGTAACGTAATTGCTGCTAAATCTGAAAGCACGTGAAAATACCAAATTTAGTAACATGTTTTAACTTCAGTCGAGTGATTGAAATAAATCATTCTATGAGATGATGTGGCTTCTTACACAGAATGAGGCACAAAACATATTTTATAGCATTCTAAGCAGTAATAAAAGCTATGTTGAATAGCATTGCATTATTATATACTGTATTATAATGAAAATTATAATAAGAAGTCAGATAAACCATATATTGTTGTAGTCGTGTGTTTATTAGTCATGTTAAATCAATGAAAGCTGTTAAATTTCTTCTTCGGGGTGTATTTGGAGTTTCTGCACCAGAGCGCCCTCTGCTTCTGCTTCTGATCACAGAACCGTGCTTCACTGACAAGATACGTGCATGAATACCGCAGATTTTTTTAATATCGATTGCGATAATATCGCAGTTTATCGTGCAGCCCTAACTGCAGCCATGGAACTGAGCAAACAAACTGGGTCAAAGATTGCTGATTCTGCCCCACCTAAAAAGCCTTGGCATCCATTTTAAAGCATATAAAAACACAGAAAAATCAACTCGCCAACTTACAGTGTAAGGCTTGTTACGTTTCATTGCGTGTCCTCAATCTGGCAACCCGTGTGAGCGTCAAGTCTGAGAAGGAGCGGCCGAGAGAAACAGTATTTTCAATTATGGACTTCTGTAACCCTGTAATACTGCACCTGTAATATTTTTATACATTATCATCAGTATTATGTGTATCTAAATATTTGCTTTTTCATGTATAAATCAAGTTTATGATTACTTCCTGGGGGACAGTTCACCCAAAAAATAAAATCCTGTCATCATTTACTCACCCTCAAGTTGTTCCAAACCTGTTTGACTTTATTTGAGCTGTTGAACACAGAAGATGATATTTTGATGCTGGTAACCAAACAGTTGACAGTAGCAATTGACTTCCATAGTATTTTTTTTTTCATACCATCAACTGTTTGGTTGAAAACAAAAAACAAATAAAGTCAAACAGGTTTGGAAAAATATCTTTTTCCAATCTTCAGTTCCCACGCTATAGTCCAACCAAAAATTACTGAGACACCAGATGCAATTTTTGATATATATATATATATTTAATTTTTTTTTTTTTTTGCTAGTGGGTGCAGAACACTATAGTTCATTTATGTAAGTGAGGATAGCAAAATAAAGTAAACTGTGACACAACAGATTTTTTTCATTCAGTGGACTTCGAGTAAAACTGATCAAATTTAGGACCAAAAATTTTATTTGACATTTTGATCTGACTAATGCTTTGTTACATACCTTTCTATTAAAGTTATCTGACATTATCAAGATGAATTTGTTCTGCCACAGTTTAACTCAGAGTTCATATTTTATTACCATTTTATAAACTATAGCAAAGAAACTGTGACAATGTGAGAAATATCAAAGGTGTTTGAATAAATTTTGGTTTGACTGTGTATGCACATTCATGTCATCTAAGGCAACAGACATGCACTGCATTTTTTCTGCCATCTGATTTCAAGATCAAAGACGACAACAGTTGCTGGTGAAAGAAGTTGTTCACCACTTTTAATGAAGATAACGAGGGGCTAAACATGCAAAGATTCCCCAGACTGAAGATACGATGCTAAACTGTTTGATTTGCATCACTATCTGTGGTGATGCAAATGCAAACCACGTGCATATGTATATAGCTGTTGATGTTGTTTTGAATAAATTCTCAAACACACTCACTTAATATATTGTTTTGTAAGTGTTAATAACTAAATAACATTTTCATGTTTTTTTTGTTTTTTTTGTTTTTTTTTTTTAATGAATCCTCTTTTATTGTCACAGTTTTACTCATTTTACTCATATTTCTGACTTAGCAACTAAAAAATTAGCAAAACTGAACCATTGAGCATTATGGCTCTGTGATGCCATCAGAACATTCTGACCAGCCCGACATGTTGCCTCAACCAATGGTGTGAGTTGGGGGCGGGGCTGTCTGTTTATGCAACCAGTAGCAGACGAGGGGGAGTGTTCATGAAACCTGTTTGAAAACAGTCATTCATTCATAGAGTTGTGCTTCACATTGTGAAAAATACACTTTATAGTTAATTACTAAACCCATGCAATTTTGTATTCTGATTTAAAATAGTTATTCCCTCTTTAGGCCCGGTTAAATTATAAATAGCTTTACTTTGCAACGGCTCACAGTACAAGCACAGACACACATCGTTACCCTTCTGTGACTCTCCTGAGCCTCTTCTCGTTTTTGCTGCATTCTGGCAGATGTGTCTTCTCCTGCGAAAGGTCAGATGAATCTCCCTCCCCCTCTCTCCGTTTCAGCCCTCCATCTTTCCCTCCCCCCTCGCTCTTTTCTGTCCTGAGACTGCATTTCTGTGATGCTGAAACACTCTTCACAGGGGGGATCACATCTCGCCACTGTTGCTAAGCAGAAATCAGTGTGTGTGCATGTATGTTTCACACGAGGACCTGCGAGAGTGGCTCGTGCGTGTGCTCTTCACCGTCACAGAGCTGCGTGAGTGTCCCTCTTACGCCACTGCAGTACTTTCAGTCAATTAGGGGCAAATTTTGGTGA
This sequence comes from Labeo catla, assembly GCA_012976165.1. Lineage (NCBI taxonomy): Eukaryota > Metazoa > Chordata > Actinopteri > Cypriniformes > Cyprinidae > Labeo > Labeo catla. Next base: position 401,339 of record VONZ01000067.1, read on the forward strand.
GCTGGGGGTCTGGAACTAATTTGTCCTGACGACTGCAACCCCAATCAGCCACTGCTGCACCCTCCCCTCTCTCCCCGTGTTCCTCCTGTTTCTCCGCACCTCTCTCCTTCATTGAGCGCCGGTTACATAATTCACCTCACAGTGCAGTTGTGTTATTTATACTGCGTGCGAGGGAAAGAGAATGAATGAATTCTCCTCCGGACCTTTCCTGTTTGTGTGCTCGGCACACCATCGAACCCTGAGCCGTCTCTTTGTTTTAACTCTCACAAGCGCTTTCACGCACCACAGCCCCCGCGGCACGCATGCGTATGACATCAGACAATGCATCGCGGCGTGTGTAATAGTGTAATTCCAGTAAGTGCGGCACAGGGAGGTTGGTGTTCCCTAACTTGCGATCACAGATGGGTTATGTAACCTTATACTATATATTTATACTATACTGTATAAAGTATACAGTTTTGATGCAAACTCTTACATATGCATACAGTGACTTTTGAGACATTTGCACTAAAAAGATTTATCCTTGTTTAGCATCTGCAGTATTTCCCTTCAGGAGCTATAAGTGATAAAATTGTCTTAGTAGAGTTGTGAGTAGGGGATTTTGCACCGGAGGTACCTTTTTCTAGAATTATTGGCAGAAGTACTTGCTTATTGTGAGTTCACATTTGGAGGAACTAAATTAGCTCTACAGCTGCGATCACAGTGTCCTCCATTCACCAGTTGTTGACGTTTGTAAATGCCACACAGTGACTGACGTCACTGTCGGCTGCTTCAGAGTTCCTGCTGCCGGTGCGAATGCAATCAGGAAAACGGCCTGAGGGAGAAATTGGTTCTCTAGGAACCATCATGCTGGCTAGTTCCTATAGTTCCTAGTTCCTATAAGTAGGTAATTTATGAGGAACATAAACTATTACTGCACCTCTTCTTTTGTTCATTTTTCATGTGAGATAAAATGAACAAGTCGTTCAACAAACCATCACTTCTTTTAGTTGTTTTTGTTAGGGAACCTGAGTTTTTTTTTTTTTTTCGTCCGCTGCCTTTATTAGCAGTTGTGACCCTTGGCCACAAAACCAGTCATTAGGGTCAACTTTTTGAAATTGAGATTTATACATCATCTGTGAGCTAAATAAACAGGCTTTCTATTGATGAATGGTTTGTTAGGATAGTACAATATTTGGCTGATATACAACTATTTGAAAATCTGCAATCTGAGGGTGCAAAAAGTCAAAATGAAAATCGCCTTTAAAGTTGTCCAAATGAAGTTCTTAGCAATGCACATTACTAATCAAAAATGAAGTTTTGATTTATTAACTGTAGGAAATTTACAAAATGTCTTCATGGAACATGATTTCTACCTAATATCCTAATGATTTTTGGCATAAAAGAAAAATCGATAATAATGACCCATACAGTGTATTTTTGGCTGTTGCTACAAATATACCCGTGGTCAAGGGTCACAATTCGGGTGACGTCTAGGACATTAGAGTTATTCCATTTGCTGAAAGAACTTTTAATGGGTGTCAGTGCCTGATAGAAACCCTAAAAATAGCTTTATGCTATATGTCAGTAACTTTACTTTGATATTACAACCATTAATGTCTTTTAAAGGGATAGTTCACCCAAACATTAAACTTCTGTCATGAATTACCCTCATGTTGTTCCAAACCTGTAAGATCTTCGTTCATCTTCAGAACACAGATTAATATATTTTTGATGAGATCCGAGAGCTTTCTGTCCCTGCATAGACAGCAACACAAATGACATGTTCAAGGTCCAAAAAGGTAGTGGACATAGTTACAATAGTCCATATGACATCAGTGGTTCAACCGTAATTTTATGAACAGAAATACAAGAATATTTGGTCACACTTTATTTTAAGGTCCAGTTCTCACTATTAACATCATTAACTATGGCTTTGCCTCAATAAACTCATTTTCTGCTCATTAATAGTTACTAAGCTAGTTGTTAAGTTCAGGTATTAGGTAGGATTAGGGATGTAGAATATGGTCATGCAGAATTGGTGCTTTATAAGTACTATTAAACAGCCAATATGTTAATAATAGGCATGCTAATAAGTAACTAGTTAATAGTGAGAATTATTCCCTTTACTAAAGTGTTACAGAATACTTTTTGTGCTCAAAGAAAGCAAAAATAACGATGCATGCATCTGGTGCTGCTGACACAGGAGCTGGTGTTCTGAGTAACTGATGACATCATTTTCATTTTTGGGTGAACAGTCCCTTTAAAATTAACATGAAATTAATATTTGCATCTGTTTTGTAAATGCATGTTAAAGATTGGGTCATAAGTAGCACATGCATATTTGTAGCAATAGCCAACAATACATTGTATGGGTCAAAATGATAGATTTTTCTTTTATGCCAAAAATCATTAGAATATTAAATAAAGATCGTGTTCCATGAAGATATTTTGTAAATTTCCTAACATAAATATATCAAAACTTAATTTTTGATTAGTAATATGCATTGCTAAGAACTTCATTTGGACAACTTGATGTATAAATTATGACTGGTTTTGCAGTCCAGGGTCACATATGTCTGACTTCACCAGCCATTTGCTCCACTTAAACGCCGTCTCTCCACAATTAACCACAAACTCGGATTAATTATTGAGTGCAGCGCCCACATCTTAAAAATCCAGCCAACAACCGTTGAATTGAACCCTACATATGGAAGAAAACAATCTGTTGCTATTTCCATTTAATTGCAAATGATTTAGTAGTATATAACTAAAGCAATAGATTATTACACTGCAAAAAAATATTTTCTTCTTTAGTGTTTTTGTCTTGTTTTCTAGCACAAACAGTAGTAGTAAACATGCTTTAATCAAGATGCATTTACTTGAAGCAAAATGACTTCATAATGACTTATTTTCCAGATATTTCTTTCTTTTTTTTGCCACAGAAAGACTTAAGGCCAGATTTACTAACAGCTTGTGCCAGCGCAAAGGTTTTGCTGTTCAAATAGTACTGTCAGAACTTACTAAAGACGCACAGTGAAGAATTACCTCTGAAAAGATGTGGACACGGTTATTTTTGTGCCTGACCTTATTGAATATGCATTTGTAAGAGTTTCCCTTTCAGATGCAAAATTGATGGGAGGAGAGCATTAAAATGAATCATGCAACGTGATTTACCTAACGTTTGCGCTCATCAAATTTCTGTTTTTTGCAACATTATTTAATGCCCAAAAAAAGCGTGTCTTAAAGCAGGCGGTAATTTGTGCTGCTCTTGGTAGATTGCGCTGGTCATGATGGAAATTATCTGGCTGTGTCTGTGTTCTTTAACGTGTGCATTGTCAGTAAATCACACACTGAATTTTCCAGTCCCATCTGTGCTTTTATGGAATTGTGCTCTAATGCCAATTTGCCTTGTTTAGTAAATCTGGCCTTTAATATCGTACATCATTTTGCTTCATAAAGGTCCACTGAAGTGCCTTAAAACACACAGTGTTATTCTATGTGGTGATGTAATTTCAACTGAAACAGCCAATAGCATTTAGTTTATAGAGAGCATTTGTTTGGACCGAAAGTTTGATAAGAAGCTGAAGTGCAGCGTGATGTCATCAAAATCGTTAATTCATATTGGCGGAAGTGAGATGCTGTAAGTTTTAAATGTCTGTATCTTGTAAATGCGAATTTTGTTGTTGTTTTGTTGTTTTGGGGCACACTAGCTTATAGATAACCTTAAGGTTATCATATTCGTAGTTAACTTAACTTGGCTTGGTAACCAGTTAGCGTACTTGCTAGCTTAGCATATGTTAACCCATTAGCCTGCTAACTAAGCTTTACTCTCCTCAAATGTTCAATTTATACACATTACACATTTTCTTTGACAGGCTTTACACCCGGGGAGTTGATGCACACTTAACTAACAACAACCCTAACAACACCTTAAAGGAACAGTCCACTTTTTTTGAAAATAGGCTCATTGTCCAACTCCCCTAGAGTTAAACAGTTGAGTTTTACCGTTTTCAAATCCATTCAGCTGATCTCCAGGTCTTAGCTTAGCATAGATTATTGAATCTGATTAGACCGATAGCATCTCGCTTTAAAAATGACCATATATAATGATGATATTTTTCCTATTTAAAACTTGACTCTTCTGTAATTACATTGTGTACTAAGATTGACGGAAAATGAAAAGTTGTGATTTTCTAGACTGATATGGCTAGGAACTATACTCTCATTCCGGCGTAATAATCAAGGAACTTTGCTGCCGTACCATGGGTGCAGCAGACGCAATAATATTACGTAGCGGCTGAAAGTGACCGGCACTAAGTTTGTGTAGATGCAGAGTTGCAGCCGGCAGAGTTGACAGCTGCGTAATATCATTACGCCTCCTGCACCCACGGTATGGCAGCAAAGTTTTTTTTGATTATTACGCCGGAATGAGAGTATAGTTCCTAGCCATATCGACCTAGAAAATCGCAACTTTTCATTTTTCGTCTGTCTTTGGACATGATGTAACTACAGAAGAGTCAAGTTTTAAATAGGAAAAATATCGAAACTCTTTGGTCATTTTTGAGCGAGATGCTAACGGTCTAATCGGATTTAATGATCTTTGAATGTGCTACCGCCAGACCCGGAGGTCGGCTGAATGGATTTGAAAATGGTAAAACTCACACTTTAACTGTAGGGGAGTTGGAAAATGAGCCTATCCTTTAAAAAACCCCAACACCTAAAAAAAATCTTAATCGTGTTTTTAGAGTTTAGTGCTTTGTTCTCACAGGTCTTTTTTTTTTTTTATTTGTGACACATGCGCCTTCCCTTTCTCCATTCTGAATTCCTAGCAGTGACAGAGATGAGTGGATCGAGTAAATGAGTGTGGCTATATCCATGCGGCGGAGTTGACGTCACGTTGAGTCACTCGCTTTCTCTTCTCACACTCATCATGCGTGTGCTTGTTTTCCCACCTCTGTCAGTTGAACTTGACACATCCTGCAGTGCAGCTACAGTGACGCGACCCTGGGCCACAGACCCAGTCAATGCAAAACACACATGAAAATCTGAGCACACGCATGCATGCTGGGAGCACAAATACACAGAGTACCCTCATAGTGGTATGTCACAACCCCAGACATGCTCTGTTTCTTTCCCAGTGACTGTGTATGTAGGATCACACTCTAGAATCAACAAATGACAAATGGAAATGATGGATGTAAACTTAAAATATAGGATGAAAAGTAATAGTACGATGCATATGTGCTGGTTTTAGTGGACAAAAAGTGTGCACTCAATGCACACTACTCTCAAGTGTGTTATTTACAGTTACAGAGAACAGAGCTCAGTTTGCTGCTTCACAAAACCAATTTTACAACAGTCCATCATGAGACTTCCTAAGAGTGTGTGTGTATGTGTATATGAGAACTCAAATGTAAATGGAGTTTGTGTTTATGATGGCCATGAATCTTCTCCCAGACGTGTGTTTGGAATACACATTTTGCCTGCTGGGAATTCTTGGACGCATATTTATAAATGCAAAAACTGCATTCTTTCACTTTTCACTCCAAAACTGTAAAAAAAACTTTACATGACGAAAATGAAGCCTATTTTGTTATTGTTATGTTTTTTTGCATTGTGACATAATTCTTATTCTCAGTGGTATTTTTTGCTGCGCATTCATTTTTAATTAAAAATCAGATCAGCATAAATTAAATAAAATGCATCCATGGCTATATAAATATACATTTTGACAGTTTAATTGTTGAGTTAAAGAGTTCAGATGCAAACCCAGCTAGAAGCCATATCGGTCAAAAATGAGATAATGATACTGAGTGAATGCTCCTGACACATATTATACGTCCATCAAATACTTTTATTTCACACTCGCTAAATTCCAGCTTCAGCCCAATCAGAAGTACCAGTACTTACATAGAAACCTATTCAAATTAGCCAGAAAGAAATGCTAATTTTAAAGAAATTCTTCAGATGGATTTAGAGGCTTTTGTGTCTGAACTCTTCAACTGGTAGTGAGAGTGAAATTGTAATAGGGGTGTAATTGTCACAAAAAATGAACATAATGCAACAAATCTTTGTTACTAATCTTAACTATTTTCATTTTATTTTAAAAACTTGTTAATTAACAAAAACTAGCCTTTACATGTATTGTCCAGAAGTCAAATGTACAAACTCTCTGTGTTTGTGTTTGTCTTTCTCTGTCTCTGCAGTAAGCGAATGAAGAGGGCAGATAAGAACGGTAAAGGCCTCAGGCACTTCTCCATGAAGGTGTGTGAAAAGGTTCAAAAGAAAGGCACTACGTCTTACAACGAGGTGGCAGATGAGCTGGTTGCCGAATTTACTCACGCCAGCAGCCTGATGCCTACGGACTCGGTGAGTGCCACATAATAACACGACCGTAATGTGAATTTAAAGTTGATTTCTTTTCCAGTTTTTAAAGTATTGAACTTAGTAGGGCTGATTTGAAAATTTTTATTGGTTCTCATTTTGATGAACCGGGTCCAACTATGCTGTTTTCAGTTGATGCATGAACAAAACTTAATGAAACTTTATTTTTAGTGCACATCCTATCCAAGGAATCACAATAAGCTTTGTGCTTTGTTACTTTTGATATGAAACTAAGTCTCGGCTTTCAAATTCTGTCAATTTATTACAAAAATCAAACAATAAATACAGTTTTGACTAGGGCTGCACGATTAATTGAAAGCGATTGTCATGCGCATTTTGTCAGTAAAGCCGGTTGTGTAATGAGTAGTAGTACTCCAGCAGGTGCTTTCAGATGGAGCAGCGTTTAGTACACACAGCCGTAGTTCACTGAAAAGCTACGCTATATCGCATTCATTATCGTAGACAATTTAATCAAAAGAAATCGTTCGCGATAATGACAGCTGCTTGTGTAGCTTCTCAGTGAACTACGGCTCTGTGTAGTAAATGCTGCTACATATGAAAGCATGTGAAAATACCACATTTTACTCCAAACTCACTTCATAATGTCAGTTGAGTGTTTGAAATGAATCCTTCTGTGAGATGATGTGGCTTCTTACACAGAATAAGGCACAAAACATAAGTCATTGTATTTTAAGCAGTGATACGGCATTGCATTATTATATGCTGTATTATAAGGAAAATTATAATAAGAAGAACTCAGATAATTAGACTTTGTCGTAGTCGTGTGTTTGTTAGTCACGTTGAATTAATAAAAACAGTTAAATCTTGTCTTTATTCAGCTGCAGCGATAGGCATTTCCTGGGTTTCTTCGTTGTGCGTATTTGGATTTTCCACATGAGAGCGCCCTCTGGCCTTCGGATGGAGATTTACTGCTGATCACAGAAAGATACGCATGGCAGTTGCAGCTTTTGATCAATTGCGATTGCAATTTCATTTCGATTTAATGTGCAGCCCTACTTTTGACACTCTTTAATGTGGCATGACAGATCGCTGTAGTGCCTCAGTTCAAGCGGCACATTAACCAATTATCTCTTTACTACTTGTTGTTGCACAAAATAAACAAATTAGCATCAGAAGGTGTTGAAAAGTACAGTACAACTTAACGAAATGTATCATGTCTCAAGTAAAGTTTTGAACTTTAGAAGGGAGCATTTTGAGATATATATGTGCAGTATATTACATTCATTACATTTTTATATAATCTGTTCTACGGTTTTTATTAAATGTTTGAAGACATCCATCATGAAAGCAAGTTACAAATGTTGATATTTTATAATTAACAACCAATAGGAGTAGAAATTATAAATTATATAATTTATAGTGTTATTATATAATAACAAAAACTGATTTATGTGCAATTTTAGTGTTTGTTTATAAATCACTTTAATATAGAAATGTAGCAACTGACAGGGTTTATTGTATATGCATTAGAATTTTAGTTTTTCATTAAAAATAAATAAATATATTTATTATATATATATATATATATATATATATATATAAACATACACACATGCATGTATATATGTAAGAAAATATGTAATTTTTCTATTTTAAATATTTATATATAATATAAATTATATATAAATTATATTTTCAAACTATGTGTCTTTATATATACATAATATACACAGTACACACACATATATTATGTGCACAAAAACGTTTATTTTGGATGCAATTAATCTTTGCCCAGCACTAAAATAAATAAATACATTGATAAGTACTGTACCTGATAGCCTGTATATCCAAAGAAATGGATATCAAATCAAATCAAGATTGAAATTGATTCGAACTGTAAGCTTGTGACTCAAAATTGAATCAAATAATGAAATTTGTCTCAAACTCCCACATTTAACTCGGCCTGCATTCACTGAGCTTTTAAAGTCATAATGGATTTCACATTACAGTACCATTTGCTGTTGATTTACAAAGACTTTCGTTGTCTCGAACTGGTCTTTCAGATATGAAATATGCATATAGCCAGCTTTATGCCTAACCTTATTGAGCATCACTTACTCGGCGTCTGTTTACACAGCAGAATAAAACAGAGCTGGACCGGTAAAAGATGTTAAAGTTCTCCAGGTTCCTCCTGCAGCGTCTCCTGTTAATATGAGCTGTGATTTATTTGTCTGTGGTTTAAGAAGAACATTTAGCACTTCCTGTAGTACTGCACAATGTCCAGCTCTCGTCTGGCTGTGTCCCAGGAACAGACACTTAATGTTGATCTCAGATAATATCTCTTTTATAATGAGAGTTTGGGTTTGGATGCTGGCCTTAGATCATTGCATAAGGACTCTTTCTACCTGGAGTGAGAGCGAATATTTTCCACTATTAGTTCTGACAGTCTACCTGATGTTTCCTGGACTGGAGTTGTAATCTCTTTGCCCTGGTGGAAGGCTAAAAGGTCTAATTAAATGCTACTTTAGCATAGACGCAAGGGTTTGGTGCGGATGATCACACGTCGACAATAATGGAGGGTATGTGTTTGTATATGCAGCAGGTGTACGACCAGAAGAACATCCGTCGGCGTGTGTACGACGCGCTCAACGTGTTGATGGCCATGAACATCATCTCTAAAGAGAAGAAGGAGATCCGCTGGATCGGCCTTCCCACAAACTCAGCCCAAGAGTGTCGCAACTTAGAGGTGAAAGACAAATTCACTGACTCAGATGACTTTCCCATTTATCCCACAGATATTTAGATGGACAACATCTTCTGGTTGTGTGTTCTGGCTAAGCATTTATTTAGAAAAACAACTAGAATATTCAGATATGCAGCTCAAAAGTTTACATGCACTTTGTAGAATCTGCTAAATGTTCCCTAGCAAAAATGTGTAGCTCAAGTCTATTAACATATTTACTGACATATCGCTCGAGATTTACTGATATAAAAATTGTAATTAAACTTTATTTGAAGTACTACTTGTGCACAATGCACATTTCTTAATGTTAAGCCTAAAATATGTTTTAATGTCACTATTGATGAGAATTGTATGATCTTTAATCTTTAATCTTCTTTTTTTTTGTACCTAAAATATATATGCAATAGTTCAATTTTAGCACAATAAAATATACTTAAGTATGTCTTTAGTTGGACATCAGCACTACTTTCGCACATTTAAAGTGCATTAAGTACAAAATTAGTTGTTTCAGTTTAGCAGGCTTTAAATATACCAGTTTAGTATGCTAAAGGTACAATTGCAGGGTATTTTTACTAATTACATTATATGTAAATGTATTTTTAGTATGCTTAGCATGAAATAAATGTATTTTAAATACATGTTAGTATATTTATTTTTCACTAGGGTTAACTATTTAAATTATTCTTTGAATAACCTATTTCACATAACTGATGTTTACATATAGTCCACAAGAAAAAATAAAGACCAAATTTACACAAAAATGAACCAGTTCAAAAATGGAATGTCATCATTTGTTCTAAGTTTGAAAAGCTCAAAAGTATATATCGAAATGCACATTTAATAATTGAATTAAATCTAACATTTTACAAAGTGTATGAAAATTTATGACCACAGCTAAATAATTGAGAGAGAAAATGACAAAACCATACGTGAGTGCAGTGTTCATAATTAATTTTTATTAAATGTTTGTAGCTGCAAATTGCATCACAAAAATATAAACATAACTGGATAAACATAACTGGGGAGGGAAAAAAAACTTCTGGTAATCTTACTGCCATTAGTTAAAATGGATTGAAAAAAAAAAAAGGTAATATTTTGTATCATGTACTATCGTGTAACATTTAATGAAAGAAGTATAATAAATAATAGTACAAATATTATACATAACAAATACTATAATTATTTTTATGGAACAGTATACGGCTAAAAATAAAATCATAAAATAAAATATTTAGGTATTTGTTTTATATATTACTTTATATAATATATAAAACAAGTATATAATATAAAATAGTAAACGCATCTATAAATAAAATTCGTGAAAACATTGGAAGGGCAATCAAATCTCTTCTCTACTGGCCAGGCCAGACTAACAGAAGACATTTTTACTGTTCAACATATACTGAGCATATTTCAAATCAATAAATGAACAAAAGATATATTTGACAGGTTAAACTTACAGAATTCAGATTCATGCAAGCATATTCTGTTTGTCTTATTCAGATTTTGATTAACCAGAATATTGGTTTACTTGGGGTATATTTAAGTTAAAATACAGACTGCGCTTAACAAGCAAACTGAACGTGCTTTTATCAAGGAAAGGTCATAAATAGTTTAAGCAAAACCTAATCGACACACGTAGATTTTAGCTTTGCGTGTAAATGCCTTTATGGTGGTCTGACTGTAACAGGAGGGAAAGACCTGCTCATTTCAAAATCTCATTTAAATGCTAATGTATGTTGTCAGTTTATTGATTTGCATGCAAGGCCGCAAGATGTATTTAATTTGATAGTTTTCAGTGTTTTGTAATGCATGTGAACATATTCACTGATGACAATCAACACACAGGTGATGTTAGTTTTGTGAGCCATGTTCTAGAGACACAAGTAAATGCTTTAATATTAGTCAGTCTTGCTTTCAGCAGGCGTTGTGTTAATGAGGGCACAATGTGTGTGTTTGAAGAGCCTCTGACACCATCTGTTAGTGTCACATCTGTGACGGCCTGACAGACACAAACAGGGTGAATGGAGGATGATGATGGAGAGGAAGGGCAGGGGGAGAAGCTCATACAATTTTTAAACCATCTAATGCTCTGATATCATATTCACTTCAGTTCTGCTGTTATTAATTGGTGTGTCTGTATCTTTTAGCTGGAGAAACAGAAGCGTTTGGAAAGAATCCGACAGAAAAGAGCCCAGCTAGAGGAGCTAATATTACAGGTTTGTAGCACACCTGTTTGCATTTTGTCTGTGTGTGTGTGTCTGTTCTCTCACCACAAACCTGCAGAAAAACAACCAAACAGAACTACACATGGAAATCATCTGTGGAAAACAAATGACATGTTTCTGATTCCACTTAGCCATTCTGGCACTTTAACATTTAACTCTGTTTATCTGTTTATTTTAGTACTTTTAACAAAATATCTACCAAAATAAGTACATATAAGGCAGTTTTTGCTTCATTTCTAGTTTCTAGTTTTCTGTTCAGACTTACTTAGTTTGTGAATGAGTCATTCAAATTCAAAATGTTGATTTGTGATTTTGAGAGTGATTCATAATAAAGAACTGCTTCATATAAGGTTAATGTGCCAAAAAAAAGTGAGTGGCGGTAACTAAAAAGTGGTATAAACAGGGTTCGTATGGGTTTGTAAGGTGCTTATAGTGTTTGAATTTGACCTTATGAAATTTAAGGCCTGGAAAACCATTAAAAATAGCACTTTTCCTAAAGAGGTACTTGACTAGTGTTTGAATTATTGACAAACAATGTAAGTATGTATTTAATTTTGTCAACTAGCACATATTTATTCAGGCAAAATTAAAAACAATTAAAAAATAATTAATAACAATAAATTAAAAAAAATGCTTATTTCCATTAATCTCAGAAAACAATCAAGCTAAGCAAGTAGTAGTACTGACAGTGTCTATAAACATGGCTGAAGACGCAAAAAGAAGAAAATTTTATTTGTGCAAACTTTCTTTTTCTTTTTGTTTTTGTATCTGTACTGCCTTAATGGTTTAATGTTTTCTACTGTTTAAGAAAAAAAAGTAAGAAAAAAAGATTTACGAAATCACTCCAAAATCCTGATCTGAACACCATAGTCCCAATCTGAGTCAAATGATTTGTGATTCGTGCTCCGAAGTTCTGATATAAATTAAACGATTCACTAGCAAAAACTAGATAAAATTTAAAGAGCCACCCATTTTCAACTTTCGACATCGCTTATGATTTTTAAAAGAACCTATTGACGAGTAAAACTGAGCTTTTCAAAACACTGAATCAGTTAAACCATTGTGTCGCAAAATATTACACTGTTTTTGAAGTGCTCCCAATTGGATTGTTTAGCGCAAATCATTTGTTTCAGATTGGGACTTTAAATTGTGTATCGTGAATCATTTAATTTAGATCGGAGCTTTGTGTATTGCGAATCATTTGATTTGGATCGGGACTTTGGACCGTGCATCACAAATCATATTTAGATCAAAATGGGTTTGTGAATTATTTCACAAATTGAATGATTCAAATCAAATGATTTATAATACATTATTTCAAGTCACGATTTAAGTCAAATGATTCATGTTACATGAAGTTCTGATCTTAGTCAAATGATTTGCACTCCACACTCCGAGTCCTAATCTGAAATGATTTAGATTGATTTAGATTGGAACGTCATAGCAGGTTCACGAATCATTTGATTAAGTTCAGAACTTCGGAGCTGGTTCGCGAATCATTTGATTTAAATCGGAAATTCAGAGCAGGTTTGCGAATCGTTTGATTTAAATCAGAACTTCGGAGCAGGTTTGCGAATCATTTGATTTAAATCGGAACTTTGGAGCACGAATCATTTGATTTAAATCGGAACTTTGGAGCACGAATCACAAATTATTTGATTCAGATCGGGACTTTGGTGTGGGTTCGCAAATCATTTGTTTCAGATCAGGATTTTGGAGTGATTTTGTGAATCTTTTTTTCTTAAACAGTGGAAAATATCAAACCAGGCAGTACAATTATAAAAACAAAACAAAGAAAAAGAAATTATACACAAATACAAATCCCAAATTAACAATGGTTTTACTATAGTAAAAGTGTAGTATACTTTGTAATATTTCAGTAGTAATACTTTGCATGTGTTTCACTTTTTTGCCATTTTTAATTAGTATATTTTTATTATATCTATTTCTTTTTTATATAATTTGAAATAGAAGACATTGTTTGATAAGTGAGATCTCTGATTGAAGACCTTGAAAAATAAAAAAAAGTGCTTAAAAAGTCTCTGAAAGTACTGTGAAAGAAACGCCCCCACAGTCACAAACATGCTATGCAAACCTAGGCACCTCCCTCATCACATGTGGACACGCCCCTTACTGCTTATTGGTTGCAAGTGCATTTTGGTGTTTGTTCTGATCCACTTTCACTTTAAGTGTGATATTACATCCAAAATGATGGAAGAGTGCAGATGCACAACAATCAGTTCAGTTGGAAAGAGAACAGTGGTGCATTAGTGAATTGTTATTATTATGAATTATTATTTTTATTATTTTCCACTCAACAGCACGTATCAGCAACATGTAACTCAAGTTTTTATCGTCATTAGTGCTAACCAGCTTCACGAAAGGATGAGTGAAATAGCAGATGAGAGGGGGAGGGACACATGGACAGCTGTAGAAAAGCAGCAAACCACTAATATTGATTCATTTTATTTTCTGAAGTGAGATGAGAACACCATCCATCTCCTGTTGTCACATTAAAGCCCACACACAGAATCCGGGGAAATCACTGCTGTGTCAATGTGTGACGTTACTATAGATGAACATTAGCGATACGGCTTGCAATCCAACAGATCGCCGTGATGAAGCCGTAGATGTGTGTGGATGGATCAGAAAGAGGCATTGGTCGTGCTGGGATATTGATCAGGAGCTGGGAGGGTTTCTGAAGCGCTAAATTAAATGCATTGGCTTAGTTATAGTCATTGAGCAACCCCCCACACATCCCGAGACTGAAATGAGTTAGCATCTGTGTGCGCATGTTAGTGCTATGAGCACATAACGCTTTTTATTTATCAATATACTGACTGATTTAAGGTTAATAAGAGGACCCTCTGTGTATATGTGTGCTGATTTGTGCATGTCTTTCTGTGAGCAGCAGATCGCCTTTAAGAATCTGGTGCAGAGGAACCAGGCCAACGAAGCCTCGTCCCAGTCAACTCCCCCTCCAGGATCAGTCATTCAGCTTCCCTTTATCATTCTCAACACAGACGTCCGCACCGTCATCGACTGCTCCATCTCTAGTGATAAGTACGATGTCTCCCTCTCCACTGGTCTCTTTACCTTTCTCTGTTCTGTAGGACTATATTCAACTGATTACATAAACCTAGTAAAATGGATAAATAAACAGGGTAAACAGATTTTTGCTCAGCCTAAATGGGTCATATCATTCACACAAAAAAAGTAGGTTTGTCTATGTTAAGTCTTATGTTCACCCAAGGCTGTGTTTATTTGGTTTAATTAAAAAAATAATAATAATAATATATTTTTTGTATTTTATTTATTTATTTTTTTTTTAAATAAGTATTTTCTGCTCATTAAGGCTGAGTTTGTATGATTGCAGAAAAAAAACAGTAATATTATGAAATATTAATGCAATTTAATATATTCGTTTTCTATTTTAATATACTTTAAAATATAATTTATTCCTGTGATGCAAAGCTACATCAAAAGCTATATCATTGCTCCAGTCTTCAGTGTGACATGATCCTTCAGAAATCAGTATATGTTGATTTATTATCAACGTTGGAAACAGTTTTGCAGCTTAATATTTTTTTGGAACCTGTGATTCTTTTTTTCAGGATTCTTTAATAAATATAATATTAAAAAGAACAGCATTTATTCAAAATAGAAATGGAAAAGTTTGGGGTCAGTATTTCTTTTTTCTTTCTTTCTTTCTTAATTAATTAATTAATTAAGAAATCAATACTTTTATTCAGCAAGGATGTGTTAGATTTTTTTTTTTTTTTTAGGTTTTAAATAAATGCTGTTCTTTTTATTCATTAAAGAATCCTGAAAAAAGTATCAGGTTCCAAACAAATACAAAAAAACAAAATACCAACATTGATGATAAAGCTGCATATTAGAATGATTTCTGAAGGATCATGTGACACTAAAGATTGGAGTAATGATGCTGAAAATGCAGCTTTGCATCACAGGAATAAATTATATTTTAAAGTATATTAAACTAGAAAACTGTTATTTTAAATTGCAATAATGTTTCATAATTTACTTTTTTCTATATATCTATCTTTTTTTTATCCTGTGATCAAAGCTGAATAGAAATACTTCAGTAACAGAAATATTTTGTAATATTAAAAATGTAAAAATTAATGTAATGCATCCTTGCTGAATATCAGAATTCATTTCTATTAAAAAGTCCTACAGACCCCACTGTCCTACAGACAGTGCCTTTACCACCATCTTACATTTATGCACCAACTGTAATAACAGTACCTTTGACTTAACACAAACTCATTCCTCCAAACAGGTGTGAATACCTCTTTAACTTCGACAACACATTTGAGATCCATGATGACGTTGAGATCCTGAAGCGGATGGGCATGTCTCTTGGGCTCGAGAACGGCACGTGTTCTCCAGAGAACCTCAGCGTGGCCAAATCTCTGGTGCCCAAGTCTCTGGAAGCGTACGTCACCAGTGAGTATCTCATGTCACACATGTTTCTGTTAAACCTACATTCAGTCATTTTTGTGTGTTTTGGTTTTATGACCTTCTTTTTCTCTCAGTGTTGCTTGTATGAATGTTTGTGGTTGACAAAATCTCACTAAAACCATCATCATCACAGTTTAAAGTTCAAATAAATAATCTTAAAATAACTTTTCTGATCAACTGCACTGCACAGTACTTCACCACAATCATCTACATATAAACTATCTTTAGCTCTCAAGTTTAATTTAGCATGAAAATAAGAAAGAAAATGTACTGTAGTACTGACCTGTGCTTTCACCCCTCATCTCACATGTGGACAGTAACTAAACACCCAGATCATTGGAGCTGTGAGTGCAGAGTGTGAGCTCCATGCCCCATCTGTCACAAAATCTGCAAGTCACATATTGGCACAGTCCAGAATTAGCACTCAAGTCTCAATTTAGCAGTAATTTACTTTTTTTAGGCAGCTAATACTTGTTTGACCCTATAAAGTCAACTGTATCGATGTTGATACACATTTTTTAAGGCTTGTAAGTGATCAACATCCTAAAAAACCTGTTGAACACAATTCATGTTCAACTACATGCTCTTTAGTATCCTCATAATGCATAATGTATGTTTTTGCTGTGAAATCTTTACTGATTTTTATAAAGTAAACGTAAGAATAACATATTATTATAATATTTTGTTTGTTTACTGGACAGAAGCAGCTCAAGTTTACCTGACTATCCATACATAATGTTTTAGAAAATCATGTTAAAATGTGAGTGTCAAATTTGATACATTCATCTGCCTCTTAATCATCATTGCCCCGAGAATAAAAACTACAGAGCTTCATATTTAATCAGCATTTATATTAATATAGCATTTAAATATCATATCACTTAGATATCTTATTAGAGATAAATGACTGATATTTATATACATTTCATCTAAGTAGTCTGCTGTACAGTTATAAAGATCTCATTGATTTACATTACAAACTATTAGAATTTCATCTTATTTTTGGTCATAGAAATTTGTGATTGTGCACAATATTTTAGAATTTTAGGCTGCAGAATAAAGCAGAGGTGTTTTATTACTTTCTTATGAAGTATGAGCTTCATATTATTACTATGTTATGTTACAGGGCCATAAAACCCTGATATATCAAACACACTACCAGTCAAAAGTTTTTTGGATTGTAAGTTTTTTTAATGTTTTCTAAAGAAGTCTCTTCTGCTCACCAAGCCTGCATTTATTTGATCCAAAGTACAGCAAAAACAGTAGAATTTTGAAATGTTTTTACTATATACAATAACTCTTTTCTGTTTGAATATAATTTAAAATGCAATTTATTCCTGTGATTTCAAAGCTGAATTTTTGGCATCATTACTCCAGTCACATGATCCTTCAGAAATCATTCTCATATTCTGATTTGCTGCTCAAAAACATTTATTGTTATTATTATTATTATTATTATTATTATTATTATTATTATTATTATTATTATTTTGAAAACAGCTGAGTAGAATTTTTTCAGGTTTCTTTGATGAATAGAAAGTTCAGAAGAACAGCATTTATCTGAAATAGAAATATTTCATAACATTATAATTGTCTTTATCATCACTTTTGATCAATTTAAAGCATCCGTGCTAAATAAAAGTATTAATTTCTATAATTGCTTTGCCAAAAAAATACTGACTCCAAGCTTTTGAATGGTATAGTGTATAATGTTACAAAAACATTTTATTTCAGATAAATACTGATCTTTGGATCTTTCCATTCATCAAAGAATCCTGAAAAAATGTACTCAACTGTTTTAAATATTGATGATAAGAATAATCAAATATTTCTTGAACAGCAAATCAGAATATTAGAATGATTTCTGAAGGATCATGTGACACTGAAGACTGGAGTAATGATGCTGAAAATGCAGCTTTGAAATCACAGGAATGAATTAGATTTTAAGATATATTCAAATAGAAAGTAGTTATTTTAAATAGTAAAAATATTTCTTACTGTTCATAAACTTTTGACTGGTGGTGTATGATAATCAACAAAAAAAGCACCTTGCAAATTTTTTGTATGGAGTTTTTCTAAAGGTTTAATAAAATTATCCATTAAAAATATTTTTCTGACTATAATTTTTAATTTGAGGCTTTACAATTAATATAAAATAGTTGGTTTAAATCATTGTCACATCTTTTTTTCTCAGAAGTAAACTTTGTTCACGTTGAACTTCAGAACTTCATAACTCTATATGATTAAACTATAAATCAAATATAAAAATCTAAAACAAAAGGTGGAACAAAATCACACTTATTTCCATTACATTTACAGGACAGTTCTCAGTTGCAATTGGTAATGTTTTTTTTTTTTTTTTTGCGAGTCTGTTTAGCACCTTGTTCATCAGTCTTCGCTTTGCCCTAAGCCACTTCCTTCCTGTTCTGAGCGGAAAAGGCAGCGTTGCTCGTCTGTCGAGTTGCTGTCTTTATAATACAGGTTTCTAAATAAAACATGTTATTCTGTCCCAACAGACATGGCCACAAACTCCAACAGAACACCTCTCAGCCACACAAGGTATGTTTCCCAACATAACATCCCCAAATATCCCGACCGCTATCAGTCAGGTTCTCCTTGATCTAACGTCACCTCTGTGTGTGCAGTCACAGCAGCACGGCCCCGTCACACACCTCAGAGTCTCGCGGCCAGACGCCCAGCTCGTTCAACGAGGAAGAGGACGACGATGACGAAGACGACGACAATCCCTCTTCCCCAGAGTGATCCTGAGCTCAGCGCAGGGACGGGACTCCCGAGCAGAGCCGGGGAGGAACGCTACACAGGAAATAAGCTGCCAGTCCTCTCTATATTACCATATTTTTAACTCCCTCACCCTCTTTTTCTTCCTCTGTTCCCGGTTTGGCAAAAACGCAAGAAGCCGTTGGCTCCGGGGAGATGGTTTACTGTATTTCTGTGGTGCTTTTTGGCTAGTGAGCCGCGGGTCGGGCCATAGAGAAGAGAGCGATTAAGTTTAAGGTTAACAGATCTTCAGGACAACTGCCTGATCTTAATGTACTGCTCTTCTCTGCTTCCTACCCAGAGGGACGTTTAAATTCTTTCCAAAAATGTATTTATTTGGGTCATATTTGAATATGACGATATTTGCGTAGTCCAGTGGGCTAGTGCCACTTTATTTTCTTCTCTGTGGGGATCGGAACGCAACGTCTTGATCTTACTGTTCACCGATTGAAAGGAATTTACATCCTTGCATTTAAAAAAAAAAATGGAAAAAATGTTCTTTTTTTATAGGTTGATTCAGTGTCATTTTGTTGTATCGTATAGTTTATTCCTTGTCATTCATCACAATAGTTGAAGGAAAATAAATAAAAAAAAACATGGATGGTTGTATCTGCTGTTCCGGGTTCAAATAGCTGTCAGCCTGTTGCCTCAAGCTGTTTGAACGTTGCATGTTGGGAGATGTAGTCTTGTTGTGAGTTTTTGTTTGCATTTGGTGTGAAACAGGCCTGATTCTCTCAGGTCGGCATTTTAAACCAGCTCAACCCAACACAACTAATGAATTTTGGTTTGCAATGTAACTGTATGTACATGTATACATATATAAACATATAATTTTGGTTACCTCTGGTGTGGTGTGGTCTAGAAACAAAAACAAAGCTTTAAAAACTCAATGCTTCAAAGCCATAATATGATATTATTAATATGACTAGTTATTAAATCTTGATATTCCAAAAACGTAGGGCTGGGCAATGATTAATTGTGATTAATTGCATTTAAAATAATTTTTGTGTACACAATATGTGTGTGTGTGTACATATAAATACACACACATGCATGTATATATTTAAGAAAATGTTATGCTTATATATTAAATATATCTATATATAATATAAATTATATGAATATAAATATATACGTAAATGCATGTAAATATTTTCAAAATACATACTGTATGTGTGTCTTTATATGTCCTACATAATAAGTACACACATGTATATTACGTACGCAAAAAAATTTATTTCGCATTAATTACGATTAAAATTACGATTGATGTACTAAAAAGTACATCAATTCAGCAGCACTGCAGATTATAACCTTTTAAGTGATGGTTTATGTTCATAAGACCAATACTTAATGTAAATTTAACAGATTTTAAATATACTTGACATAACTGAATCAGGTTAGATCCTTAAAAATGTGAAATAAATGTATGATGTTATTGGTGTTTAGAATAAAATTAGTGGTTATGCCATAGGGCTAGACAAAAAGAGATTGAGTTGAGGGATGTTATAAATTATTTAAGAAAATGATAATCATTAATCGATACGTTTGTAGGTGTTTCAAAAGTCTCTCTCTCTTTCTCTCAGGTTTGTGTATTTATATATAGATATCAATATGTACAGCACACGCACATGCATTATGTAAACAAACTTGTATTTTGGATTCAATTTAGCACAAACGATTTGACGACGTGTGTGTGTGTACGGAATCTGTTATATATATATATATATATATATATATATGTTGGGGGTAACGCATTATAAGTAACACGAGTTACGTAATAATATTACTTTTTTCAGGTAACTAGTAATTAACACATTACTTTTGAATTTTTAAGAAAATATTACTTTTTCAAATAAGTAACACGAGTTACTTTTTTCCCCATTTATTGACTAACAAGTCTCCTGTCGGGAAATTGGGAGTAAACATGATGTCACTGTATTCTAGACTAAATGTGAACATGCATTAATTCATCTCACTTACAACAGATTCCGTATTCCTCAAAATGAATAAAAACAGTGAAATGCAAACTCAGAATATGACGCAACCCTGCAATAATTAAATGTGTTAAATAAAACATATATCCTTTATGTATTTAATCCCATTTTATTAACCAGTGTCTTTGCTGCTGACCTTCGCTGATGCAATGCAACCATACTAATAAGCAAAATTGACTTTAGAAAAACTAACATTTGTGCTTCATTTTCTTATAGCTGAAGAGTGATCTCCTGCATAAATGTACTTTTCTTTCAGCCTGAGATTAATTCATTTCACTTTTGGTGTAAAAGGGCTTTTACATTAGAATTGTTTTATATTAAAAACAAAGAAGCAAACCCTGCCCAGATTTTAAAAAAGTAACGCAAAAGTAACGTAACACATTACTTTCCATAAAAGTAACTAAGTAATGTAATTAGTTACTTTTCCAGGGAGTAACGCAAAATTGTAAAAGTAATTTTCCCCAACACTGTGTATATATATATATATATATATATAATTTACGTATTATATAAACAAATTTATTTTGGATGTGATTAATTGAGATTAATCGATTTGACGACACTAACCTCTCTCTCTCTCTCTCTCTCTCTCTATATATATATATATATACACACACGTATTATAGAAATAAACTTATTTTGGATGCGATTAATTGATCTGAGGGCACTAATATATATATAACCAATTTAATCTGTAATGAAGACATCTTAATTCAGCATTTTCTGTTATGGTTGCCCTATTCAAAACCAATATATAATGAGAAAATATAATGAGAAATGTCAGTGGAACAATGTGTACCATTGAGGCAAAAGCATATTCAGATCAGACGTTATTCTTAAGCAGAATACAGCGACATCTAACAAAAGGCACGCAATTTGTTTGACTCTCTTTTATTATTTCTAAACGATTCCCTGTGTCGGTTTTGATCATTGTCACATTTGCTTTTGCAACAGCATCTGGCTAATGGGTAATGGTCTGAAGCCAAAAAGCTTTTTTTAAGCACTGCTAATCCGTGTTTGTTTCAAACACATTTCTTTTCTCTGAAAATGTAGCTGAAAAGTCAATAAATAATTTGGAAGATCAACTTTAAATCGACCTTTGTGACAACTTACCCCGGCGGTAATGCTCAATATTTTTTTCAAGACGTATAAGTCAAGACGCTTATACGAAAACTGACTCATCCCCACCCTGAGAAACAGTCGCTGAGGTGATAATAACTAGCCCCGAATTCCCTATAAAGGTTTCTGTACAACTTTTCGCAGTTTGCAAACTACACGGTAAATCTTGTAATAGCTATGATGTCGAACGCGCTTCATTTGGATGCGGCTCTTGGAAATGCGGCGCGGCTGTACTGCGCATGCGCCAGAGCGCTTCAAACGCCGCTAGTGTAGAGCCCGACGGACGGACTGCTGCAGTCTCGAGCCGCGTGGAAAGACTGCACACCTCATTTATTTCATACCGCGAAGGTGGCGAGCCCGAATCAACGCTTTTTTTGATTTGTCTTCATCCATCGTCCTCAAACTGGTTTATTCATCCTATCCACACCATGGCCAACAAAGAGGAGAAAGCTGACGAGAAACAGTCGAGTTGGAAAGATTTTATCTACAACCCACGGACAGGGGAATTCATCGGGCGCACCGCGAGCAGTTGGGGTGAGTACTCGGTTGTTTTCTTTTTTTTTTTTTTTTATTTAAGTGCCAATTGCACGCAATAAACCCCGGTGCAAGTATGCGTTTTGTGGCACGCAGAACGTGCAGATAAATCTCTACACATCTGCAGTGCTTAACTGAATTGCCCCGTAATACAAAGCTCTGTTACACTGAAAGGATTTCTCACAGACACCCAGCAAACTGAGATTTCATGTGGCAGCGTGTGCAATTGAGCATAAATTAGATCCGCGGGATTCCTTGAGAACCATCCATGGCAAACCATATGAAACAATGTCACCGCTTAAAACTCTTCATTTAGACCACATCCATAAGCTGTAAACCGAGACGCCTGTATAAAAGCTCTGGCAATCGATCGCATATTCCATGAGGAATCCCTTCTTCAAGAAACCTCAAGTCAGCTAAAATGGAGCCTAGTTATAAAGCTTTATAGAGAGGGCGTTTAGTAAAATATGATTCTGAATTGAATTCTAAACTAGCCTACATATGATTCCTCCACTTGCTGCAGTGTATTACCAAAACGACGCTCGTTAAACCGCCGATTTTCGTAATTAATCGGCTTTTAATTTAACAGCACGGCAGATATTCCTTCGCGTTTGTATCCTGCCGTTTCACACGAGGCTCGGGGTCTATGAATAGCTTTCCTGAATGTCATCACTCTACTCTCTACAGCAGGCCTGTCATATTAGATGTGAAATAATGTGTTGAGATAATCATTTGTACGCTAAATATAATAATCGTAACTCGATGAATGGCGGCTGCGAATTCGCACCTGCCTCGGGTTCATTTGGCATCTCTAGTTTGTTATTTGACTAATTCTGAGAGAACGCCGCGGGGAGTGGAGAACAGTAGCAAAAAAAGTAACATTCCATTCGAATGTTGCGATTAGTCGCAGTGACATTCGATTTATTCCAAGTAGCAGTGCGGGCATTCTAATGGAATGTTTCAGCTGTCAGTCATTCGCGGCCGTGGTGACGTAGCCTCCGCATTCATTCGATATGCAAATGAGCGTTGCTGAGGTTCACAGCCCAGCTTGAGAGGATGAGAGGAAATTTCCACATCCCTTGCTTCACTAAGGAAGCTTGAGGACAAGATGCTCTCCATTCTCTTCTTCGATAGCATCTCACTAGACTATCTGGCCTTATTTTACACTGCAGTTTGCATGTAGATGCTCTTCAAAGCTGCAAAGTGTTCATAATTATCGATGGGGGTGGGGAGCAATTTCTTAAATAACCAGTTGCTTGGTAACCGGTTTTGCACAAAACTATTTCCTCGTAGTTGTGCGCCTCGGTCAAGCGAAACAGCCCGGTGGTGTTCATGATGCTAAACTCTGCAGTACCTCTTCTTCAGCGGGATGGGTGTTCCTCGGCGTGATGCATGCACTCGCTGGCTCGCGCTCTGCCCCTCCTCCCCGTCCTCCTCCCTTTCCTCTCAAGGTCAAACCGGTTCTCCTCGAGCTCCTGTAGCAATAGGCCTCGAGAAGGAAATCGATTTAATTAAAATGAAAACGGCCTCCAACCTTGAGGAATATGATGTATGTGCAGGTCTTTATTTATTCATATGGGAGTTTAGGATTGCTTTACGGGATGAGGCCTAGTCATTCTACTGATCTGAGCTTTTTCTTCTAGGGCCGTAGTCATGTTTTCACTAGAACTGGCTGTACTGGAGCGCAACCGATGCTGGTCTAGACGACACGTCACTTGCTATATCAGCATTATATCTTGGATTTTTTTTTTTTATTATTTACATGCACTTTTATGCTTTGGTTGTAAATTCCACTTGTCAGCCTTTTATATTCATCCAATAGGTTGATTAACATAGTTTTGTCAAAATTGCAAAAATGACTTGTGATGATCTTGGTAGCATCAGTAAGAATGGGTTGAAAATTACAAGACGACTAGTAATTTCCATAATTTTCCGGAAGTAGTGTTTATGAAGAGTTCCATTTTTATTGAAGTTATTAAAAAATGCAGAACTTCAGTGTTGCAATAATAATTTTAAATTATAAATGTAAATAAATCATTATCATTTAAATAAATATAAAATAAAATATGTAAATATTTAGTGTTTTTTTTAAACAATATAATACTATGTATTAAAGATTTTTCACATGCATATATTTGAATGCTCAATCAAATCTTATTTTAGTTTATTTATTTATTACTTTATTTTAGATGTAGTTGTTGCTGTATTGATAAGAATGCATTAAAAAAGCAAGAATTTCTCATTTAGTGCTGTAAAAAGACAATAACAGCATCCAAGCTTTGAAAACTCAATTTTTAAAAAAGAATATAATGCTATTTATTATTTATAGCATTATATATTTTTATTTTACTTTATTTTATTTTATTTATTTTCATTGGACAAATACAAATTTTGGCAGGTCAAGCAGACAAATGGTAAATTATTTTTATTTATTTAGTTAGTTTTTTTTAAAATGTTATTTTATATTGTCTTCTTTTATTTGTTTCCAGTAGTAGAAGAACTGTTTTGTTTTGTCATGGGAACAGTAACATTTTTGGCAGGTCAAACAGACAGATTATATATTATTTATTTATTTATTTGTTTGTTTGTTTGTATTATTATTATTATTATTATTATTATTATTATTATTATTATTATTATTTATTTTTGGACCAGTACACATTTTGGCAGGTCAAGTAGACCAACAGAAAATGATTTGTATGTATGTTTTTTTTAAAGGTTATTTTATATATTGTCTTATTTTATTTATTTCCAGAAGTAGAAGAACTGATTAGGTTTTTTTTTTTTCGTCACGGGACCATTACAATTTTTGGCAGGTCAAGGAGACAAATGGGACTTATTTTATTTTAAAATTTAATTTTATAATGTCTTTATTTTATTTTTTTTTCCTTCATTTTTAAGTAGACATTTGATGACCCTCTAAGGCAGGGATTTTCGACTCTGGCCCGCAAGATCCATTTTTCTGCTAAGTTTAGCTCCGACCTTGATCAAACTCGCCTGCCTGTAACTTCCTAGTGATCCTAAAGACCTTGATTAACTTGTTCAGGTGTGTCTAGTCAGGGTTGGAGCTGAAATCGACAGGAAAATGGATCTCGCGGGCCAGAGTTGAAAACCCCTGCTCTCGTATAATTTATTGGCTGGGTCTATAAAATATGCGGCCTACGCATAAAAATGGTTTCCAAGTCCAAATAAAAGAATGCCTGAACCATTTTAAAAACTTCTCCATCGCTTGCAGTGTGTCTGCCGCGTTTGGGTCCCAGAGCGACCCGTCCACAACTAAGTAATTGAAAAAAATGTACACATAAGAGAAACCGTTTTGGTTCCCGGTCTGCTTTTACTTTTCCCGAGGGGAAGCAAAAGAGGTGGAGAGTGATGGAGGGAAGGATGGCTAGCGAAGAGATAAAAGGATCAGGCTGGAGTTAATGGACAGGTCCGGCTCCGCGAGACGTCTGCGCCCTGATGCACGTCCATTTGGATTAGCTCAGATTAACGCTTCCCAATCTACTGTTGACTTAGCAATCACGCTGATCTGTCCTCTGCGACTGGGATTTGCGTGGATGTGCTACGATGAGCCGCTAGGATCTCAGGATGTGTTTATCACAGGCAGTTTAAACCGATGAAAAGAAACTTTGTTCTCTGACAGGAGAGCAGCCATGTGGCAGCGATGCTTTCATATGCAACAATGACCCATTTCTGGGTTTCGTCAGTGAAACTTCCTGCTCCTGTTTGGCCCATTAACACAGGCTTGTGATTTGATCGTGTGTGTTCAAGCATGTTTGGCTTGAGCTTCACAATGTAGTAATTGAGGAACTGCACAAGAGTGGCTTTTCATTCATGTTTTCATTTTAAAATTAAAAACGACCATGAGCTGTTTCAAATGAAAGAAATAGTTCATAATGACATAAAAAGCACTCGTCTTTCCAAACATGCTCTTATTTTGTTCACGAGACACCATGTTTGAAGCATTTTTTATGCAAATGAAAGTTCATATTTGTTTAAACTCCCAAAAAAACATGATTGATTTGTGAGGCATAGACCCAAATTTCAATTTATCTTTTCTGTTGCAGCTCCAAATTTTACTCTTTCGAGCAGTGTTTGCTTTTGAAACATTAGTGATGTCAAATTTCCCGTGTTGCATTGATGTACCATTTTGAAACTCATGTTCCAGAGCTTCATTTAAAGGGAAGAACTGAACAACAACTTCAAGGCATACAGTACATCACTTGAAAATGGAAAAAATGTTGTCATTTACTCACCCTCACATCGTTCCAAAACTGTGTGACTTTCACTGTATGACACCAAGATATTCTTCAAAATATCGTCCGTCGTGTTCTACAGAAAAAACATACACTTTCAAATGACGTGAGGGAGAACAAACAATGGTAAATCATAGGTGTTCAGAAGATGTAGAGCATTACATATGATGCATATGGAGAACTTGTGTTCTGTTTTGTTGCCATTGAAGACGTGGTTGTGGTTGTATTGATAAGAATTGCATTTATAAATCTGAATTTTTTTTAATTTAGTGCTGCAAACTAACAATAACATCATCCAAGCTTTAAAAGCTGTAATTAATGACCGGTTTTTGATGTTTAGGTGATTCGTTTAACTCCCTCCTCTGTAAATGGGTTGGCTCCGTTTTTCTTCATGCAAACGGCGGGTGGGAGTTGGCATCTATCCTCACTGGACTGTGTAAAGTCAGAAACCCATTAGACGGATCTCTAGGGTGTATTTTTATACATTCTCTTTTATCATTTACTCCACTCTAGCATTTTAGAAGAACTTGAGTCATTGTTTTAAAATCACTCATTTTAAATGCACAACATGCTGGGCTACTCAACAGTTGTCATTAGTGTGATTAATCATTGTTTAATCACACTCACTGACATCTATAATAATAAATGTTAATGGGATAGTTCACCCAAAAATATATAGTTGTCATAATTTCCTCACTCTTAAGTTGTTCCAAACCTTTATGCAGTGTATACAAGTTAACATGAGTTACTTGTTAATGTAATCAGATTGCTTTTTTCAATTAACTAGTAAAGTAACGCTTTTCAAAAATGTAACGCCAGTTACTTTTTCCCATTTATTGACTGACAAGTCTCCTGTCCCCATATTGACAGAAATTGGAAATACAGAGGCGTTGTGTGTGTTGTGTAAACATGATATTATTGTAGTTTTAGACTAAATGTGAACATGCATTAATTCATCTCATCTCACTTCAGTACTCACCAAAATGAATTAAAATGGTGAAATGCAAACCTACAACAATGTGACCCTGGACTACAAGACCAGTCGTAAGTCGCTGGGTTATATTAGTGGCAGTAGCCAAAAATACACTGTATGGGTCAAAATTATTGATTTTTCTTTTATGCCAAAAATCAATTAAGTAAAGATCATGTTCCATGAAGATATTTAGTAAAATTCCTTCTGTAAATATATCAAAGCTTATTTTTTGATTTAGTAATATGCAGTATTAAGAACTTCATTTTGACAACTTTAAAGGCAATTTTCTCAATATTTTATTTTTTATTATTTTATTTTATTTTATTTTATTTTATTTTATTTTATTTTATTTTATTTATTTATTTATTTATTTATTTTGCACCCTCAGATTCCAGATATTCAAGTAGTTGTATCTCGGTCAAATATTATCCTATCCTAACAAACCATACATCAGTGGAAATGATGTATAAATCTCAATTTTGAAAAATGTACCCTTATGACTGGTTTTGTGGTCTAGGGTAAATAACACAAATTTCCTATATGTATTTAATGCCGTTTTATTAACCAGTGTCTTAGATACTGACCTTTGATGACCCAGTTCAACCATACTGATAAGCAAAAATGACTTCAAATAAACTAACATTGCTTTGTTTTTTTTTTTGTTTTGTTTTTTTTATTGCTCAAGAATGTCGAAACTTCTTCTCCTGTGTTCTACTGTACAGACGTGAATTTATTTTTCCTTCAGCCTGAGGCTTATTCATATCACTTTTTGGTGTGAAAGCTGGGGCCTTTACATTTGCTTACAACAACAAAAGCAAGCCCTTCCCAGATTTAAAAAGTAACGCTAATGTAACTCAAAAGTAAAGTAATGGATTACTTGTCATAAAAAGTAACTAAGTAATGTAATTAGTTACTTTTTTTTAGGGAGTAATGTAATATTGTAATGCAATACTTTTAAAAGTAACTTTCCCCAACACTGCCTGTATGATTTTTTTTCTTTCTTCTGTTGAACACAAAAGAAGATATTTTGATGAATGTTGGTAACCCAACAGTTGCTGGTAGCCATTGACTTGACATGAAAGTCATGAAAACATGAAAGTCAGTGGCTGCCAGCAACTGTTTGGGTACCAACTTGAGTTTCTGCCATTAAATAAAAAATTAAAAAAGGTAATTCGACCTTTTTATCTCACAATTGACCTTTTTTTTATTGCAATTCTGTTGTTTTCTTGCAGTTGCGACTTTATATCTCGCATTTCCTCGACTTTTCTCAAAATTGTGAGGTAAACTTACAGTTGCAAGCTATAAATTTCAATTGTGTGGCAATAAAGACTTACTTTTTAACTTGAAATTATGTCAGAATTGCAATATATATAAGCTCACAATTATATATATATATATATATATATATATATATATAATATAATATAATATAATACAATATATATATTTCAGGCTCGACCAACCTTGTGCGGTCATAAGCACAAGTCTCAGGAGCGTCTAACGGCAGTGATGCTACGACTTTACCAATCAGCGATTGGCTCTTTCATTTAGAAGGCAGGATTTCGCCATATCATACATTGCAGTTTCTCCCAATCTTTGAGCGGTCTTTGTATATCCCTGGTGTTTGCTACCATCCATGTTTGCAATCACCAGCATTTACTTCATCAAATGTGAAAAATCTCCACTTTCATGCTTAGAGTATTTTATGCTAATAATTTTAGCACTACTAATGTAAAGAGAGAAAGTGTAGCTGACGGCACCACCGCAGTCGTGTGAATGAATTAGCACTAGCTCGAGGGAACGGCGCTGGAGGAGGGATTCTGGCAGCGAGGGGCATCATACTGGGAGTCTCAGCTGTTCTCCTCTCAGCATCACTGGGTGTCCCGCCACTCTTCTGTTGAGCCTCCAGAGCCGAGATGTCCGCGCCAGTTACGTTTATCCCTGTTGATCGCACACTGGGGTAAAATACGATGAAATACAGTTGATGGTGTGTAGAGAAATTCTGGTGAAATGCTTCCTTGTGAAATGTTTCTCCTATTGAGACGGGAGCTGCCAGTAGGCTTAAAGTTGCTGTATGCACTGTAATATTGTCAGCTAGTGGCTGAAATGGGTACTGCAGTCCAAATTCAAAAAACTGGAGCAAGTAGTTTTTCCCATCCCTCCTCCCTTGACACAACGCTCAAGTGGGTTGCCAGATTGAGGACACGCAACATGTCTCCAAAGGATAAAAACTAAGTTTAAAAGCAAATATCTGTTAAAAGATTTGTGCTTTTTGGCTTTTAGAAGTACGCTTGCATACAGATGATCTCCAACATAACAGGTTTCATACAGTTTATCTGTCAAATAGGTTTGCAGAACAACATTTGAAGCATTTGCAGAAACCATTCTTACCAAAATTTTTTCAGTTCCTGAAAACAGTCAATTCTGTGAGACACTTTATGTAGATTTGGCAGATTTACACACTTATGTGCCATGAAGAGATGTATTTTGCTTTTATAAAACGGTAAGATACAAGCCAAGTTCAATAAATAATTAACATTAGCAATTTAAGTTCATTATAATGACAATTCTAAGTAATACATAATATAGTTTTTATTGCACACACACACACACACAAATGGTATAAGATTTACTTTGAAACAATTTTCGCTCAATTTTAGTAAACTTCACAAATAATTACACAGTAGAAATCTAACGCAGTATAACGTGCTCGTAAAACCTACTCCAATAATCTAATACAATTAGGGCTGTCACATAGACAGAGGTGGCAGAAAGCGCATCCTGTCTGCTTTCATTACTTTACAAAAGCGCAATGTTTTGTTGTTGTTGTGAGTGCACACACATAAACATAGAGTCTTTACAGATTCAAAAGATATATTACTATTTTCTGCAAGACCAATGTATTTTAGGAGCAAGTGACCACGCCGGCACCTCCATCTGTCATGCAGTGAACGCGCTACTATTCAGCTTCCACACTCTGCACAGACACTTGAACAGTACAGATTTTTCTACGATAACATTACATTGAGAGGCCGTGTAAAATTTCTACTACTTGCATACAGTGTTTCAGATGAAAAGCCATATTTGAGGTAATGAATAATTTGAGGTCAGTGATGCCCGACGTACTGCATTACCACACAAACCAGCCATTAACGATCTGTCCATCACAGACTGTGTGACTTCGCCGCTTCCTGTGGATTTTTTCTGCAAGTAAGCGACTAATACAGTTTTGGTTGACCAAGCCTGTTTTCATCGACTGTTGGGGCAGCCCTAAATAAAATATAATCTATTGACTCCAAATGTGGTGCATTCAGTCAGGTTTTAGAGTCTGCATTAATTTTGGCTTTTTTATTTTATTTGACAAATATAAGCAGGGTTTCTGCTTGTCTTCAAAAAGTCTTGAGTTATCATTGATCAAATTTAAGGCTATAAAAAGTCTTAAGTGTAACAGATGTCTTAATTATTCTAAGAGGTCTTTATAAGTTTCAAAGTCAGACATGGCACTGTTTTGCAATCAGTGCTAATGATTGTTAATGATGCAGCTCTGATGAATTGACAATGTTAACATTATGGTTTCATATTATGATATAGATGGTTGTATAAGTGCATATTTTAGGTCTCACATTTTTGAATGAGCAGCTGGAAGTAGTAAAGCATGGACTTTTCAAAATAAGAGTCCTGATGTATTTCAGGCTTGTTTGATTAAAAGTCCTTCATTATGCATACATCTTTTTACTGCCTTTCTTCAGAAGCACATTATCGCATCTGTAAAATCCAATGAAGTGATAAACTGGTAGTCAAAGACCTTCATTATGCAGGTCATAAAGGTCATGTTGGCTCTTCTGTCTTTAAGTGAGGGTACAACGTGTCTTTTCCTTACACTAACATGTGCCTGTTGATGGCTGTCCTGTGCCGGAGTCAGTGGTGTAAAATACAGCTCAAGTGTATCCGCTTACAGAAAAAACACACGCTTATGGGTGCTGCTCACTTTGTGAGCCACAGTCTTAGTACGGGACCCTACATTACCCCCACAGCAGCACCCATGGGGTATTTTTATCCCAGCATGCCTGAGCACAGGAGGTGGTGGAGGACAGTATCTGGTTCTTCAGGGCTTGGGTTTCTCAACAGCTGAGAGGAGCCGCTGATAAAGACTGCTCCGGTGTGCTTTTATTGTCTCCTGTCTTCCACTGTGAATCTGACTGTCTCTCATTCATTCATTCATTCATTTGTTCATTTAGAGCTTTGTTCTCTCCATACCTCCATCTCTTTCATTTATTTCCTGTGATGACCTGTTTTCAGTCCAGCCCCAAATTATACACAGTTAATAAAAATTAACTTTTATAAAAATTAGTAGTTTTTGGAGATGAATGTTAAGTCTTAATGAGTCAAGAGTTAAGACATGCTTCAAGTCTAGGTCTGTTGTTTATAGCCTTGTTCTGTTCATTTGTGCTCCGTCTTGCTATTTGTGAGCAAGAGAAAACATCTTTAACGCCATCTAAGAAATGTGTCAAACTGAATTGCAAAAATAATGATCGTTTATTATAGTATTGTATACCTCCTGTCTTCTGCTGTTCAGATGGAGTCTCACCACCAATTCATGCAACTGTTAGAGCCAGATAGTAATATTTGATCTATGTTGTTGGATATTAGTGTTGTCAAACAATTAGTTGCATCCAAAATATTTTTTTTGTTTACATAATATGTGTGTTCTGTGTGTATTTATGTATATACAAATACACACATGCATGTACATATCTAAGAAAAATGTTGTTTATATATTAAAAATATCTGTATGAATATAAATTTACATGTATATATTTTCAAAATATATACTGTATGTTTCTGTGTCTGTATATATATATATATATATATATACACTACCGTTCAAAAGTTTGAGTTTCAGAAATCATTCTAATATGCGGATTTATTATTAGAATGATCAGTGTTGGATAATATCAACAGTTGTGCTGCCAAATATTTTTTGGAACCTGTGGTTTTTTTTTTTTCAGGATTCTTTCATGAATAACAAGTTTAAAAAGTACAGTGTTTATTCAAAATATAAATATTTTATAACAATGTAAATTATTTATTATTAACTTTTAATAAACTTTTAATTATTAACTTAATATATCCTTGGTGAATAAAAGTATTAATTTCTTAAAACAAAAAAAAAAAAGAAACAATAAAAATGTACTGACACCAAACTTTTGAACGGTTATATATATATATATATATATATATATATAGAGAGAGAGAGAGAGAGATGTGTGTGTGTGTGTATATATATGTGTATATATGTATATGTGTATAGATATAAATATGAATTGATGGTGCATCAAGAAATGTTATATTGTATGTAATTACAATATAACAACAAAAAGTTTAAATCTTTACTACTTTCACCTGTGTTTTCGTAAACATTTACACTAAAACGTCAATCAAAAATGTTGTGCTTCACAATCTGGAAACAAAGTTTCATTACAGACAGACAGACAGACAGATAGGCCCACAGAATTGTACATACAGGCGCACACACGCACACAAGTAATGGAATAGTAGGGTAATATTGAAGGCACGTCCATTGTGTCGGTATTATTGACCCGGTGAGAGCAGATCTAATGTAAGGGACATTAGTGAGAGCAGAGATTGAGATACAGTGAGTCAGATTGAATGGTGAGAGTGAAATGGGGATAGAGAGCTGATGAGATGAGGAGATGAGTGTCCTCCTGACACCAATGAGCATCATCTGTTCCACTATCCACATCCATCTGAGTGTCTTCATCTCCTCAGCTTTTGCTCCATTCCCACATCAGCTTCTGCAGGGTTTTCTGAATTAGCTGAATGAGAGGTGTTTCAAAGATGGCCGTTGAGTCAAATGACTTACCTTAAAGCAGGGGGTGTCAAACTCAGTTCCTGGAGGGCCACAGCCCTGCAGAGTTTTGTTCCAACCTTGCTCCAACACACATACTATGCAGTTTTCAATTAAGCCTGAAGGACTTGATTAGCTGGATCAGGTGGGTTTAATTAGGGTTGCGGACCTTCAGGACCAGAGTTTGACACCCCTGCCTTAAAGGGATCATCGGATGCCCATCGGAAGTTGATATGTTTCTTTAGGGTCTTAATGAAAAGTCTATAATATACTTTGGTTAAAAACTCTCAATGGTTGTGTAAAACAACACCCTTTTTACCTTGCCAAAATCAGCTCTGCAAAATTCATCCTGTTCTGATCGATTCTTCCTTTAAATGCAAATGAGCTCTGCTCGCCCCGCCCCTCTCTTCTCTCTGTGGAATGACGAGCTGCTCTGGGAGATTGTTTACTTTAGATGCATTTAGCGCATTTAGCTGGGAAACTTGCTAACTGGCATGTTATTAGGAAAGGTGATTGCAGAGATTCAGAAAAAAAACCTTATACTCACTTCTGCTGTAGGTGAAGCTGGATCATGAATGATTTGCCTAAACATGATTTATGTAGATCGAGAGGCGCATTCCCTTCACAAACAAACGTAATCCACTGCATCTTCAGCGGCTCAGATTTTTGGAGTAAATGATGACCACTATGTTCATTATTACATCCAGCAACACAACACCTTAATCGCTCAATCAGAGATATTCTTGTCTAAGTTACATGGAGGTCTGACTGAGGTAAGACGTTCATGTCAATCAACTATCGTGGGAGCGGCCTCTGTGGGTGTGACGACACTGAGAATGGCTCAATTTGAGAGATTAATTAAAAACCACTGTATGGATTTTTATCATTATAGGGTAGATTTAATGTTAATGTTCAAACAACATGTAAAAGTGAAGTTTGCATCTGGTGACCCCTTTATAGGGACTTTGATAAAAATGCACACAGAAATATTTTGACTATTTTAAGCACTCGACTGATGTTCTGTAGTTTCATTTTGGAGCAAAAACATGGAATTAATCTCTGAAATTGTCATGTTTTGATGCAGTGTTTAGCTTTTATACACCTGTTGCCAGAACATTATTATGTTGTAAGACTCATTTGTGACGTGCTCACAAAATGAGTCACAGTGAGCAAAATTTCAAAAATGTTATCTTTTTCACATTCTCCAGTAAATGGTCTATGATTTGTTGGAATTGACAAAAATTGACTGAGTTACACCCGTTTGAAGTTGATAGTCGGCAAAGTCAATTAAAAAAAAAAAAAAAAAATTGGCTAAAGTTTTCTTGGCTCCAAAGCAAAGTCACCTAGCAGCATTTTATTTATATATATATATATATATATATATATATATATATATATTTAATTTTTTAATTTTTTTTTTTTTTTTTGCTCCAGTTAATAATTACTACAATTAATAAACACAAAATAGCTTTTTTATTGTATATTTGTTATAAATAAGAACAGATGAAGAAAAAAAAAACAGTAGAACAAATATAAAAAAACAAAACAAATAATGCATTGTTTTTTTCATTTTGCATTAAAACACAAGTATTTAAGTACGAAAAACACATAATCAAATGTAAAGTTCCCTATAGTGTATTCATTACAAATAAATTGATGCTTATTAATGCTACAAAAGCAGTTCAATCAAGAGCACCAAATGATTTTCTTTTATTGCTAGGTTAACATTAATGAGACAGGCAGCCTATATATTAACCATCTGGGGTCTGAGGGTGTTTTGGGGCCCTGGAGAGGTTTTGACATGTCCTGACATTTGTGCTTTTTTCAGTATCTTAAAAACACATTCGTGACCTACCGTAATGCACGGATCTAATAAAATGTTACACATCCGATGTTGTTGTTTTTTTTTGTTTTTTTGTTTTTTTGTTTTTTCCCCCCAAACAATTCGCCAAACATTCACTTAAGACATAACAGATTATGTTTGTGTGAATACTTAGATACTGTAATTCTTTGTATATTTATCAGAAAACATACAAATAAAAATAATTTTAGATGTTTAAATTGATACTTGGAGCATAAGGATCACTAGACAAAGACTTAACTCATTTTTGTTTTGTCTGTAGCTCAAAATTAGCCTGTGTGCATTCTGAATCATTTTACCAACACGGTTCACATTTTTAACAGCAAATACATGTAAGATCATTGGAATGTTTCTTTTTTTAAGAAAAGCGTTTCATACAAAGATAAAGGTGGTGCAGAAGTTTGATCAAAACATTGACTCCCACAGTCATCAACATGCACACAATACTGACTTCACATCACCCAGCAATCGCATGCAATGAATCAAATATAGCTTTAGTGGGACAAAGATTCAAAACATTTTCAGTGCAGGAAACCCCTGTTTGTGTCAGAGTTCATGAATTCCAGCACATCCAGACGCCTAAATGGAAAATCCAAGTCTGATTATTAACTCTTGAATGTGCACTAATTTATTTTTGCCAAATTATGTTGATATTTGAAAGCACCAAAACAAACACGCCCATAGCCCAACAGGCTAGGGCTAGACTAGGAGCCAATAGGCCCTGTTTTGATATCTCCACTCCACATGTATGTACACAACCCTGGCATAACGACAATCATGGAAACAAGCGAACATGCCACACAAGCATATTCAAACAAAAGCCAACACAGAAAAGTTGTGTGAAACAATGCAAAATCAACATTACTCACCTATTAAAAAGAAACAAGAAATCTTGGCATCCGCTTACAGGCCTCCCTGCTCTTTGAGTTCTCTACACCACTGGAAAGCTGCTCCAATATCTGCGCGGGTCCTACCTTATGCCTGATCTTAACACTTCTTTTTAATTTTTTGTTTCTCCGACATTTCGCGATTGGCTACAAGTGTGTTTTGAGACCTGGTCCAACACTGCAGTCAAAAGCGTTTTTCAAATATTGTTTAGTGAGCCTTTTTTGCATGAATAGGGGTGTTCAATATGACTATTTTTGATCGTGGACTATAAAAATGTTTTCACAATCTGCTTTTGGAGAAATATGGTAGTATCGTGCTATTCTATCAGCTGCAGTTCTGGCGCCTCCGTCTTATTATGCAGTACAACGTGACATACATTCACACACGTCCTGATTTTGCTGAGTTAGACACATATCTGACATATTTTGTTGACCCTGGAACAACATTTTAATCCAAAAATGTAATCATGACCACATCCCTACACCTAAACCTAAACTTACCCATGAGTAATCCCTAAAATCAGAGGAAATTATAGATGAATGACACTGATGTACAACCACCAAACACTGATTGTAAACCTAAACTTAACCCTCTGGGGTCTGAGGGTGTTTTGGGGCCCTGGAGAAGTTTTGACATGCCCTGACATTTGTGCTTTTTTCAGTATCTTAAAAACATATTAATGGCTAAAGTCTGGTTATACTGTAATCAGCACAAACTGATAGATGACGTTCAATTAAAAAAAAAAAAAAAAAGAAAGAAACTCAGGTTTAAAACAACCTGAGAGTGAGTTAATGATGGTATAAAAATAAAACAGCCATGACAGAATTGACATACAGTTGACATAATTTTCATTTTTGGGTAAACTATTCTTTTAACGTTAATAAAACAGCAAAACAAAAAGAGAAAAATCAGTCACTGCTCTTGGCTGAACTTGAATACAGTTGCTTTAATAAGAATCAATGTACAATTGATGTATATAGCGTATAAGTATATATACGCTATATATATACGCTTTTTATATTAATTAATTCAGTTTCTTGAATGCTACTGCTAAACACGTCCTACTTTACCTGAAAATAAAGCACTGTTTGTTTGGGAGGTTTTGTATTATGTTTATTTGTAAACCCTAATGATTTTTGGCATAAAAGAAAAATCAATAATTTTGACCCATACTTTGTATTTTTGGCTATTGCTACAAATATACCCCAGCGACTTAAGATGGTTGGTTTTGTGGTCCAGGGTCACATTTATAGTTAGTTGGTTAAAGTGAAAAATGTGTGATGTATTCACTGTCGTGTCATTTCAAACCCATCTGATTTCATTCTTCCACTGGAGAAAATTTTCTGGAGAATGACTAGAGTTTAAATTGAATGAAAAAAATGTTTTTAAATATATCTGAAGGGTAATTATTTTTTTTTTTTTATTAATATTTTGAATTGTGAATTCATTTCCATTCTTTTCCAATACATTTCCATTGTACCACCTGCGGTACACTTCGCTCTTAGTTACATTTTACAGGAATACTAAGGGGTTAAGCCACCAGCCACCACAAAAAAAAAAAAAAGAAAAAATTATAATTCAGAAATTGATTAGGTCGTTGTTTGTATGAAATACATTTTTATGGGAGTTTATAAATAATAATGCATCCAGATGAATAAATAAGGGTCATAAGCCTTTTATATAATTTTCAATTTGCATGCAAATTCTTTGGAGAAATCTAATGATGGTTGTTCATTTGCACGTCTGGCGTGGCGGTACACACTTAAAGACTGATTCACCGGGGGAATATTATGACAGAGAGCAGAAGCAGAAAGTGTGTGTGTGTGTGTGTGTGTGTTCGCTCGTCTCCTTAGGCCAGTGCTGTGCCATCACTAAACTGTCCTCCCCCGGATGCTATTTATAGTAAGAGTCTACCTCAGAGACATCGGCAAAGAAGAAATGCATCTATAATTAAACTGAGCCTCCCTCTCTATCTCTCTCTCACGCCCTTATGCACACTGTCCTTTACTTCCCCTCTTTTAGCATTTTCTCTTGCTATTTATATTGCTTGAGATGGTATTTCTTTTCTCTTACCTCAGACCCGGTGTGTTATTTTCTCTCCAAGCG
Source organism: Labeo catla (assembly GCA_012976165.1). Lineage (NCBI taxonomy): Eukaryota > Metazoa > Chordata > Actinopteri > Cypriniformes > Cyprinidae > Labeo > Labeo catla. The sequence goes on from VONZ01000067.1 coordinate 439,503, forward strand.
CTGCTTCATACACCTACAAACTTCTGTGTGTGTTTCTGTGCTGTTGTTTGGACATCTGTGGAATTTTGGGCATTGTTTTACAGTAACAACATAACATTCCTTCAAGTACTTTGGAGTACCATTGAAATACCACAGTATGTAAATATGGCATTTAAAAAATGTACAATGGTATATACTGAAATGCCTTAGATACAGTCACTGTATCTGTAGCAGGGTTGTTATAGTCAACTAAAGCCATAAAATAAAATATTTTCATTGCTAAAAATAAAAGATAACTGAAACTATTAATTCAGCTAGCTTTCAAGGAAACATTTATTTAAAAAAAAAAATCCTGAAGTTAAAAATTAAGGGAAAAAATGCATATTTAAATGGGAAATAATAATAATAAAATGGAAAAAATGGCCCCCAAAATACTTAGTTCAACTAAATTTACAATAATAATAATAATAACAATAATAATAAAAATGAAGAACTATATTAGTATCTCAATGATACTAAAATAAGACTGCTCTGTAGATGTTTTTTCCCCCCTTCATACTTTTTAAACATTATTTCTCAAGGGATTGATCTGTCTTTTCTATTTTCAACTCTTTCTTTGTAATTCTGAAATGTTTATGCATGTCCACATGGAATCTAAAGCCACACAATCGAACAAATATGTCCTAAAAATGACAACATCCGTCTTTTATAAAGTTTTACAGATCCTCTGCCTCTTTTATGGTCTCTTTATTACAGATTTTGGCTCGTTTGATCATTCTTTTAGCAGCCAATAGCTCTGTTTAACATTTCAATCTATTTGGCAAATGTATGCAGCTTTTCTATAAAAATCAATAAAATGCCAGTCATGAGATTCTCTCTTGGCCTTTATATATAACGTCGTATGCAGTGGACAATAGCCTTGGTGTCTTAATTCTGTAGTCTGTTCAGTCATTGCTGTGTTTTTCTCTGGATGTGTGAGTGTCAGTGGGTGGGACGAGTTATCATGTTCATACAGTTGTTGTGCCTAATGTGTCACAAAAAGAGTGCAGGCCAAAAATATTACTATTTCAATAATTCAGCAGTTCGGCCAAATTTGCTTGAGTATCCCTGTGAATTTCCCAAGAATTAAATCAAAAGAAATCCCAAGTCTCTCTGTTGTTTTCAGTGTCCTATTTAAGTGAAAAAAATAAAAAGTGTAGTATATTTGTTGTGCTGCTTTAATATTTTACTGCTTTTACATGTTTCTGCACATCATGATTTTTCATAACATCTCGTTAAAATAATTATATTGACTTTTTCACATTATAGTAATTAGTAGGTGTGTAACATTATGCATTCACATGCAATGACATATTGAGTTGTGAATTGTTTTTAGGCTTTTTTGAATTGTTTAATTCAATTGTTGTCATAATAAAAATCCGTCAGGATAATCAGGATAAAGTTTTCTTTGTGCAAATATAGTTCCCTGTGTTTTTGAGGTGAAATATGATCCGACCATTTCTTGCTGTTGTTCTCCCAGATTGTTAACCGCCCTTGATTATGTTTTACTTTTCCACCTGTTGGGAATGAGCAGATACGTTTGGCTTTTCTCCAGAGCATTCAGCTGTTACATTCCTCCTTTTACAATTCCACCTCATTCCCATCCTCCCTTGTGTTCTGACACGTCCTTGTCTAGTTATGCCGTATGGAAGAGAAAACCGCCGGAACTAGTTTAATCCGCACAGTTGTACTACTAGTTTTAGACCCCCGAGCCATACGACTCTATGCTGATCGACATGTGAACCTCTGAATCCACTCACTGACACTTTCCTGCTCCGTTTAGACTTCCACCCTTTTAAGACGTACATAAATAAAACATGAGCTTGTCTTTAATGTTCTGTATGTACCAACCACCGGTTGCTCCTGATGGGTTTTGTCTGTAATGGTACTTTTAATTGTTATGGAAACAGAAAGCACATGTGAGCGCTCTGCCATGTTTAATGTGTCTTTCTTCTCTCTGCAGCTCTTATATTCCTCTTTTATCTGGTCTTCTATGGCTTCCTGGCGGGAATGTTCAGTCTCACCATGTGGGTGATGCTACAGACGCTGGATGAGCACACTCCCAGATACAGGGACCGAGTGGCCAATCCAGGTAACAATCCCACAGCATTAAGACATATTCTTTGTTAAACCCTTTTGGAATAATGTGTACAGTAGTCAACATTTGAAGTGGATCAAAAAATTCATCAAAGCTGTCACAAGACAAGAACAGGTATTGTTTTGGTTTTAGAACAACTTTGATTAACGAATTCCTCTTCCAAAACAAAGATTCACATATAATGTACTCACCCCCTTGTCATCCAAGATGTTCATGTCTGTCTGTCTTCAGTCGTTAAGAAATTGTTTTTTGAGGAAAACATTTCAGCATTTTTCTCCATATAATGGACTGATATGGTGCCCCGAGTTTGAACTTTTTAAATGCGGTTGTAAACAATCCTAGCCGAGGAAGAAGGGTCTTATCTAGAGAAACTATCGATTAATTTTATAAAAATAATACAGTAAACTTTTTAATCTCAAACGCTCGTCTTGTCTTACTCTGCCTGAACTCAGTTTTTTTTTTTTTTTCCACTTCGTGACAGTTAGGGTATGTCAAAAAAAAAAATTCCTATGTCATGTTCTCCCTCAACATCAAAATCATCCTATATCGCTGTTTTACCTTTTTTGTTAAGGGCGTTTGATCTTCTTTGCATGTTCACTTTGTAAAGACTGTGTCGGTATTTCTGCAGTGATGTAGGATGATTTTGAAATGATTTTTGAAGTTGAGGGAGAAAATATGATTGAAGATTTTCAACATACCCTCACTGTCTTGAGGCAGAATACACAGAGTTCAGGGAGAGCAAGGCAAGATGAGCATTTGAGATTTAAAAGTATTTCAACTGTATTATTTTAATGAAAATAACTGATCATTTTACTAGATAAGACCCTTCTTCCTCGGCTGGGATCGTTCACAACCGCATTTGGGATGCATTTTTGAAGTTCAAAATCGAGGCACCATAGCAATCCATTACTGTATATGCTGCACTGTCCTTTGCATGTTTAATTTAGACACTGTATGTTTCATTTTAAGCCAGGTGCATAGTTATTTTTTTTTAGCATTTTTTTTAAGTGGTTTTATGTTTCTTTGCACCCCAGTAAATTAATTCAAGTCATCTAGTTTCATATATACAGAAAACCCACATACTGCACATAAATGATATACTGGAGAAATAGATTCAATGCCATAGAATTCTATGGAATCTTGTTTCTACCACCAGTTACCAAAAAAAAAAAGGTCATTGTGACTTTTTCACACAATCCTGGCTTTTTTCTTACACTTGCAAATTTGTATCTCATAATTCTGGCTTTTTATGGTTGTGTATCTCAATTCTGGCTTTTCCGCACAATTCTGAGATATAAGCTTAATCACGAGATATGCATTAAGAATTGCAAGATATAAATACAGCATTGCAATTGCGAGAGAAGTAAAATTGTGAGATAAACCCCAGGTTTCAAAGACGATGCTTAATCCTAGTCCCAGACTAAAATGTTAAATCTAAACTGTTTCAACTGAAAGAAACTTGCACTGACTGATCTTAAAATACCAGTAGCTTTGTTTTGTCTTTGCAGAATTGTGAGATTTAAAAACTCAATTGAGAGATCAAAAAGTCAAAATTTTTTTTTTTTTTTTTTTTTTTTTAAATCCTGTGGCAAAATGGTGTGCTATTATGAACATTTTTTTATTTTATTTTATTTTATTTATTTTTTATTTTTTATTTTTTTTCAGTATGACCTGTAACAGGTTAGTATTACATGAGGAAGGTTTAGTGGGGAATGTTGAGGGCCTTCAAATCAGTTGTAGTTAGCACAAAACCATATGTTTTTTACATACAGCTGCGTAGGGCTGCAACGATTAATCACACGATGTCGTGAGGCGTGTTTAGTCAATGAAGCCGGTACTTTGATCAGTAGTAAAGCTCCATCGAATTCGATTTTGTGCACGATTTGGCGTAGCTTGTCAGTGCTTTACGGCTCTGTGTATTACTTGCCGCTCCAGCTGAACGCACGTGATGGAGCTTTACTACTAATCAAAGTACCGGCTTCATTGACTAAACGCGCCTCACGACATCGTGCGATTAATCGTTGCAGCCCTACAGCTGCGTTTTAATCTGTTAAAGCAAAAATGTCTTTTGTCACAGCAGGCCTCGCATGTGGAACGGTCAGTCACATAATATTTGCTAATTTTGCAACGCATATCTCTGTGAATCCACTGTTTGTTAAAAGGATTCCTCACCAAGAGATAAATGGAATTTCGGAATATAAACAGAATTGCTAAATGTAAATGGAATAGCGAGATATAAACTGGTAACTTTGAGAAGTTAGAATTTTGAGGTAAAAAGTTGCAATGTTTTTTTTTTTTTTTCTCCATTCAGTGGAAAAAAAAGTGAATGTAAACTCAAGTTAAAAGAAAGAAAAATTTGCAACAAACTTAAAATTTTAAGGGGAAGGCAGAATTGAGAGATTTAAAAACTCAATTGAGAGATCAAAAGTCACAATTTCTTTTTTTTTTAATCGGCTGGCAAAATGGTGTGCTATTATGAACATTTTTTTTTTATTTTATTTTATTTTTTTTTTTTCAGTATGACCTGTAACAGGTTAGTATTACATAAGGAAGGTTTAGTGGGGAATGTTGAGGGCCTTCAAATCAGTTGTAGATAGCACAAAACTGTAAGTTTTGTACTTGTACATACAGCTACATTTTATTCTGTTAAAGCAAAAATGTCTTTTGTCACAGCAGGCCTCGCATGTGGAACAGTCAGTCACACAATATTTGCTAATTTTGCAATGCATATCTCTGTGAAACCACTGTTTGTTAAAAGAATTCCTGAAAGAACACCAACTGACGTATTCAACACTCTTTTGTTCTTTGGTTTCTTTGCCTTTATGGTTTCTTTTTATACTAAAGGTTTTTTAGTGAATGCAAGCTCAGAAACATTATGGGAATATTTTAGGTGGTTTACTGTACAAAGATGTACCGTTATAAATAAACATAGCTCTCTATGTATGTGTGTATACAAATGTCTATGTGTATGTTATTTATAGTGTAGACTATTTATACAAGAAGGCTATATGATGTGATCATACTTGAAATGTTTCTAAATGGATTGTTAACATTACTGTCATTGGGGTGGTGTAAAATCCAAGCCTGATTTTTAACTATTTTAAATATTTGGAGTATTTAAATGATTTAAAATAAAACGTGCCAGTGATCACATGGTGCACAGTGAGAATCAGATCAATATCTGCTTTCAGATCCATTATTGATCTGCGTATGTATTTAATAGTTGTCAAATGATTTTTTTGGGGGATTTATTAATTCTTTTATAAACACAATTTTTGATTCGTCTGAATAACATCGAGTGTAACCGAACAGACAGAATGTGCAGTAGAGGTGTCGTTTAGCTGATGTGATTTATTCCGTGCTATTTTTACCGTTACCTCCATTGCAATCAGAACACACAACAGCAGTCTCAGCAGTGTAACACATCATCCATTAGCCTCCCACACACTCTCTCACACTCACACACATACAGTGGTACAAACTGCAGCCCACACACTTGTGTACAGTGGTTGCGATGAGAGCGCTCCAATTCCGTCCTCTTGCTCGATTATGAGCACCGTTAAACCCAGCGAAGTGAGACACAGCTCACAGGTCTCTCTCTCTCACCATCATTCATCCTTCCCCAAGTGTCAATTTATTCCTCCCACTGATCTTTTCTCTTTCCTCCTTCAGCTCCCCCCTCCTCTCCTTCCTCGACATTTTTTAGTAACAGAATGTTCTCAGTACAGACGCAGTTGGACATCATTTCAGACAAGTTGCAGTTTAGGGTGTCCAATTATCAATGCATTGACTGTTCCAAGCAAGATTTTAAGGCGTTAATGAGCACACGTCAATGATTACGACCAAAAGGTGTTCTGATATAATAATAAAACGCACACAGTGAGCATAAGTACAGGAGCCTTTGGAATAGTACATCATTTTCAAAACATCTAATTCTACATATTCAAATGATAAATAGTAACACATTATTTTTAGAAGCAGTTCTCACTATAAACTAGCATGCGTATTGATAGCATTTTGGCTGTTTATTATGGCTGTTTATTAGTATGTATAAAGCACATATTAATGCCTTATTTTGCATATTTTGCGGAGTTATATTAAAAATAGTTCTGGCTCCTTCAAGCTTTATAATGCAGTGAGTGGGCGTTTCTCTTCATCAGTCCAAAACAAGTCCAATAAAGTGCATCCATCCATAATAAAAAGTGCCTCACATGGCTCCGGAGGGCAAATAAAGGCATCTTGTAGTGAATCAATGTGTTTTTGTTAGAAAAATATCCATATTTAAAACGTAATAATCACTTTAATTTAGTTTGTGCTAACAATTATACACAGAAGCAGTTCTGGGCGGATGGCGTAGGACGTCGGTGTTGCGCATGTGCCTGTGAGTCTCTTGAAAACCGATGTTTGTTTACAGGAGCAAAGGAAGCAAGGTTTCCTGACTTCGAAAATCTTCGACTATCGAAATCCTCTGACATTTTCCTTTACAAATCTTCGTTTTGTACTTCTAATTTTTTTTTTCTCTCCACTGCGCGTCTGCGTTAGTCACTTCTAAAAGATGCATGCGCAACGCCGATCCACCCAGAGCTGCTTCCATGTACAACTGTCAGCGCAAGCTAGATTAAAGTGAATTTTATGTTTTAAATATGGATACACATTGAACACATTGATTCACTACAGGAGGCCTTTATCCACACGCTGGAGCTGTGTGGGGCACTTTTTTTTTTCTTTTTTTTACTATGGATGGATGCATATTATTGGACTTGTTTTGGACTGATGTAGAGAAACACCCATCTATTGCTTTATAAAGCTTGAAGGAGCCAGAGCAATTTTTAATATAACTCCGACTGCATTTGTCTAAAAGAAGGAAAGAAGGTGTCATATACACCTAGGATGCATTGAGGGTGAGTAAACAATGGGCTTATTTTCATTTTTGGGTGAACTAAATAAAGTGTGGACTGATAAATGTCTGAAGCTGGGTAATATGATTTTTAGAAATGCTTATCTGGTCATCATGAAAGACTGGAAAAGTCATGGAGGTGAAAAAGGAAGGGATTCTGTTTTGAAGGAATCGTACATGAATCATTTAGATTTATTGCAGATAAGAAAACATTGTGGAAATGACACAAAATGGACATCTATGTGTGCTATAACCTGCATTAATTTATATCATGTACATCTGCATGGCATATTTTGTCCACAGGGCTGATGATCAGGCCAAAGTCCTTGGAAATTAAATATAACCGATCGTCGTCTCAGCAATACAGCAAGTATGTGCAGCACCTGGAGTCATTCCTGCAACGTGAGTCTCATCACTTTTTCTTTAAGTACCCTACCTCTCTAAATATTTGCCTTGTTATAGTATAAAGTGATCACAAATACTGCACCACCTGAACCTAATCCGCTAAATCAGAGAATACTTAAACCAAACCAGAACCAAAGTTGGAGTCAAGACCCTCCAAGACTCCTAGACTGCCAGAACAGTACCAGGCTTTCCAAGAATAAAACCAATGTCAGACCTCCCCAAGACCCTGTCAAATTTAGATCCTTTAATACCAGGACCCCTTAAGATCTGGACCAGTGGTTCTCAATTCTGGCCCTCGAGGTCCACTTTCTTGCAGAGTTTAGCTTCAGTTTTGATTAAACTCACCTGCCTGTGGCTTTCTAACAATCTTGAGGAAGACATTGAGGAGCTTGTTCAGGTGTGTTTGATTTAAGGTTGAAGTGAACCCCTGACAGAGACCCAGAGCAAGACTAGACCTCTTGAACTCTTGAGCTTTAAGATCCAGTTTAAACCACGTTTATGTGGTTTTGAGATCAAGAACCTAACTCTGTTGAGAACCAGCAAACAACATGTATGGGTGGATTAAAAATGTTTGCAACAAATCATATTTGGAGGATATTCCTAATACAGCCAGATTTTAGATCAAATAAAGACACATTTTTACTAACGTGTGTTTTTGTAACTCTGTTGTTCATCAAGGTCACGTTTGGGGCAAGCAACTGCTACACTTAAGAATTCAGGAGGAGGACAAAGTTGTGCAGTCAGATATTGTGCAAGAAAACAAGAGTTAACTGATCTTTTTTTTTTTTTTTGCATCTCTGTTCAATAACATCTGTAGCCTCTGTTTGGATGTGATCTACCACTGTTGATGGTTGAACGTACATGAGTTTGCCTGTTCACTGCACAAATTATCAACTGTATGATCAGCTAAAGATCAGCTTCAGTAGTCATGAGTGACTCATTTAGGGACCCCATGCAATCAAAATTGGAGTCTTGTGGTTTACAGTTCATGTCTGTTAGTTTTGAGGTCATGTGTATCTGCTAAAACCAACATGTTTAAAGTCTCTCTTTTCTGGGAAAATAGAGTATATAAAATAGAGACATATAATATAGATGACATCATGTGCTGCTCAGAGTAGGGCTGTGAAAATAAATCGATGCGTCAGAGAGTCAGGTCGATCTATCACGCCACAATGAAAAGCATCAAAACGGTATTTATTACTTGAAAGAGACTGTTTTATATTAAAAGTAACACAATGCCTAGCCTATTGCTATTTATTGGAAGGAAGACACACTATGTACTGTTTAATCATCAGCTGAAAACAGCATAGACCAAAAGATCAATTGTAATTTAAGAATCGATATTGGCTCATTAAAATGAGAATCTAAAAGCAATTAAATGTGGTGTTAGAATTAAAATATGAAAATTAAAATAACGGGTAATAATAGATTATGATGGAATTTTTACGACCATGTCTGTCAAAATGACGGACAATGATAAAGTCTAGCACAACCTCTGGACACATGCTACTGCTACCATTTTGGAGAAGTGCACAGAAAACATCTTGAAGTCAAATTTCCGACTTGCGTACTTTAGCAGAAATCCGCAACTGCGCAGAGAGACACAAGTCAAAAATCCACATTCTATGCCTGAATGTACCATAAAAAGTAGAAAAACGTTATGTAAAATGAGTACAATGTCTGTATTCATAGTATTCGTAAAATAGTAGATGAAGTAGATGAAATGTACCCTACTGAAGATTCTGAAGTGCACATCTGATGGATAGATGCTTCATTATCCCTTGAGGAGTTGTGAATGCCAGGTGAAGTGCAGTGAAACTGACACCGTAGGTACATGACAGAGCCAACATGGCGTCCTCTGAAATCTGGCTGCTAGCATGCTACTTTGTCGATGATTCTTTTTCTCGTCTTCCCTCCTCAAGATCCAATGTCCCAATTCCAAATTTAAACTGAATACAGATTTTAAACTAAAACTATTAGTTATTTAAAGATCAGTACTTTGTAGCAAGAACAACATCTTCCAACCACACAATTGTCATAAACTGCTGCTGATGATTACCATAGCACCTTGATCTCACTGTCTATACTCTCTCATTTGCTACTTCAGCATACAATGACACTCTGCAGGAGGCGAACGTGGACTGTCCCGACGGTGCTTACTTTGATCAAGACAATCTTGAGGAGAAGAAGGTTTGCCAGTTCAAGAGAAGTGTGCTACGACAGTGCTCTGGACTGGCTGATCCTACTTTTGGTTATTCTGAGGGTCAGCCATGCATCCTAGTCAAGATGAATCGAGTAAGTCGCTGTTTTTACCCTCTCCCTGGTCAAAGCTAGATGTTGGCATGCGAGGATGCAAAATATCCAATCCGGCATGCATTGTATTCCAGTTGCATCCTAGAAATGTCAACCTGTTTGTAGGTGTAGAAGGATGTTTGTTCATTGTATATACTACTTTGCAGGTGATTGGGCTTAGGCCACGAGGAGACCCGCACATCAGCTGCACAGCCAAGGTAATTCCCAATCGCACTTTGCGTTACTAGCTTCAGTGTGTTCGAGGATAAGTGTGACGTGATAGAGCGAGTCTGAATTAATGTGCGTGAGTCTTTCCATCTTGCGTTTTCACACATCTGTTTGTATCTGGTCTCTCTCCACGCTGCCTATAGGGTCAGCAGTTTTAATGGTGGGTAAGATGCCGGGCCCTGGGCCCTGGGCCCCAGCCCCCCCCCCCATTTTTTCCCCCAGGGTCCTTGCCCCGGGCCTTTTCCATCTCTCTGCTGCCTCTCTCCTGTACTGCTTTGTCTCTAGTGCTTTTAACCGCCCTCATTCTAGAAATGATGTATACCTTCAGATCCCCAGCCATCGAGAACATAATGCATAGTGTTTAGGTAAAATAAACGTAGCCGTGGGTCCTTGCACACCATGGACACCCCTAAGGCCCTGTTTACTCCTGATATTATTATCCATTTCGATTGACTCAATCAAAAGATTTCTTGGTGAAATGGTAGCATGTTAGCCATACTTTAAACTAGGTATGTCCAATCCTGCAACTACAGGGCCAGCACATCTGCGTGGAAGTTTAGTGATCTTGATTAGCAGGTTCAGGTGTTTATTAGGGCTAAAGCTCAACTTGCTGGAAAATTGCCCTCCGTATTCTTGAAAATAAAGATTCCAAGAGGCTGTTTTGGAAGCACTACCAAAGAACCATTTTTTTTGCACACTGGAGAAATGTTTTCATACACTACCCAACAAAAGTTGGTAAGATCTTTGTTTTTGTTTTTTTTTGTTTTTTTTTGTTTGTTTTTTAAAGAAGTCTCTTCTGCTCACCAAGCCTGCATTTATTTGATTCAAAGTACAGCAAAAACAGTAAAATTTTAAAATATTTTTACTATTTAAAATAACTGTTTTCTATTTGAATATATTTTAAAATATAATTTATTCCTGTGATTTCAAAGCTGAATTTTTAGCATCATTACTCCAGTCACATGATCCTTCAGAAATCATTCTAATATTCTGATTTGCTGCTCAAAAATAAACATTTATTATTATTATGTTGAAAATGGCTGAGTAGAATTTTTTCAGGTTTTCTATGATGAATAGAAAGTTCAGAAGAACAGCATTTATCTGAAATAGAAATATTTTGTAACATCATATAGCAATAGCCAACAACACATTGGATGGGTCACAATTATCAATTTTGCTTTAATACCAAAACCATTAGGATATTAAGTAAAGATCATGTTTATGAAGATATTTTGTTAGTTTCCTACCGGAAAACTTCATTTTCGATTAGTAATATGCATTGCTAAGAACTTCACTTGGACAACTTTAAAGGTGATTGTTCTCAATATTTTTATTTATTTATTTATTTATTTATTGCACCCTCAGATTCCAGGTATTCAAATAGGGTCACATATATAGAACTTTAAACCTTTAAACTGTAATCTGTTGTACGCACGTTCACGAGAGTGACGTTCCTGCGGATGACGTAGACGTAGCATAAGCTCTGTTGAGAACTGACGGCTGTGGAAACGCAGAGAAGAGAGAAAAACAAAACAACGGTCACCGATTAGAAGTACAAAAAGAGCATTTGTAAAGAAAAATGACAAAAGATTTTGATGTAGGCCAAGAGGAGACTGGTTTTCCTTTGCTGTGAACAAAACTTTGTTCTCAGTGTGAGTGTAACCAGGAAAGTGGGCCTACGGCAGGGGTGCTCAACCCTGGTCCTGGAGATTGACCTTCCTGCAGAGTTCAGCTCCAACCCTGACCAAACACACCTGAACCAGCTAATTTGGATCTGAAGGAGCACTTGATAATTACAGACAGGTGTGTTTGATTAGGATTCGAACTAAACTGTGCAGGAAGGTCAATCTCCAGGAACAGGGTTGGGCACCCCTGGTCTATGGGAACATTTAGTTATCAGAAAAGCGGCCTGGTGGCTAGTTTCTTTAACTACCTGGTGTGAAAGCCCCTTAAATTACATCATTGTAGGGTCTAACTCAACACAATAGGAACTACCAGCAACATAAATGTATGTTGATTGGCCAAACGCATACTATACAAAACACTGGTACCCGTCGTTTTTAACAACGCCACTCTTAAAAGACAACGCTGTTCCACAGCTTGCATCACTTCAGAGTTCCTACTGGTGGTGTGAATGCAATAAGGAAACTTTTGGTGTATAGTTCTAATGTTTAAGGTTCTTTATGGAACCACTGATGCTGATAGAGAACCTCTATCATTTTTTTTTTTTAAGAGTGCAGAGCAGGATTAGACACCCCTGCTTTGGATAACCAGCATAAGGTCCGGTGCACTTTACAACTTGTTCTGGTCAAGAACAACCCGCATGTACAGGAAGGGACTTGGAATCTTGTGATTTAGTCAATCAAAACTTATTGTAGCAACCCAGTAGTGTGTATTCTTGACCTTTAGGGTTGTCGAGGCCACAGTGATGTTTACTCTACAAATGCTTATTTAGCACTTGTGTTTGGATCACCATATCAGGTGTAAACAGGGCCTATTGCTATTGGGAATCTTCCACACATAACTTTATAATGGTAGAGTGAAATTCATGGTTTTTCAGGTACTCCAATTGATTTTATTGACACTTTAATATATTTTTTTTGCAAAACATTGTCTTTTGACCTTAGTAACCTCCTACGTATTCTTACGAACATGTCCACAAACATCTAACCGATATCAGGGACAAGTTATGCAATGTTGGACCCATTTCAGACACTTGTTTGCTGCAGATGCGAGACGTTCCTATCAGACCTGCCCTGTTTTTCACTTGTCCCGTGAGAACTACTTTACTGCCCTTATCATTTTGTCATTTTTGTACCTCATGACTTCTCTGAGACCTCTCACCCGTCTGACCCTTGAAGGTATACAGCGGACACAAGGAAGTGCCCTCTGCTCCTTAGGATCTCTGTGTCCTCTGAACTTTAATGCTTTTGCTCTTAAATTGTGCCAGTGGTTCCTGCTTTCAATCTTTCAAGCCATTTCTTACTAAACGAACTTACACTTATAGAGACCTTGCAATGTTTCAATGGGACTTTCACACATGAAACGATTACGTTTTCATATTAACTTTTCCAGCGATATTACCACATCTGTTGTTCAGATAAGCAACGATGCTTGATGTTTTATGCATTTTAATAGCATCATCAAAACGTCATTAAAACGTGGTTTCGCCAAGTATAGTGAATGTACAGTAGGCCCATTTTTTTTCTTAGCAATGCGTTGAACATGAGCAAATTTGTGGATTTGTGTAAATTGTGGGCAAATTTCTTATTTGTAAAACCATGCGTATGTCAATGATTAGATCTGAAGAGAGTATATTTAATTTGTGTGAATTGTTAAAAAAAAAACCATTGTGTAAATTTCTCGCAAATTGAACACAAACTAGTAAATGAATTTGTCTGTAACACTGGAAATTGAATGCAATAATTTACGTAAGAATGGTTATCAAACATTTTACACGCATTAGTCATGTTTGTGTTTCATGAATGAGGCCCAAAATCTGCATCAGTGTTTTTGTATGTCAACAAATCAAGATAAATGAACTCGCACACAAGTAAATGACAGTTTACAGATCTGAGTACTAACTGATTACATGTAATCTGGATTATGTAATCAGATTCTGAAAATGAAGTACTTGTAATTAAAGTTACACTTCAATATACTCGTAATCAGACTACAGTTACTTTTTTTTATTGATTACGATTCGCACAATAGCAATAAATTAATTATCATTTGATTCTCTCTAATTCCTCTTTTTTATCTTTTAAATTTTCCTTTCTACAATAGTCTACCGCTTATACTCAAAGTCCAGTTTTGTGGACATTCACGCATAGACTAGTCATTAGTCACGTGGCGACACCGCATTTGATCAATCGATTTACAGAAATGACTTTAGGTTTAAGTAGTTTCAACATTGCATCTACTGATGAACACATTCATTTTTATTTGAATGAGCACTCAGTAGGTTATTATTATGCATTATTAAGAGGCTTTTAAAATGCACAAATTCTTGTCATTTCACCTAATATATTTACTTTAAAGAGGTGGTCAGTCAGCAATTCTGTAAAAGACTATATCTCCCTTTGCACTGAACTTTGAGCGTCATAACTTTGCAGATGTTGTTTATTCTCAAACAGCAACATTACTACTAACTAAAGTTAAAGTCATAGCCAGTGACCCCTTTAAGTACCCCTGAGATTTTAAAATAAATATTTTAATAAAGTGTCACATTTGCAGGTAAACAAAACATCTTTTTAGTAAGTGTATTATTTGGATTGTTATTTTAAAATGATTTATTTTAATTTTTATTATTTAGTTACTTGTTAGCCTTTCACTAAGCTCACAGACCCCCTGCAGTTCATTTATGAACCCCAGTTTGGGAAACCTTGATGTAATATGTTTAATGCACTTCATGTTGTTAATTACAATGAAAGGAATATATTTTATCACTCTTTGTATTTTTACATCATTATGATAAAAGATTATCCTGTTCAAAACAATGTGATTAAACGAGTTAGGTTAAAAGTAATCTAAAAGTAGTCTGATTATATTACCTAAAATGTGTAATGTAATGGATTACATTACTAACTACAATTTTTATCATGTAATTTGGAATCAGTAATGGATTACAATTTGTAAGTAATCTACCCAGCTCTGATAACTTATCGCATCAGCTCCTTTAGAAGGTGTGCAATTTTACTTTATTTTACAAAAACTATTGTTAGTAGTATTAGTAGTATCCTTGGAGCATCTTAAAGGCATCTTTTACATGCAGTACTAGGTAGTAACTGATAACTGATAACATGTAATCTGGATTATATAATCAGATTCCAAAAACTAAGTACTTAAATAAATTAAGTAATTATTACATTTTAAAATTCTTGTAATCAGATTTATTACTTTTTGATTTACATATTATTCACACAATAACCATAAATTTCTCATAATTATTTTTCATCTTTTAAGTTGTCTGTTTAAACGCCCAATTTCACATTATTTTTTACCAACAGTACATGACTGCAGGAATTTTTTTTTTTTCTCCTAATATATTTACTTGAAGAACCCCTTGAGATTTTAAGTAACACATTTGAATGTTCATGATTCCCTGATGTTGGTTAATGGCCAAATTTCAATGTTTTATTTCAATGTTTTTTTTTTTTTTTCCATTTCACATTTATATGATTTAATTATTTGCCTTTGAAACTCTATTAAACTCATAAATCCCCCATGAATGTTTCATGCACTTGTTGTTAATAACAACAAATAAAATTTGTTCACTTCATATTTTTGTTCACTTCATATTTTTATTTCAATATTAAATCAATGTGAAAAACAAGTTAGGTCAAAAGTAATCTAAAATGAGTCTGCTTATATTACCCAAAATGTGTAATTTAATGGATTACATTACTAACTGACTATAATTTAAGTAATTTATCCAGCACTAGCATCAATACTGAACATTTCCAGCCTGACAAAAAATAAAAATCACTAAAGCAGGTCCGTGTATAGTTCGCTCATGATTACAAAATGAAGAAAACCGCTGAATGCACGCTGTACATTTACAGCAAAAGCTGTGTGTGTGAAAGCAACTAATGAAACACTGCACATTTTTGAGCTTCTGTGCTGATTCTTAATAATTACATTCTTTGAATTTGATTATTAAATCATGAATCATTGTCTCAGACTACCAACGCTTTAAAATGACTATAAATAGCTTCTTTTGGTATTTTTAGTATCTTCTTTTTCATTGGACTACACTGTCTGCAAGCATGCATCACTTTGACCTGTTCCTAGATACTCAGCCATTTCAAAAGCTTACAGCAGATCATCTCATTCGGTTCACTTAATGAAAGATGAACCAGTTATTGAATGCAGTCTTGTAACTGTTCCCGACCTGTGGAAACAGCTGGTTGCTTCCTGCTACTGCTGGATATATACGGTATGACTGTGATGGACTGCGAGCAGAGAGTTATGGATTCATGCGTTCATATACAGTACATGATGCAAAATCCTGCCAGAAATGTCATTTGTATGACGCCGTCTCACCCTTTTAAGCGTGGATTTGTGTTTAACCTGCTTTCTTCAGATATCTGCTGTCTGTGCGTTTGAGGGGTGCTTATTTTTCTTGGTGTCATCAGTTTGAGTGATGTGAGGGCAGTCTGTTGCTACTGGCAACTGCACACGAGTCACATGACACGTGTTGTCCGTCAAGTGCAGCAGTGTCATCTCATTCTGTCGTGTTTCTCCCCTGATACAGAGAGAGAATCCCCTGCAGATGCAGTATTTCCCCACTGAGGGCAAACTCGACAAGAGTTACTTCCCCTATTATGGCAAGACGTTGCATGTGAGTACTATACAGCATAATCACAATGTTTAATTGTAGGGATGCACTATGTACCACTGTCAGAATAAATCATAAAAAAAAAGTGAATACATGGGTATTTTTATGTATAGTAATACATTTATGTAAAAATGTTTAATTATACTTTTTTTTTTTTTTATATAAAATCACTTTATATATAGTTTGTATTGTACTAATCTATATAATCTCTTAAATATAATAAAATTGATGTTTATTTAATAATATATAATAAGTAATATGTATATTCTTTGTATAGAAAATATGGACTTTTTATAATGTATATCATTTGCATTAAGCACAGATATACTACAATATATTTGTATTAATTTTATAATATAAATGTTTTCTGTATTGAATATATAATAATTATATGTACAAATGTAATTTTCATTTTATAATATACGTCATATATTTTTACTAATAATCTATATAACATGTATTAAATATGTAATATAAAATGATTATATATTAATAGATTCAATATTTTAAATTGATTGTGTTTGCCTAAAAAAAAACCAGGGCTCATTTTTAACTATTATTATTATTTTTTTTTTTTAATACAAATATTATATGTATGTCTTTTTTTTTTGTATTGAAAATACAGTAAATAAGATTACTGTAAAATTATATTTATATATATATTTTTTTTAATACTCCTTGTATTTTGTACAAATGTTACAAACACACACACACACACACACACATATATACATATATATGATTGCACCTTTAATGGTAGAAGATAAAGTCAGGGCTTGTGTTTTTTTTTTTTAAATTAAATAATAATACTAAAACACACACAAAAAAAAAAAACAAGATTTATATTTATATATCATCAGTATCACATCTGTATCTGACCATTTTTATATTGCTGTGTCCATACTTTGTTCCATAGTTTATTATATTTCTCTTATTTTTTGCCATTTCGGCTGTCTTTTCTCTGTTCTTTTCTCCATTAGGCAAACTACGTCCAGCCGCTTGTAGCTGTGAAGCTGCTGCTGACCACCGAGGAAGACTTTAACACTGAGCTCACCATCGAGTGCAAGGTGGAGGGTTCAGACCTGCTCAACAGCGACGACCGCGACAAGTTCCTGGGCCGCGTCATCTTCCGCGTCAAAGTGTCCAAGTAGCCTAGATCATTCACCGGAGACGCACGATGTCAGTTCCTCTCACGCAAACCCTTCTCACGTTCATCACGTCCATATCACACACACCTTGTCCCCTATGTGGCGTCCTACCAGTTTAATCAGGGCCTTTACGTGTCAAGCGCAGTACGTCTAGGGTGAAGTTCAAAACTGTAGTCGGATGCACACAGACCTTCACTGGCCCTGCGTTACGGACGGGTCAGAGATGGGAAAAGTGCATGTGTGTGAAGGTTAATGAAGGTTTTAGGACTTACTGCTTTTCATGATTTAGTCATTTATCATAAAACAAACCAATGGAAATAAAACTCAAAGCTAAAAAAACGCATAAAAGACGCATACTTTCTCCTCCGACGCCGCCTCATACGAGAGAAGCTAGTGTCATCGTGTAGTAAGTATAGGGACCTGTAAATAGATGCATCAACACATCATGTGGATGTGGTCTGCTCCCCTCATAGTACTGTTTAGCCTGCCATGTGTGTGCGTGTGATGTGAAGCCTCTATGTACATATTTAATGGATTTTAAACACTCTTTTTCTCTGTCATTGCTCTCACGTCGTCTGACTGCTGTAAGAAATCAAGAGTATGAAATTATATAATAGCTGTAATTTAAGATTATTAAGAAATTAAAACATAAGGAGGGGGGGAAAGGGGAAAACACCAAAAAAACAACTATATCAAACCTGGTTTGAAACCCGTCCACCATCTGAGGGAAAGGATTTTTTTAAACCTCTGCAGAAACTGTTCTTTGTGCAGATGCCTTACGATCTGTATGAGTTTAAAAATCTTGAAATAAAAGCGATTTTAAACAAAGATTTGCTTGGAGTGTGTTGAGTGTTTTCTTCATAGATAGGCCTAGATAGTTATTCGGCTTAATGGTGGCACAATTTCTAAACTCCTCCTAAAATAATCCTTTCAAATATATAATGGCAAAATGAGGAGCTAAGCATGGCATGGAGCATAAGACCAACTGTAGCAATGAGTAATTAAACCCATTTTAAGATGACTGTAGTCAAAAATGGCTGAAAAAAAACTAGTACTTTGATTTCATGGTTCATTACTTTTGACCAATAGGTGACAATGGCACATACAAAGTTTGGTGTCAATATGTCAAAGCCTTGCAGAGATACAACCTCAGAGTCATTTTGGCCTCATGCCTCAAATTTGTTGCAGTGCTATACAAAAAAATGGTTTTGTCTATAGACGTTTGTTTTTTTTTGGGGGGTTTTTTTTTACATTTTTGTCAGCACAGTCCGAAGATGATCTGACTCGATTTTGGTGAATATCAGACCAAAGATCAAAAGACGTACACTGCCTTCCAAAAGTTTGGAAACACCCTAGAAAAGTGGGTTTTTGGACAATATTGGCATGAATCTTTTTAATTTGTGATAATTTTGCACTGATAAGAGACAACACAAACATAAGGGACTACGAAAACATATTTTACTACATAAACAGTTTATACATAGAAAAAACTTTTGATTCATTTGATTCTTTTTTTTTTTTTTTTAACATTTTTGATTCATCAAAATATCCAGCATTAGCAGCTATTACAGCTCTGCATAATCTGGGCCTAAATTCATTGTATTTTCTAGTGTTGGGGTCGAGTCGAGTCTGAGTCCAAAATGGGCCGAGTCGGACTCAAGTCTGAGTCCCAAAGGGCCGAGTCCAAAGAAAAAACTACTGTTTGTCAGTATCTTAACATTGTTTTAACCCAGGGGTGCCCAAACTCGGTCCTGGAGGGAGGTGTCCTACAGATTTTAGCTCCAGCCCCAATTAAACACACCTGAACCAGCTTGTCAAGCTTATACTAGGCATACTAGAAACCCTCTGGCAGGTGTGTTGAGGCAAGTTGGAGCTAAACCAAGGACCAGGACCGAGTTTGGGCACCCCTGTTTTTAACCTTCACAACTAGAAAAATGCAATGTCAGTTGAAATGTAAGAAAAGCAAACCTCTAGTGGATCTTGCCATTTTGCTTTTTGATTTCACAACATCTCATAAGTGTCCATGCTCTGCTTAGCAAACTTAAAGTCATGTAACAGAAGTTATGGCTGATCTATGTAATGTGACATATTTTAGAGTGAAACAGGTTTTAGAATGTGAAAAATTATAGGCCAGGACTTGACTTTATTCATCGATGTAGTAAATGTATAAATTCAAGGGTGGGGGTAAAGGAGTAGGTATCTTGGTGAATGGGACCTTAAGAGCAGAAAACCTGTAGCCTCTTGCAGCACCTCTTTTATTTCTGATTGTGGCTGTGTGTGTTTTGGGTTGTATATGACTTTTTTTTCTTGAATGAAAATGAGGTTGTGAGGGATAAACTTAGTCTTTACAATGGCACACACTGTGTATAAAGCCCTACCCATACTTTCCATAAGTCACAGCAAACTCACACCTGTTTTATTTTTGAATGCATTTATAGTTACATTAATTACAATAAATTACATTATATAAGAAATAATTGATGATGGGCCATTTAATTATTAAAAAATCATGCACACCCAAGATGGTTTTGGACCCATAAAAACTTGCTGCAAAGATGTTAGAAAAATTATTTTTCTTTCAAGCTAGAAACTGCCACCATGTTTAAATAATAATAATTTCAATACAGAAAAAACTAATCAACTAATGTAAGTAAAACATTCTCGAGCTCAAGGCAAGTAAACACTCCAAGTATTACTTACAAGCAAAAGTATTAATACATATATTAATCAAAAATACAAATGAAATAATATTTTTTAAAATAGAATCTTTTTTTAAAATAGAATTGTAGGTTTTTTTTTTGTTTAAGTTTTTTTTTTTATGTAGGTCTATATAAAGGCTATTACAGAAATAGACTACAGACATTTCATGAAGTAATAAATGTTAAAATAAAACACTGCAAAATCTTCACTGTATACATTAAAGATAATTCTTATTACAGTTAATAAGTGATTCAGTCAAGAACAGTAAAGTGTTTTCTCTTTTTCTTTTGTTGTTTGATATTTATGACGCGGTCGGCTGCTGCAGGTTTACGCTGCTGTCGCTTTAAGATCTGACGCACATTTCAAATATTTTGACGCATCAGTATTTCTCCCAGCTGTTCAGGTTTACTTAAGACAAAACCGACTTCATTTACATGAATAGTCTCCAATACGAGCATGTGTGTAGCAATAACAGAACCTATTAAAAGCGAAAGAGAACTCTGTATTCGCACACTGACTGAGAGACGCGTTCTGTGATCGCGCTTTGAGTGTGTGCGCACATAAATCCGTCGGCTTTCAAGTAGCCTACTGGACAAGACTTTCGTGATAATGCATCGAGTCAGTGACATTTCCGTCAACTGTCTCTGGACTCGGACGGACTCGGGATATTTTCCGAGTCCGAAAGGCTTGAGTCCGAGTCAAGTCCGAGTAAAAATGCATCCGAGTCCGTGACAAGTCCGAGTCGCCTAAAAATTGTACTCGAGTCCGAGTACCCCAACTCTAGTATTCTCAACTTAA
Organism: Labeo catla; assembly: GCA_012976165.1. Lineage (NCBI taxonomy): Eukaryota > Metazoa > Chordata > Actinopteri > Cypriniformes > Cyprinidae > Labeo > Labeo catla. The sequence goes on from VONZ01000067.1 coordinate 460,427, forward strand.
CTGGCAATCAGCTGTTGAAACTATTAAGGTGTGCTGACCCAAAAATCTTTTAAAAACCTGGGCCAAGTTTAAACCAGCAACCAGGCATCACAGCTGGCAAAGGGGCATGTCTGACTTTGACATGTATACATTGTCATTATTATGTAATCAAAATAAAAAATTATTATTGCTGGTCTTCAGTGATAATGTCAAGTTACTTTAATGTATTTGCACCAAAAAAAAATAAGGATTTATGCTCATATCGTTCAAAACCACACTTTGGTTTTTGACATTTATTTTTAAGGAATATTTTGAGACCAGTTACAATAGGCTAATGTAATGCTAATACAAGTTATTAGCATTTTTGGAAATTTCATTATCAATGGTTAATGAATGGTTTATTACTTTTGACCAGTAGGTGGCACTGTTACCAAACTGATGTGGCGTGGTCAGTGTGAGGTGACAATATGCCAAAGCTTTGCAGAGATACAGATTACTGTCAAATCATGGTGCCAAAGACACATACCCAATTTTGTAAGGATGTGTCTGTAAAATATTGCAGTATACGACTAAATTCAAAATGGCCGATGCCCAAGTTGGCTGACATGGGAAAATTGGGTATGGTTTGACTTGGAATGCTGCATCAAATCTAAAGAGACCAGTTCTGTGATTTTTGTGAATGGCCAAACCATTAAGAAGTTAAAAGCAAAAACAGCCATTGTTCATATCTCATGACCACTAGGTGGTGCTGCACAGAAACTCTACAGGTAGCCTCAGGTCATGGTTATTATAACACACACCAAATTTGCTCTCAATACGCCAAACCGTTGCAGAGATATAGCCTCACATCCATTTTTGTTCATGCGTTATTCGAGCACGGTTTGACTAATCAACTTGAATTCCATAACTTTTTGCCAGCATGGTTTGAAGATGATCTAAGCCAATTTTGGTAAAAACCAGACAAACAGTCTAGGACGGGGGATCTCAACTTTGGCCCACGAGATCCATTTTCCTGCAGAGTTTGGCTCCAGCCTTGATCAGTCTCACCTGTGTGTAACTTTCCAGTGATCCCAAAGACCTTGATGAACTTGTTCAGGTGTGTTTGATTATGGTTGGAGCTAAACTCTGCAGGAAAATGGATCCCTGGTCTAGAACGAGTTTGAAAAAGTAGGTCTTTAAACTATTAAAAATTGAGATAATCTTGACCCGTAGAATTTTACATTTTGGTGTCTATTCGACTCCAAGGAACCAGAGGAAAAAAAAACTTGCAGTTTAAATTTTACCAAAGTTATTAGTATAAACATGAGTGCAACTTTGGACAGTTGGTGGTGCTAGAGGGATTGAGTTAGAGACTCCAAATTTGCTATGTTGACAGTTCAGGCTGTCCTCTATCAGCGTGCCAAATTGTATAACTTTCCTGCAAGTGATTGTGTGGGCTTCCATAGACCCAAGAGGAGAAGAAGAACTGATGCAGCGGATACAAGGTACCATTGCACCTTCGGTTCCTGGCTCATAATAAGAGTAATAGGAAAGCTAAGTAACATGAATGTATTCACAAATGCTTGGGGACAGTAAAAAAAAAAAAAAAAATCCTATGCTCACCCTGCCTGCATTTATTTGGACGAAATTACAGTAAAAACATTAATATTGTGAAATATTAGCTGTTTTATATGTGAATATACGAAGAGTTCAGATACAAAACCAGCTAAATCCATCCAGGCTTAGATGTATAGGTTTCTATGTAAGTACCGGTACTTCTGATTGGGCTGAGGCTGGTATTTTAGCGAGTTTGAAGAAAAAGTATTTGATGGACGTATAATAATGTCGAGAGCATTCACTCAGTATCATTATCTCATTTTTGATCGAGATGGCTTTTAGCTGGTTTTGCATCTGAACTCTTCATATTGTGAAATTAAATTTATTTCTGTGATGTAAAGCTGAATTTTTAGCATCATTACTCCAGTCTTCAGTGTCACATGATCCTTCAGAAATCAGTCTGGCTGATGAGGCAATTTTTTGAGCAATGTTGCTGGGCAATTTTGGTAAATGCTGCCTTCAATGGGCAACCGGGTGAGACACAGGGCCCACGACCAATATAGATTATCCAGATATAAATTTGTTACTGTTTCTCAAGGGTAAAGTGCCCAAGCAACATTGCTCAAAAAAATTTGCCTACAGAATTGCTCAAAATATTGCCCCGTGTATCATCAGCCTATTCTGATTTGCTGCTCCAGAAATGAACCTTTTTTTTAATGGTTCATATTTGTGTGGAAACTGACAATCTTTGAGAAATAATCAGAAAATAAGATTTTTTTGGTCTATTCCATTACTTTTGTACAAAATAATAAAGTAAAATCCATTAAAGGGTTAGTTCACCCAAAAATGAAAATTCTGTCATTAATTACTCACCCTCATGTTGTTCCAAATCCATAAGTTAAGATATTTTTGATGAAATCCGAGAAGCTCAGAAAAGTACCAAGATGATCGACAAAGTAGCTCATGCGACATCAATGGTTCAACTGTAATTTTATGAAGCTATAAAATTTTTTGCGCAAAGAAAACAAAAATAACGACTTTATTCCACATTTTCGTTTCAACTGTGTCAGTGCGTTCATGCATTCACGAGAGCAACCTGATGCATGGGTGTGTGGCCGCACTTTCATACAGCGTGCGTCTTTTGCTGCGTTCACGCCATGTCGTAATTACTGTAATTTCGAGATGACAACATGTGACGTTCTACTCGGAGTTGTTCATGTCCTTAGACTCGGAATTATGCTTTTTTTTTATGGCAACACTATCAATGTCTAAACAGAACCTACGTTGGTCAGGTGGTACAGCGGTCATGTGGTCCAAGTCGTAGCTCTCCGAAGACTCCCAGTTCACAAGTTGTAATTACAAGTTCTACGAGGACGTGAACGCTTTTTACAAGTTAGAATCTCGTAATTACGGGAATTCCGATATGGCGTGAACGCACCTTTTCTCCGAATGTAAACAAGTCATTTCACTCGGCGGCCATCTTTGAAACGCCTCTCAGGCAGGCAAGTGCAGCCTCCTGTCTCTTTGAATGGGGAAACATCACATTCTCCAAAACTGTTTACCAAGCTTACGATTAAATTTCATATTTGAAATCACCAGCAAAATCTGACAAGAATTGCTTCATAAATATTGTTCCTTATGCTACAATACCGTTAAAAAAGGTTTATTTTTCAGGCTAGATCAGCCAGTGCGCATGCGCAGTACTAAGCGCACGTCGCAGAACAGCTGACTGTTTCTATAGACCAATTATCTGTTTGTAAACATTCGGGTGGTTGCATGGTTGCAGAAAACCCGGAGAGATAGCCTTTAAGGCTAGAGAATTACAAGGATACAGTACAAAATACTTAGATTTAAAAAGAGCATAGATTATATTGATTAGATATCATTTTCAAAATGTTATTCGCATATTACAAGAACTTGTCACCCAGCAATAAGCACTGTTATTCAACGAAAGTGACGTTAGATAGTGGGATAGTCTTACAGACCCGAAACAGGGATGACGTTTTTTATAGGCGGTTCAAGTGGCAGTCTATGGAGCCATGGAATAAAAGGATAAAAAAGGTAAATTTGATTTTATATTTTAAAATTCTAACTTTATTTTCGCAGTTCCGAGATTATATCCCACAACTCTAGAGAAAAAAAACAACTCGTCGTTCTCTCTTTTCCCCTCTGCTCAGAGTTTATATCCCACACTACTGCTTTTTTCCCTCAGAATTAACAAACTCACTAGTTTTGTTAAATCGAGTTATAAAGTCCGAATTAGGAGATATAAACTTGCATTTGTGAGAAACAAAAATCAGAATTGTGAGATAATAAAAAAATGTTATGTTAAAAAGTTAATAGTAATAGGTTTAAATATGTCATGCTGTAACAGTAGGGCTAATACAGTACGTCCCCTATGAACAGCATATGTGAATATTATGTAGACCTATTGTTTAAATCAAATTTATGCTTTAAAAGTAGAGTAATCATAGCAGTTTTCATCCATAGTATGTCCGTTTAAACGTCTGCGTTTAGCTTCAAATGGCGTCTTTGACTACAGTATTGTATAAAAATTAGTTGCATTCAGATTTTGACATCAAAAGGCACAAAAATATTTTTTTTTTCTCTTATTCAACGGAGTTTACCCGTTTACCTCCCCTTGCTACCAGTGTCTTTCTGCAACCACTATGCGCGCGCAGCTGCAAATGACGTCACTGTGACGTCTACTCAAAATTGGTCTATAGCAATTGGGACTTTTAACTGCAGTTGCAGTGACACGCTGCCTTTACTAATCAGTATTGGCTTTTCATTAAGAAGGCGGGGCTTTGAGGCCATCTTTCCCCATTCAAAACTATACGAGTGACAGTTATTGGGTATTCTATCCACCTTATTTTTCAGTGCGGAAGTAAGCTGTTTTCTGGTAATTTGTTAGACGTCCGGTTCATAATCCGCTATAGGGAAATAACGATAAGAATATCGAAGTGCAGTAAACGGTAAAACAGTTTGCACTACAAACCGGTGTGTTCATAATTAAGATAATACATTAAAATAATATGGTAAGACACACCAGTTTGCAATATCAAGCAGCAAAACGAGCTTTTTGTGCAGCTAAAAATAGCTGGAAGTGGATGAGACCGGAGGCCAGACACAAAAAAATTACAAATGGCTGCACCCACTCTTATGGGAAAAATCTTTGGTTCAATGTCATAATGCTGGATCTGGGTCGGCGCAGGCGCCGCCACACGCATGCGCGTCGTAATGTACTCTTTTGAACACGCATCCACAACTGACACAGCAGAGACAAAAATGTGGAATAAAGTCGTTATTTTTGTTTTCTTTGCGCACAAAAAGTATTCTCGTAGCTTCGTAAAATTACAGCTGAACCACTGATGTCGCATAGACTACTTTGTCAATCATCTTAGTACTTTTCTTTGAACTTGGTACCTTGCTGTCAATGGGAGAGTCAGAGACCTCTCGGATTTCAACAAAAATATCTTAACTTATCGATTTGGAACAACATGAGGGTGAGTAATTAATGACAATTTTCATTTTGGAGTGAATTAACATTTTAAAAGTATTAATTTCTCAAAAAAAAAAGACCCCCAGCTTTTGAATAGCAGTGATTTCAACACATTACTTAAGATATTTTAAAATGATTGTGCTACCAATTAGAAATGAGAAAAACTGGTAGATTTGCTTTGTATGTATTCTTAAAAGCAAAAGAAACACCAACACACACACACACACTCCCCCGAACATAAAAAGAGAGAGATAATCTGACTTTATGTATTATTTAACGGTTTTCATAATACACTACTGTACATCATGAGTTACACAAATAGGGTCTTTGTCGCTTCTAGATTCAATTCGCCTGTAAATGTCACCTGTTCAGAAATGATAGTGAGGGAAACACGCTCTAGTGCCGCCCTCTAGTGTCTGTAACACGCATTACATGATTCGGTGAGAGCGTGTTTTTCCTCAAAAATTGGAAATCGGGATTTCTACATAGATTTAAGTTGGAGTTAAGACCATATCAAGACTATCTATTCCTTCTAGACTCACTTTTAAGATATGCTGAAAGTAGATTGTGTTTTTGTCAGACCATAAGCTGAAAACCAACTCCAAAACCAAAGCCATGTGGTCAAAAGACAAAGACAAAGAAAACGTGCAATGTTCAATGAAAACAAACTGTAGAAAAATAGTTGTTACCGCAGCTATCAAACACTTTAAGGTCTATGAAAGAAAAGTTAGGCTACGCACCACAACAAAAGTTTCATTGGTAATAATTCTGTCATTTTTTTTCCCTGACCTAATTTTGTGACCTGATCGACAACTAAAAGACAAGCATGTGACTGCTGCTGGGTGCTGACACTCAAGGAGCACAAAGAAAACCTCTTGTATCATTCAGAGTATTTCTTTTTGAATTCCTTGTGATGCTTCATTAGCTGTCAGGCCTGTAATCTGCTCTTGATAGCATAAGCATTAACACTCAGGGTCAAGAGGAGAAATCAGAGGTTGAAAGAAGAAGTGGAATGACCAAGTGGCTGGAGAGTGTGTTGATAAGCAGGCTTTTCCACTGAAGGTGATCTGGAGCCACTCAGAGATTGTACCGCTATGGGAAAGCTGGTCCTGCTCAGCACAGATAAAGGACTACCAAGTGGCGCTTTCGAGTTTTGGACAACATTATGATGTAATTCAGTATTTATGACGAATCAGAAAGCTCTATGACTGATTTTAGGACATAAGCAAAGTCTGGTTGTAGCCAGTTAAGAAACACAAAGCACAATGGAGCCAGTTTGAGCAGATGGACCACACCTTTACAAACCCACAGAAATAAAAGAAAACATTGCATCTGAAAAAACTCTTATAAAAAGAAACCATTAGGCCATCTGAACTGATTCAAGAACTATTTCTTAATGAAGAGCTAGGTAAATGTGTTATCTAGCATAGTTACAACTACAACTTATAGTTAGAATAGATGAGTAAAGTTTAATGACAAACTTTGATGTTGGCTTGACAAAGCCAGGTCTGACAGTTCAAAATAACTTTGAAAAGCTTGAAGTTTAAAGGTTTTACTACATCAGAGGAAGTCTATAAAATAGTCTTATACCAAGTTTTGTACATTGCTAGCTTGTTTCTAGTATGTTTAGCACATTCCTATCATGTTTTAGCATGCTGCTAGAGTGATTTAACAAGTTCCTATCATGGTTTAGAACATTGTTGGCATGATTTAACATGTTGCTAGTATGTTTCTTGCATGTTTTAGCATGTTCCTAGATTAATGTAGTCTGATCAGTTAGAAACAATATAGCAGCCTGAGTCTGAAGGTCTGAGCTGAATTTGGTGGTCATAGCTAGAAATGTGGTCTTAGAGAAGAAGCAGCAGCTATAGAAGATCAGTAAGTTAGCTTAGTTAACTTTAACTATATAAATATGAGAACAGTTTGTTATTTGATCTATATGGGCCATTCTACAGAATTGGTTCAAAGTCTTTTCCCACAAATTGTGTATTTATGCAAATTGTATTATATTCAAAGTGCATATTTCTAGTAATTGTGCAGTTAGTTCTCATATTGCATTTTCAGAAATTTTGGAATATTTTTCTCTCCCCAAATTTGTCACTTCCAAAACACAGCAGGGTCATTCCGTGTCAACTCAACCAGAGGTCCCCGGCTCAAATTTTTGATTTTGCTAATGTTTATTCTGAAGAAAGACAGACATGTATAATGATGAAAGCCAAAATATGAAATGTCATGGATGAATATTTACTGAGTAATCCACTATTTTGTAGAAGGAGGTCAAAACGGCACCTTAGATTCAGAGTCAAGATACAGGGGAGTAAAAATAACTTCAGAAAGATGGCAGCGTCTTTATCTTATTTTTACTCAAAGATTAATAGTTCTATTAGTAAAATCTGTTGACTTTAGCAATCTTTGTTGCAGTATGTGCCAGTGGTGACCTTTCAGAAATGGAGAAACAGCACTTTTCAAATTTTCTTCAAAGTTTGCATGCCTGTAACTCAAGAAATATTAAAGATATATTAATGCCCTTTTAGATATTGGATCTTAACAAACTTTCCTTTTGGCCTCTTTATTTTTACCACCCTATGAGATTCGGTTCTAGAGATATTGGAATTTCAGTATGGCTCCAGGAGTAAATCGTTCAAATGTACACATTTTCAGTGGTCAAAAACCAAATGTGGGTCAGTTTGAAAAAAAATACGATATTTTTCTTTTAAAAAGAAATGTCTGAACAACAAATAATGTTGAAACTAGAGATGTATCTTGTTTCTTTCTGTCAGAACAACAGCATTAAACATACCAGTCTGAGTGCATGAATATTTTTTTCCAAAGTTTGCGTGCCTATAACTCAAGAAGTATTAAAGATATTGCAATATGATTTTAGATTCTAGCTGTTAATAAACCTATCTTTTGAAATCTTAATTTCCAAGGCCCTACATCATTCAGTCCCGATATGGGGATTTCAGTGAGGCTCCATGTCCAGATTGCTGACTGTTACCCATTTTCAGTAGTCGAAAACCAGATGTTGGTCACTCTGTATACAGCTGATACTTATTTTATTTAAAGACACAAAGAAGAAATAATGAAATTATAATATGTTCAATGCAGTTGTCTTGACAGAAAGAAACAAGATACATTTCTAGTTTCAGCATTATTTGTTCTTCAGACATTCCTCTTTAAAAGAAAAGATTTTTTTAAACTGACCCACATTTGGTTTTTGCCCACTGAAAATGTGTAAATCTTAATGATTTACTCATGGAGCCATACTGAAATTCCATTATCTCTGGAACCGAACCATACAGGGCTTTAAAAATGAAGATGACGAAAGGAAAGTTTGCTAAGACCCAATATCTAAAAGGGCATTAAAACATCTTTAAAACTTCTTGAATTACAGGCATGCAAACTTTGAGAAAAACTTGAAAAGTTTTCCTATTTTTGAATGGTCACCATTGGCACATAATGCAACAAAGATTGCTAAAGTCAACAGATTTTACTATTAGAACTAACAATCTCTGTGTAAAAATAAGATAATGACACTGCCATCTTTCTGAAGTCATTTTTACTCCCCTGTAACTTCACTCTGAATCTAAGGTGAAAATTGCCATTTTGACCTCCCTTTACCAAATAGTGGATTGCTCAGTAAATATTCATCCATGACACTTAATATTTTGGCTTTCATCATTATATTTGTAATCTTCTTAGAAGATTTGTACTTGTATATCTTTCTATAGAAAAAATATCAGCAAAATCAAAAATTTGAGCTGGGGAAGATTTTGAAATGTGGTTGATTTGACACGGAATAGCCCAGCAATGTATAATTTAATAAGAAAAATTATACTGACCTTTTAAGGTTTTGTATACATCTACCTTGTAAATATATGTTTTGCTTTTTAATTAAAATTTTTCATTGATAAGTCTTGTGTAATCTATGAGATTTGTTGTATTTTGAATCCAGTCTTTCTTTGTAAAAGGCATAAAGTTGATCACACTGATTTCAAAGTTAAGGATTAAGTAGTTTAAATACACATTGAACCAAACACTATCATAACATCTTAGGGGTGTAAGAAAATATAGATACGTGTGTATCGCGATATTTTGTTTGGCGATGCTGTATCGATTCTCAACAATGGAATATCGATATTTAAAAAAAAAAAAAAAAGTCATACAAGATTCATGACAGTTGCTTCGTTTTGAGCGTATATCCTCCAGTCTAGATTGCAGTCTTCTTATCTCTGAACTTAAACAGTGACAGGAAATATTAGCATATGGACACGCCACTAATGTTAGCGTTAATGGAGGATGAAAGAATAGTTCCTACTTCCTCCTCGGTATAAAGTGTGGCGTCATTTCGGCTTTTGAGGTAACGTTCGCTCTAGGATGCGACAAGCAGCGCATGGTTATCTAACTTCTGAAAAGTTTTACACACATAATATGTGTGTCACTACCAAAACTTCACCAAATGTTTCGATGTGACTTTTGACAATGACAATTGTCAAAAGTGAATGACAATTTTAGATACTTTTGAACCCAGCTCAAAAATGCTGATCAGCATGTTATCTAGCACATTTCAGAACAATTGTACACACACAAAAACTAAACGTTATGGAATAACACCAAAAAAAAGTGGTTTGGTAGTGACATTCCTTACACACAGATTTTCAGATTTTAGGACACATTTACCTCAAAATGTTGGGCCTATTTACTCACCACGGAGCTATGAGACACATAAATATTTCCTGAGCATAAATGTAGGGGTGTAGTTAAAATCAGTCTCAGCCAGTGGGCTGAGAACTTTAACAAAAAGTTTAATGATTTACAAAGAAAACGTAAAATAAATATTTTTTAAATACAGACTTTCAAAAAAGACAGAGTGTCTATTTACATTAGTAAATTTACATTACTGCAAACTGCCCGTCTTGTTGGTAGAGGTTATTTAAACTAACTCCGCCCACCTACGTGTGATTGGGCTAGTCAACATTACAAAAGACTGATGTCAAGTAAGTGGGGTAGATAGTAAATCGTGTGTCGCACACTTTTTGCTGCGATCGACCCGGGTTCAATTTTTTCTTCCCTTTTTAAATGTCATATCACATCAGAAATGCATTTATTTTCAATAAAAATGAAGGAAATAACCAAAAAGTTGAAAATAAAGTATTGGGTAGGGTTAGGGTAGGTGTAGGGAGGGCTTTATTGTCCCAATATAGTGGTATTCATTTAATAGTTTAAATTAAAATTATAATCTACACTCAATAAGTTATTAATGCATATTGTTATAATGTACTGCAATACTGAAGTGCAGATAATTGCCACTTGCCAATAAGTAGTATAAATAGCAGAAAGTCATACTATTTTCTCTTAGTGTAAATAGCATCCATCGCTATTTGCAAATAGTGTAAATAGCATCTATCGCTAAGAAAATATGCTATTTTTACTTGGTGTAATTACGTGTGTCTTGGCCCACAGTGCACTGCTCTCAATATACTGCATATACAACACAATGCAATATACAATATACGTTCATTTGAGTCCAGCTTGGGCCACATCCCAGTTCTCCATCTCTTTTCCTGTTGGTTCTCCATTTTCCTATCTAATAAAGGCAAAAAGTACAAAACGCATGCAACACTTTCTGACTGTCAAACGTTAGTGGATCATAGTGAATGTAATAAATTTCACCTGTGGTTACTCTGTCAGGACACCTGAGTGAAACTGAGGAGAACTTCCACTAAAATCACTGCTGCGCCGTTATTAAAGTTATTAAATAACAACAAAAAAAAAATCTTTCAAGACAATTTGACAGTCTTCTTACAAATTGAGACAGCTCCCTCAGCTGGAAGAATCTGATATGGATTAATTGGCTGACTAGAAGTGTGTCCAAGAAAGTATTGCTTTAGAGAAAGCTTAATAAAATATTAAACTATGACAGGATTTAATTTCACTGACATGCCAATATTGTTTCAGGCATCACAACTGAAATCAATAAACGCTTGTTCATTTGTTCACGTATACAGGCGAAATAAAAAAGAATGAAACATCATTCATATTGACAGCAAAATAAGCAACAGAAAAGCATTATTGATCCCTGAGGTGAAATTCTTTATATGCTGTGTTAGAAAACACATTAGGCCCCAAACTTAAATCAGAGTTTGGATTATCAGCTCGAGGGAAGGCCGTTTGTACGTGGCTGCCCTTCACAACCACCTGCGGCGGTTAGGAGTCTTTCTGGACTTTGAAAGCAGACGGATCGCTTTCTATGTGCAGACAGAAGGATAAGCTTAGATTTATCTTCTGGTATCAAGCTGAGCTGCAGGGCAAAGTGTCCGTTTGATGTGTGCTGGCATGAGTAAAGTACCACCATGCAGCCCCTCTCCCTGCCACAATCATTTACTGAGAGCTAAAGAGCTCGCCGCTTTAGGGCCTCCAACAACACGGTCAATTACAGTTCGAGAACAAACCCCTATGGTGCGTTCAGTGCTAATTTTTACTACTGTCCTCTTTTCTGCTGATAACAAATCACATAACATACATTTTTGTAAATGCCTGTAAAACATGCAAGAGCTCCCCACTGTAATTATGCGATTCTTCCACACTTAATTAGTAACTTGCATCTTATGTAATATCTGGCATGGCCTTTGTTCAGTGGGACTGCAGGAAGCAATGTACATTTCTGCTGGGTGATATCTTGTAACTAGCATTAGATTAATTCATCAAAATCTCCCTCGTTGAGTACTATTTTTGGAAGCGTTCACATCATTTAATCAAGGACGAGAGTTAATGTTTTCCTGCATTAGCCTTGGACCAGTTTTTTATAGCTGGGAAGGAACATAATGCATAAAATAAAGTCTTTCTCAGGAAAATATGCAAGTGGTACTTGAGTGAACAAAATCACCTCTACCTGGGTGTTCTGGGCGGTTGCTAGTAGTTTAGTTTAAGTGGTTTCTCACTAGCAAAAGTCAAAGGAGGCCATCAAATCATATTTTCATCTCTGTATGGCTCAAATTCTTCTTTAAACTATATGTGACTTTTAATGAAGTTCCAAACGTAGGTTCGGGAGGAGCCTAATCATTCAGTCCTGTCGGTCATCATTACGAGCCTATATAAGCAGCTCTCATTGCACCGTCCCAGCCTCAGTTCTTCCGGCATCCCTCCACCTCCCCTTCTCCTCCTCTGTTCTCCCTCTAGGTAATATCGCAATGGGGGGTTGAACTGGGCGCTCAAGCCGAGCCTCGGGTTCGAGCCTGCATTAAGGACAGTAAGCCAAGTTTGTTTACCATTGCCCATCAGGACTGGATGGGCAGGCGAACTCGTGAACTGTACAATATAACCTCAAGGTAAAAAAGTCCAGGTAATAAGCACCTCTCAATAAGCTTCACGCTTTCAGCTCTCATTCATATATAAATATAGACATTATAAAATACATACAGTGGCATGTGAAAGTTTGGGAACCCCTTGCAGAATCTGTGAAAATGTGAATAATTTTAAGAAACTAAGAGAAATCATATAAAACACATGTTATTGTTTATTTAGTACTGTCCTGAGTAAGATATTTTATATAAAAGATGTTTACATACAGTCCACAAGACTTTGGGAACCCTTGGCTTTTAATGGCTACCTGGATAATCTATGCCTGTTTGTTTTGTTTTGTGATAGTTGTTCATGAGTCCCTTGTTTGTTCTGAACAGTTAAACTGAGCACTGTTCTTCAGAAAAATCCTCCAGGTCTGGCAGATTCTTCAGTTTTCCAGCATCTTTTGCATATTTGAACCCTTTCCAGCAGTGACTGTGTGATTTTGAGATCCATCTCACACTAAGGACAACTGAGGGACTCAAACACAACTATTAAAAAAAGTTTCAAACATTCACTGATGCTCCAGAAGGAAACATGATGCATTAAGAGTCGGGGTGAAAACTTTTGAACAGGATGAAAATATCTACATTTTTCTCATTTTATATTATTTTATATTATTTATTATTTATTATATATATATATATATATATATATATATATTCTATTTAGTACTGCCCTTTGGAAAACAATAGAACATGGGACCATGTTTCCTGGAAGACAAATTAAGTACAATTTAGCCACTATGATCTTCAGATTCAAAGAGTTATCCATATACATGGTAATACATATACATGATTATCCTACATTGCTTAACTATTTACAGCAGATTTTGGTTCACAAACAGCTTTAGTTTACAATTAACAATCAAATTTGGCGTTAGCAAAAACTTTTCAAGCACTGAATCACATCACTCCCATTGATGAATCGTTAACTGAATCATTAAATTAGTACGTTGACCCGATAACAGCTGCAATCGAATCATATACGCGTATGAACCGTTCAGTGAAGTGATGCGAATCAACGGTTCATAAAAAAGAGTCGGCTCAAAAGAATGATCCATTCACGAATCGGACGGAGTGGGTGTCGATTTCGTCACTTTGTATAGCAAGGAACGATTTATTTTAGGAAAGGTATTGACGTAAATGTACGATATTACGTTCTGAGATGTTATAAAGTAAATGTGGAAGCTTCACGAAATTAAAACAAATTAAAATACCTATTAAAAGTAATTATTGCTTTCTACTAGCAATGGTTAGTGATGCTTGCCTTATGAAACACCGCTATATTCTGCTCACCGAACACAGGTACGAAATCATACAGTGTTTGCAAAATCACACACATTTTCAGCTCACTGTGGAAGGCTGGTAATGTGACTCCTCTGGTTACCACAAGGTGGTGATGTATTAGCAGTTATATGAGCAGGGCCTTCAGACGGTTATGCAATTGTCCATTATTATTTAATAGAAACCGAAGCTTTGAAGTTTAACGATTCGTAACACCACGTCAAAATCATTATATTGAGCTTCATGCAGTTAGCGTGAGGTGGCTAACACCAAATACAGAGTATCAAGAAACCTTTATTGCAATTCAATGCATTTAGATCAAAGCGTTAAAGGAGTCCTATTCAGTGAAGGGTTATTTCAGCATTAATGAATAAACAGGTGTCCCGTCTTGGTCTTTACGATGAAAGGCACCCGTATTTGATTTGCAAGACTAATTTACAACTCTTTCAGCCAGCTTTTGCTTCCTCTTGAATAATAGATCTTTTAATACCAGAGCAGCTGAATAATTGACAGGACAGCAATTTGCTTGCCACATGTTTTTGGTGCCAAGCCAATGCAAAAACGTGTTTTACCTCCCGGTTATTTATAGGTGTGCAAAATCATTATCCAGCCCAGTCAACAATTTGATCTCACAGTGATCTCACCGGGATACTCATGATGTGGTCCCAATGTGAGGTCACAGTAAGCTAAAAGTGTCACCTCACATCACCCTCACTGTGTGCTCATACTGTGAGCTCATCACTTATTCTGTTAGTTTAGTGTGAGTTCACTCCAAAATTTGTGTAATATTGGCCAGTTATGTCACAAATATCATGTAGAAGTTTCTTTTTCCCCTTGACTTTCCACATCCTGAAACACAGAGAGCAATATGTCAATGCAATCAGTTGCTAACAACTACTGTTCTTGACATTACATTTCCTATAGCAGTGTTCAGATGCACAAACTTCAACTTCTACATTTACTTGTCAGTCATTTCAGAAGCTCACCATTTCTCCAGTGTAACAGTTCCACACTGCCTCCAGAACACAGCTGCACAGCACAAACGGTCTGCTAACAAATCCTGCAGTATCCACAGTTTTCCAGTGTTGAGAAACCTGCTCGACATTCTGAATTCACAATGAGCTCACATATTGATCACATATTGATTTCTTTCGCTAGCATTTGTTTTAGAATAAGAAGAGGTTAAAAAAAAGTTGTTAAACAATTCTCTCAATTATTCTATGGGCCCCTCAAGCACCTCCTTGAATGTGGTCAAAACCCCAATTTGAAAACCATTGATCAGGATTATATGAATATATTGCATTTTTGAGGTCCTAGACATGCTCGAAAACACACTAAACTTTACACACGTTAGAAGTGGTAAAAAATTAACTGATATATGTCTGATATACAGTAGGTTTTAAAAGTTAGTGCGACAAAATGGCTCAATAGCGCCATCAACAAAATGTCCCTCGAGCTGTTTCTCGTACAAGTACGAAATTCGGTAGACACGCGTACATGGGTAACACTTTACAATACAGGTGCACAAATATGCATTAATTCATACTTAACTAATGCACAAATAATCACAAGTTAATATATAACTCATGAAGAACTAAACCATTTATTAATAATTACTGCATCAACAACAAATGAACATTCTATATGATTTATAGATTAAGTAATCAATAAATTGTTATTAATTAAATGTGTCAATATATTAATTCCCTAATAACATATTATATTAACTAATAGTATAAATTCATGTGTTAATTACCACAATGGGTTGAAGCCATTCATTTCAAATTAGAGTTGTCTGGTTTAATTAATCAATAGATAATGATTTGCAAAGATATCATTATGTTATGACTTTACTTGTTGAGGCACATTACGAACTTACTAATTCTAAATCCATAACCACAATGATTTATTACTGAACAATTAATTAATAATTATGTGCCTCAACAAGTAAAGTCATAACATAATGATACATTTGCAAATCATTAGCTAATGAGATGAAGTACATAGTTTTGACCACTGTGGTAATTAACATATGAATTTACATCATTAGTTAATATAATATGTTATTAGGGAACTAATACATTATGGAACATTTAACTAATGACAATTTATTGATTACTTAAAGTGTTAATGTGTGAATCATATAGAATGTTCTTCATGAGTTTTACATTAACTTGTGATTATCTGTGAATTAGTTAAGCATGAATTAATGCATATTTGTGCACCTGTATTGTAATACACCCCTACATGTAGCACACCAACACCTACAAAAAAAACAAAAAACAAAAACAAAAAAATCTTGAAACCTCACAAAATCAAAATGAAACCCAAACTCTCAAAATCAGAAAGTCAGTTGTTTTTGCCATTTTCAGGCATTGTAGTTTAACAAACTCCTCCTAGAGATTTAATCAGATCAACACCAAATTTGGTCAGTGTAATCTAAAGCCCTTTGTGATGTTAAATTGCAAAGATCTTGAGTTTTTATTGAAGGGTGTGTCTGTTAAATTCCTATGTTTTACCATGAAACAGGAAGTTGTTATAACTCAAGCATACAATGTTCAATCTACCCCAAACTTCACATTTGATAAGAGTCTATCCTAAAAAAAAATGTCCAGTCCATATTCAGTTACAAGTCATAACACCACCTATTGGTAACAGGAAGTGACATGTTTTATGCTGTAACAAAATCCTCCTACAGATCTAATGACATCAACATTTAGTCAGTGTAATCTAAAGGCCTTTGCGATGTTAAATTGTGAAGATCTTGAGTTTTTGTTGAAGGGTGTGTCTGTGGCGGCCTGACAAATTTCAATGTTTAGCCATGAAACAGGATGTTGCTATTACTCAAGCAAACAATGTCCGATCTGCCCCAAACTTCACATTTGATAAAAGTCCTGTCCTGAACACATCTCCATGCAGATATTCAGTTACAAGCCATATTGCCACCTAAGGGCTTTTCACACTTGAAATTGTTAACCCAGGGTTATCCTAAACCCCGGATAAACGGAATCCTGGGTTATCTGTAATCATGTTTCACACTGCTTATATTAAACCTGGGGTTAGCGGTTAATCCTGGGTATTCATTAACAGACGTTTCACACTGCACATTCCTAAACCCCGGGTTTACGTTCTAATTTGCATATTTGCGGTGTTACTGTACCTCATTGGACGTACGGCAAGGTGCAGGCAAACCTGCCACTTCCAGTTATGCTACCAGTTTAAAAAAAATGTCGCCGCATAGGTCTTTAGCCGTTTTTAGCCTCATGAGACGCACAAAGGCAAAAAAACAAAGACAAAATAACAAGAGAAAGAAACAAAGGAGCAAAGTATATGAACATTTATTTGAATTTCTTTTAAGTTTCGAGAGACTAGTGTTTACGTGTACAGTAGCGTCATTGTTTACAGTCGCATCCTCATCTCGGAAATTATGGGTCGCTCCCAGAAGTCATCACTGGTGGCGTTTCATTGTAAACGGCACATTCACTGACAGTGACTGGATTCGCCATTTTCGCATGACACAAACAACGTTTATGTATTTAGTAAACACTTTGAAAGACCACATTAAGAAAGCAAACACTTCTCT
The DNA here is from genome assembly GCA_012976165.1 of Labeo catla. Taxonomy (NCBI): domain Eukaryota; kingdom Metazoa; phylum Chordata; class Actinopteri; order Cypriniformes; family Cyprinidae; genus Labeo; species Labeo catla. Next base: position 477,654 of record VONZ01000067.1, read on the forward strand.
ACGAGACGCTATTGATCCAGAACGGAGAGTCGCAATTACATTGTGGCGCCTAGCAACCAACGCTGAGTACAGGACCATCGCCCAACTCTTCGGAGTCGGGATTTCCACAGTTTGCACTGTGGTTCACCAGGTAAACTATTATAACACACATTTAAATGATTAGAAATAGACAGAGTGATGCAAAAAAAATCTTATCTATCTTATAGAAACAATGAAGCAGGTACTGCATAGGTTAACTCACGTTTCTGAGATATAGCCTTTAAGCTAACTGGTTTTATTTATTTATTTTTTCTTCAATTATCACAAATTAAACAAAATATAAACATGGTAACAGTTTATTAAGGTTCTTTAGAAAGGATAGTTAATATCTGTGTGTAACGCCACGCCAGCAGAGGGAGCCCTCACCCACTGACTGTCTGTTGCTGCTCCCTCTGCTGCTTCACTGGTAACTTCCTGTTTGGTGGCAATATAAGGAGGCCATTTTCAAACAGGAAGTTGCGAAGTATTGCCTTGTTATACGGACTCTACCAAGTGTTTATCTGTTTCACAGCTGTTCCCCACGAGTCAAGCCATGCTGTTCCTGAGTCAAGCCATGTTGTTCCTGAGTCAAGTCATGTTGCAGCTGTGTTTCCCGAGTCAAGTCAAGTTTCCAAGTCAAGTTACAGCTGCGTTTCCTGAGTCAAGTCAAGTTTCCGAGTCCAGTCAGGTCACGGCTGTTGTTCCAGCGTCAAGTCACGTTAAAGCTGTGTTTCCTGTGTCAAGTCAGGTCAGAGCTGCTCTTCTGAAGTCCAATCAAGTTACAGCTATTGCTCCTGTGTCAAGTAAAGTTATAGCTGTAGCCCTCAAGTCAAGCAAAGTCACAGTTGATCTTCATGAGCCAAGCCGAGTTACAGCAGATCTTCGTGAGCCAAGTGAAGTTGCTGCTGTTATTCCCGAACCAAGTCAAGCCACAGCTGATCTCCCTGAACCAAGCCACGCCACAGTTGATCTCCATGAACCAAGTCAAGTTGCTGCTGTCGTCCATGAGCCAAGTCAAGCCACGGTTGTTCTTCATGAGCCAAGTCAGGTTGCTGCTGTTGCTCCTGAGTCAAGTCTGGCCAATTTAAATGACATTTAAATATACATTTTATGTTTTTGCAATCCAAATGGTTACCAACATTTATATTAATTTATAAAACACAAGATTTACTACAATTTAAACAAATTTCATATTTTAGACAATCCAACTCACTTTACCCCAACAGGGTTCTATCTTTATGTAACAAATTTGCTATGTTTAAACTGTAATACATTTACAATACATTTGTTTAAAGCACTTACAGGCTCTGTTCCCTTATTTTCAAATGTATGTGTAACGGGGAGTGAATGACGAGAGGCGAGCGGATCCATATGCGAGCTTTTATTATATGGACGAGACAGATACATGGTCGTGCAGGCAGGGTCAAACAACAGCAAACGGGAATGTCGAAGGCTAGACGAGAGAATAGTCCATAAAGACGAGCAATAATCCAAAGGCAGGCGGCGATCAGTCGAAAACGGGGAGCCAGGCGAGGGAAACAAAACACAGGGAACTAGGAACTCGGAGCAGGAACTAGGAATACAACGATATAATGACAATACAACAATTCAATGAAACAACAATCCAGGAAGTGCAACTGAGAAGGACCGGGGTTTTATAGGATGCCTGATTGGTCACGGGGGCTGACGCAATCAGAGCAGTGGAGGATGGGAGATGCAGTCCGAGATGCAAAGCGACAAACAGAATGAGTGGGTGGAGCGAGAGTGACATCTGGTGGTGAGTAGACAACGGGACACCGACCAGGTTCGTGACATAGCCCCCCCCCAAGGAGCGGCTTCCAGACGCTCGAAAGAAACAACAGTCCAGGGGAGCGGTGGGATGGGAGGGAGACAGGGCGAGGGCTGGAGGACCAGGTCCATGAGGGAAGCCCAGAGATTGAGGCAGGACCGACAGAGCAGGTACCCTCCAGGGTGGGGCCGGAGGCGGAGCAAGAGCCCTCCAGGGCGGAGGTGGAGCAGGAGCCCTCCAGGGCGGAGCCGGAGGCGGAGCAGGAGGCGCAGGAGCCCTCCAGGGCGGAGCCGGAGGCAGAGCAGGAGGCGCAGGAGCCCTCCAGGGCGGAGCCGGAGGCAGAGCAGGAGGCGCAGAAGCCCTCCAGGGCGGAGCCGGAGGCAGAGCAGGGGGCGCAGGAGCCCTCCAGGGCGGAGCCGGAGGCAGAGCAGGAGGCGCAGGAGCCCTCCAGGGCGGAGCCGGAGGCAGAGCAGGAGGCGCAGGAGCCCTCCAGGGCGGAGCAGGCAACGCCAGAACAGGAGGCGGAGCAGCCCTCCAGGGCGAAACAGGAATCTGCGTCACGGTCTGGGACCTCGGGAAAGCAGGGACAGAGGAGGCAGACAGAGTAGGGGGAGAAGGCGCAGCAGCCCTCCGGGGCGGAACAGGAGGCTGAGCAGGTGGCGCCGCAGCCCTCCGGGGCGGAACAGGAGGCGGAGCAGCCCTCCGGGGCGGAACAGGAGGCTGCGTCATAAACTGGGACCTGGGGAGAGCAGGGACAGAGGAGGCAGAGAGAACAGGGAGAGAAGCAGAGAGACCACAGGATAACGCCGCCTCCCTCGGAGGATCCACAGCCGAAGCTGACACCTCAGGAGGCATTGGCGCGGCTTCTCTGACAGGGAAGGCCTCTGGGGCGGACTCGAGACCAGACGGGACCTCTGGAGCAGACTTGAGATCAGTCGGGAGCTCTGGAGCAGGCTTGTGACCAGGCGGGAGCTGGGATGGAGCAGACTTGAGACCAGACGGGGCCTCTGGAGCTACCTTGAGACCAGGCGGGACCCCTGGAGCAGGAGACCGTGTTATGGCCTGGGACCTGAGAAAAGCAGAGACAGAGAAGGCTGACAGAACGAGGGGAGAAGCAGAGAGGTTATAGGGGGATGCCGCCTCCATGGGAGGATCTACAGCCAAGGCTGACACCTCAGGAGGCATTGGCATGGCTTCTCCAAGTGAGGGGAGCTCTGGAGCCGACTCGTGACCAGACGTGGCCTCAGGGATTGACTTGTGATCAGAGGGGAGCTCTGGAGCAGGCTGGAGACCAGACGAGAGCTCTGCAGCAGGCTTGAGGTCAGAGGGGAGCTCTGGAGCAGGCTGGAGACTGGACGAGAGCTCGGCAGCAGGCTTGAGATCAGTGAGGGGCTCTGGAGCAGACTGGTGAACAGACGTGGCCTCAGGGGTACAGTGTGCAGCCCACACACACCAGATGGCAACCGCCATTATAGGAAGAGCAGCAGTGGGAGGTTGTGGTGGATCCAGTACACCGGCCATCATGATAGGCCGTGATCGTGGGATATCAGACGAGGCATGGCACGGCTCTGCGCAGTCAAACGAAACAAGGCGAGGCTCTGGGCCGTTAGGCGGGACGTGACTTGACTCTGGGCCGTCAGGCGGGACGAGACTTGACCCTGGGCCGTCAGGCGGGACGTGACTGGACCGTGACTGGACCCTGGGCCGTCAGGCGGGACGTGACTGGACCCTGGGGCAGCAGCAACAACTTTGTTTGGCTCATGAAGATCAGCTGTGGTCTGACTTGGTTCTTGGAGATTGGCTGTGACTTGACTCGATTCGTGAAGAACAGTAGTGAACTGCTTTGACTCATGGAGACCAGCGGTGACTTGACTTGGCTCATGGAGATCAGCAGTGACTTGAACTGGCTTGGGAAGATCATTGACTTCACTTGACTCAGGAACCACGGCTGTTACCTTGCTTGACTCAGGAATGACCGCCTTGACATTACTGGACTTGGAAGCTTGACTGGACTTGGAAGCCTGACTAGACTTGGAAGCTACAGCCGTAGCCTGACTTGGCTCTGGAGCAGCGGCTGAAGCTTGACTTGGCTCTGGAAAAACAGCAGCAGCTTGGCTTGGCTCATGAGGACCTGCTGTAACCTGGCTTGGCTCATGGAGGTCTGCTGCAACGGGACTTGACTCCTGAAGAACAGGTGTGACTTGGCTTGACTCGTGGGGGACAGCTGTGACTTGGCTTGACTCGTGAGGAACAGCTGTGACTTGGCTTGACTCGTGAGGAACAGCTGTGACTTGGCTTGACTCGTGAGGAACAGCTGTGACTTGGCTTGACTCGTGAGGAACAGCTGTGACTTGGCTTGACTCAGGGGTAGCCGGCGCGACATGGAGCGCCACTTTAGCTGCCCGTACTGTCATTAGGGGTGTGTCCAGCACGTGGGCCATCATGACCACAGGTGGCGTCCGGGCGCTGACCACAGGTTCTGGAATGGCAGCCATATTGTGGAGCGGCTTGGAGACAGCGGCCATTTTGTGCAGTGGCTCTGGCGTGGCAGCCATCTTGTGCAGTGGCTCTGGCGTGGCAGCCATCTTGTGTAGTGGCTCTGGCGTGGCAGCCATCTTGTGCAGTGGCTCTGGCGTGGCTGTAATTTGACTTGAGACAGAAGCGACAGCTGTAATTTGACTTGACACAGGAACTACAGTTCTGGCTTGATTTGAAACAGGGAAAACAGTTTTAGCTTGACTTGCCTCAGGAAGAGCAGCTCTGACTTGACTTGATGCAGGAAACACAGCTGCAACCCGACTCGACTTGGAAACTCGTCTCGACTCAGGAAATGCAGCTGCGACTCCATATAGCTCTGGCATGGCAGCGGTGAAGTGACGGGGCTCTGTTTCCGCCGCCATCTTGTGAACGGGCTCCGCCGTCGCCGCCACTGTGTGAGCTCGCACCGGCGCTGCCGCCATTTCTCGAGCGATCCAGGCGGCAAACTTGTTCGTGGCGTCGTGATCCGGCAAGACCGCTAGTTTGCGAGTGGGACGCGCGGTCGCCATTACCGCGTCGTCGCGTTCCCTCTCCGCGACCCCCACAGTGCACGGCGAACCCACACACAAAAACGCAAAGTTTAAAAACGCCTCTAGAGACGAGCGCGGACCCTTGCGTCTCAATTGCGTACGGAGGGGCTGGTTAACGCCATCACAAAATATCTCGATAATGATACAGTCCGGGAGAGTGGAATGATTCGAGATTGAAATGAACTCACAGGTGTATTGTTCCAGTGTGCGTGCTTTCTGTTTAATCCTGAAGAGAATTCTGTCGGTGTCCGTATCCTCTGACTGTCCGGGGGTGAAGCTGCTGGATCCTGTTGTGCTGGATTGTTCTGTAACGGGGAGTGAATGACGAGAGGCGAGCGGATCCATATGCGAGCTTTTATTATATGGACGAGACAGATACATGGTCGTGCAGGCAGGGTCAAACAACAGCAAACAGGAATGTCGAAGGCTAGACGAGAGAATAGTCCATAAAGACGAGCGATAATCCAAAGGCAGGCGGCGATCAGTCGAAAACGGGGAGCCAGGCGAGGGAAACAAAACAAAACACAGGGAACTAGGAACTCGGAGCAGGAACTAGGAATACAACGATATAATGACAATACAACAATTCAATGAAACAACAATCCAGGAAGTGCAACTGAGAAGGACCGGGGTTTTATAGGATGCCTGATTGGTCACGGGGGCTGACGCAATCAGAGCAGTGGAGGATGGGAGATGCAGTCCGAGATGCAAAGCGACAAACAGAGTGAGTGGGTGGAGCGAGAGTGACATCTGGTGGTGAGTAGACAACGGGACACCGACCAGGTTCGTGACAGTATGTGTAGGTTCTTGTGTGAGAATTGTTTTGTGGCTCTTGTGGTTGAAACATTTGACCTAAAAGGGCAAAGAGTCTCTCCTCATGTTCGCGATCTTCTCTACGGCGCCTCTCTTCTCTTCTTTCAGCAGCCTCTTCTCGTTGCTCGACCCACATCATAAAGTCTTTTTTGGCTGCATCTTGATACTCACAGAAATGCTTCATGATGTTTTCTAAGTCTTCTGCTTTTCGTCTTCTCTTGGGTGTCCTGGAAACAGAGCTGGCTGATGCACCTGATGTCTGAAAAACAAATATAAGTTTGTGTGTTACCAAATAACTATTTTAAATGATAGATTTTGTGCTAACAGCAATAAATCATGTAATGCTGCAATGTAATTTATTACTTATTTATTATTGTTAGTAATAATATTTTATTGCAACATTTCTGATTAAAATGCTCTTTTTAAATGTTAATTAAAGAATGCTGAATTTGTATTATTATTATTATTTAAATTACACAACTGTTTCCAACAGAAATGACAACAATAAATGATAAATCATTAGAATGACTTCTCAAAGGTCATGTGACACTGAAGTAATTATGCTAAATATTCATCTATGCATCACAGGAATATAAATAAATTGCATATTGATGCATCCAAACGTTTATACAGTTATTTATGTATTTTAATTCAAGGGCAAACAAATCACCAAACATGTAAAAACAATTTTAATACCTGTTAAATTGAAATATATTTCCATGAGAAATAACTAATATAATACATATATGTATCTGAAAACATTTGAACAGTAATTAATAATTGGTTTTAGTAGTCTGAATATTAACCATGGTATTATAACAAATAAAAAATGGTTTGTAATTTTAGTAATGGCAAACACATTTTAAGGGGTTTCCTGCAAAAACTATAGTTTAGCCATGCTATTTATTAAACAGATACAATAAATACTTACCGATGAGAAGGAGGATGACTCCTCGCTGACAAAAGTATTCTCTTTATCTTGTTCCTTTTCGCTGGGCAGTAGGCCTGTGTCATCAGGTTCTTCTGTCTCCTCCTCGGGACCCAAGTCGGCAGCAGTGTCAACAAGTATGGTAGGTTTGACACTTGGACGATCTTTAAGAATTGGGTCCAAAATATCAAAAAATGGACAGGTCTGTCGTTCTGCCCCAGAGCAGGCATTATTATCTTTCACAGCTTTATAATCTTTTTTGGCTTTTTTCAGTTTGTCCCGTAGCTGACCGGGCGTTCGTTGATACCCAGCCTCAGCTAATTTCTCAGTCAGTTCTTTAAACACTCGGTTGTTTCTGACCGTGCCGTCGAATTTGTCTTGAATATTTTTTTCTGACCATAATTGTAAAAACAATACAGTCTCCTCATCACTCCAGTTCACACGCTTTCCATCTTTTGACATTTCTTACTTTTGAAGTTCTTGACGTTAACGTTAACTTACTTCTCACCGGCTGCTGTTTACACCACGCACGTTTCCTGTTAGCGACTTGACGTAATGCTCGCTGATTTCTGATTGGCTGTCTGTTGCTAAGCGTCCAGCAGCAACAAGCAAACACCGCTCCGTTTCACACTGAACAAACTTAGCACCGCATTGCGGGGTTAACACCGCAGTTGCGGTGCTAACCCTGCTCCGGAGCAGGGTTTCATAACCCCGGGTAAAATGCGGTGCTAACACCGCTTTCAAATTACAGGTGTGAAACGCGTCTTTACCCGGGGTTAAAAGCGGTGTTTAGAACGCAGATAACCCGGGGTTAAGCACAGTGTGAAAAGCCCTCATGAGGCCTTGTATCAAAAGTGGGAGTGCCTTCTGGCTCGAAGTAAACAAGCGGGACGTGACACTCATTTATTCAACAGTTAACAGTAGTTTGTTAAAAAAAAAAAGAGTTTGTCTCTGATAAATTGAATTTACCCATTAATCAATATGATGTAATAGAAGAATAATGTACTCATAAATGAATTGCATATGGAAAATATTGAATTTTCCTGAAATAATGTGTATTCTTCATATTACTTGTATGACTAGCAGGGGCATAATTTCCACCAGGGACAGAGGGGGCATTTTCAAAATCGTGTTTGTGTCCCCTCCCCATTTTCAAATTCGTTTGTAATGATTTTTTAACCACACACCTTGATCGTCACAGAACTGAGCAGGACAAGTCTGTCGTCACGTGTATAATCTAAAAATAGCTCACAGAAAGTTCTAATTAACAGGTATCGCGGTTGCGGCCATAGACTGGTTGCGGCACAGTCATCGATGAAACGCCAGAAGCAGCAACAGATGACTTTAATGTCATCATAGATGACAAGAAAGAAAGGAGATCTGAGTTGGCTGATTCAGTAAATTAGCTCAGGTTAGGATAATCATATTCTCTGTCAGACAGAATCTGTCTACACCTCTTGATGTTAGCCTAACGTTAACTGAGCTAACTTTAACATACACTGTTGCTCTGCTAGACGTGTACATAAGTAGTGAATACAGTTTGAATATTATCAAATTAAATGCTGTTCTAAGGCAAATGGGAAGCTGAAAAGTTTGTTTAACGGTGGACATTTAGGTCTCACATTATTTACATTTTATTCACACACAAAACAGTAATGGTGAACATATTTGACTTATAAAAAAATTCTCTCAAGTAAGACATCTTTTTTCTTATACATAGTAGCATACTATTCTTTTTGGCAGAATTTATTTTATGTATTTATTATGTATTTATTTATCAACTTTATTATTTTCTGGATTTTGTATCCCTAAATGTATGTAACGGCAGGAAATGGGAAAATCGAAAATGGTTTCCCCCATTTGGTCCCCCCCCCAACTTCTCAAACCTAAGTTACAGACTTGCGTATTTTCTCCCTCAACTTCAAAAATCATTTCAAAATCATCCCGCATTGCTGCAGAAGTACCGACCCAGTGTTTGCAAAGTGAACATGCAAAGAAGATCAAACACCCTTAACAAAAATGGTAAAACAGCGATATAGGACAATTTTGAAGTTGAGGGAAAAAATACAATCAGAGTATTGAGAAGAGAATTGTCTTGAGCCGGAATACACAGAGTTCAGGGAGAGCAAGACAAGATAAGCGTTTGACATTATATAATATATAAATAATATATAATATATATATAATATAAATTGTATTATTTTTATGTAAATAACTGATTGGTTCGCTAGATAAGACCCTTCTTCCTCAGCTGGGATCGTTTGAAGCCGCATTCAAACTGCATTTTGGAAGTTCAAACTCAGGGCACCATAGCAGTCCATTATATGGAAAAAAATGCTGAAATGTTTTCCGCAAAAAACATAATTTCTTTACAACTGAAGAAAGACAGACATGAACATCTTGGATGAGAAGGGGGTGAGTACATTATCTGTAAATTGTTGTTCTGGAAGTGGAATTCTCCTTTAAAAATGTAATTAAATAAGTCAGATCTGGGGGTTCGAACGTTCCGACATGCAAAGTGAATCACACACATGACCGGACAGAAAGTGAAGCTTCATTTGACATTAGTCACATGATTTCTGCATTAACAACACAAGCCTTGAATCGAGGCTTCATCTCCAGTGCTTTGGTTCAAATGTCACATCACTAGTTTTGACGATGTGGGAACACAACTTCAAACAGCACATGTTGTTGACATCTCTCATAAAGGTTTGCAACAGGAAATGACTTGTTTTACCTCAACTTAAACATGCAATGCCCAAACTTCAGATATTTGGTAACAGTCCTGGCCTGAAGACATCTACATGCCAACATTTAGTTATAATTTACAGTGCCAACCTGTAGGAAACAATTAATATCATGTTTTACACTAACCAAAACAAGCAATGTCCAATCTGCCCCAAACTTGACATGTTTGTTAAGAGTACTAGCCTGAAAACATCTAAGGCCAATATTCAGTTATAATTATAGCGCCACCTGTTGGCGACAGGATATGTCATGTTTTACACTAACTCAAACATACCATGTTCAATCTGCAACAAACTTTATGTTTGATAAATGACTTTGACATAATCCTCCCATATTTACTACTTTAAATTGTTGTTTTCCCAAGGCCTTCGGGTGGAGGTAGCTCTGGGTTTGAGGGCCTTTATAATACTGCTTGCAGGTTTTATTGGAAGATGTATTTGTGATTGACCTCCAACCCTAATCCTAAAACTTAAAGCCCATCCTTCTTCCTAGTCTAAACTGCCAAATAGAGGTAAACCACATGAGCAGTGCTAAAACAAGCCAAACCCTTTCCTTATCTGTAAAATCGGTCTGGTTGATAGGAATGCTGATCTGGGAACATGTCCAAAATCACAATAAGCAAGAGGGTATTCTGTTTATTTCACTTCAAGGATATCATACATAACTAAGTGCTCTAAATATGGGCTGTTTGATGTTGAACTCCAGACAATGCGAAACAGCTAATAGAGCAATTCAGCTCAACTCAATGGAATGATAAAAATAAATCTGTAAGTTGAGCAAACACTCATGTGTTTTTCCCTAGACGCGGCTCTCAGCCCACCATCCTCCCACACCACACTCATCCTCGCCACAGGAAAAAAGGATTGCTGGCCTCCAACTGGCTGGAAACAGTTGTCATGGCAATACTATGACAACGCCTTAGTCCATCTCATTAGTGATGCTATGACCACAGCAGAACATGAGGCTCTTATAGCAGAATAGTATCTGCGGTCTGTGTGCGCCATGCATGTGACAGCTTTATGTAATGCATTTCGCAATTAAAGATACAGCTCTCTAAGATGCACATCGTTATCTGTCTGTATGCCTGGGATGTGTCTATTATTCCAACAGCACACCTTGTCCGTCTAAGAGCTGTCTCTTGTATAATGATGCCACTGCCACCTCATAAAGATAACAAGCTGGAGTAAAAAGCCCTATAACGCAAATATATGGTGTTGTCTTGTAAACAGGTATAAAAGGTTTCCAGCCACGAGTCATTTTGGTAACACTTTCGATTAAGGAACACATTAACTGACACATTAACTAAGAGTTTTCTCTCAATAAACGCCTAGTTTGCTGCTTATTGATAGTAAGTAAGATGGAGTAGTTATGTTTAAGTGTTGGGTTCTAATAATATGTACTTTATAACCCATTTTAATCCCAAATTTTTCCCAGACATGAAAATATCCAAATGATATGTCATTAGCAACCCTTTGAAATAATAATTTTTTTTTTTTTATTTATTTTGGAAAAGTGTGTGAAAAAATGTGTTTTATGGTCAGTCACAATTGTGACCAGTGGGATAATATGTATACTAAATTAACATATTTATACAGTCATAAAAATTGTTATGTATCTTAGCCTAGCTATTTCAAACTGTTTGATCACATTCTAGGGTTACTATTATGCATTAAAAACCTTATACAACATTGATAGGAACACTGAGATAGAGCCCTGCATTTCAGCCCGAGCACGGCGGGCCCCGACTTTTTTATTCCCCTAGGGCAAGGCTTCGGGCCAATTTTAACGTCATATTTCAGATGCGGGCCGGGCTTTGGGCCTGTTTTAGGCATCTCCTTATTTTTATATTTTAGACATCCACCAGTTATGGTGATGAAAACAAACAAATTTCCGTGCTGGTGGAAACAACAAGACTTTCCTTTCACTTTCGAGACTGGCTGTTGAAAGGTGTTTAGTGTCTCTGTCAGCAGCAGCACCAACAGTTCTGCGTTCAAGCGCAAGTAATAGGCTAAAGCTTGCCGCAAAGCACCGGCAAAAGTTATTACCATGAATGTGTCAGGGGAAAATAGTAAGGAGATTTTTTAATAATTTATTAATAAACTAGTGTTGTCTGAGTTAGTGTCGCAGGGATAAAGTTGCCGATCCTGACTTGCCATCTCCTCCTGGATGTGCCTTTAGAGAGAAAGGCATCTTTACAGATTACATAATGGAAGTTTTTGTTTTCGATTTGTTTTATTTCATTAAATAATAATTTAAAGCTTTATATATATATATATATATATATATATATATATATAATGTGAGGTATGTATTCGCTGAGTTTCAGTTCATTTTTGTGAAGCACTCCTGTTGAAATAACAGAAAGCACATCATGTTTGTGTTCTTTATTTTATAAAAGCACTGTTTGCAGCGTTTTGTTGATATTGTGAGTGCACACAAATAAAAGTAGACCCTTTACAGTTCCGAATGATGTATTACTCTACCTTTATGAGCAAAAATGATGGAACATTTTAAATTGTCTCCACTGAAAAAAAAAAATGCAAGTGATCGTGACTCCTCCATGTTTAGCAAAGGGCTTCAGCTTCCACTCTTCACAAAATGATTAAATATGCACCTGATAGCATTTATCTAGGTTTAACGTTTAAACAAACACTGTTTTATGCTTGAACTGTTTATTTTAGGCAAATCGTGATGATTTGAGAAGGCAAATTGATCAAACAGACTATGATCTGTTCCCTGGTTGTTATTACTTTAAAACAAAACGTATATTTAATGAACAAAAAAAAAAAATTGCTTTAAACGCTTTTCTAAATTAACTAGACAAATAATAATAATAATAATAATAATAATAATAAAAACTAAACAATACAACCATCAACATATTTCAAAATTGTCACTTTTTTTGTGAAATATAACATAAATTTTTATATTGGCACTACCAGTTTTACAAGATTAATAATGTACATTTTTTATAACATTTGAATTTTTAATTTAGTGCAATATTTTGTCATTGCAACATTTTAGTGTCATTTTCACTAATAACTGCAATTGGATTTATATTGTATACCTAAATTCATTGTTATCCCACCGGTCACTATTGTGACCATCAATATGTTTACTCATTCTATGATCACACTCAACAAAACTTAATATATGTGAATTCATATATTGATACTAGACACCTTAAAGACAATGTGTACCAAATATCTTTCTCATATCTGTATGTTAGCCTTTTGTTTTGGAGCTTTAATGCTTTGATCATCTTCTCAAGGTGCAAACAGGAAATAAACTGCTCTGGTCATGTGACAATTTGCATTAATCATGTGAAACTCCACATATTTAATTGATACCCTTTATTTTTTTCCATATTTGCAGGAAGTGCACAATAATATTAGTCAGTAAGGTTTTTAGAGCTTTATAAATGAAAACCTTTTTTTACGGTCACATACTAAAAAAAAAAAAAAACCTCACAACACAATAACTGGCAGATGAACAATGAAATTCCAGAATGATGCAAAAAAGAAGGTGCACGGTTAGGACCAGTGTTGAGAAAGTTTTCAAAAGTAATACATTACAGTATTGGGTTACTCCCTAAAAAAGTAACTAATTGGGATACTTAGTTACTTTTCATGGAAAGTAATGCATTATGTTGCTTTTGTGTTACTTTTTCTCATCTGGGCTGGCTTGTGTGTTGGTTTTTAATATAAAAAGGTTTATTTTTGGCAAATGTAAGCGCTTTTATTCCCTCAGGTTGAAGAAAATATAAATTCATGCTCATAAAACAAATTTTTTTGCTGTGCTGCCGTTCTGGTTTGCATGAAGAAGAGGATGCAGGAGAAGAAAGCTCATTACTCTTTAGAAATAAAACAAAAAGAAAAAAAAAAGAAACACAAATCTTGTTATGTTAATTTTTGCTTATTGGTAATTGTATAATCTAAAGTCAGCAGCAAAAACACTGGTTAATAAAATTGGATTGAATACATATAGGATATTTGGGACTACAGTAACTGTAACTCAAGCAAAAGGATTTTCTTGTAAACTGGAAAGTAATGCGTTGACATGATACGACAAATAACAATAAACCGTAACCATTATTTAAACTATTGTTAATACAGCATGCAAGGTTGTAAAATGTATGCATAATTGTGCTTGATTCCAATACTTTACTAGCTATTACTTTACAGGAGGGTTTTTTTAAGGTTTTTTGGGTATTTTGACTTAAAAACTACTAGTTACATGTTTGCAGTGGTGTTTTAAGGGTTTGATGGTCAGGTTGTTCTTATCCAAACAAGTTTTGGGGGTTATTTACTGTAGTTGAGCAATAGAGTGCAACAATATGGCTCTGTATGTAAGAGTACTGTTAAAAAAAAATCCATAAAGAAAGAAGATTTATGTATAAATCTTTCAAGACAGATCTTTTGTAAGTATTGAGGTTAAGAGATATGAGTATATGCTTCAGTGTTTAACATTGAAATTGACTGGTCAATGTTAACTGTCCTTTACACTGCAAATGAGAATGAAAATGAATGTGTTTGTTCAGCAGTATTGATATAAATATTTTGATGGGCATTATTAAATGCTATAAATCTCAAAACTGTTTTAAATTAATATTATAAAATGTTAATGCATTGTACATTGATGTTATTAGCAGGAAGTCGTCGCTCTTTTATGTTTGGATTATTACATTTATAATATGTTTGCAGTATTACGTTTAAAGTTGTATTTGTGTTTATTTATTTTATTTTTTTTTTGCTTTAACTCAAATATGTTTTCTAGATACTTTGACCTTTAAGTGAATCAATTTTTCACTCAGTATCCATGCTTTCACTTAAGTATAAATTTTGAGTACTTTTTTTTTACACCCCTGATAACAAGACGCAGTGGGGATGTAAGGAGAGGCTGTTGGTGCATGCATGCTATGCCGTGGCCTGACACAAACCACTATTGTGGTTGAACAGCATGTTATTAGTGTTCCATTATATGCCACAATCTGAAACAAGATTGCGTCCTGCATGGCTGCACTTTCATTCTGGTGGGAGAATCAGGGATACATGCGATACGGTGAGGGAATACCAACTTGCAGCGGGTGTTCAGGTGGTGCTGGCAGTTTAATACGCTGCTGAAAAGACCAGCATACAAATTCAAGCATTTCAAATTCTGTCCATTTCTTTAGGAAATTCAAACAATAAATACCGTTTTGGTGTTCTTTAATGTGGCGTGATAAATCGCTGTAACTAGGCTACTCGCCTGTACGTAATCAAACGCATAGCAAAAGATTTGTGACAGTTTCGTTTTTGTTCTGGATCTGGTGCTGTACTGCTACACTGGAGTGCACTCGCCACCAACTGGACAGGGGTGGGAATTACGGCAACAATTTACAATCATTCACCCTCAGTGTAATCTGTCAAAGTGACGGACGAACTGCAGATTTTTCCGTCACTGATAAAAAAAAAAAAAGAGTTCTGTCAATGGCGGACAATTTACAGTTTAGGCAACCTCTGGCTGGAGGAGTGCATAGAAGAGTTTCTGGACCATTACCACAAGGGGTGCACTAGTACAACTTAAAAGCAAACTTAACAACAGAACTTCTTGATGGGGGAAAGAATCACTGTCCTTTCATTGAGCTCTTTAACAATGCCGTGAGGATGTGCAGATCCTCCCTCACTATTAACCATTAACTCCGACTCGCCAGGACTATTACCACCTTCAGCAGCCATCTCTCTGCCCGCTCCAGAAAGGACACATTATCCTGGCCCGGAGTGTCCCAGTAAGCTGAAAGGTAGCTCATGCAAAAGGACCCATAGATGACCCATAGATGACACCCATGCCGTAGATCGGATGCCCTGGCTTCACCTTAGGCCTGCAGGCCCATTGCTCCACCTTGTCCTGCTAGCCCTTCAGTTCTGCCATGGCTCTACACTTTCTCAGCTTCCCTGTGGTCTGCCATCCTTCAGGCTCCACCGGGATCCCTCTGGCTCCAGCTTGTTCCATCATCACCATGGTTTTACTGCGGACGTCCGAGCCTCCGGCTGCACCTCAGCCCTCCACTTCTCCGGCTCCACTGGGCTCCTCCGTCTCTCTGGTTCTGCCCTGGTCCTCACTTCCTCTGGTGCCTCCCTATTCTGTTTTGCTCCGGACGTTGCTTTGTCCGTTCAAGCTGACTTTATCCCCTGTAACAGGAGTGTCCAGTCCTGCTCCTAGAGGGCCACTGTCCTGCAGAGTTCTGTTCCAATTCTAATTAAACACACACGTGAAGGAGCTAATCAAGGTCTTACTAGAAACTTCCAGGCACGTGTGTTGAGGCAAGTTGTAGTTAATCTTCAGGACAGTGTCCCTCCAGGACCAAGTTTGGACACCCCTGTAGTAGGACGTTGTGGCCTGCAATGTCACTCTGGACCGCATGCGCTTCGATTCCAAGGTTGACAGCTGTGCCTCCATCAGTTGCCCACAAGGCTCCACCCAATATGTCTACCATCAGGGTTTCACCTTGGCTTCTCCATGCCATTCCCTGCAGCAAGCTCCCCTGGTTCCCTACCCATCAACTGGTCACTTACTAATTTCAGGATTCTATTATGTTTTATTATGTTTTTGTTTGTGTTCCAGTGTTTCCTTTTGCTTCAGTTCTATTCACTTCTAGTTCACTTCAGTTTCTATAGTTACAAAGTTCTCCCTATGTGTTACTCTGGTTACTAATTAATGCCATCTGTGTCTAGTTAAATTCTTTAACACTCCCTGTATTGTTCCTTTTTTTTTTTTTTTTGGTATTTGTTATTTTCCTTGCTAATGTTCTCTGTGATTATTATTAAAAGTAATTCTGTGGACTTCCTGCGCCATGCATCTTAATAATACCACTATCTACATGACAACATCTCTGAATTCTGACTTTTTTCTTAGAAAGCTGTTGACATCTAATTGTTTTTGTTTTGTTTCTCCCATGGAATAAAAAATAAAAAAGGCAACTTTTTTTTATCGTCTTTCAATTCTGACTAGAGATACAAACTCACAATTCTGAGATGTTAACTCACACACCAATTTATCAGGCTGGAATGACTGTATCTTTACTTACTCAATGTTATTTTATCAAAAGTTTTTGTTTGTGACTTATTTCCTCTGAATTTTTACATTTAGTTACATGCACATACAAATCTCACAATTCTGTTATGGAATTAAGAATAAAAAAGCAATTCTTAATGTCTTGCAATTCTGTCAAAAAAAAAAAGTCATAATTGTGAGATATAAACTCACAATTCTGAGAAGAGACGTCAGTGATATAAACTAACTTTAATGAGTTTTAACTTTAGTTTTAACTTTAGTTTTTTTTTTTGTTAGAACTAACAGGTTTTCCAAAAAAAAAAAAAAAGTCTTCTGTAAGTCTTCTGGTGATATATAATAACACAACATATAGCTTTGTCACAGACTAAAATTTAAGTCATTATTTACTGATATCTTCCCTTGCATAGGTGTTTACACAACACCGTTCTGAACTAAAAACTGAAATTTTTTTTATGCGTTTTGGCTATTGTGTGACAACAGCTTTTTGGTGGCCTGGAAACAAACTTTTAAAAATGTGTTTCAAAGTTTTTTTTAAAACAATCATCGTTTTCGTGTAAATGTGAATTTGTGAAAATGGTAATGTCATACACAAGCATAATGCGTTTGCATAGTTTTTTTTTTTTGTTTTTGGATGAAACACTAGAAAAGTTATTATTATTATGTATTAAACTTTGTATGTAAAACTTTAATATTTTTGATATGTGTTTTGTCTTTTTCTTAGTTTTTTTTTTTCCTGTAAAGGTTTTGTTTGTTCTGTACTTTCTGTATGTTTAATGTTTGCATAAATAATATATATATATATATATATATATATATATATATACAAAGAGACATCACCAACTACTGGCCTGGCATGCATAATACCATGTTTTAGTCATTTTTGTGCATCCGTAAGTACATGAAACTTTTCAAAAACCGAAAAAACATTTCTATTTTCAGTACTTTGTCATGTTAACCACCTTATCTACACTTATCAACAGTTTATCTACAGTTTATTAGGGATGTCACAATACTCAATATAATATCGAACCGTTCGGTACGACATCCACGGTTCAGTACGCGCTTGCGAATTGCGGTTTTTCGGTTTTGCATTTAAATAACTTCCCTGTTTTATTTCTCTCGGAATTTGCTGTATGTTTGCCCACGATTTCACGTGCTGAAATGAGGAAACACTTCCCCACTTATATTTGAAAAAGCAACGCAGAGCATCTTCCATTCTAATGACATGAAATGATAAGCCTTTCTAAACCTGTTGTCCAACAAAAGTTATAAAAACAAAAGTTATAAAAACATTATAACTTGTTTTTAATTCACAACATTAGTCGAGTGTTTGAAATAACTTACGTGATCTGATGTGGATTCTTATCACAGAATGAGGCAGACAAATTCTATACTCATATTCAATGTCGATTAGCATTGGCGTCTGAAAATACACGAGATGGCTTAAAGAACACAGATAAACCATATATTATTGCAGACGAGTGTTTATTGTCCTTACATTTCATCATTCAAAACGTTTAACGTTATATCTTGTTTTTAATCAGTTACAGCAATAGCGATGTTTTTATCCATATTAGAGAAACTGGAAAGGAACGTAATCAGTGATACTTCTTTGACGCATATGTGTGTTTTTTTTTTTTGTTTTTTTTTTGCACGAGGGCGCCCTCTGGCGTCCAGTATGAATGAAACCCATTCTATTTTGCGTAAAAATCGTAAAAACAATACCTCTCTCAAAAGAAGAATTAAGCAGACATATACTAAACCACACTTTTTCTAGTGTACAGAGGTTTACGGGAGTATTTTGTTAATTTGTTCCAAAAAAAAACACACACTGAAGTGGCAAGATATCAGAACCAAACCGAAAACCGTGGTTAAAAACCGAGGTACGTATTGAACCGTGGACTAACTGTATTGTTGCATCCCTACAGTTTATCTACACTTATTCAAGAACAATTTTGATTGGATCTTTGAGTCTATGAAAGAATCAGTCAGAATCATGTATGGATCAGTCATATTGTTCACATATCATTCAGTCACTAAAGTAATGACAAAATTTAATTTTCTGTTTGGACTATTCCTTTAATGTGTTATAAACCCTAGACTATTCCTTTAAAAATGTGACAAGGCCACATGCTGCGTTTGTTCATTTCACCCAAAAGCAAGATCTGACCTTCTACCATAAAGGAGGGAGGAGGTGAACAGAATTCTGTCGGAGGCAGACACAAAAACAGCATTGAGCGGGGGGCCGAGAGAGACAGGCAGAAATAAGCAGCAGAGATTGTGAAGGACAGCGGGAATGAAGACTAAACTAGAAGTTACTTGGAAGAGAAACAAGAAATGTGTCTAACTGTCTAACTCTCGCTTCACAGCGCCTCAAGCTTTCTCCAGAGAAACTCTTCAGTATGTCATGTGGAAACGGAAATGAATAGAAAATCACACTAAACAGAAATGAAATAGAAAGAGAGAATGTAAGTGCATGCGCTTGCATCAGATCATTGGGTTTCTGGCAGGCCTTGATGCTGTTCAAGGTGAGAGATGAGGATGGCAGCAGACAGGGCTATCTTGCTTGGCGACCTTGCTTTCCCATCTGGTGTAAGCAAGCAAACGAAGCCAGAAGTTGAGTGCTGAGTTATATTATGCATGGGGTGCCTTATGAAAACCACCCAAGAGTTATAGCCTTCGGCTATTGATCAGCATTTAAACTAAGATAAAGACTTCACTGTTGCGGCGTCTGTTTGGTAGAAGATGTTTATTTTTTAATGCTCTCCGTTTGAATGTTTTCTGTTCACTACCATCTGATCTTCTATCAGTATTTGTAGCCAAATTTTCTGGCAGTTAATGTTGGATAATTAAAAAAAAAAAAAAGACTCATTCATTTAGCAGCAGATTTTCTTCAAAGTGACTTACAAATTAAGAAAAACAAAACAATTTCAAGGACCACTTCACCCAAGAATGAGTGCTCTGGCATCATTTACCCACTCTCATGCCATTCCAAACGTATTACTTTTTTTAATCCTAGGAAACCTAATTTCAAAATATGATTAATTATGTCAAATTTATTTTCTCACAGAAGTATGGCTTTAGATGATTTGGAACAGTCTGTACAAATAGGGCCCAATATTAATATAGATTTTCTTTTTTTAATATTTTGACCATATTTGCAATTATGCAATGCATTGTTTTTTAGGTTTGAAGGAAATGTTTTTTTAATGTATTTTTGGTTTTTCTTATAGTGTAAGTCATGTATTAAAACTACATATCTGGAAAATGGCCCTAAAGATATTGATACATAAAAAGTGCTACTTTTCGGGGAGATTTTATTACTCATTCATATATGGCATACTTTATTACTCTTATTTTTTTTTCAGTATATGGTATGCTGTGTCATATACATATGTAATCTTTGAAAATGCAATACAATCTCAGAAAAAAGGTACAAAAGCTGTCACTAGGGCAGCACCTTTTGAAAAGGTACTAATTTATACCAATTTGTTATTAAATATGTGGACTTTAGGTACTAATATGTACATTTAAGGTA
The DNA here is from genome assembly GCA_012976165.1 of Labeo catla. Lineage (NCBI taxonomy): Eukaryota > Metazoa > Chordata > Actinopteri > Cypriniformes > Cyprinidae > Labeo > Labeo catla. Next base: position 497,609 of record VONZ01000067.1, read on the forward strand.
CTAATATGCACCATTTGGGGGTAAATAAGGTGCAAAGGTGACCTAGTGACAGCTTTTGTACTTTTTTTTCCTGAGTGTAGGAAAACAGACAACTGAAATGTATGCAGTCTTGTTAATGCATCCCACAATGCAATGTGTTTGACCTTCCATTGTTAGACTGGACTGACAAGGTAGGGCATTTTCTGCTAAATGTTAAAATAACCATATTTATTTGCTTTATGCATTTTCTTGACTCGCTGAGTAATTAAATATGTAATGCATTGAGCTCGCAATGCCAAAGCAGGGAACTGATGTGTATTATTTCATATTTGACTTTCACAGAAGTAAAAAACAGTAAACTTTAAATGCAGTAAGCATTTTGCTATGGAGGATTCAGACAATGACGATGTTTTAAAGCCCATTTGGTGGATACACTTGAGAAATCAGTTGCTGTATCTTTGTCTTGTGTATGAGCTAATCAGTCTAATCTACTTTCTGATATTGGGCCAGCACTTTACTGCAGTTCCCTTTTCATTTGAACGATGCAGGGGTTGGGTGGCCTCCAAGATGCAGAGATATTTGCGTTCATTCCTAGACGAGAGAGAGAGAGAGAGAAGCAGAGAGAGCGGCTCAAATCTGTTACATAACCCTACCCAGGCTTAAGTCATGTAAAACATATGTTTTCAATCAGCTGTGAGATCCAGCGCTGAGCTATGTATGTTTGTCTGTGGGAACCCACTTATTAGGTTCTCATAACCCCAGGACCAGCGTTGACCCTGCGTAGCCTGACATCATAAATAACTGTCCGATTTTTTTTCTTTTTAATGGAACAGTTTATTGATCCATTAGACAAAAATATGTTTTTTGTTAAGTATCATATTTGATACATCAGGCTTTTATGGCTCATATAATATGACATAGTGAATAAAGAGCTCATGCTTGAGAAAGAAAAACACACCAAATTTATTCAGAGGCCCAAACTGAGCAAAAATATGCAATATGATGCAGATGCTGATATTTTTATGGTCAAAAACTAAGACATGTGAACCACAACCTGAAGGTGGGTGTTTTTAGAATGATATTAAAAAGCCTTTTACTTGTTAAAATACTGTTTCATCAAACTATTTATCAGACAACAGAAAGCATGTAGATTGCATACAACACGTTTTTCAGCAAAGTTTTGATCGTGTTGAAAATTTGGAGACCTTTATTATTTTACCAGAATAAAAGGGATCATAAACAAAATGCATGTTTTTTTTTTTTTAAGTACTAACCTGAATAAGATAAGAAATTTAACATAAAAGACTTTTACATATAGTCCACAAGAGAAAATAATAGCTGAATTTATAAAAATGACCTTGTTCAAAAGTTTACATACACTTGATTCTTAATACTGTGTTGTTACCTGAATGATCCACAGCTGTGCTTTTTTTTTTGTTTAGTGATAGTTGTTCATGAGTCCTTTGTTTGTCCTGAACAGTTAAACTGCCTGCTGTTCTTCAGAAAAATCCTTCAGGTCACCAATTCTTTGGTTTTTCAGCATCCATCTCTTCACACTTCACACAGGACAACTGAGGAACTCGTATGCAACTATTACAGAAGGTTCAAACACTCACTGATGCTTCAAAAGGAAACACAATGCATTAAGAGCCGGGGCGTGAAAAGTTTAGAACAGAGTGGGTGAATTTCTGGCAAACATGTAAGCATCCTCTGTAGCTTCTGAAGGACAATACTGAATAATAATAATAAAAAAGATATTTAGGCAAAATAAGAAAAATGTACACATCTTCACTCTGTTCAAAACTTTTCACCCCTGTCTCTTAATGCATTGTGTTTCCTTTTGAAGCATCAGTGAGCGTTTGAAGTTGTATTGCAGTGAGTTGTCCTCTGTGTGAAAAGATGGATCTCAAAATCATACAGTCATTGTTGGAAAGTGTTCAAATACAGAGAATTTGTGGGACCTGAAAGATATATATATATATATATATATATAAACCAACATCAGAGAACATGCAAATGTTGTTTAATTACTAGAAATATTAACTTAGAATCTCAGGGGGACTTCAAGTAAATACTTTAGGTCAGAGGGGTTTAATTGACAAAAATATTCTGGGAATCACCACATGAACAAACAATAATAACCATGGCATGGACAAGTCTTCCAGGTTTTATTTTATTTTTTATTTTTTTCAGTTATACATCAGCTGTGTTTAGTCACTTGTATTTATCCCATACGGAATAACTATTTTATGAATAATTTAATGCCAGTGTGTGAATAATTTGTAATCATGTAATCCATAAAAAGTAACTGTAGTCTGATTGTACCCTTAAATAAGGGGCATCATTTAGGTCATTTAGCACAAAGAGATTGTGTGCATGGATGTGGATGTATGTGGATGTGTGCATTTGTTTAACCGACATTGTGAGGACCAAATGTCCCCGCAAAAATATAAAACGTTTGATATTTGTAGGGCCAACAGGAAAACAGCTTAGAAATCATAGTTCATTTAATAAAGCTTATTTAAAATAATAATAATAAAAATGTATTTAGAAATTAGACAAACTTCGTCATTATTCGTATTCACAGGACGCCCCCGCCTCACCATCCCCCTTGAAATTTATTTACAGTTCGACCACTGCCCAGCACTGAGTATCAAATACGATACACTTTATAGTGTTCAAATTCTTTATTTTCCAGTGTTGCATTCATTGATTACATTTTTGTGTCCTGCAAGCATTTGATTTTCTGTGATGTTTTGAGCCTTGTCCTGCAAACTCTACAAGTAACATTATTTAGCTGACTGGCATAGTGACACTGATTGTGATAATGTCTGGGGTATAATTTACAATCAAACACACCATATGCATATGAATATGCTTCCATTGTCCTTTGGATAAAAGTGTCTGCTAAATGTAAATGTAAATATACAGTTTTACAGCAAAAACAATCCATGCAGATACTGGTATATACATTTACTTGATGTCTTTATACATATTTTTCAAATAGTGGAGATACGTTTAACAGTAATAATATGTAAATTACTTTCCAGTAACTTTCAATATAGCCTGTAGCTCTTTAGAAAACTATATGTAGTGATGCTCCATAAACCAATACACTGATCTGAAGAACAGTGTAACATCACGACGTTTTAATCTCTAAAGAACCATATGGCAGCTCAAGAACTACGGGGAAAATTGAGACTTTTAAGAGTACATGAAGAGGGTATTAGCGCTCATCCCACTTGATGTTTATGACAGCGTGAGCAACCCGCTCCATACAGATGCTGCAGGAGTTCGAGAGGGCGTACGGGAGCGCGCATTCAATCACGGACACGGAGCCGGCGCGCATGAGAGCGAAAGGGGCGGGGGAATGAGAGAGAGAGAGAGAGAGAGAGAGAGAGAGAGTGAGTGAGCGAGCACAGGCTGATCTCTATCTATCTCCCTCAGACGTCTTTCTATGTTGTAATACACAGAACAGAGGACGTGCTGGTCGTTGGCGGTGGCACAGCAGCCCATCATGCGCGCCGTCTTCTGAAAACGTTCAGCGGTAGGCTAAACGCATTGCATCTGTCAGTCTGTTTTCAGCATTTGCAGATGGAAAACTGCGACTGCCAATGGATGAAGGATGGTTTTAACACTCACTGATCATGTTTGTTTCAGGCGCGAGGGATGGCTTAGTCGCGTGCGGAGCGCCGATGCTGCACGATGAGTGTAGCGCTGCAAGATTTACGAAATAACGTGAGTCGCACTGATGCTTTTTATTACATCAAACACATCTGCAAGCCGTCGGCATTGGCACACCATGGGGTGAACTGTGCGAAGCTGCTTTAAATTGATTCTTGGCACGTAAAAAAGCGAATTCTGCACGTTTGGAGATAGATCGCATCAGTCTGTTTTTAATGTTTACTCTTCGATTGCGCAAGGACTGATGTAACCAAACTCACGAAAAATCATTTTATTTTCTACTCTTGTACAACGCAGCTCTGTTTATTCTAACAACAGTTTGAATCATATTTGGGACGTTCGCGCGTTTCATTAAACACGAAGCATCTTTTTCAGGAAAAGAAACAGTCAAAATCTTCATATGTTTCACAGCGCTCGAACGAAGCTGGGTCGTTATCGCTGCTCTCTGTCGCAAACAAACTATTTATTGTAACGCGTGTATTCCCCGAAATCATCAAACTCTTCCTCAGTGACACGACACGCCGAACCCGTTTGGTTAACAGAATGGCACAGATTCCTTACTGTAGAGTCGTTCGCGATATATTTTAAGCACAAGACCGACTGGTTTTTATTCATTGCCTCTTTGTTCGAGGTTTCACTCGTTTGTTTACAGGGAGTGGCTACGAGAGCATCTTGAGTTGCACAACGCTTTACGGACTGGCGTACGTTACCATGGCAACTAGAGCGCTGGGGGGTCGCGCAAGGATAGTTGTACTGTAACAGGTATATGCTGTTTTACCGCGAGATCTGCTTTACAACTGTTCTGTGAAACATGAGGTTTTTACTTCACTTTATAAAATTAGAATCATGATATACAGATATACATCATCTGAAAGCTGAATAAAGAAATTTTCTATTGATGTGTAGTTTGTTAGGATAGGACATATTTTGCCAAGATACTATTTGAAAATCTGGAATCTGAGGGTGCAAAAAAATCATAATATTGAGAAAATAGCCTTTAAAGTTGTCCAAATGAAGTTCTTAGCAATGCCTATTACTGATCAACAATTAAGTTTTTTATATATTTATGGTAGGACATTTACAAAATGTTTTTGTGGAACATGATCTTGACTTAAAATTCTAATGATTTTTTGACATAAAAGATCATTTTTGACTCTTGCTGCTTATGACTGTTTTTTTTTGGCCCAGGGTCACATGTGAATATGACAGAATAAATCTGAATGCATTGGGTTACACAAACAAAAAAAGCATCGGCTTAGGATCTTTTGCATAAAAAAGAGAAAGAAATGTAAAAATCTAAAAAAAAAAATGCTGAAAATATGCAAAAAAAAGACAGTTAAAACACCTATTTATTTTATTGTCTTCCAGGCAAAAAGTGTACATCTATGGAAGCATATGGGCAGCAAAATTAATTTTGAAATGTAATATGCAAAAAGCCAAAGCAGTATGTAAAATGGCAATGTATTTCTATATTTAAATTTCGATTTTCCCATACATACAGTCATGGCCAAAAATATCGGCACCCTTGCAATTCTGTCAGAAAATGCAAACCCTACTCTCAGAAAATTGTTGCAGTTGCAAATGTTTTGGTACTAACATGTTTATTATTATTATTATTATTATTATTATTTTGTTTGCATTGGAATAACACAAAAAAGAGAAGAAAAGTCAAATCTGATACAATTCCACACAGAACCCAAAAAATGCACTGGACAAAATTATTGGCACCCTTAACTTAATATTTGGTAGCACCCCTTTTGGAAAAAATAACTGAAATCAATCACTTCCTGTAACCATGAATGAGTTTCTTACACCTCTCTACTGGAATTTTGGACCACTCTTCTTTTGCAGACTGCTCCAGGTCATTCAGATTTGAAGGATGCCTTCTCCCAACTGCTGTTTTGAGATCTCTCCACAGGTGTGCTATGGGATACAGATCTGGACTCATTGCTGGCCATTTCACAACTCTCCAGTGCTTTGTTTGTAACCATTTCTGAGTGCTTTTTAAAGTGTGTTTCGGGTCATTGTCCTGCTGGAAGACCCATGACCTCTGGTGGAGACGCAGCTTTCTTACACTGGCCACTACGTTGCGCCCCAAAATTCTTTGGTAATCATCAGATTTCATGATACCGTTCACACAGTCAAGGCATCCAGTGTCAGAAGCAGCAAAGCATCAGAACCCCAAAACATCTTTGACTCTCCACCATGTTTGACTGTAGGGACTGTGTTCTTTTCCCTGAAGGCTTCATTTATTTTTCTGTAAACAGTGCCATAATGTCCTTTACCAAAAAGCTCTACTTTTGTCTCATCTGTCCACAGTACGTTCTCCCAGAGGGATTGTGGTTTTGTCACATAAGTTTTGGCAAACTCCAGTCTTGCTTTTTTATGCCTTTGTGTCAGCAGTGGTCCTGGGTTTCCTTCCATAGCGTCCCTTTTTATTCAGATGGCAATGGATAGTGTGAGCTGACACTGTTGTACCCTGTGTCTGCAGATCAGCTTGAATTTTTTGGAAGTTCATTGGGGTTTTTATCCACCATTCGAACAATCCTTCGTAGTAATTTTACATTAATTTTGCTCTTCCATCCATGTCCAGGGAGGTTAGCTACAGTGCCATGGGCCAACCTCTTGATGATATTGCACACAGTGGACACAGGAACATTAAAGGAGAAGTCCACTTCCAAAACAACAATTTACAAATAATGTACTCACCCCCTTGTCATCCAAGATGTTTATGTCTTTCTGTCTTCAGTTGTAAAGAAATTATGGTTTTTGAGGAAAGCATTTCAGGATTTTTGTGCCCCCGATTTTGAACTTCCAAAATGTAGTTTAAATGCAGCTTCAAAGGGCTCTAAACGATCCCAGCCGATGAAGAAGGATCTTATCTAGTGAAACGATAGCACAGGCTCTCGGATGCACGTTCGCGGGTCGTTCTTGAACGATTCCTTCATTTCTTTATGACCGAAGACAGAAAGACATGAACATCTTGGATGACAAGGGGGTGAGTAAATTATTTGTTAGTTGTTGTTCTGGAACTGGATTTCTTCTTTAACATGTTTTTCCACAGTTTTTTCTCTCAAATCCACAAACTCTCTACACTTCTTTCTTTTCTTTTGACAATTTTGACAAGGTGCCAATAATTTTGTCCAGTCCATTTGTGAGTTCTGTATGAAATCTGATCAAGTTTGACTTTCTTCTTTTGTGTTGTTGCAGTGCAAACAAAAACAATAAGCATGTGAATACCAAAACATTTGCAATTGGAACAATTTTCTGAGAGAAGTGTTACATTTTCTAACAGAATTGCAAGGGTGCTGATATTTTTGGCCATGTCTGTACGTGCAACATTTAATGCAAAATGAAAATGAAATAACATAATTTAGACTTACCATTTCCTACACTAGATTTAATATGTAAATTAAAAACATATTTTAACACTTTGCAGAATTAAAATGAAAATGTCTAAATGCATTAAGGAAAAAGAGCATTTAAATTAGGACTGCAGGAAAAAACGCATGCGATTGTCAGGTGCGTTTAGTCAGTAAAGCTACGCAAAATCACGCTCATAATTGCAGATGAATCACATTCGATTATGAGTGCGATTTTGCGTAGCTTGTCAGTGATTTACGGCTCTGTGTATTAATTGCCACTCCAGCTGAACACACGTAATGGAGATTTACTACTAATCAAAGAACTGGACTTATTGACTAAACACGCACGATAATTGCATGTGATTTATCGTGCAGCCCTAATTTAAATGATAATTTTGCTGCAGTTTTTGCTTGGAACTGGATAAATTTAGGTAATACATTTTCATGTTAATTTTGCAACTTATAAAGCATAAAAATATGGTTTACATAATAAATCTAGTGTAGGAAATGGCAAGTTTAAATTATATAATTGAATTTTAAATGTTGCACATATGTATGGGAAAATGTAAATTTAAATACAGAAATACATTGCCATTTTACATATTGCATTTCCATTTTGCATATTACATTTCAAAAGGAATTTTGCTACCCACAGGCTTCCATATACATCTAACAGCTCTCCTCTCCTCAACAGCCCACACAGGTTTAGGTATCACTCATGTCTGTAAAACCGTGTGGGACTTGCCGAAGCTTAATACGTGGGATAAGGGTTTTTGAAGAACCCATCACCCTGCCTTAGCAATCACTATACTAATAACTGAAACTTAATGTAGGCAGAGCGGATGTGAATGCACTCATGTAAACACGCACAATTTCAGTCATTTGGGAGGAATGCTCAGAGGTCGTGATGGAGCTGCTCTAATTAGCCTGTCCAATATGCTGTAAATCAATTACTGCTTGCAGAGCAAGAGCCATTTCCACAACTCTGTTATCTGGATCGGCAAGATAATTTATTTGTGGACTGACGTATGTCGTACACTGTGTTCCAGGTCGGTGTGCTAATGTTATATGTTCACCATAAAAAATGATGAATGACATCATCACCAGTTCCTGTAAAGAGAACTACTGAATGTACAGCACGGACCCTTGCTATTTTAGTGAATGTTTCACCAGTTTCAGTAAAGTATGAAAGCTTTGCAGTGAAGTTGAAACTGGTGCATTTTTGTATTATGTTGTTCCAATATATTCCCAAAGAAGTTCCTCAATATTTTACATTTTGGTGAGTTGGTGGTGAATTTGTATGAAATTTATGACTTCACTGAATGTTTTGCTTATGCCCCACGGAGGATTAGGTTTAAAGCTGGACCTTTTTTCCTAAAAATTGTTTGTTTTTGGATAACTCAAATTGTAAAAATTCATATGAAATCACCTCTCTTTTGCCAAAATGAAAAGTAGCTATGTTTTCTCATTAAATCAGGCTAGTGCACCCAAATATGAAAATTCTGTCATTATTTATTCATGATGTTGTTTCAAACCCATTTTTTTTTTCTTCTGTGGAACCCAAAAGAATCAATTTTGAATGTTTTCACAGTTTTTGCCCATACAGTAAAAGTGAATGGGGGCCAAAACAACATTGTATTGAACTTCTTTGACTTTCATAGTATTAACAAAAAAACACTGAGACATTTTTCTAAATATTTTTTGTCGTGTTCCACATAAAAACAACAACATGAGGTTGGCAGTAGGGGTGTGCAATATTGACAAAAATAATATATCAATATTTTAAGGATTTTTTTCAAGAACAAAGTCTTAATGAGTGATTCATTGAATCATTGATTCAAATGAATTTTTCAAAACAGCTGATTCATTTGAAAATGAAGCAAGGCCCTGTCCTAAATCTCACCCTCATAGTCATTCCACACTTTCGTGGCGTAATGCCGCTTTGACTGTTGAGAAGAAGTTTTCTGGGGAGCGTGCATCAGTGTGGACTCAGCAGAAGTGCACATCGAGGGCACATAGCGGCCGCAATAGGGGGCGCTCACGAGCACCCTTTTAAATTGCTAAATTGATGAATGGGACACCCTACGGTCTTGTGGACACATGTACGCAGTGGCCATTGTAAGTCAGCAAGACTGTAAGTGCGTATGAAGTGTGCCGTTTGGACAGGGCCCAAGTGGCTGTCGAATGAATCACTGAATCATTGATTCAAAACCAGATTAATTCTGGATTCCAGATTCAGTGACATGCAAATGTTCCGCTTCGGCTTTGTTTGGAACTATTTTCATTGGTGAAACAGAAAAAAAACACATAATATTGTGTCTAAAATGTTACTCACTCAATATCAGCTTTGTTTTTTCAGTTGTTGTATTTTAATATCTCATTTGTGATCACACTCATGCACTGGTATTCAGGAAAATAGTGCTCTTGTTTGTATGATATTACTTAACCATATCTTGTCTTATGTGATATAGTTAAAAAAGAACCCTATAGGGATATTTTTGTCCTTATAGGAGCATCTAGGCTTCATCACGCAGTGAATGAGCTCTCAAGGTGTGTTTTTGTTTGTTTTTTAGCGAAGTGAGTGCCATACTCAATAACGTCATTGAAACAACAATTACGATATTAGTGTAGATGATAAATAATATCGCACACCACTGATTACAGGCTTTTCATGTTTGGGTGAATGATCCCTTTAAAGGGGTCCTATTATGCTTTTTCACTTTTTGAACTTTAGTCAGTGTGTGGTGTGTATCTTTGGGCATAAAAAAGATCTACAAAGTTACAAATCTCAAAGTCCACTCCAAAGCGAGATATTTTGTTTTTAAAAAAATTCCTTTTCAAAAACTACAACGAACGGCTCCTTTGGACTACAACGTTTGTTTTCCGCATACCATGATGTCACAATGCGGTCCATTAGAATATCATTAAATTAAATCCTGCCCACGGAAATTCAAACTGTTGGAGGGGGAGGTGTAGGGATGAGGTGGGGGATTACCCTAACGATGCAGCGCGGAGAGCTGCTTCAACGAACCGCAGCGCGGCTGGTATAAACACAAGCATTGATTCGGAGCAATAACGCGCCCCAGACGTGTGCAGTACAGGGGTTCCAAACACATGCCGAAGCCGCGGCCTATTCCGGTTGCCGCGTCTGAGCTAATGAGTAATGCGCCGCAGATGCATGCAGTGTGTGGTAAGAGATTTATTCACCATACAGTGTAGATAATGTTACCTTCACGTATAACGTGAGTGTTTTTTAAAATGCATAAACTTGCACTAGAATAGGCTAGGCTAATCAGTGATGATGTTCTTTGATAATGTTAGGCTGCTTTTAGCCTTATGCTAGGGCTGGTTTCGGACAATGAAAATAAGTATGTAAATAATTAAATACATTAGCACGATAATATCATGTATTGGCGATCTCGCAGGCTGATGATAGGACCCAACACTACTGTAGTGTATTATTTACTCACCCTCCATGCATCCTAGGTGTATATGACTTCCTTTTTTCAGACAAATGCAAACAGAGTTATATTAAAATTGGCCTCACACGGCTCCAGGGGGTTAATAAAGGCCTCCTGTAGCGAATCGATGCGCTTTTGTAAGAAAAATATCCATGTTAAAAAAATGTAAGAGTCACTTTAGCTTGCGCTAACAGTTGTACACGGAAATTGCTTCTTTGACAAGGGGTGTGACAGTACTGAAACACCGTCTAAGCTGTTCGCCAATCGCAACGCAGTGGGACAGCTAACCAATTACAACACATTTCGTTTTTCGGAAGGCGGAACCCGGAACTAATCGAGTCATTTGTGCCAGGCTGGGAGAAATGTATTGTAATAATGTAAATTACATTAAAAATAATGCATTTTTTGAACCACCAAGCATGAAAGTATGTTCTAGTACACCCCCAAAACAAAATCAAGACTCTGTTAAAGAGCATAGTAGGACCCCTTTAAGGAGTTTTTGGTAGATGTCAGTGAGTAATGTCTATTTTGAGGGTATGGAAAAGTCTGAATTAAACAGGAATATGCTAAATTAGATTTCCAAACGCACTGACCCGCCTCCTGACATTCTTATTTGATGCTGCTACACTGGAGTGTGTTGCATCAAACTTTTTTTCACATTCGTTTTTTTGTTTCGACATGAACTGTAGTAAGGTAACTGATAGCTTAGTTCTTTATCTTATCTTCCACTGTACTTCCTCTTAGTTTCATCATGCAAATTGCACCAGTGTACATTTTGAGGTGATTTTCACACATTTAAATAGCAATGCTATTGTTTAGTAGTTTTGTTTCAGGGTCTTGCGGTAAACTTTCGGCCAGGCTTTGTTGATGTTTGATTTGGCCAGAGACACACTGGTTTGTGTCGACAGTTATTGGATTATGTGGTCATGAAGATAAAGATGTTATGTAACCAGCATCATCCTGTTTGCATGTTTATCCTTCATGCATATCTCCATCAACGCTTACTGAAAATTAACCCATCGTTTTCTGGAACAGTGTTGTCTTCAGCCCACCATTTTACGCTTTGCTATGTAGTAGTATTAACAAAACAATTTTTTTGAGTGGCAGTTGCCCTTTGGCTCTAATCTAGGAGCGGCTTCTCAAATCCCGATCCAAACCGTAACCATCGTTGGAGAGAGCGCAACACTGGCTTCAGATCAGAAAGACAGGGAGACTCCAGGGTGTGGTTTGCTGTGGGAAAGGCTGGTTGTTAAGCTCTCTGGAGGTGGAGTGCACTCATCCCCTGCGTGACCCCTGAAGCACTGCTCAGGGCTCGGGAGCACTGGTACATCCTGCCGTTGGGTGTGTGAGAGCAGGGAGATGGCCACACTTTCCTGTCTACGCCAAGACTCCATCTGTACCGGTGTGTGTGTGTGTGTGTTCAGGGTCCAAGTTAAGGTCAGCGATCTAGCAGTCCACCTTCTCAGTTGCCATCTGATGTGTCTTACAGAAGGTCTTTTTGAACAATGTTTCATTAGACCTGAGGATTTTGGGGTCATTTGGTTTTTCTAGACTTCAAGGATAGTGGTCGATCAGTGTGGGTTTGTGGAACGAACACTAGTGGCAGTAAAACAACAGCAACTTTATTCCTTTTCACACAAATTATGATTACAGGAGCAGATTATTAATTAACAAAGACACATTTCTGTGCACTTCCTTGTGCAATTTTATGTTAGGACCTCAAAAAAAAAACATTCACTATGATTTGTAAACTAACTTTTTCACATTTGCATTGCTTTATCAGATGCATATATGGCTTTTCTGACAAGGTAAACTTGCTCGGTAGCACACCTGGTACAACATTGCATAAGATTGCATAAGAATGCTCAGGTCTTGTGAGTCATGACACTAATGGAGATCAAGGATTTGTAGAAGCAAGCTAAAATGCCATGGTTGCTTCAGAAAATGTTTTTCACATTTGATTTTGTTAACGCTATTGGTTAGGTTTAGAGTAGAGTTTAGCGTAGGTAGTGTTATTTTCAAACTCGGAGAAAGAATTAACCTTTTAGCATCTCTAACTAAACGTTTCTCTGGACATTTGGCATTTCATTTCACTTGCAAGAAGCAGCATAATCAAATCCTGAGGCACATTTTTATAGTGAGTATGGGTTTCATTTTATGCTGTATATTTGTGAAATTTACACTAAAGTAGGCTCGTTTAATGATGCAATGAGCAAATAAATATAATATTGTACTTCAATGATATTACATATTTCTAAGTATGCACCAATATTGATACAGAAAAACAAAACAAAACAGGAATTATTTTAATTTTATGGCTGATAACAAAAAATGGCAAATACTATAACTCTATACTAATTCCTTAAAAGAAAATTAAAACATACTAAAACTCAAATAAATTGTGTATTTATCTCAGTGATAACACTTGTTTTAAAAATTAGTTAGTCTTTATTATAGCTATTATGAGCCTAAAAAAGCATTTATGTCCAATTGCTCTTTGGAGATATTTAATGAAAAATTCTGGAAGTAATGGAAAGTATTTTCAGAAGCAGATCGTTCATTTTGCTGAAATATTATTAAAATGTTTTTCCTATGAAAAAATGACAGATGAATCATGGAATAAGATGGGTAGTGTCTATTAACCTTCATGTTCTTTGAGGATTGACTTTCCTGTTGTTTTGCTTCTGAGAGGCTCTAGTGATGGACGTATGAAAATAATGATAGTAATTTTGCAATTAACCTCTTATTTTCCCTTCGGATTCTTTTAATTTGCTCCTCTGACCTAATCAAAAACCGCTAGAGAGACATTACTGAAGCTTTAATCTTGTGTTGTTTCACAAAGCAGACAGACTTTTCAGAAACACAACTATTATTGAATAAAAACACTGATGTTGCGTCTGCTTCTGTCGAGAAATAAATCAAAATAAACTGTCAGGAGTGTCGCTTCAGTTTATATATAAGTCAGTCAGAGAGTCTTAGCGTGTGATAATTCATTGCATTTATTCATGCTTATCTGCTGTCTCGGAGCCTCCAAACATTAGTAATGTAATATTTTTCATTTGAAGTGTGTTATCAAGTTGAAATTTTGTTTACAAACTGTTCTCATAAGATTATAAAAACTCATGATGTATTAACCATGAGTCTTTAATGTTAATTATGTTTCTGAGCTATTAAATTGGATTGAAACAGAATATGAAGGTTATGGGAGTACATAGGGTCGTTACTGATTTCTAGAAACCGGTTGGTCTTGTCTGTCACGTCGTCCTTTCATCTTTTCAAACCAGCTATACTTTATCCATCTGCGTCCGTCTGTTAGCATTGTACCCTACTGCCTTTACCCACCATGTACAATTTCATACCTTCCCTTAACCTTCTCTTATATTTCTCTGAGTTACCTTTATTCCTCCATGTTTCCTTCGTTTGCTTGTTTAACATTCTGCCAGCTCTGCACTGCAGTACCTGAGACCTGGCATGAAAATGACAGGAGAGAGAGAGAGAGAGAGAGAGAGAGAGAGAGAGAGAGAGAGAGAGAGAGGACGAGCTTTGGCTTTGCCCGCTGCAATCTCTCCTTCTTTTTGTGAGCAGCTTGTCGACTGTGAAGAACTTAATTCCTCTTTCTCTTAATCACATCCTCCAGCAGTAAATTTACAGATTACGGTTTAGGTCACTTACAGATTGCTTATTAGATCTGAACAATATTATGATTTGTTCTTCTCATTTTCAGCTCATTCTTTTACTCACAGACTGTATTTTGGTTTGCATGTAAATTAGGGCTATTATTCACATTTTTTAAACGTTTGAAAGCCTTAAGCTAAACGAGATAAAAGCTCCTGAGAAGAAAATTTGCATAGGATATTAAGATTTATTTTCAGAAAATATATCTTTAGTTTATACATCGTATTAAACTTCTTTTTTTTTTTCTTTACAAAATGTATTTATTTTTATGTTATAACAAGTGAAACATTATTGGTAAGAAATATCCTTAACTGTGTAATAGTTTGAGCTGCATTTAATGTATAATATAATGTATATATTTTTTTATAATTAAAAATACACATTATTTCTTCTGAAGTGAATTTATCTTGCTTTTAGCGTATTAATATATTTTTACTCTGCAACTGTAAAAAAAAAACTGTACAGATAAAGAAAGTGCTTTTTGCAGTGTAAGGTTTCTGTGCACACACCTGTGTGAAAGCTTAGACAACAGGAGGGAAGCTATTTGAAGTCTGTCACGGTTGCACAGGCAGAAAGTCACAGTAAGACAGGAAGTAAGCAGTTAATAGATGACGATATGCTGTGAAGATCAGCTCTACAGTGGAGTGTGACGTTCGGACGGCTCCCTCCCATGAATCCTGTGGTGCATTTCCACTGTAGCTCTGAGAAAAGCTGTATGTATTTGCATAATTTGCTTATTATGTGCACAGAGTCCTAAATTTTCCTTTCAAATGTGTGTTGGTAAACAGTTTGTGTTTTTTTAAAGAAAGAATAATAGTCTCTTGCTGAAGTTAAAGCAGACTGAATCTGTAGGTGATCTGATTTTTTTTTTGTCCTGTTTCAAAGAAAAAGAGCACAGTATCCCTGCAAACCCATCAAAACTCTTTGCACTCTCCCCAATGTCTTTTCTCTTCCTTCCTTCCTTCTGTTTTTCCTCCGTTCCTCCCTTCTTCCTCTCGCGGTCTGTGTGCGGGGAGTGAGGTAACCTTGATGCCCAGATCGGTGACGTCATTCGGGCTCCCTGGGGAATATACTCTCTGTCTCTCTTTCTCAGAAACACACAAAGACAGACACACACGCTCAGTGTTGTTCTGTTTAATCGATGACACACTCAAACCGAGGGTGGCATAGCAAACAGAAAAGAGAATGCACGTTCACACTGCTGTTGAACATGGCTCAAATGTAATTTTTCCCCAGTGTAAACAGCAAAAACCATATTGAACCTGATATTTAAATTCAAATCTGGGCAACTTTCATATGTAGAAATAGGTTTTATATACTTTAATGTAATACATGCAAACTGAAACAAAAACTGAAGCATTTATATTAACTTCAGTATGTTTTGTTTAATAATAGATATTCTTATAAACACTCTAACTTCTGAACTTTTAAAAAAACCTGCTGAACATCCACCCATTAATGCATTGCAATAATCTAGTCTTGAGATAATAAATACATGAATTTGTTATTTGTTGTAGAGATATGGATTTCTAAAATGGAAAAACATTGTTATTAAATGAGAGATTGCTTTTAAATAGTACACTCAGATTCTTAACTGAATACCAAGACCTTGCCAGAACATCCATAAAGAGACACATTGTTTTCTAGGTTATTATGTTTGGAGGTTTTTGAGCAGTAATTTGAGGGAGTAATTAAGCAAATGTTTTTTTTGTGTTATTAATCAATAGTTAGTCATCCAGCTTTTAATATTATCTATGCAGTCAATTAGTTTAGAGAATTGGTAGGTTTCGTGTAACCTCGAGGAAATATAGAGCTGATTGTTAAAAAATGGTCCTTTAAAAACAAAACAAAACAAAAAAAAAAAACAATCTTAGTATTGAGCCTTGCAGCACATCATATCAAAATTGTGATTTATATAACACCTTTTTTATTTCTTGCTACAAAGTGATAACAGCCGGATAAATAAGTTAAACATAATATAAACTATGCTAATTCCATTAATGCCAACATAATTTGCAAGCTTATTTAAGACAATGTTGTGGTCAGTAGTATCAGCGTTAACAGTTAGTCATCCAACTTTTAATATTAACTGTGCAGTCCATTAGTTTAGAGAGTTGGTAGGTTTCATCTGACTTTGAGGAAATACAGAGCTGATTGTATTATTCAAAAAGTGGTCCTAGTATTGAGCCTTGCAGCACACCATATTGAAATTGTGATTTATATGACACCTTTTCATTTCTTGCTACAAAGTGATAACGCCATTAAAGGAGAACTCCACTTCCAGAACAACAATTTACAAATAATCTACTCACCCCCTTGTCATCCAAGATGTTCATGTCTTTCTGTCTTCAGTTGTAAAGAAATTATGGCTTTTGAGGAAAACATTTTAGGATTTTTCTTCATATAATGGACTTGGGGTTTTTTGAGTCGTTCGTTCATCCTATAGGGCTGTCACGTGATGAACAAACGACTCAAACCCGAAAACTTGCCAGACAATAGGTGAGGTGAGATAATCATAGACTAAAGACCCAGGTAAACAATGAATTAATCTTTTCTGTTTCTTATAGCATTATAGTTTTGTCTTGTTTGTAGTGTGATCAACGTTTGTGTAAGCAGTAGATGTGTTAGAGAAGTAACACGTAACATTTTAATTATATTCATTTTGCTGAACAAGACTCAAAGGTCTGTGTCTGTAAAATGATCTGAACTTCCCATCACCACTATGAATGAATGATCGCATTTATATAGCGCTTTCATTGTGTATTGCTATACACCCAAAGCGCTTTACAATCATATGGGGGGATCTCTCCTCAACCACCACCAGTGTGCAGCATCCACTTGGATGATGCAACGGCAGCCACAGGACAACGGCACCAGTGCGCTCACCACACACCAGCTACAGGTGGAGAGGAGAGAGAGTGATAGAGCCAATTCAGTGAATGGGGATTATTAGGAGGCCTTGATTGACAAATGCCAGAGGAGGGAATTTGGCCAGGACCTCCAGGGATACTCCCCTACTCTTTACGAGAAGTGCCATGGGATTTTTAATGACCACAAAGAGTCAGGACCTCGGTTTAACGTCTCATCCGAATGACGGTGCTTTTTACAGTATAGTGTCCCCATCACTACACTGGGGCATTAGGACCCACATAGACCACAGGGTGAGCACCCCCTGCTGGCCTCACTAACACCTCTTCTAACAGCAACCTAGTTTTCCCAGGTGGTCTCCCATCCAGGTACTGACCAGGTTCAGCCCTGCTTAGCTTCAGTGGGTAGCCAATCTTGGGCTGCAGGGTGAAATGGCTGTGGTATGAATCACATCTAAGTTCATCGTCTGTGTGGGGTATGGTGAAAAACTCCACTCCAACTCTACAACTTCAGAATCGTTTGACATCGTTGTACCTTTTTGTTTGTAAACAGCGTTTGACTTACTTGCACTTTCTTAGTCTTTGCGCGTTTGCTTTGTAAACACTGGGTCTGTGGTTCAGCCTACGTTCGGCCTGACCTTTTGACATGATTCAGTAGTACGTGAGCGCGCATCCCAGAACCTGTTCTACAATGTTGTGGTCAGTAGTATCAGCATTAAGCACCAAAAATACTAAGAGAGTGATGCAACCACGATCATAATAAGTGATGTCTATTGAGTGCAGGTTCAGTTCTATGACGTGTTCTAAATCCTGAATGAAATTCCTCACAGATATTTCTCTCCAAATGTGCTTTTTCACAAGTTCATTAGCAGCATCCGAGTTTGTGTGAATCCTGATGATTATGTTCCCACCTTGTTCAAAGGTGTTCACATGATCAGTTTCACAAATATGCTTAAAATATTAAACATTGCATTGCGCATTACGTAGATGCTTTTATCCAAAACAGCTTTAATTTGGTTCAAGTTATACATCTTATGAGTTCATGCTTTTTCCTAGAAATCAATCCAATGACCTTGGTTTTGCCTTCACAATGTTCTACTGTTTGAGCTATGGGAGCATTAATGTAATCTACATCCCTTTGCATTTCTTTAAAATAAAATATTAGTGTAGTGTCAGACTTTATGTGTGTATTTCTTTAATACACATTCCAAGCCTTTTTGTGAATGATTCACCGGTGCATGTTATTCCAAAAATGTTTCCATGCATAATCAAAATGTAGTAACTTGTTCCGCCTGTGTAACAACTTTCCTTTCCGGCTGATGTCACCAGTCTGCCTTAATTCTCCACACCTCCCTTCAACCACCTGCCTCCATTTTGCTAAACACACACACTTCCCGGCGAATAAAATCAAGCCCTGCATTGCATACTTCAACATTGACAGTCAGGTTACACTCATATTATGGAGGCAAAATGGGCTGCAGATGGCATTTCGCTTTAACTTTATTGTCAAAAACATAATTTCACAAAGAGCAGCTATCAGCAGGTCTTCATACGCTCTGCTTATTGGTTTTCAGCGTGTGAAGTGCGCTCAAGTGTCTAACTACATCAGGGCATGATGGGCCGCCGGCCCAGAACAGAATGGCCTTTTGTACCACAACAGTACAGCTCTCTGTCCCTGTATCCTTTAACCGGCCACAATGGAAGCCCCCTCTAACGGTGCAGAAGTGTTAGCACACTCTGAGCCGACAGCCTGAATGAAGTCCCTATGAATGAGCGGCCAGAGGACTGTGGGAATAGGGGCTGGTGAGGCGATTCTAAATGGGAGTTTCTGTGGAGTGAAAGGAAGGGTTGTGGTTTGTTTTTATGTGGCATGTCCCAGTGGATACTCTAAATAGCTTGATGTAAATGTGCATTATATACTTTGAGCCCATGTTATTTCAGCTTGCGTTTTCTTCTCGTTTTACTCTTTTAAAAGTATAGTTTGCCCAAAATTTTAATTCTGTCATATGTCATTTCAAACCTGTCTTCTGTGGAACATTAATGAAGATGTTGAAACTAATGATTCAGAAATGTAGATCTGAAATATATTGAGTCATTTAGACTCATTATTATGTTATTTTTACCTTTTTTTCTAAGCTTGAAAGCCACTAGTTACATCCATTCATATTGAAAGGGGAAGCATGACAATTCTGAACATCTCATTTTGTATTCATCTTTAGAAAGGGTTTGAAATGAAACAGCCATGAATGATACCTTGAATCATGTGGCTTGCTGGCTTTTCTATATAGTCAGACCTGGGAAATGACTTTTTTTAGTGAGCAAGATTCAAATTTGTGCTGCCTACATGAGCACCATGGCTCAAAGTATACTTACAGAATTATTTTTTTTGCCTATTTTGGGGTATTTTAGTGGGCAAACGTCATTATTATCCTAAAATCCTGTATTAAAGTTGCAATGACATGGAAGAAGCCTTCGATCTTTTCTTCTACACTGTATGGTTATATTTCAATGCTTTTGTGTTACCGTGAGAAACCATGCATTCTCTCGCAAGTATTGTTTTCCCTTGAGAAAACAATCCCACAAACCTGTTGCATTCCCATGAAAAAAATCAGCTTTTTTTAAATCGCAAAACCACTAAAATATACTTTTTCCTCCCACCTCATATCACAGTAACATTCACCGTAAAATATTTTATTTTCTCCTTTCATCTTTTTCTTTTTTACCATTTTCATGTCTTTTTATGGGCTTGGAATACTTTAAATTTTCACCTGGAAGTAGATAACAATGTTGCGAGCAAGATTCAAACTTGCATTGCCCACTTGAGCACTATGAATCAGTGTGTCAGCATGCACTAACCACTAGGCTAAAGCTCATTTTGTCACTTTCTCTGGGTGTTACTTTAATTTATTAGGAACCGTCCTCTACTTTGTCATGATGTCGCACGAATCAAGCAGCCGCCTCAGGCGTTTTGTCGTAGGCGAAGCTGTTTACTTTCCCCGCTATCATCATCCCTTCAGAAAACTCCCCCGTTGATTGTCTCTCATCCCTTTTTTCCGTGTCTCAAACCCCCTCCTACTCTCCCCAGACCCTCCTGACTGTGATTTCCAAACTCCCCTGCTTGTGTTGTTTGTATGTGCGTTCATCTGCTCTCATTTGTCCCTCCCGCCTGTCTAAAAGCGTTCTGCTCGCTGTTCATGGTCTCTGTGTGACGAGGCCAACACCACAGAGAGAGAAGAGAAAAGGAAATGAGAAGGGGGAGGCAGTGTCTTTCTTGTCTTTGTGGTGTGTGAGGTACGTACAGTACTTGTACTCGGATCTGTGTGATGCGCTGCGTCGAATGAGGGATTGATTTATTGTTTTGTTTTCCTGCTGTCCGGGTGCAAAAGCCGTTGCTGACTTTCCAGAGACGGTGAGAATATATGCACAAGTATGTGTTTTCTGCAGGCTGTTTCAATCTATTTATGATTGATGTTTCTGCCACTGTTGCTCAGACAGTTTAGCCTTAGTACAAATAGCATATTGCTTTGACTTTGTGTGGATACCATTTATCACTTAATGTAAACAAGACGCTCTTTGTAGCTGTTCGGTGCAAACAGTATCAGCATTTACATTCTCCAGCATTTACGCTTAGTCCAAATTGTATTTGGTTCAGTGAGCCCACAAAAAAACCCTAGTTTAATAGAAAATCTGGATTAAGTTGTCAAGTTTTTACAAATGTTACATCTGGCAATGTTTATATAATTTTCTGTATGCAAATTTCACAAATTACAAAGAAATGACAAATAAAACATTGAATTAAATGTACATTTTTGCAGTAGAAAGACTGAAATAGTTTGTTCTTGAAAAACAAAGATCATTCAGCAATCTTCATTTTTACTTTAAATAACATTTTTTACAATGTACAGATATTTTGGTGTTATAAAGCAAATTTGTCAAGTGGTGTAACCATCAAGTTAAAACTAAATCACAACTTAAAAAGAGTATTCAAACATTTTTAACCACATTTTAAAGTAATATGTGTAGTTTTAAATATCATGACATATAGAGTCATGAATATCATTAGATTTTTTTTTTTTTTATTTAGGGTTTTTCCATTTGACTGGACAAATATAGCTAAAAATGGTCAAATATGTAATATTTATATAACTTGCATGTTGTATACATCAATATTTCAAATAATATATATATATATATATATTATTCCTCCACTGCTTTTTCTTTTTCTTATTTAGAAACATTCAGTTATTTTTTTCTTTATTTCTTTCTCTCTCTCTTTTTTTTTTTAATTTGAAGCATTCTAATAAGACCTTTTTCTTCATTATAGTCTTATACATGTAGGGGAAAAAAGTAAAATGACTTCTGGAAACAGCATCAGCATTTACATCTTATGGTTAGTCTAAATTGCATTTGGGTCAGTGAACCCACAAAAAATCTAGTTTTCTTTTAAACTAGATTTTTTGTGGGTTCACTGACCCAAATCTAGATTAAAATGTCAATCATATCATAGAGTTTTCTAAACTGAAATAATTGGTGTAGAATCAATTTTCATTCAGAAATTGGTAGTAAATTTTACATATTACACAGAAATGAGAAATAACACATGGAATTAATAGTATGTTCTTGAAAAAAATCATTCAGCAATCTTTATTTTTATTTTGTACTTTTTTAAAAAACAATGTACAGATGTTTTGATGTAATAACGCAAAAATGTCAAGTGGTGTAACCATCAAGTTAAAACTTAATCTCAACTTTAAACATCATTTTTATCCACAAATTAATATATGTAGTTGTAAATATGACATGTAGAGTCAAATATCAAGAGATTGTCTTAGGGTTGCTCCATTTGACTGGACAAATATTGCTAAAAATGTCAAAATATGTAACAATTGTATAACTTAAAACATACTGATCTGGACTCATGAGGGTCTGAATGTCATCTCTGTTTTATAGTTTTCTCAAAATGGGTTCCTGCATTTTGGTAACACCAATATTTCAAATATTAATAATATCAAAGAATTTGGTAAATAAAGAATCTTATGCGTGTAAAAAAAAAACGACTTCTGGTCATCATAGAGATATGTTCAAGTCATTTCCTGTATGAAGTTTATTTTTTAATGTATTTTTAAACAGCTTTGTAGGTCCTGACATCTACCTTCCTTGAGGAGTCTCAGCTATCTTTCAAAATAATTACTTTCCCTTTTTAGAGGAACAATTGAGATATTAAAGAGATCTCATTTGTAGTTTCTTTCCAAAGGGAAGTCTTGGTTTAGTGTCTCAAGCAGCATTCTTCTCAGCCTAACATTTCCCTCTGATTGTAGTTGTAGTCAATGGTTGCGTTTGGAACTTGTTGTTCCGAGACCGACAAAAGATGTTGATCTGTCCTGCTAAGCAGAAACAGTCAGTGTTTGGATGCAGTAAAGTGTCTGAAAATATGTCTGAGAGATAATTAGTGGTTTGCTCCGTCTGCAGAACAGGTGTGTGCGTGAGTGTTTGTGTATGCATGTGCGAGTTATTGAGCGGGTCTCGTTGTCGGAGTGTGGAGAGAGGTCATGAATTGAAGAAAAGAGGAAAAGGAGATTGCTGAACCCTGACTTCCGTTTCGTGTCACCACTGAGAGCTCGGGCCAGCAGTTTCTCTCTCTCACTCTCTTTCCCGTTCGCTCTCACACCCTTGTTTCGCCCTCTCACCCTTTCACATTCACTCTGTTTGTAGCGTTACAGTTATTTTGCAAAAGGGAAAGAAATAATCAGAATTAGGTGTGATGTAAAGAGAGTGTGATGTTTTTGTTAAAACTTCCTTTCTCTTTCTAGCAACTGCAAGCTGCTGGTAGCTTGACTTCCTGTAAAGACTGTCACTCTGTGCTGCTTTCAGCAAAAAGCATTTCTTCGTTTTTTGAGTGCTCTGACTGCCAATGCTCTGAGTTTGGGGCACGACTCTGTTGATTGACCAAAGGGTTTGTTTTTAGCATTTTTAAGATCTGAGAGTCATACAGAATTGTTGTATTTTACAGAATAACAGCTGCATCACCACACCTTGTCATATGTCAAAAAATGAAGCAGAAAGAGCAGCAGACATATCGGCAAGAACGTTCTTGAAGCACGGTTCTTCTCCAGTAACCCCACGCTAGACAATTTTAGCTTTGTTAAAAAAGATTCTGACAGAGCGTATCTGAAAATAAATGTAACTTTTTGCCCTTCATTTAGAGTCCTGTAAAAACACTCAGCAAAAATTCAGAAAAAAGTGCATTTGGGCTTTTATTACAGAGATGTCCCTTCATTTTGTTCTTTCCACTAAAACTTTCAAGCTTCAAATCATGCCTTGTCCACGATTTGCAGTCCATATGAATTAAGTGGTTTATTACAAGTCTTCTGAATGACATTTTTTCTTCAAGCAAGTTTCCATTTACCATATGTATGTTAGTTGATCTGTTTGTATGTGAATAAAATCTCAGTATACGTCTGTTCATAATCATATCTCTTCAGAAGAGTTGGATTACTTTTTCGATGTCTTCATGAACTTTTTGCAGCTTGTAAATTTTGGTGGTTTGAACTTTTAGTGAAGGTACAGAAATTTCTCAGATTTTATTTAAAGGGGTCATCGGATGCTAAGTTCACTTTTACATGTTGTTTGAACATTAATGTGTGTTGGCAGTGTACATACAAATCTACCCTATAATGATAAAAATCCATGCAGTGGTTTTTAATTAATCTGTAAAAATAATATTCCCTTTTTCAAATCAAGCCATTCTCAGATGCCTGTCCTTGTGGCGTCACACTGACAGAGGCTGCTCCCATGGTAGTTGATTGACATGAGCGTCTTACCTCAGATCGATTGAGGTGTTGTGTTGCTGGATGTAATAATGAACATAGTGGTCGTCATTAACTCCCGACATCTGAGCCGCTGAAGATGCAGTAGATTACATTTGTTTGTGGAGGGAATGCGCCTACATACGATCTACATACAACTGTCTACGTTCCCGCGAATCATTCATGATCCAGCTTCACTTACAGCAGAAGTAAGTATAAGGGTTTTTTTATGGATCTTTGCGATAGCCTTTCCTGATAATGTGCTAGTTAGCAAGTTTAGCGGCTAAATGCGGCTGAAGTAAACAGGCTCGTCACTCCACAGAGAGAAGAGAGGGGCGTGGTGAGCAGAGCTCATTTGCATTTAAAGCAGCCGCGACCAGAATGGTATGATTTTTGCAGAGCTGACAAGGTAAAAAGGGTGTAATTTTACACAACCACTGAGAATTTTTAACCAAAGTATATTATAGACTTTTCATTAAGACCCTAAAGAATCATATCAACTTGTGGAAAATGGGCATCCGATGACCCTTTAAATATGTTTCAAAGATGAACGAATGTCTTATGGATTTGGAAGGACATGAAGCTGACCAAATGATGACAGAGCGTTCATTTTTGTGCGAACTTAAAGTTCTTGACTTGCTATAAAGAGATTGCATGAACTTTACACAAAAGCAAAAAGGCATTCGGTCGATGATATCGGTGAGTTGACGTCTCTGTAGAGCGCTGGCCTAATTACAGATCTGGTGTCATCCAATTTATCAGAGCTTTCCCAGCTGCTCAATATTCCCTTTCGGCAAGGCAATGTTTTTCCGTGAGTAAGTATGTTTTGTTTGTGTAATCCACACCCTGCGAGGAATTCCACTTCCTCAAATGATCAGGCAAGGTCACTTAGGCCCTGACATTTGCTGTTAAGAGTTTACAGATTGTGTGTGTCTGCGTATGTGTGTCGTCACACCTCAAACCTCGATCAAACTGGAAAATGCTCTCACTTCCTCTGAAAAACAACAGTGCAGTCAATGGGAGAACATAAATGGGAGCATAAAACTCACTAAACCTTGCTAAAATGTACAGAAAAACAACTAAATGTATTTAAATGCATAAAAACAAACAAACAAAAAAGGTTCAGTGTAAACACACTTAAATATCTCATGCAGCTTTCTTTTCCAGTAAATGCAAATCTTGTTTTAAGGTTGTTTACAGTTAAAAAGTATTAAGAAATATAATATGTGACCCTGAACCACAAAACCAGTCATAAGGGTCAATATTAATATTATATTAAATATTAAAATATAATAAATGTTTTAAAAACTTTTAGCCATCACATCAATGTCATGTGGTGCGACGAACCAACAAAATCATGTAGTGTGACCAGTATGCAGAAACTTGTTATATAATTATGTTATCATTCAGGTCAGTATGTCTGTTAAAAATATATGATAATTTGTCTTTTTATTACATGGTTTTATTACTCAGTGTTATGTGGTACAACTTCTCTAAAGCTTATATATGATAAGATAAGAAAAATTAGGATAGGACAATATCGGCTGAGATACAACTATTTGAAATTCTGTAATCTGAGGGTGCAAAAAATATTAAGAAAATTGCCTTTAAAGTTGACCAAATGAAGTTCTTAGCAATGCATATTACTAATCAAAAATTAAGATTTGTTATATTTTCGCTAGGAAATGTACAAAATATCTTCATGGAACATGATCCTTATATCCTAATGAGTTTTTGGTATAAAAGTAAAATCAATAATTTGAACCCATACAATGTATTTTTGGCTATTGCTGCAAATATACCCATGCTACTTAAGACTGGTTCTGTGTGTGTGTGTGTGTGTGTGTGTGTATATATATATATTACGAATTTAAGACAAATATATTAGTATTGTAATTTTACAGTGATGTCAAATATAAAAATTATTAGTAGTGTTATTTTTTGCAGTGATTTTACCTTAGGTTTTCCTCTCCAGATTAAGCAGGCCTATTGTTGTGTGAAGAATATTTGTAGTAATCACTCATCTGTGAATGCATTCATATTTTATCTAGTGAGACAATTGTGTATGTAATTATGTACGTGTGTGTGATTATTTGTTCTCGGACCTCACCCATGTCTGCCGGCGACAGACTGTCTGAGCACCCTCATGTAGGAGACTGCAGACCGATGACGGCCTAATCTCAGACTCGCGCTGTTTCTCGCCCTCTCTCTTCACCCTTCTTCAGTATTCATCTCGCTTGGATGGAGTGAAGCCCATGCTGGCTGTAAAAAGCAGGCTTTGTTACTTCATCTTTCCCTCGGATGGTCTCTGAGGGCCGACAGAAACGTGCGTGGCAGCGCTAGTTTCTTAATAACCGCTCAGTGTGTGTGTGTAGCTGGTGCTTTCTCTCTCTCTTCAAGGTGGCTTTGGGTTGGCTTGGGTGGGTTTCTCGGGGCAGGAGTGTGAGGGTATTTCTAGCTCTCAGGGGCAGAGGTTGGGCTATGCCAGCCTTCCCCCAGCGAGCTGTTTCCTTTCAAAAACACTCGTCAGGAAACCACTTCAAACAATCACATTCCGCGCGGAGAAAGCGCTGCACCACTCCTGGAACTTGGGAAAACCTCTCCCTTCCCCTCGCAAGGCTGCTCTTTTTCTCCGTCTCGCCGCATGTTTCTCATTGGCCTTCAACTTACACACATGTGCGACAGAGTTACATCAACCTTTTTGGCTGTTGTACCTTTAAGACTTCTGTATGTAAATGAACTTTGCAATGATTGGTTAAGCTTCTTCAATGTGGAAAAACAGAGAATTTTATGATTGTGTAATATGCACTGCCCGAAGTCAGAACATCTATCTATCTATCTGTGGTCATATGGTCATAGTCCCTAAGATACCTTTGCTGTCATCTAATGCTCACTTAAAGTTAATACTTAAAAATGCTAATTAATATATATTAATATTAATTTTAATATTAGTTCATTAGGCATGTACTATGTACTGTAACACAGCTCTCAACTGTGTGATTGTTATATCCATAAAACATTGTAGAAACTACATTATCGCAAGTAATTTATTAAAAGTTGGCTATATATTCTACTTTACCTGCATACAGTATATTCATGTAAAGTGAAATATACTATATAGCACATTTCTGGGTGCTTAATTGTTTATATCGTCACAAAAAGCAAACTGTTATCACATAGCTCTATATATAAAGTTGGATATACTGTTTTATATCTAACTTTATCCAAATACATAAAGTACCCTTGCGTAGTGGGATATATATGTGACCCTGGACCACAAAACCAGTCATAAGGGTCAATTTTTTGAAACTGAGATTTATACATAATCTGAAAGCTGAATAAATAAGAGATTTATATTGATGTTTGGTTTGTCAGGATATGGCAATATTTGGCTGATATACAGCTATTTGAATATATGTAATCTGATGGTGCAAAAAAATCTAAATAGTGAGAAAATCGCCTTTAAAGTTGCCAAAATGAAGTTCTTAGCAATCCATATTACTAATCAAAAATGTAAGTTTTGATATATTTGCGGTAGTAAATTTACAAAATATCTTAATGGAACATGATCTTTACTTAATATTAGGGCTGTCAAACGGTACCGGGTTCGGTACTTTCAGTTCTGAAATTTTAAAAACGTCCATTTCCCGTTCACATTTGAGCGCTGTTGAGCTGATTTTTAAACATCGCTGATTGGCCATAGTGTTCACGCGCTCAACAGACATGACCGTGATTGGCTACAATGATAAGCGCTTCACGCTCCTCACCGAGCACTCACAAATAAGCACAACGGGAGCATTCGAAAGCCGCGTCTGTCAGCGGATCCGTCTATCCGTCTGGTTTTGTGGTCCAGGGTCACATAACTTTTTAATGTTATGTATTTGAATAATATACAGTATTAATACTTTAATATTTAAAAATAATCTATAATACATTGTTAAATGTCATCTTTAGCAAATCGCAAAATCAACATCCATTTGTTCATTGCAATGGTGTGATTTTCTAAATTTACTTGGTTTTTTAAAATGTTTTTTAAAAATATAATTTGTAAATAATTGCTGGCTTATCGTATTGACCAGAATATAAATACTGGCATATCTGTATGTTTCTGAAATGATCCAGTTCTTTTTTTCAAGACAGCTGTTTTAGTGCTATCTGAGCATATACAGAGATATTTTATGTGCAGCTTTTATGTCGGATTGAAATATTCAAGGACCTTGAAAATAAACTTCATCCTCGTTCCTAACACTGGAAGCTTACTCTCTGCTCACTGTTTAGAGTATGTTTAGATAATATATCAGGTTCACCTTTAAAAGTATCACGGCTGATGAAGAGAGATCTTCAGTTTTTCTCCATTGCGTCAAGGCTTTAAAAAGGCCTTCATAAATAACAATTATAGCTGGTTTCATAACCTCCATGTGCATGTTCTCTCTCTCGCTCTCTATTATTACCTCCATATTGCTGTTTATTGTTTGTGCGTCATTGTGTGGCGGTGCACTAAAGGTTGCTCATTCTTTCAGCGCTCATGACCCCGCACCACCTCACAGCTGTTCCTGTGTCAGGCTTCTGATTGGCTGCTCCTCTGTCCAATCAAACAGCCCGTGAAAGCATACAGAACATATTGATTTAATTAGTGATAGTTCGTTTGATGGGGGCTTGTTGCCATGGTGATGGGATGGGCAGTGAGAATGTGTATGACGGCTTGACCTTTAGCCATCGCCGTGTGTTTCACACATGCACACACGGGACTGATGAACGGGTTTTGATTTGATTTAGGATTTGAATATGGATATGAATATAGCACACTTCATGCAAACACTCACTCTATTACACCATTTACATGACACAGTGGTAATGTTGGCTAAAAGTAAAAATACTAAAAATTGTTTTGTTAAGTGAAATAGGTCTGAATGTATATATATATGTATATATATATATATAGGAAGAGTTTATTTGCAAAAACAGATAACTCAGTCATTTTAAAATGTTTTTTTATTATGTTATCATGTTTTTATTGTGTTTGTTAGCTGTTATATTATAATACAGAATTATATTGTTATATTTTAATACAAAACTTGTTATTTGTTAAAATATTTTAAAAACTTTCAGCCACCACATCAACGTCATGTGGTGCGACCAACAGAATCATGTAGTGTGACCAGTATGCAAAAACTTATGCAATTATGTTATCATCCAGGTCAATATGTTAAGCGTATATGATAATTTGTCTTTTATTATATGGTTTTATTGCTCAGTGTCATGTGGTATAACGTCTCTAAAGCTTATATATGATAAAAAAAAAAAAAAAAGATTGATGATTTTTGGAAAAAATGATTGAGATGTGTGCACTCACATGTTTTAAACATTACTTGATGATTGCAAGACATACCAATGTGAGGTCATTCGTGAGCTATTAGTGCCTAATATATATATATATATATATATATATATATATGCAAAAAACTATCTTTTTAAGTTTTCAAAAATCATGTTTTTTATTATGTTATGTTTTTATTGTGTTTGTTAGCTGTATTTCTTTAGTAATTTTTACTTAATCAAAATAACCCAACTGTAGTTTGATTGAGATTATTTGGAATGGACAATGAAAAAACATGATTTTTGAAAATTGTGAAAATATAGTTATCTGTTTTTGCAAATGAACTCTTCATATTAGATGAAAATCTTAAAATACAAAATCAGTAAAACTGAAGTACTAAAATTACTAAACCTAAATAAATAAATAATAAAGCTAAATAGAAAGATAAAAATAACTAAGAAAAACAATAACAGAACAAAAATATTTAAAACTAAAAAAAGAAAAATTTTAAGAAAATTTAAATATAAAAATATAGTAAAAAAAAAAAATCTAAATATGAATAAATGCTATAATAGTATAAAATAATACTAAAATAACACTGATCTATGTATAATTGAAATTAACTTAAATATTAACTTATTACATTATATTTATTATATTTTTGGGAGATGAAGCCAAAAAAAGAAAAGGTGGCACAACTGTTCTTCTTGAAAAGCAAAACTTGTTATTTGTTAAAATATAATAAATGTTTTAAAAACTTTTAGCCATCATATCAAAGTCATGTGGTGCGACCAACAAAATCATGTAGTGTGACCATTATGCAGGAACTTGGTACGTAATTATGTTATCATCCAGGTCTATATGTCTATTATGATAATATATATAAATATATAAAAGTAATAATCATATATAAATATATGATAATTTGTCTTTTTGTTACATGGTTTTATTATTCAATGTCATGTGGTACAACTTCTCTAAAGCTTATATATGATAAGATAAAAAAAACCTTTTTTGGAAAACAATGATTGAGATGTGGGCACTCACATGTTTTAAATATTACTTGATGATTACAACATGACATTTTGGTTAGTTTGTGAATTCAGTGGTTTTATAACCAACGTGAGGTCATTCGTGAGCTATTAGTGCCTAAAAATATTTATATAAATATTTAGGAAATATTTACTAAACTGAAGCAGATTATTGAGTCATACAGACTGTTTCTTGAGAGGCTGGAAGGAGGACAGTTTATAGAAGATGAAGGATGATAAATGAATTGAAATGTAAAAAGCCTGGAAGTCCGTTGAGAGAGAGAAGGAACAGATGAAGTCGAATATTTGGCAAGATTTTAGCATTTTAAATGTCAAAACATAAATTCTGTTAATGGTTGCGCGATATGCCACCTTCAAATCCTCCTGAGAAGTCGTCATTATGATACGAGGTGCATTCAAGTGAATTTGATTGAAATTAAATGGGACGTGTTGAGCTCTTTCAGATTTCTTTGTCTTTTCAACTTGTCAGAAGTGCTATTACAGCAAAAATAAATGTAGAAGAGTGTTTGTCATGATCTGTTCCTTGGT
The DNA here is from genome assembly GCA_012976165.1 of Labeo catla. Taxonomy (NCBI): domain Eukaryota; kingdom Metazoa; phylum Chordata; class Actinopteri; order Cypriniformes; family Cyprinidae; genus Labeo; species Labeo catla. The sequence continues at coordinate 528,343 of VONZ01000067.1, forward strand.
TTCACATGGTTAGCATCCCACATCATCCCATATCCCCAGACGTTTACTAGTGGTTCAAGCCGCAAGTACTGTTTACTGTAACTTCAGTGACTTTTTTATAACTTCCCCGTATGCATGTGTTTCACTGTTACCCACGTAAGCGAGATAGGAGTCTCCTTTTTGGAAGTGAGGTTTATCTGTTCCTCACTCCCAGCAACTTTCCCTCTCCCACGGTAGCGACCTGCCCTTTCTGGGTCATGTTAACAAAACATTGGCTTTCCTCCCCCCGTTCTCCAGTAAATGGTCTATTCCAGTCGCTCCACAGCAGTGGCACCAGTTCACTTCTGCTTTTGGATTGCTGGTGTCTTACTGCGCTGATGAACGGTGAGTCTCAGTCATCCGTCAATGGCTTTATCTGGTCTGCTGTGACCGCCGGTGAATGTGTTTGCTTGCTGAGCCGGACTGGAGTCTGTAATGACACTCTGTTATTATATAAGACCATGGCTGTGTGAAACCGCACTCTGTATGCTGCTGCAGATGCTATGCATGTTTAAAGCCTCTTACAACCATGTGTTTTGTGATGATTTTGCATTTCGACTCTAATTTTAACTTTTGCCAACTCAGTAAAATGAGTTAATGATGTTAAAATAATCGCTGATATCACTGCTGAAAAAAAACCCCTCTGGTCTGTTGTCTGATTTTAGATGGATTTTACACAGTTATCAGTTTGAGTCCAACTGGCTCCTCAGCTAAACCAGCAATTTATCAGTTTGACTGAGCTGGCAAACCATCTTTAAACCATCTCAGACATCTAAGGCTGGTTTATTTTTGTCAGCAGGGATAATGGCTGTTTTCACAAAACATTAAAAAGGTTATTTCGCATTTTGAATCCAGTTTTTTGTCACATATCTACATTTTTGCCAGTTGAATCAAATAATGAATCAAGTGTGTTTATATAAGTGTAATGAAAAATTTCACAAATTGCATAGTTAAATTTTGATAATCCATGTTACCCCAGCAAAACATGAGTAATTACAATTTTTTTTTTTGTTATTATCGTGCAAATAGTACTGAACCTAAAATATTCTGAAGCAATTTTTCATAAAATGCAACCTATAAGGTTGCTTATTTTCAGGTTTAAATAACGTTAAATAACAGGTTTGCAATGGCCAATGGCAGAACCTGATTTTACCAAGTACGACATGTTAACTGGATCAACATCTTTGTTGACCCTGGAACAACATTGTGATTAACCAATCAGATTTGAAAAAACAGTTTATAGTTTTTGTGAAGTTTAGGCTTACAATCAGTGTTTGGTGGTTGTACATCAGTGTCATTTATCTATAATTTCCTCTGATTTTAGGGATTACTCATGGGTAAGTTTAGGTTTAGGTGTAGGGATGTGGTCAAGATTAAAATTTTGGATTAAAATGTTGTTCCAGGGTCAACAAAATATCTAACTCAGCAAAATCTGGACGTGCATTTGCAATGCGACCCTACAGAAACCCACAGTACTGTATATACGTGTGAATGTTGTAGTTTGCACATCACCGTCGTTATGACTTGTGTGTGAAATCTGAAGGATATTGTATACTGATTCGGAAAAATCCTATATTATCAGTGATAATTTCTTTCTTCTGTAAGAGAAACAAAAAAACAGAACACACTTTAAGCTATCATCTATTTAACTGAAGTGAAATAGACTTAAATTAACACTAAGGAAAGATGCTGTTGTCTTGATCTGTTACGATCTGTCAGCGTCTCACATGTGCCACACTTCTGCAAATATTTTTAGCAGCACTCTTGTTAACTACCACAGAATAAATATCACAGTGTAATAGTATTTGTAGCTCCATAACTTCCTAACTGAACTGTGTGATTATGCAAAATAACTTAATCTCAAAATGTATGTCGGGATGCAAGTTTGAAGGATTTCATTTCAATGAAATGCATGCACCTCTCTCACCATCACTCAGATGATTATCCATCTTGGCATAATTTGCCAGCCCCTGTTCTAGGTTATCTAGCACAATGGAAGGCCAAGTGCAGCGCACTGCATTGTGGGATACAGTATGCTGTAGTACATTTTGGCAATTGTAGTAGATCATCTTAAGCATATAGACAGGTTGCATACTAGGGACAGTAGAAGTATTATATTCTGAAGAAATGTAGGGCCCTATGACTTCCACAGTGGAAAATATGTACAGAATCGTGGAGTCTGGTCATAGAATGTGACAACATTTGGCTAATTTTTGAAGAAATAAATGACAACAAATTATGTTTTGAGCATTACAGTTTAATAAAAATTAAGTTAATTAAAATAAATGAAAATGAAAAATTAAAACAGAAGACAGAATTTGGGAAAAATTAAAACATTCATATTTCCCTAAAATGTAATTTTTCTTAAACTAAAAAAAAAGATGTTAAATTGTGTTTTTTGTTTTTTTTGTTTATTAAAGTTGATTGTTAAAAGAATATTTATTTATTATTTGTTAAATTATTCAGTTATTCTTCAGCTCGATACATTGGCAAATCTATAATTTTGTTGTATGTAAGTACAATGACAATAAACAAATCTGAATCTGAATCTAAAATTGATTACGAAAAATGTAACCATTTCAGTGGAATCCATAAAAAGATGAAAACTTGACAGAGAAGGGAAAAAAAGGAAATTTGGGAACAAATAAAACTAAATTCTAAAATTGTGCATTAAACATTTAATAAACTGTTGTGTACGTTTTATGATTTAAATTAATTGCGTATGCTTTTTGATTACTACAATTGTATTCAACCATTAAAATGGAGTCTATAACAAATAATAAATAAAAAGGGGAAAAAAGGATTTCAGAAGAAAGAAAGAAAGAAAGAAAGAAAGCCCAGTAAGAAATGGTACAGTAAGTGTATGGTCATATGTTGTTCCCAACATAAAGTTGGACACTATAAAAATACTGAATTTCACATGATAGCATGTCATGAATGTGTCAGTTAGACATGAAAGAGGAAGTTCATTCCTAGTGCGCATGGGTGGTTTTCACGCCAAGTTGTCCTACATTGTTTTTCCTTCCTCTGAGAAGCTTCCGTGAGCAGCCACCCAGGAATCTGGTGAATCTTGTCCAGACCTCTGGAGAGAATTCTTGTGGGTATGACCTCTTAAAACTACACCCCCTTCTCAACCACGGCCATTGCAGTCAGTGCAAAGTATCATGGTGCATTATAACAAACATCCAAATTGATAATTGATTGCTTATGAGGAAACAAGTCAACTATGGGAAAATGTCAGGCCAGTTGTTAAACTGCATGTGTGTGTGGGCTTTGCATGTGCGCTTGTTTCACATCACCATGAGTCAGAGTTTTCGTCTTTGTAATCTCATTTAAGGTTTCCTGTAATAGCCCATTGAAGAATAGCTTACTGAAACTCCAAATCTGGCTGCAAAGTACAAAATGTATTCAGCTGAGACACTAACAGCCGAGATGATTGAGTGTTGCGTTCCGGCTGAACTTTAAAGCATGTTATAAAGGGCTCCCGTTGCTTTCTTGTGTCTTGCTCTAAACAGTATTGATGTGTGTGTCTGCATGTATGAAATCTTCAGTACAGTCATCTATCTTTTAGACCAGGGCTTTTAGCAGATGAAAGTACTGTATGTAAAGTTTGTGTATTCAAAACAACAAATATGTTTGGCGTTAGTAAGAAATAGGTTTGTTTTCTCTTGTAGGTTGTAATTCTGTTGACTTCCTTAGATAAACATTTCATTTTTGTATTGAATTTTGAGTGAATATTGCAATCCTAAAATATATTGTATAATCTTTAAATAATATCAGTCTTTAAATGCAAAAGATTTAAAGTGTGCCTAAAGTATATATGGAGAAAAATGCAGAAATGTTTTTTTCTCAAAAAACATAATTTCTTTATGACTGAAGAAAAAAAGACATGAACATCTTGGATGACAAGGGGGTGAGTACATTATATGTGAATCTTTGTTTTGGAAGTGGACTTCTCCTTTAAAAGAAAAGATACTCACAGGAACAAAACGTTACAAATAGGAAAGCGATAAACAGAAAGCCAATGGAAACATTTTCTTCCTGAGAAAAAATACGCTGGTCTCACATTGTTTCTTTTAAAGCCGACACTTAAATGAAACAATTGAGAACTCCATTAAGTCTCCAAAGATTTGGAAAAGCAAACTTTGAGCGATACTGTTCTCCTCTGGGTAGATCTCTGTGTTATATGTTTACTTAGCTAGACTTTCTGGACAAATTTGCCTTCAGAAGTTATGTAAATTTAACAAAACCTCTAGGGATGTTTTCGATTGAAAAACAACTGATAAAACAAACATGGTTTTTATTTTAGAAATGCACAATCAGAACTGATATATGAATACTTTGTGGTTGCTCTAATTTAGATTCATTGAGGCAATGTGTGTAAAATTCTCTTTGTCTTGTTTAGTCTGTTGTTATCTCTTGTTATTACTCTTGTTAAGTAACCTGGGTGGGAGGTTTGCTCTAGGCCTGTGCCTCTGCTGTCTACATGGCTGTCAGCGCAGGCAGGGAGATTTCAATAGACGGCGTAAATAAGGTTAGATTTAACTAAGAGTGTGTGAGACTTGCACAGCAAAGTGCTGCCCTCGGGTGTAGATTAGCCACCTCTTCAGTTGTGAACAGTGAAAGTCGTGTATGTGTGTGTGCAAATGAGCAAACAAATTCCTCTCAGACATCCAAGATGGGGGTGAGAAAACAAGGAGTCCCCCCACCCAACATTCATCTCCATTTCACACTCCCTTGCAGTATCTCTTGTCCTCAGACTCTAGCCTCAAGTCCTTTAAAATTGTTTTCTGTAGATTCTGTAGGAACTTAATATTAAGAAATATAAAGAGAGTAAATAGGGTCGATTTTGATTTCATGGTGCATCTATCTCAATTGACAGCCACTCTGAAGCGGCTGTGTGAATTTTTTTTCGCAAACAACACATAAATCACCAATATTTCTTTAGTACATGTTCTACCAGTGTCTGATTGTTTTGGAAGGTCACTTAAAATAGTGAAAAGGACTATTTTTCCCTGTCTGTTGCTGTTCGCATCACATCTGAGGATATTTGTTTTTAAATGTTTTTTTCTGGCATAAATCCACCTTTAGGGCTAACAGTAGTAAGATTTCAGCATATTTATACATATCACTCTCTGTTTTTTCAGATGTCTAATTACAAGCGTGCAACGTTTGAGGAGGAGGATGGGACAGACATCCCTACAGATGGAGCCATCTCTCCTGACAGTGTGGAGGTGAGTGTGGATGGCTCAGTGTGGATGTGTACATTTTTTCTGTTTACGTCCAGATATTTTATCCAATGCCACATACAAATAAGGAAAGCAACAATTTAAGCTGTTAGTTCTACAGAGACAGTGAGAAGTAGTACTGTTGCACAGTTCCCTTGAAAAGTGCACGGCAGAACAACAACTGCTGGGTAGTTGTGATGTGCTCTGTGAATTCGTGCCTGGTTGAATGCTCCTTCTGCAGAAAATATAGCTGACAGTTATGTTGTGTTGAATTGCTAGGCTAGTAGGAAAGAAAATCTGTCTATTTCTTCCAGGCTGAGATATCCAGGCAACTCAAGAGACATACAGACACTGTTAGAACATCAGATGAAAGGGTAAAACATAGCAGTAGCTTGAAATTCTGACAATAGACTCTTCAGTATAAAGGCTCCACAAGGGGGTTTTGCAGCGATGCCATAGAAGAACTATTTTGGTGTCCCCAAATAACCTTTTAGTGCATCATCATTTAGTGTACATTGAAAAGCTTCCATGGATGGTAAAGGTTCTTCATGGAACCATCATTTCCAAAAAAGAACATGTGTAGGTCTCACGGTTTGTAAATATTTGGAGAAGAGGAAAGGGCCAAGCACCGAGCCTTGAGGTACACCAGTGGTTAGCTGATATTACTTAGATACTGACTTCCCTCAAAGTCAGCATGCAGAATTTAACCATGTCCAGTGCCAAGAGGGAAGAAAAGAGGATATGCTTAGTCAGAAGTTGTACAACTGTCATGCTCTTTACAGCAGATGTATCATGGAAAACATGAACATAAAACTTCCTCTCAAGTAAAGCAGACCAAATGAATACATAGTAAGCTGTTAAAGCTAGCAAGGCACAATCATTAAAACTTAAATGTATTATCACGAACATTTCATCAGATTAACTCCAGTGGACAACAGCATTTTAATTAGCCAGTTATATTAGAAGTCATTAATAAAATAATTCATCAGTGTGCAGTAGTAATTTTATTTTTTTTTCAAGTGATATAAACAATTTTTTTTAAGATTTTAAAGTAATCTAAATAAGTTTTTTCCCACTATAAATAACCTTTTGTCCATTGAAAAGCTTCCATGTTAAAGGGGTCATCGGATGCCCATTTTCCACAAGCTGATATGATTCTTTGGGGTCTTAATGAAAAGTCTATATTATACTTTGGTTAAAAAGCTCTGCAAAATCAGCTCTGCAAAAATCATCTCATTCTGGTCGAGGCTGCTTTAAATGCAAATGAGCTCTGCTCGCCCTGCCCCTCTCTTTTCTCTGTGCTTGTTTACATTAGCCGCGTTTAGCCGCTAAACTTGCTAACTAGCACATTATTAGGAGAGGTGATTGCAAAGATTCATTAAAAAAAAACCCTTATACTCACTTCTGCTGTAAGTGAAGCTGGATCACGAATAATTCGCTCAAACATAGATGGATATATGTAGATCGGGAGGAGCATTTCCTTCACAAACAAACGTAATCTACTGCATCTTCAGCGGCTCAGATGTCGGGAGTAAATGACGACCACTATGTGCATTATTACATCCAGCAACACAACACCTCAACTATTGTCACAACTATTAAAACATTGATGCATTACCACCCACATTTCAGTCTGAAGCAAATTAACCCCAGTAGACAACAGTATTTCGATTAGCCAATTTTAATAGAGGTCATTAATAGTCATCAGTGTGCAGTGTCAAGATATTAAAAATCTAAACCAGTATTTTACCACTATAAACAACCTTTTGTGCATTAAAAAGCTTCCAACTTCCATGGATGTTAATGTTTCTTCATGGAACCAATACAGAACCTCAGGTCTCATGGTTTGTAAATATTTGGAGAAGAGGAAGTGGTCAAGCACTGAGCCTTGAGGTACACCAGTAGTTAGCTGATATATACTTAGATATATATACTTAGATACTGACTGCTTCTCTCAAAGTCAGCATGCAGAATCTACCCATGTCCAGTGTCTAGAGCAGGGGTGGCGAATGTCGGTCCTGGAGAGCCGCAGCCCTGCAGAGTTTTGCTTCAACCCTAATCAAATGCACCTGAACAAGCTAATCAAGGTCTGAAGGGTTACTAGAAAGTTACAGACCCTGTAAGTAGGGTTGGAACTGAACTCTGCAGGGCTGCAGCTCTCCAGGACTGGAGTTCACCACCCCTGGTCTAGAGGGTAGAAAGAAGGATATGCTTAGTCACCGTTGTCAAATTGCCGCAGAATGAAGACATCTCTTTTTGTGAATTGATTTAGACATTTTTGTGTGTAGTTATCAGTCAGTTGCTCTCTTTCAAGGTTGCACAACTCTCATGCTCTTTACAGCAGATGTATCATGGAAAACATGATTTCTTCTTGTTCTTTTGCAGTTAAAAAATGTTGAGGTATTTCACAAAACAACTTCTCCAATGAAGCAGACCAAATTAATCCTTACTAAGCTGTTAAAGCCAACAAGGCGGAAACTGTCAAAGATATTGTCACAACCATTAAAACGTGAATGTATTACCACCCACATTTCAGCCTTAAGCAAATTAACCCCAATGGGCAACAGTATTTCGATTAGCCAATTATAATTGAGGTCATTAATAAAAGAAGTCATCAGTGTGCAGTAGAAAAAAAAAAAAAAACTTTTTTTATGTATGTCAAGATCCTAATACTTCAAACAAGATTTTTTTCACTATAAAGAACCTTTTGTCCATTGAAAAGCTTCCATAGATGTTAAAGGTTTGTTATGGAACTATCAATGCCAATAAAGAACCTTCATTTTTAAAAACGTAGGTTTCATGGTTTGTACATATTTGGAGAAGAGGAAGGGACCAAGCACTGAACCTTAAAGTACTCCAGATTTTTTTCTAGTTCTTTTCCTCTCCAGTGAAACAAACCAAATTAATCCAAACTAAGCTAAGCTGTCAAAGCCAACATAGCAGAAACTGTCACAGATAGTATGTCACAACCATTATAACATTAATGTATTACCACGCACGCTTACATATCAGCTTATTCAGTATTTAGCATCTTGATCCCAATGAGTAACAGTATTTTGAAATGTGAAGATTACTCAATTATAATAGAGGTCATTAATATAAGAAGAAGAAAAACTAGACATTTGGTTCAGTGCTTATTACATAATGACTCATGACTAAATGCGCAAACATCTTGTGGATTAGGAACTAATTCACTTTTTTATGTATAGTATACCTGTATTTCGGCCTTTAAAAGTATTAAATGGTGAACATACTGTATGGTAATTGGAAAGAAAGCACGGTTAACAGCATGAGTTTAGATAAAACAGCATGGGAAATATTCAGCAGCTTTTCTTCCAGCATTATTTCTAGTGTAGACATATTATACCTTTTAACAGAAGAAAACAGCAGGTCAGATTTCCAGGGAATTTTCTACAATGCATTATGAGTGACATTTGATATTAATTCATATCGATTTATATGGCCCCTTTCATTTGCTGCTCACTTTTATGTCGAACAGGAAATGTGACACCTCTTCTGTTGGTTTGCCGTGCAAGCAATGATATGACGCATGTATTTGATGCGGTATCCCCCAGGCAACTTGCTCTTTGTTCTTTAGGTGTGGAATGATGTTAAGAGACGTGAAGTATATTTTGACACAAAAACCTTACGTGATGTTCACAGCATTTCAACTTAAAAAGGCGTTACTCTTTTTTGAAGAGATCTTTTTTTTCAGTGTTTTAGACAGGATTTTTTATTAGAGAAAGAAAGGAAGAATGAGATCAGTATTAGTCACTAGCCAGACACAAACCTGCACCATGGGAGCAACAATGTTCAACATTTCAAGTGTTTAAACTGCAGTGCCACATTTGCCAGCCATTTATTGTCACAAAAATGTACTGTGGTGTTAAAGTGCTGCTATCAGATGGTAATGCCATGGTATTCAGATATTGTCACATGTCTTTTGTGTTTTGAGCTGTGTCTTCATTGGGTTTTTCCCCTGACCTAATTTTCCTTTATTTCCTGATTCTTATTCTATATACCTCTTCCTTGTTAATTATGCTCATTAATCCCTTATTTTGGTTAGTACTCATAGCCCTGCCCTTCCGTAGTTTCTTTGTCCTGTCTCTGTTGTGATTAAGCGGTTGTTTTCCCTGGTTATCTGGATTTATTAGATATTCTGTTTCCTTGGACTTTCTGCCTCCTTTGTGTTTCTCACCCAAACAACCTGTTACAGATATATCATGGCACTGAATTACTGCCAAGTTTATATACCATGGTATTTACATAACATGATCCAAGATATGCCAAAGAGAATTGTACTACCATGGTATATATCCAAAAACCATGGTATTACGAAAACTCCTAAATATATAAATAAAAACATTTCAAACTTTTTTGGTTTACACAGTTTGGGATGTTTACCAGCAAAGAGTAACAACTTAAAAAAGCTCCATGATCAATATTTGACTTTCTTTCAGGTGGGTTTCCGTAAGGGTGGTATTCAGCTGTTTGGTCCACTGGGCAGGAGGACTCAGCTGGAGGTGGTGTTGGCAGGTCTGCTTCTTGCTTCACTTCTAGCTCTGTTTGGCTGTGCGATCACACTGGGAGTCCGCTATAACAGAGGTAACTCACACGCACATATACACAATAACTAACTGATTCATCTAACAAATATCTAATTGGACGAATTCATTGGCCAGACACATCTCCATGACTCACTTTTTTCAAGTGTGTCAGTATAAAAAGTACAGTGTGGCACGCCCCAAACAACTCTATAATATATCCACAAGTTTCCTACACCCAATGAGGCAACAAAAGTGGGAGTGTATTCCGGTTCAAAGTAAACAAGCGGGACGTGACACTCATTCATTCAACAGTTGACAGCAGTGATGGGCAACTACTGACATTTTCCTCTGACTGTTTTGGGAAAAAATTCAAAGCTTTGAGTGTGTCGAAAACAGTGTGATCTGGTAGTTAGTTAAAAATAAAGCAGCCAAAAACCTGTGAAAGAAACACCGTCAGACGAAACACTCACCACACATTCCACAGATCGATGTTACGTGCACAAATGTAGGTCTAACAGTGTGTGTTTGTTTGTTGAATTTTTGTCTCTGATAAATTCATTTACCCATTAAACTGTGGCATTAAATGCTAGTACGATTATCTATATGATGTAATAGAAGAATTATGTACACATGAAGTGCATATGGCAAATATTTAAGTTTCCTGAAATAATTTGTTTTTCATATTACTTGGGTATTTAAAAATATAAATGAATAAGTAAGATCTGGGGGTGCGAACCGACACACAAAGTTAGGGTGTACTCACACTAGGCATGGTTGCCGTGAACCGGGCCCGAGTACGATTGTCCCCCCTCCCCACTCCCCCTCTGGCCTGCACTCATATAGGGTTTCAGCATTCGTGCCGGAGCACGCTTACGTCATTATGGTACTACAGGAAGAGCGGCACTCTCGCTGAACGCAATGTAGTCCATTGCTCTGGTTACTTTGTGGATAGTAATTTTGAGTCGTTTGGTCCGCGGTTGTCCACAGCCCTCTCACAGCCTGTTGCTAAACAGGTCTATCGCTTTTGTGGCACGAAAATTTTCACGCAATCGCGCTGCTCATATGAGGAGGTTTGCAAGGTACCAGCTGAAGTGCAGCACGGACTTTGCAGCTTTGATTACCGACTACAGTTCCCGTACATCGGAAAAAAAAAAACGTAACGTCACGCGTCCTGTTCCGTGCTCTAGCACGGTTAGCGCTCACACTACATGCGAACCGCGCCCGAGTCCAACTGAACCGTGCTCTGGCACACCTCTTCTAAGCGGGCCAGGGACGGCTAAACGAACCGCGCCCGGGCACGGTTCGGAGCACTCACACTAGTCAAACGAACCGCGCTTTGGTGGTCAAACGCACTCGGGCACGGTTCAAACTGCCTAGTGTGAGTACACCCTTAATTGCGCATGGGACTGGAGAGAAAGTGAGGCTTCAGTTGTCACTGGTTTCGTGATTTCTACGTTAACAACACAGCCCTCAAATCGAGGCTTCATCTGGCAAACCCCTTAACAGTCATTCAAGATTTAGTGATCTAAACTTTCTAACGATGTGGGAGAACAGCTTCAAACAGCACACCCATGACAAAAAACAAAAAAACAAATATGTGGAAAAATGATTATTTTCAACCCTCCTTCTGACCTTCTGTCTAAAACGGCCTGTTTTTAAGGGGTGTGTCCTTTAAGGCTTTTCAGTAAATGGCCACTGTATGATTGGCTAACATCATTGCATTGGAAACAGTATCAACGCCTTCTCGCTATTGCATGTGAGTGTTTTGACAACATGATAAAAAAACTGTAATTTCCAGACGAAGCATTATGAAATCATTTACTTACTGTTTGTGATGCAGCTGCAGTCAGATCTAGTACCGCTTCATCTTTCCACAAATGCTCCTTTGTGAACTCTCCATGACACTGTGCCTCGTTTACAAAACAAAATACTCCAAACAATCTTCTGACACAATCCGGGATGCCATTACAAATAAACTATCCACTTGTGGTTTATGCTGGGATCCTTCTGATATCTGTATAAACACGCGAACGAGCTGTTTAAACCAAACGCGTCAAAGCAAATGCTCTTTCACTTCATTTGTCCTATTGATGACAGACTCAAGTGCATGGACTGTGTCAGAAAGTAAATGTTCATCTGTATACTGTTTCCAGTGTAGACAAGTGATTGTAATTTCTATTTGCTTTTAATGCGACACGACACTCAGCGCACATTCAGTGTAATCAAGTGCCAGCCATTAAGCTACTGAATGCCAGTAGGCAGGGCCTATGGTGAGAAGATGACTATTCTTTGATGTGTATACAAATATTTATACCCGGGTGACGTCACCTTGAGCTTCCGATCCAAACGAGCCGTTTTTGGAGCTTGGTTAAATAAATGCTTTGTTTATAATGAGGAGGACGCTAGGAGAAGCTATGGTAACTTTTAATGGTACAAAGACCTATTATATGCCAAAAGATCGAAGTAAATTTGATTTCTCATGTCATGACCCCTTTCATTTGAATGAACACAGGTTAATGTGTCTGTCTTGAAAGACACAAATCTAACCATTTCTTCATTTTTGTTACCAATGTCTTTTAGAAAGCTGGCCAGTGTATATGATTCACACTTTTGGTCACATACCAGACCTGCTGATTTTACATAAAACTACATCTTAGTGGCGATTCGAGTGTGAAAACTAGACAAAATCAGATCACTGAAATGGATCAAATCAACATAATCTTTTTTTATTTTTTTGTCTTTAACCCCCAGATCCCACCCGTAGTATCTGTCTAACAGAGGCTTGTGTAACCGTGGCCAGTAAGATCGTGGAAGCTCTGGACCGCTCTGCCGACCCATGTCAGGATTTTTACCAGTACGCCTGTGGAGGATGGGTCCGCAAAAACCCCCTGCCAGATGGCCGGTCCCGCTGGAGCACATTTAACAGCATCTGGGACCAGAACCAGGCTGTGCTCAAACACCTGCTGGGTAAGTGCTGGAAAACACACACACTCCTCACACGCACACAAACACACACACATATGCTTATCCTTTTTGTAGGAAGGGGGTTTGCTTAGTAAATCTCACTCAGTGTTCACACAACAGTATATACTTAGAAAGACTTCTAAATGATTTATTCGATTTTCCAGTAGAAAACCGCTGCCTTCATGCGTTCTGAAGAGTCTTACACTTCTGTTCTCTATACTGGGGTTGTTTTTGTAGATCTGCTCAGAAACGTTCATCGATTTTGCTCTGTGTGTCCTGATTACTTGTTTTCTCAGGGAGCATCCGTTCCTATCTGTTTGCTCGATACGGGACAATGACTTTCTGCACTCGTTCTCGGTTTCTTTAACTGTAAAAGGCTCCATTAGTCACCCTCTCATGGATTTATAGTATTGTGCTTTCAAGTCTTGTTTTTTATCAGTTATACTTTTTAAAGAAATGTAAGATTAAAGTTTCAAAAACTTCCTGTGGCGCTGAAATTCAAACTGGCAGTGATGATGCCACTGCTAAAGTGTTCTGAGAGGTTGCTAGGACAATGCTAGGTGGTTGCCAGGTGTTATTCTGTGGTTGCGACTGTATAAGTTAGGAAGTTGCGACTGTATAGTTCTGGATGATTGCCAGGGTGTTGCTAAGTGGTTACTATGGTGTTCTTGGTGTTGTTCTTGGTGTTTTCAGATGGTCTTTAGTGTTCTGGGCAGTTGCCAAGATGCTACTGTGTGGTTGCTATGTGCATAGTCCTTAATAATTGCCAAGTTGTTGCTAGAGTTCTCTTTCTGTTCCCCAGGTCATTACTATGTGGTTGCTAGCTGTTCTGAGAGGTTGCTAGGGTGGTGCCTGGTGGTTGCTAGGGTGTTCTGAGTAGTTGCTAGGGTGTTGCTACATCTTTTCCTATAGTGTTCTGGATGGCTAAAAGTGCTGCTAAGAAGTTGCGACTATACATAGTTCTTGATGATTGTCAGGGTGTTGCTAATTGGTTGCTATGGTATTCTTGATGGTTGTCATGGTGTTTTTAGATGGTCACTGCAGTGTTCTGTGAAGTTGTCAAGATGTTGCTATGTGCATAGTCCTCAATAATTGCCAGGTTGTTGCTAGAGTTTTCTTTCTGTTTTTCCAGGGCATCACTATGTGGCTGCTAGCTGTTCTGAGAGGTTGCTAGGGTGATGCTAGGTGGTTTCTAGGCTGTTCCTAGTAGTTAGTAAAGTATTTCTATGTCTTTTTCTAGAGTGTTCTAGATGGTTTTAAAAGTACTGCTAGGAAGTTGCTACTGTACATAGTTCTCGATGATTGCCAGGGTGTTGGTAAGTGGTTGCTGTGGTATTCTTGATGGTTGCTAGGGTGTTTTTAGATGGTCATTTGGTGTTCTGGGCAGTTGCCAAGATACTGCTGTGTGGCTGCTATGTGTGAAGTCCTTAATTGCCAGTTTTCTTTCTGTTTTTTAATGGCATTACTATGTGGCTGCTAGCTGTTCTGAGAGGTTGCTAGGGTGATGCTAGGTGGTTGCTAGGGTGTTCTGAGTAGTTGCTAGGGTGTTGCTAAGTCTTTTGCTAGATTGTTCTGGATTGTTTCCAAAGTGCTGCTAAGTAGTTTCTGCACAGTTCTTGATGATTGCTAGGGTGTTGCTACGAGGTTGCTATAGTATTCTTGATGGTAGCTAGGGTGTTGCTGAATGGTTTCTAGGATATTCTAGAACCCATGGTTGTCAGATCACTGTGAGTAATTGTTATGTTGTTCTGGGTGGTTGCCATGGTGTTTCTAGATAGTCACTACAGCAGGGGTCACCAAACTTGTTCCTGGAGGGCCGGTGTCCTGCAGAGTTTACCTCCAACTTTCCTCAACACTCCTGCCTGGAAGTTTCAAGTATACCTAGTAAGACCTTGATTAGCTGGTTCAGGTGTGTTTGATTAGGGTTGGAGCTAAACTCTGCCCTCCAGGACCGGATCTGGTGACCTCTGCACTATAGTATTCTGGGCAGTTACCAAGGTGTAGTTTCTAGATGGTTGTTATTGTGTTCTAGATGGTTGCCAAAGTGCTGAAAGGTGGTTACTTCACAGGTCTTGATGATTGCCATGTTGTTACTAAGTGGTTGTTATGCTTTCCCTAATGGTTACTTAAAGGATATTGCTAAATAATTGCTGGGATATTCTGAGTAGCTGTCAGGGTGCTGCAAGTTGTTTGTTAGATTGTTTTGAGTGGTTGCCAGGGTGACGCTAGATTATTTTGGGGATTGAGAAGTTGCTGAACAGTTTTTTAAGATTTTCTGGATGTAGCTTAGTGGTTGCTATTCTATTCTTGATCATTGCCAGGATATTACTTTAGGATTATTAAGTTGTTGCATGATGATTCTAGGTCATTTGCTAGAGTGTTTATGGGATTGTCGATTTGCATTGGTAGTTGCTACATAATTTTTGTTGATTGCCAGGACAATGGATAGTAGTTGTTGTGCTGTGCTCAAAGGTTTTCAGGGTGTTGCTAAATGGTTGCTAGGATATTCTGAATTGTTGTCTGGGCATTACAAAAGGTTTTCTAGGTTGTTCTGGGTGGTTGCCCTGGTGTTTCTAAATGGTTGCTACGGGGTCTTGGGCGATTGCTTAGGCATTGATAGTTGGTTGCTAGACAGGTCTTAATGATTGTCAAGGTGTTGCCAAGTGGGTGATGTGCTGTTCTTTATGGTTGCCATATTATTGCTAAATGGTTGCTAAGGGTTAGGGTTAGGGTTGTCGCTAGGTTGTTCTCGGTGGTTGTCTTGATGTTTCTAGATGGTTGCTAGGCCATTGTTAGGTGGTTTGCTCTGGTGTTCTTGGTGGTTGCTAGGTGTTTGTGATTTTTACCCATTTACCAGGAGAACTACATACTGTAGGTTTGATCTCTAAGTAATAGCACCTCTCCTCAACAAGCTGTGCGACTTTATGTAGGCTTGTCATTCATTACCTGCAAAAGTTTTGTATGTAAATATGATAAACACCAATATCGCTTGCCTTAACAAACAATGCTAATTAATGGAAAGTCTAGGAATCTCATCAATCTTCCCTCACTGTATATCAGGATGAGGATTTTCATTTTTTCGAAAAAACTTAATGTTGCCAGTATTTATTATTTATTGAACTCTCTGTTTATTTATTTGCTGCCTTACAAGCTCTAATGTTCCCTACAGGAAATGCTAATGTAGTCTCTTTTGCGTTTGAACGCATTGCTTCATTTCTGTCTCTAATTGTTGGTCTTTTCGACTCTGCCTGTTTTATTTAATAAGCTGTTGTAACGCGCTGGCTTTGATCAAACTCTCTCTCTGTCTAATGAATGCGCTCTCACACTGGGGTCCCTGCGGCCGTTTTGCCCTGATGACACTCCATCACATTGACTCTGTGTGTTGCATCACCCTCGCAGCCAGCCTCATCCAATCACATGACACGGTTCTCTCACCCCTCTGCACATTTAATAATGCTTGCCTTACATGACCATATTTTTTGATCTCATATTACTCTCAGATATATGATCCATCTTTTGCGGATTGGGGTTCTTGCGTGTGCACAGCGTGAGGTAAACGCAACGCTCCACCAAACAGTAAATGAAGAGCATTCCCTAATGACCTGTGTCAGAGAGAGAGAGAGAGAGAGAGAGAGAGGATAGAAAAAATGACGAACAGAAATGACGAAAATGTTGAGAAGGAGTGAAGGGATAAAATATGTGCTCACATCAGATTGTAAGCTTGTGAAATTATTTTGGCTCCTCTGTGAATATGGGCAACAGGACATGACATCACACTACATCCAGGGATTCTACATTGCAAAAAAGATCAAATGTAATTGTGACATTTATTATATTTACAGAGTCTCATTCAGAGTTACCAGGGCATTGCAGGTGTTTGCACTGTTCTGAATGGTTGCTAGGTGGTTGTTATGGTGTCCTTGTTGATTGCCAA
This sequence comes from Labeo catla, assembly GCA_012976165.1. Classification (NCBI taxonomy): domain Eukaryota; kingdom Metazoa; phylum Chordata; class Actinopteri; order Cypriniformes; family Cyprinidae; genus Labeo; species Labeo catla. Next base: position 545,034 of record VONZ01000067.1, read on the forward strand.
GGAGTTGCTAAGTGTTTGTGATCTTCTGAGTGGTTGCTAGGTGGTTGTTGTGGTGTTCTGGTTGGTTGCTAGAGCGTAGCTATGTGTTTGTGTTAAGTGGTTGCTAGGGTGTTCTGATTGATTAGGTCATTACTAGGTGTTTGTGAGTGGTTGCTTTGCTGTTCTGGTTGGTTACCAGGGCATTACTAGGTGATTATGATCTTCTGAGTGGTTGCTAGGTGGTTGCTTTGGTGTTCTGGTTGGTTGCTGTGTGTTTACTGGGGTGTTTTGGTTGTTTGCCAGGGCATTTCTAGGTGGTTGTTAGGGTGTTGCTAGGTGTTTGCGATGTTCTGAGTGGTTGCTAGGTGGTTGTTATGGTATACTTGTTGATTGCCAAGGAATTGTTAGGTTTTTTTGTGATCTTCTGAGTGGTTGCTAGGTGGTTGCTTTGCTGTTCTGGTTGATTACCAGGGCATTACTAAGTGTTTGTGATCTTCTGAGTGGTTGCTCAACGATTCTGTGTTTCCCGAAACCAAAGATGAAACGAACATTCGCAAACAGCGTCACAAACTTAGGTGGTTGGAACTACATCTCTCGACCTCTGGTTAGAAGCATAGTTCCTTGTTAGTAAGACATATAGGTTCAATAAATTATGCTCTTATGCACAGTAAGCAAGCTAGCATGCAGTGCAATCTATATATTCCATTTTATCTAAATGTACGGGAAATGCACCCCTGGTTGGTTGCTGTGTGATTACTGGGGTGTTCTGGTTGTTTGCCAGGGCATATCTAGGTGGTTGTTAAATTGTTCTGGTGGTTACCAGGGTGTTCTGGATGGTTGCTGGTTGTTTGGTGGGGATTTCTGGTCGATTACCAGAGTGTTGCTAGGTTTTTGCTATGTTGTTGTGGATGGTTGCCAGGGAATTGCTTTGTGGTTGCTGGGTTGTTCTCTTGGGTGGTTGTCAAGGTGTTGCTAGGCGGTTACCAGTGTGTTCTGATTCATTGCTGGTTGTTTGCTAGGGAGTTCTGGGTGATTACCAGAGCGTTGCTAGGTTTTTGCTATGTTGCTGCGGGTGGTCGCTAGAGCATTGCTATGGAACACTGGCTAAGCATCTGATGCATAAGGCACACTTATCTGGAAACACCGGATTGGTTAGATTATACAGGATTTCCGGGAGACGTGTGTGTCACATTCTTTAACGTTCCACCTGAAAACAAAAATGCCGTGGCGTCAAACCCCCTCACGAAAAAAGAAAGCCGTTGTGTTTACAACTGTGACAACGAGTGCTTATCAGGATCAACTAAACGCTATCTTTTCAAAAGTATGTAAAAAATGTAAAGTTCGCAGCATAGAATCTTTAAAATATGTCAGAGAGTTTTACACATGGGTCTGCTATTGTGGCGACATTTCCATGCCCCTAAACATGACGCGGCACAAAACGAAACGTTATTGGTTGCTGTACCTGTCAGTCATATGTCCTCTTGAGCGGGCACTGGCCATTCAAAGCAGCCAAAGTTCCCAGATCTTCTGCCGTCAGTCTGAAGGTCTGGCTATGCGAGACTAGTTAGGGTGTGGTTGCTAGGTCACTGCTTACTGATCCATAAAAGTCATAAAAGCCCACCAACAAGTTTATTATATTCTTGTGTACACTACATGGCTTTTGCATCAGTTAATTTATTAAAAATATTAATATCAATATAATAACATACTTTATTGTTATATATTACATTGTTATTATTCTAGTTGTTTTTTTATTTTTATATAATTATAATGTCAACCAGTAGAGGTTTTGCAACTTTATTAAACAGCCCAACAAACATATGAATAGTTCAGTTACTAAATTAGAAAGAATGAAAAGATAGATGATAGACCAAATTGAGAGTACATTATTCTTTAACCAAAAACAAAAGCATAGAGTCATGAAGTCAGATTATGTGATTATTTGTAAGTGTATGCATTTGCAAAGCAGTACAATGTGCTTTGCCCTCACACAGAGTGCCTCTGAAAAAGACAAATGAGCATTTTGTGCCAGTGTACCAGGCTGACTGTCACCTTTTGTCCAGCAAACACAAACAAACACCAACAAATTCTGGAAATGAAACGAGATCAGCTCTGAATTCTGCTAGACGAGCAGTGAGTTGTGCCAAAGCTCATTTCTCTCTCACCGTGTGTCCTCTCTCTAGACTAGACCTGCTGACCGGTAATTGGACTGCCACTGTTCCCCTTGGAATTTATTACTTGAATATTCCTGCCTCCTGTTTCTTAATGTAATTGCACTGTTAGGAGGAGAAAATACTGCAGAAAAGACAAATGAGCAAGAACAGAGGGGAATTTGAAACTAAGTGCTGGTTTAGGGATTTGCTACTTGTTTGCTTGACTGATCATATTGTAGATTAATTACAGCATATCTTTTTCGCACAACACAGATGTGTGTAAAACACAAAGAGAAGGCTGAATTATTCCTCCTCCAAAGAAGTGTGAGGTGTATTGCCATGACAACAGCTAAAAGCACCAATCAAAGGTCACGATGACAAGCATAATTGTGTGTTCAAGAGTGGGTAGGTGTCTGCATATTTGCGACTCATCATTTATGTGCTTTTATCTGTTTGTTCAAACCCCCGTGTGTTCCTCTGTTCTTGGTTGAGATGTTCAAAGATGAAGTGTGTGTTTTCACTATAAACACAAAATGAAATTGCACCATTTACACCAAATATTACCAAATTATAAAAGCAGTGAAGTCATTTTGTCAAAATATTAAGATTTAAAAAATGTTTGTATGCAAAGTCATGTGGAGATATTATATATATTAAGGCTGTCCTCGACTAAAAAAAAAAATTCTGGTCAACTAGTAGTTGTTCCTTTTAAGCATTAGTTGACTATTAGTCACACTTTATTAATAATAGCCTAATAAGCACTCAAGCATGCAATAATAGCTTGCCACAGCGCACCGGCAGAAGTAATGATTATGAATGTGTCAGGGAAAAACAGCAAGGAAACTGTGTTAACGTTTTAATAATTTCTTAATAAACTAGCGCTTTCTTTGTTTTTAGCTTAAGAGATAAAGTCGGCGACACTAACTCGTCATCACCAGCAGTAGTAATGCACCTGTGTGTGTGTTTCATACAGGTTACATAATCTAAGAATATTTGTTTTCTGTTTAAATTGGTTCATTTAAAAGTAGACATTTCACTCTCTCTGTATATATATTTTTCATGTCTGTAAAGCCCTTTACACACTGCACGATTTTCGTCTGTCCCAGATGAAAGATTGGCATCGTGAATCATGTCGCACAGTGTGATCAGCAATGATCTTATAGGATTGCTACAATCGTGCAGTGTGTAGAAGGCTTAGGTGAAGTGTAGGCCTACACAGAGTTTCGTGCTCAAGTTCATGGAGACCGAGACGGCACAAAGCACATGCTGTTAGCTTTCATTATTTTACAAAAGGGCAATGTTTTGTTGTTATTCTGAGTGCATACAAATAAATGTAGAGTCTTTACAGATTCGAAAGATGTATTACTTCTATATGTATGACCAAAAATTAGTATTATAAAAACAAGTGACCGCACTGGCGCCTCAATCTGTCATGCAGTATAAGTGGGCCACTATTCAGCTTCCACACTCCGCACAGACACTTGAATAGTGCACATTTTTCTATGTTAACATTAGATTGAGCGGCCATGTAAAGTTGCTACTACATACATCTTTCAGATGAAAAGCCATATTTGAGGTTGATGAATGCTAGGTGATGTCATGCCCGATGTATTAGCACACAGACCAGCCGTTAATGATCTGTCTGTCATGGACTGTATGACTTCACCACTTCTTGTGTTTTTTTTCTGTGACTAATAAAATTTTGGTTGATCAAGCCTCTTCTCATCAATATACTGACTCTCTATATACAGTGCACAGCATAAATGAGTACACCCCCTCTGAATAAATATAAAAGATGTATTTTCTTAATGATCACCAATATAATTAATGGAAAGATGGCAAAATTGAAATGTATTAAACATGTACGCAATAAAAACAACAAAATATATGCCAATATTTTCTGTAAAATAAGTAAATTTGCCAATTTTGTTTAAATAAAGGATTGGAGAAATGAGAACACCCTAGATTTAATTCAGGAAATGTGTAATATTCTAGTACTTAGTTTGTCCTCCAGAACTTTAAGTACACTGCTCTGACACTTCTTGGGACTGAGTGTACAAGTTTGTGACAAATTTTCAAATCTGTCCTGTTTAACTCCTGAAGGATGACCTCCTTAAATGCCCTGGTCTTTAATGGGAAGTTTTGCTCAGCTCATCTCTACAGAATCCCACACAGCTGCTCAAGAGTGTTAAGACTGAGTGAAATATATGTCCACTAAAGGAGAATGAATATCTTCATTGTCATGCTGAAAAAATGCCCAACAATGCAAGGAATGAAGAGAGGGTAGCATCTTCTGTTTCAAGTTTTTGTATTACATCACACAGCGGTGTGTGAATTCATGACAGCATTGATAAAGCACAACTCCCTCACACCTTTAGCACTCATACACCCCTATAGAAGAGCTTTACTACCACTGAACGTCACTGTGGGTACCAGGCACTTCTCACTGTACTCCTCCTCTAGCAACACCAGAACATTTTGGATGCTTTTGGATCCAAAATGATTGACTTGGTCTCTTGAGACCAGAGTATGAATTTCCAGAAGTCTGTATATTGTAAATATGGACCTTGGAAGAGGTTAAATGAGTTTATTGTGCTTTGGTAATTGTAGGAAAGGTAATTGTAGTGGTGACAACAATCATTCATGTCACTTCTGCAGGCTGCTTCATACTCTGTGAGATAAAGTGTCACTCTTTTCATAGCTTTTGCCGGCTCTGTGACACTTGCATGGTGTTTCACTGGCTGTTTTTCTAGCAAAAATTTACTCATTACTAAATGAAAACTTTAAGTGAAGACCTGATTATTTCAGGAGCCTTGTCACAAGTCCATTGTTTTTCAATGTTGGTGCTACTTCTTCTATTTTCACACTTAAAACAATAATTTGGTATTCCTCTTGTACCATTGTCCTCTTTTATGCTAAGAAATAAGTCACCTGGCAGTTTTCTCTCAAGTGGTTCCATTGTTTTCAGCATTAAGTCTGTGTATGATTCAGTGGGCTATACAACACTTTTCAGGAAATTACTTATTTTTAAAAGTTTTTGTTCAATGTACATACCTGTTAATCAAAAATAGCCTTAAACCTAAATATGTTTTATTTAGTAACTTTCATGAGGGTGTACTCATTTTTGCTACACAACATTTTATCACTTTGATAAGAAAATCTTATTTTGCTGAATAATTTTGACATTTTTCTTTGGTAATTGTCCAAGCAGGCTTGTTGGAACATTATATCTCCAAAGAACCCTAACATATCATCTAAGTAAAGAGTAATTGCTGAATTTGTTAAGTTTTAGAGGGGGTGTACTCATTTATGCGGTGCACTGTATATACTGACTCTTTTATCAATTTGTGTTTCATGGGTCTCATACCCCAGTGCTCTGCATCACAAGTACAGTGCTATACCGGGTGCACTACTGAGCAAGTTTACTATGTCAGAAAAGCCACACATACGCAGCTGGTTAAAAGTGTGGTAAAATGGTAGCAGTGTTTTGAGGTCATACCATGGTATTGTGCAAGGAACTGCAAAAATAAGTCTATTAATTTGCGTGAAAAGGACTAAAATTTGTTGGCGCCACTAGTGTGAAAACTGCATTGAATAGTATGTATAGGCATGTTTTTGAAGGTTTACAAAAATGTAGGTAGAGCTGTGTTTTTTTCCACAGTATTATGTGTAAATGGAGGAGTGTTTACACTGCTTAGGAAGTCAACCTGCATGGAGTACTTGAGTGGCCCCTTCGCTTGTTTCTCTGTTGAGTCCAATTTGCACCCAGCACTGGCAGTCACCTGTTCTGGTCCCTTCCACTTAATTTTGCCATTTCTCATGTGAATGAAGTTAGCATGACAGTGGCAGTGTTTTTCCCCTCTGCCTGTCCTCCCGCTGGCAGCTGTGGCACACAGTGTTTTGACTGCGACTGATGGCAGAGGTTATTGAGGATGAAAACCACCCTGCTCGCTTGGCTCGCCAGCGGCGTCTGCTTTTCGTCACGTTTTGTCACACGAGGGCAGCTGTCACAGACATGACATTAGAAAGATGGATGGCAGGACCCTTTGTTGCATTTCTTCCAGTTTGGACTCTGTTTACCCACACTGTATTGCCTCTGTTTACGTACCATAATTCCATGCGCCATGATGGGAGCCAATCAGAGGGCACCGTTGTGTCAGCTTGACAGGCAGCTGGAGAAACTCAGTTGGCTGTTTTATGACCCTGTGCGTTGACCCTGCGCAAGTTGTTCTCCCTGCTGTCATGTTTGTTTACCCTAACGATGCTGCTCCAAGCTGCCTCCCTTAGCTATGTGATGTTTTTGTTTCCTGTCTCTTGTCCTTCATGTCCTGTCTTTTATTTCTATGAGGGACAGTTTTGCCTTAGCATCTATGTGCTGAAAGAATATGAAAATTGTCATCTTTTACTCACCCTGATTTAGTTTCAAACACAAAATGAGTGATTTTGAAGAACATATTGATGAAAGCATACAATGACCAAAGGAGCATTGTGTGGAAGCTTGTTGGATTAAAAAATAAATAAATAAAAGTGGTATTTGTGACTTTTAATCTTACAGTTCTGACTTTTTTCTTGCATTTGCAAGATATAAAGTCAAAATTGCGAGATATAAACAGAACTGCAATATGTAAACATGCAGTTCTGAGAAGTAAAGTCTGAACTGTGAGATATAAAGATGCAATAAGCTTTTTTTCGTGGCAAGAAAAAACAAGTTGCAAGATGTAAACTCAGAATTGTGACAAAGTCAGGATTCTAAGTTTATATATTGCAATTCTGAGTTTGTCTCACAATTCACAAGGCTCCGCCCTCTTCAGGGAAGGGGGTGGGGAGCAACAGCTCATTTGCATTTAAAGAGACACAAATGAAAACAGCATGTTTTTGCTTCACCCCAGAAAGGTGTATTTACAGCATGGAATAATGTTCGGTGGTGCATTTTGAGCAGAAACTTACAATACACCTGAGACTTATAATACATGTTGTAAAAAAGAGCCTAATAGGACCCCTTTTTTAAAATTTTACTTAGCAAATGTTACTATTTTGTGATGCAACTCAAATGCAATTTCTTACGTGTTCTTGTAGAAAATGGCACCTTTAACTCAAGCAGTGAAGCAGAGAGGAAGACGCAGTCCTACTACCTTTCCTGTCTTAATGAACAGCGAATAGAAGAGCTCGGAGCTCAACCACTCATCGATTTGATTGCAAAGGTGAGTGTTTCTGTAACATACCACCATCTCTGGTGTTATGGAGGATAAACAGTGCAAACTCAAGTCAGTCAGTGTCAGGACATTTCTGTAATATTTTAAACATTCTTTCTGCGTAATTCTTTTAATTTGCAGTCTTTTTACATATATATTAATGAAGGACACAAAAACACCAATTTTGTCGAATGACCTTTGATTTAATTTGATGCCTGATTAAGTTTTTTGATTGCTTTTCTGTGCATCTCCTAAAAATAGACTCCTTTATTTGAACTGTGCAAGACAACTGGAATGGCTCCGATACTATCAATTCCTCTCGGTTTAAAATCAGCGAGCCTTGAAATTATGTAGACATCCTTCAGTGAGAGACGTTTTCATGCTTTGCTATCTCTCTGAATCAGCCATTTTGAAGAAGAAAGCTCTGCAACTAACCCTCAGCACAGACCTGAAAGATGAATCTGTGTTAGGGACACAAAGCAGTGATGTCAAACAGCACTTCATCTTCTTAATTTACAGCCTCCCCACACACAGCTGCCTCCTGCAAGGCTTAAAAGAGATATGGTGGGAAAGACAGAGGACAAAAATCACACTGATGAGCTTCCTTTTGAACACAAATGCTGCCCTTCTCTTCTGTCTTTCTCTCATTTAATCACTCTTTTTGTCACCGGGATCACAGTGATAGAGCTAATAGTGTTTCATAGAGCCGAGAATAGGTTTATTCTCAGAGGTGAGACAGATTTAATTGGCTTTAATGAGGTGTCGGCCTGAACTCATCAGAGTTGTGTTCCTCAAGTTTTTGCCTTTTTTTACACTTGCTAAACTAAATACCTTTGATCTAATAATGATTTGATCTAAATTTAAACTTAGCATATATATATATATATATATACATATATACATATATACATGTTATATATAGCATCTATATAAACTTTATTATGAATATATGCATCCCATAGTTGATTTTCAGATTTATTTTATTTAATTTTTTTAGTTATAATATTTATTTTCAGTTTTTCTTTAACATTCATTGAGGAATATTTTTGTTATCTTATTCAGTAATCTTGTCATTATACTATTATTCAGTCAAATACTATTATTCAATTGATTAATTAAAACAGATTCTTCCTCTGAAGAATTAGCGTTGTTACTTATGAAATTGGTTTTTTTATTTACATATTTACCATTAGATTTTGAACTCAAAATGTATACATTTCAATGCAGTGTAATAATTTTAATATTGTGAAATTATTTTCTTCACATTCTGCACAATATGAAACATAAATGAAATACTGTATGTTAGATAATAAATAGATAAAGCAGATGATTCACTATATGTGGGCATTTGTTGCTCCTACATTTTAAATATCTGAGATGTTTATGCTTGGTTTAAGTGGTAGAGTCTTGGTTTAATGTTCACATGTTGTTAGACACATGTATCCAAAAACGGTGATGAATCATGCACAGTATGAAAACAAACAGATGTAAACAGGGTCCATTTTTGATTTCATGTTAGTCCACAACAGGTAAATAAGTACAGTAGGTACTTAAGTTTCTCCTTTAATCTTGTCACTAAAACTGATGTTTTTCTTTCTTTGTGTGTGTGTGTGTGTGTGTAGATAGGGGGCTGGAACATCACAGAGTCCTGGGACAAAGACAATTTTCTGGACGTTTTGAAGATAGTTTCTGGACCTTACAGAGCTCAGCCCTTCTTCACTGTCGGTGTCAGCGTCGATCCCAAAAACTCCAACAGTAATGTCATTCAGGTACACTTACTCATTATATTAAGCTTCATTACCATCTGCTACAAGTGTTTTTTTTTTTCAATTGTGTATACCATGTCTCTGGTGTTTGCTCACCTGTGTAAACTTCGTGTTTCCTCAGGTTGACCAATCAGGACTCTTCCTCCCATCCCGAGATTATTACCTCAATAAGACCAACGAGAAGGTATAAAGCAGAACTTAAAGTCTCAGTTTACACTGGAATGTCAAGAGTTTTGAGTCTCTTGCAGCTTTCAGTCCATGTCCAATAGCTGCTCTGTGCTGGTTTGTGTGTGTTTAGGTGTTGAAGGCTTATCTGGATTATATGGTAGAGTTGGGATTGTTGTTGGGAGGAGACAAGAATTCCACTCGAGTTCAGATGCAGCAGATTTTGGACTTCGAGACGGCGCTGGCTAACATCACGGTGCCTCAGGACGAACGGCGGGACGAGGAGAAGATCTACCACAAGATAACAATAGCTGATCTGCAGGTGTGTGTGTGTAGCCTCATGAGGGGCTCACTGGGTTTGGAGAAATGCTGTGGTAAACACGTGAAAGTGTGCTGATGAAGCTGAATGTTCATGATCATTAGTTTGGATCATTAAATCGTTATAATGAGTGAGTTTCACACATACTTGCTTATTAAAGGTGTTTGTATGAGATACGAGAACAGAGAGAAATGAAGAATGTACAGGACTGTGAGTCTTTGTGAGTGAAAAAAAGACAATCATACTATCATTCTGCCGTTCTCTGTATCATTATACTGTTCTGTCTATCTATCTATCTATCTATCTATCTATCTGTCTGTCTATCTATCATTCTGTTGTTCTCTTTATCATTATACTGTTCTATCCATCTATCTATCTATCTATCTATCTATCTATCTATCTGTCTATCATTCTATCATTCAATCGTTCTGTCATTCTGTCGTTCTCTTTATCATTATACAGTTCTATCTATCTATCGATCTATCTATCTATCTATCTATCTATCTATCTATCAATCATTCTCTTTATCATTACTGTTCTATCTACCTATCTATCTTTCTATCTGTTTGTCTGTCATTCTATCATTTTTTTTTTTTTTTTTGGTGTTTTTGCATTTTTCTTGAAGGGACACTGGAGATATGACAGGAAGTGAGTGGGACAGAGAGAGGGGGACAGGGTGGGGAAAGGTGGGTGGGGAAAGGTCCACGAGGTGGGACTCGAACTCGGGACACCCGAAGCGCAACTGCGCTTTATGTCAGCACACTGTCCACAAGGCTATCGGTGCTGACTCTATCATTCTATCTATCATTATATCGTTCTGTCGTTCTGCCGTTCTCTGTATCATTATACTTATCTATCTGTCTATCTATCTATCTGTCTATCTATCTATCTATCTATCTGTCTATCTATCGTTTTATCGTTCTATCGTTCTCTCTATCGTTATACTGTTCTATATCTATCTATTTATCCATCTATCTGCTGTATCTATATGTGTGTCTGTGTCTTGGCTCAGTGGAACACAACCAATTCTAATTTTTTTCCCCTTTAATCCTCTCTGCATATAAATATTTATTCCTCTTTTTGTGTGTCTTCTGGCTTTTTCCCATCATTTAATTATTAGGATATTTTTTTCTTTGAGCACCTGCGTTCAGGAAACTTTTGTTTAGTGAAGGCTCCTGTAATTTCCGTGGCAACAGTTGCTGAGCAACTGTACAGTGAAGTAGTGAGGTAGAGGGGTTTCTATGACAGCTGATCACTTACTGATTAAATTATGTCTGCTGTCAGTATAAAGGGAATAAGGCTCATCTTTGTATCTTTTGAACAAGTCCAATTTTGTATAGTTGTTTTACACATGATGTCAGTTTATTATGTAAATACATGTTCAAAAAGTGTGGCTTTTTAAGTAGATATTCGTACATAGTATGTTTCTATTTACTTACAAATCGAAATAAAAATTGCATTAGAAATTTGTAAGAAAAGTTAAAGGAAACTGTGTGCAAAATTACTGGCAATTCTTCATTCCACTGCCTCGTCGCTGAAGCCCGATACATTATACATTCATATCACTGTTCTTGTGCATGTGATGAGCAATCGTCTCCGGTAGCCGTGCAGCTCAGATGTGTGGTGAAACCCGAGAGGATTCTTACATTTGATTTTAACATACCGAGTTCTTTTTTAAGAAAAGAAAGCTAAATATCATGCCTATGTGTAATTTTTAGGTTTACAACAAAAAAAAAAAACGACAGATTTTATATCTTAAACTTTGGCAGAATGTGCTGGAACACACATTCCGTAACGAGCAACAGTAATGCAATAATAAAAACTTTCCGCACACGTGAAGATCCCTTTACACAAAGATTTATGTGAAAATGGATTGTTTCTATTTTCTAGGAACTAGCATGTCCTAAGATGTCCTAAGTGTCTGCAGTCATTTCCAGTCAGATCCAAAACATTTTGTGGTAAACATACAGAATGATTGATGTATGAATTGAATACATATGTTAATTTAGCTGCATGAAGCATATTTAATTAATCTCATATGTTAACATGTTGAGTCTGACAGCCCTTATTGTAACAGAAAAAATACATAGCTTTAAGGGTGTTTGTCTGCCTGAATTATATTTTTTTTCCCCAACTCTCATTAGCCAAGACGTGGAGCAATCACTTTTTGTTTTGCACGTCTTTATGCAGAGCATCCTCAAGGGTTTACTTGGTTTTGGAGTTTATTAAAAAACAACACAGCTTCTCAGAACCATAAGAGAGAGAAAACAGTCCATTTTAGTCAGCTAATCTGTTCTCATCTACTAGAAATCCACCGTCAAAATGAGGGCTGTGTGCTGAATGAGGCGTTCAGCTGTGTGTTTACGATGGAGGTCTTTGCTGTATTACACCCAAGGGCAGAGAGGCTAGAGCTGCATCCAGGATTCAGGAATGCAAACATGCGGGTTGTTGGCTCTAGCCTGCTTGATTATTTGAGCATTTGTGCAAAGGCGAATACGAACATGCATTCTGTGTCCTTTTCATGGCTGAAAGAGAAATCTTTACGGGAAGGTATCAAGACAGGCAGAGCTTTCACAGCCAAGGTTATGGAAGGAGCACTATTTGTGGCTTACAGAAAGATTTGCTGGAGTGCGTCACTCCTTCACAAATACTATTCACTTGATTATTGTAACCCCCATTATTGAAATTCTAACTGTAATAATAATCATCAGGAGTGACAAAAAGGCACTTTGTGAGATATAAAGTTGCAATTGTAGGATTGGTTATCTGGAGTATGTTTTACAAGAAACAACTATTTAGGTCTTTCTGCTTCCACATGTCATGTTTAATTCAATGTGTAATGTGCCTTTTCTTTGTAATTATTTGTGAAATTTACTAGCAGTGAAAATTGATTCTACACCAAATTTCTTTCAGTGAAGATACAGTCACTTGACCATATACAAAGTCACATTGTGAGATATAGTTACAGTTGTGAAATAAAATTTGCAATTGCGATGTTTAAAGTGACACTGCAACATCTAAACTCAAACTGTGAGAAGTAAAGTCTCATTTACGAGAGCTATAAAGGCACAATGTCAGTTATAAAGTCACATTTACAATAAATAAAGTCACATTATGAGACAAAGTGACAATTAGGAGAAATAAAAGACCCGTCCCCCTTAGTTACTGTTGCTAGATCTGACAAGCCATGGCACTCTCACATCACAAATCGTGTTCTCACGCAGTGAAAAATACATCACGAAGCAAAGAGGACACTGACAACGCGCCAACAGTAAGGACGCCAAGCTAACAGAAAACGTTCTTCTAACTTTGGCTAACGTTCTCTAAAGGTTCTCAAAAACATTCTTGCATTCTTGCAGTAATGTTAGTAGAACATTTTTTTAAGGTTGTATGTCATTGATAAACATTCTAAACACGTTAGCATAAAACCTTTTTTTTTTTTTTTGCATTGTTATTGGAACGTTTTAAAAATGTTATTAAAAATATGTCTTGACAAAATGAGACATAATTTGCATAGCAACATAATTTTTGTATCCAATGACACAAAGACAAAGATTCCAGTGCCCTTTTTCCCCTGGCATGAGAGAGAGAAATTAATTAAATTAAAATTCTAATCTTACAATGTGCTTAAAAGTCAGAAGACACTTTATTTATTCTCAAGCTGTTTTTCTGACATTTGCAATAACAGTGAATGAGAAAATACACTAGAATGCAAATTATAACAATTTTTGGTCCCCAGAACATTATTTTTTATGGTTTGTTTTTGGTTAGCCAGGAAAGTTTTCTTAACGTTTTCTAGAACGTTAGTTTTTGGTTAGGAGAATATTATTCTAACATTCTTCAGATATTCCCAGAACGTTAGTTTTTGGTTCTCAGAATGTTATTTTTTATGGTTCGTTTTTGGTTAGCCAGGAAAGTTTTCTTAACATTCTCAGAATGTTAGTTTTTGATTTTTAGAACGTTGTTGTAACGTTCCCCTAGCATTAATATAACGCTCCCAGAATGTTAGTTTTTAGTTTGTAGGACGTTATTCAAATGTTCCCAGAACGTTCATTTTTGGTTCCCAGAAAGTTAGTTTTTGGTTTTTAGAACGTTATTATAACGTCCCCCTAACCCCTGAGCACATCAACCATCACATGTGTTTATGTTTTTGTGTGAGAACATGTCTATTGTCTTGACCCCACCCATCTTGTTACCTGATTATTGGTTCATTTGCCCCACCTGTGTTTCCCTCATTACCTGCCTCATTTGCTCCCTATTTGTTGTCCTTGTGCTTGCAGTCCTGGGCTAGTTCATTGTCAAATTATGCATGTTCCTGTCCCACAAGCCTGCCATGTTACCAGCGCTGGTTTTCTCCCATGGGGTAGTTTTAGTTGTTTATTTTGTGCTAATAAAAGTCCATTCTCTACACTAAACATCTGCAACGTTTTCATTGGAAAGATAGTTTTACAGGATTATAAAAATAACCTGAGAATAACCATTAGGGAACATTCTCTGCTAGTTATTTTTAGGTTATTTTAAGAACAACCACCCTGCAACGTTCTAGTAACGTTTTAAATTACATTAGAACATTACTTAGAACAGTAAATTACTTAGAACATTAATATGACAGAATGAAACATACTAAAAACATTTTGAATAACGTTCGTAGAACCAAACAAGAACGTTACTACAGCGTCTAAAAAAACTGGACGTTTTGAACGTTCTAAGAACCTTCAGCGATAACATTTTTATAACTTACTGGGAATGTTAGGGAAACGTTCTTAGAACATTAATATAACGAGACACTGAAACATTCTAAAAACGTTTTGAATAACGTTCTTAGAACCAAAGAAGAATGTTAATACAACGTCTAAAAAACTGGACGTCTGAGAACATTCAAAAATAATGTTTTCATAACTCAATGAGAACATTACAGGAACGTTTTTATAATGAAAAAATGGTTAGCTGGGACAGAGCAGGTTACTTTTGTTGTAAAACAAAGTCTCAGCTTTCAAATTTTGTATTTTTTTTTAAAGAAATTCATACAATAAATAGCATTTTGTGGCTTGTCATGACAGATCACTATAGCAGCTCAGCTCAAGCGGCAGGAGAAGTGATCGTCTCAAAGTAATCATGAATGAATAAAGATACAATAACCAACATTTTTAAGGGTGTTTTCACACCTAGCACTTTGTTACGGAACCTGGCGTGTTTCCCCCCTTAGCCTGGTTTGTTTGGACATATGTGAACACAGCAATCATGTTCGGATCCGTGCCAAAACAATCAGTCCTAGATCGCCTGAACGAGGTGGTCTTGGCTCGATTGAAAATGAACTCGCTTCTCAATCAAAGTCCCTGCAAAGAGTGAATTGTAAGCTATAAACTCACGTTATATTGTATAAAGTGATATTGTGAGAAATAAAGTAACATTGCGACATTGATGGTGCAGTCTGATGGGTCTAACTCAATCTGACATAATGACATCATCACATGGCGCTGCTGATTGGTTCTTTTTGTATCAGCAGTCATGAGCTTGCTGCTCAACATTCAAATACTTAGCTAATGCTTGCTGTAGCAATTGCATTGCGCTTCAGAAACCCTTCACCTTCCCCAGCTCCACCTGTGTAGATCTGCTACTGTGTGATTCATGTATTCTGCATATGTAGCAAATCTAAAAATAAAGTAACATTGCAACATATACATTTGTAGTTCTAAGAGTTACATTTTTATTAATTTATTTGTTTTGGAAACAGGCTTTTTTTTCATTTTGGTGCTTTATCATAATTAAAAACTGTTATGCTGTTGTGTAATACTGCATCCACACCAATAGGCATCAGTAGTGGTTAGGGGCGGTTCTCACTTGTTTTATTTTTGGGTGCCAGTGACAAAGCCAAAACTGCCGAAAATTGTTTCTAACATAATTTTACAGTTATTAGTGCATTAGTATGGAAATATTCTGCTGACGTTATTCCGTTTGTTTTCGGTCATAGGGGTTGGCTCCGGCGGTCGAATGGTTGGATTATCTGAACTTCGTCCTGTCACCGCTTGAGCTGAACGACACTGAGCCTGTGGTGGTCTACGCTAAAGAATACCTGCAACAAGTTTCAGATCTCATCAACAAGACAGACCACAGGTACGACTGTCGCCATGGTTACAGCTAATCAGAGTTCAGGAAGAGGACGTCCCCTCTGAGAGCATCTGTTTGGATTGTGTATCAGAACATTCAGTGCTAATAACAGTCTCTCTCGCTCTCTCACTGTCTCTCTCACTGTCTCTGTTTCTGTCTCCCCGTCTAAGCGTATTAATGCATTTATTCTTTCTCACTGCTTCTCTAACACCATCTCTCTCTATACTTTTATAAATAAATGAATACATATGCAAAAATGGTCCCGTTTTTAGATATGTGGATGCATTCTCTCTCTTTCTTCTCCAGTCTTTTGAATAATTACATGATCTGGAATCTGGTGCAGAAAGGAGCATCCAGTCTCGACCAGCGCTTTGAGAATGCTCAGGATAAGCTGCTGGAGAGCCTCTACGGCACTAAGAAGGTGTGTATTGTAAGAGTGTGTGTTCAAGAAGTGCTTCATGCCAAAATGATAATTCTGTCATTATTTATATATTCACTTTCATGTTGTTCCAAACCTGAATGACTGTTTCATGAAACACAAAAACGTTCTTTTTCCATGTAATTGAAATGAATGGGGGATTGTCAAGCTTTGAAAAGCTCCCTGCAATACCAATGCTCTATGTGCCTTTTATGCAATATTACAGAAAGGTTTGTGTGATGAACAGACAGAAATTTTAGTCATTATTGAAAATATACTGAAAATCGTACCCTTTTTCACATCTCTCCAGTTCTTATTTGCATTCACGCATATTCAGACTTGATGAGTCAAACTTTCAATGAGTTTCTGACACTAAGCAATCAAATGGGACTTGAAATATAGCATCAGAGTTGTATGGACTACTTTTATAAAAACATTTCTGGCCTTTTTCAGCTCAGCAGCCCCAGTCTCCATTCACTTGCATTGTATAGATTAGAGTAGAGCACCTGCTGAACTTCTTGTTTGATTTGATGTGACCCCCTTGTGAAAAATAAATGCGTTAGACTGTAGTATACATTTAAAAAGACTGCTTATTATGGAAATAGTATACTTAAAAAATACACTTAATTGAAAACTGAATGGACTGTTTTCAAACACTTAATTGCAATAAATGAAGATGTACTATAGATTAAATTTATATTAAATGCAATTAGTTGAACCCAAGACTGCTTTTTTGACCCTCTTAAGAAAGATCTTAGTTTTATTTTCACTGTGATGTGTTTATATTGTTGTAAATATATCAAAACTTTTTGGATAACTCTCTCTCTCTCTCTCTCTCTCTCTCTCTATATATATATATATATACACTGCCCTGCAAAAGTTTGGAAACACCCCTGGCAAAGTGTGGTTTTGGATGATATCAGCATAAATCCTTATCATTTTTTGGTGCAAATACATTAAAGTAACTTGACATCATATATACATGTCAAAGTCAGACATGCCCCTTTTCTAGCTGTGATGCCTGGTTACTGGTTTAAACTTGGCCCAGGTTTTTAAAAGATTTTCGGTTCAGCACACCTTAATAGCTTCAACAATTGATTGCCGATTAAATTTACAATACAATGAATTTAGGCCCAGATTATGCAGAGCTGTAATATCTGCTAATGGTGGATATTTTGAGTTTGTATAAACTGTTTATGTAATAAAATATGTTTTCGTAGTTTGTGTTGTCCCTTATCAGTGCAAAATGATCACAAATTAAAAAGGATTCATGCCAATATTGTCCAAAACCCCACTTTTCTAGGGCGTTTCCAAACTTTTGGAGGGCAGTGTGTATATATATATATTCCAGATTTTCAAATAGTTATATCTTGTCCTATCATAACAAACCATAAATCAATGGAAAGCTTATTTATTCAGCTTTCGGATAATATATATACATCTCAGTTGACCCTTATGACTGGTTTTGTGGTCCAGGGTTACATACGTACAGTAAGTACGCTTTTAATTTGACATTATTACAAAGTGCACTTTTTAAAAGTGCATATAAGTGTGTTAAGAAATAGTCACGAAAGTGTCTTTTAAGTACACTTAAGTGGTCTTTTATTTCATTAAAATTATATTATCTGCAAGTACATAGTTTAAAACATACTTTTAGGATTTCAAGTACACTACAAGTGCACGTTCAATACAATTAGGCACACTTTTTTTATATAAAGGACATGAAGGTAAATAAATTTTGACATAATAAAACAATCTGAATTTCAGAATTATGTGAACTTTTACCATTAAAGAGAGGGTCTGGACTGTATGTATTTATTTATTTTTTATACAGTCTGTGTACGTGATCCATTTGCTTGTAGAATTAGTGATTTATTGTTCAGTTGGACCATGTTTTAAATTAACATATGGCCCCCATTCTGTTTTTCTGATTGCTTGTTTCTGGTTGCCAATTAAGTTAATCTCCATGTAATTTGTCAATATGTCTATTTCATATTCAGTCCTGTACTCCACGCTGGCAGACTTGCATTGGGAACACAGATGACACTCTGGGTTTTGCTTTGGGTGCTCTTTTCGTCAAAGCCACTTTCGACAAACAGAGCAAAGAAATAGTGAGTCAAGTAAAACCATATGTCATGTTCAGACTGAAAACTACTGTATATGTATGCTGTCCTGAATTCTGCCAGTTTATGCACGCATGTTTAATTCAGACTCACTGCTGGCGCGTGTTTGCCACCGTGTGGCAGCAGAGTAAATTACACAGTTCTCAACCCCCTCTTTCTGTCATAACGCAGGCGGAGGGGATGATCAATGAAATCCGCACAGCTTTCAAAGATGCGCTGGATGATTTGAACTGGATGGATGAACAGACCCGTCAAGCTGCCAAGGACAAGGTGAGAGAGAATGAGAATTACAGAGACAGCAGCATGACTGGATCACCAAAACTTGCGGATTTGTCTGGGATGAAAGACTGCAAAAACATCTTAACTGTAAACACTTTGCATTGCTTGCCAAAAAATCTGGATAAAGTGTCTTTTCTGGCTCTAGGCGGATGCCATCTATGACATGATCGGATTTCCAGACTTCATTTTGGACTCCAAAGAGCTCGATGATGTGTATGACGGGGTGAGTCAGCAACTGTCTCAATTTGTAGAATCACAATGCTTTTTTGCCAGGTGTAAATAATTTTCAGTGTGATTTAAAGAAGCTTCAATGATTTCAATATTTAAAATAAGAAGAATTCTGCATTAAATTAGTAATTAGATTAAATAAAATGTTTAAATGATTTATATTTACACTATAATTTAAAGGTTTTGGGATCTGTTAAATTCTGCATTGTAATACATTTATATTCTTCAGAGAATCTTAAAAAAGACACTTTCACAAAATCGTGATAATTAATGTTTCTTGAGCAGCAAATCAGCATATTAGAATGATTTCTGAAGAATCATGTGACACTGAAGACTGGAGTAATGATGCTAAAAATTGAGATTTGATCACAGCAATCAAATACATTTTAACAGATATTCACATAGAAAACAGTTATTTTAAATTATAAAAAATATTTTAGAATTTTCCAGTTTGGTGATCAGAAGACAAAAAATAAATTCACAAAAAAAATAAAAAATAAATAATAATTATTATTATTATTATTATTAATAATAATAATAATCATAATAAAACTTACCAAGATGTATATTATATTATATGTGACCCTGGACCACAAAACCAGTTTTAAGTCGCTGGGGTTTATTTGTAGCAATACCCAAAAATCATTAGGAAATTAAGTAAAGATCCTACTGTAAATGTATGAAAACTTAATTTTTGATTAGTAATATACATTGTTAAAAACATTATTTGAAGAACTTTAAAGGTGATTTTCTCAATATTTTGATTTTTTTGCATCCTCAGATTCATGATTTTTAAACAGCTGTTTCTCAGCCCAATGTTGTTCTAACAAAATATACATCAATGAAAAGCTTATTTATTCGGCTTTCATATGATGTATAAATCTCAATTTTGAAAAAAAATTACCCTTACAACTGGTTTTGTGATCCAGGGTCACATATTATATTATATTATATAATTTTATATTATGTTATATTATGTTATATTATATTATATTACATTTATTATATTATGTTATATTAAAAACTGATTAATTAAATAACTTTCATTAATTTACTTATATTAAAAATATCCCATCTAACGGGCAACATGATGTTTTTCTTGTAGTATGAGGTTACAGAAGACAACTTCTTCCAGAATATGATCAACTTCTATAACTTCTCAGCGCGAGTGATGGCAGACCAGCTGCGCAAGCCGCCCAACAGAGACCAGTGAGTGTAACAGTGTGTGTTAAGAAAGAAGCATGTGAGATGTACTGTGAGCTGATGGCTGTTTCTGAATGCTGTAGATGGAGTATGACTCCACCCACGGTGAACGCATACTACATGCCAACTAAAAACGGAATCGTCTTCCCTGCCGGCATCTTACAAGCCCCCTTCTACGCACAGGATCACCCCAAGTGAGCAGAAATGGCTGAAATAGTTAGCATGTTAAAAACAAAGGTCTTTTTCTTCGATAACTGTGATGTTTTGGTGTGTCTCACAGAGCTTTAAACTTTGGTGGCATTGGAGTGGTGATGGGACATGAGTTAACACATGCTTTTGATGACCAAGGTTAGTGCACCTACTTAATGTGGTTATTTCATACATGTCCAGCAATACTGTTTTCACAGATTTCTTATGACAAAAAAAGTCAACATTTAGCTTCCTTTACAATTTTCCACCTTCTCTCTGACCTTAAATCGAAACTTTCTGTCCCTTTAATAATATGCCATACTAATAGAATATATTTGCAAAATAAGCTGTAAAAAGTATACTTAAGTCCAAACTGAAGGTAGTGTTAATTGCAATTAATTTAAAATATATTAAAGCATAAATTTATTTAAATTTAATTTAACTTTATAGTACTTTCTTGAACCACTTGAAGGAGAAGTCCACTTCCAGAACAAAAATTTACAGATAATGTACTCACCCCCTTGTCATCCAAGATGTTCATGTCTTTCTTTCTTCAGTCGTAAAGAAATTACATTTTTGAGAAAAAAGGATTTCAGGATTTTTCTCCATATAATGGACTGATATGGTGCCCCGATTTTGAACTTCCAAAATGTAGTTTAAATGCGACTCCAATTGATCCCAAATGTGGTTGTAAACAATCCCAGCCGAGGAAGAAGGGTTTTATCTTGCGAAACAATCGGTTATTTTCATTTTAAAAAATACAGTTGAAATACTTTTTAATCTCAAACGCTATCTTGTCTCGCTCTCCCTGATTCCTGTGTATTCTGACTCAAGACAGTTAGGGTATGTCGAAAAAATCCAATTGTATTTTCTCCCTCAACTTCAAAAATCATTTCAAAATCATCCTACATTGCTGCAGGACCCAGTCTTTGCAAAGTGAACATGCAAAGAAGATCAAACACTCTTAACAAACAGGTAAAACAGCGATGTAGGGAGATTTTGAAGTTGAGGGAGAACATGAGATGGGAGTTTTTCGACATACCCTAACTGTCATGAACCGGAACAAAAACAGTTCAGGCAGAGTAAGACCCAGATGAGCGTTTGACATAAAAAGCATATAAACTGTATTATTTTTATGAAAATAACCGATCGTTACGCTAGATAAGACCCTTCTTCCTTGGCTGGGATCATTTACAACCGCATTTGGGATCGTTTGAAGCTGCATTTAAACTGCATTTTGGAAGTTCAAAATCGGGGCACCATATCAGTCCATTTTATGGAGAAAAATGTTTCCCTCAAAAAACATTCTTTCTTCAGCCATAAAGAAATTACGACATGAACATCTTGGATGACAAGGGGTGAGTACATTATCTGTCAATTTTTGTTCTGGAAGTGGACTTCTCCTTTAAAGGTGTAGTTCACCCAAAAATGAACATTCTATCATTTGCTTACCCTCATGTCATTCCAAACCTGTATGAGTTTCTTTTTTCTGCTGAATATTAAAGAAGATATTTTGATGAATGTTGGTAACCAAACAGTTGCCGGTAGCCATTGACTTCCGTAGTAGGGAGAAATACTATGGAAGTCACTGGTTACCATCAACTGTTTGGTTACCAGCATTCTTCAAAATATCCTTTTTGGAATGACTTGAGGTTGAGTAAATGATGAATTCTCATTTTTGGGTGAACTATCCCTTTATTTTTTATGTGTAATTTGAAGTACACAACAAGTGCACATTCAACACAATTAAATGCACTTCTTTTTCAAAAGGGGTTTCACAGGTTCTTTACAGAAAGTCTGCGTTATGTTGTGTCAGGATGAAGGACCAGTTCACCCAGAAATGAAAATTCGGTCATTATTTACTCATCCCATAAGTTGTCCCAAAGCTGTATGACTATCCCATGCCTGTTTTCTGACCATTTCAAAACATCGCTATTTTTGTTGCTTAGTTTCAGTGAAGTTCTTCTTCAGTGAGTTCTGAAAGTTTGTAGACTATAGCATTTCGTCAGCTTGTGGTAAATTCAATATTTTATTATATAAACCCTTTAATTCTGTCCCTCAGGCAGAGAGTATGACAAAGATGGAAACCTTCGACCGTGGTGGCAGAACTCCTCAGTGGACGCGTTTAAGAACCGCACCGAGTGTATGATCGATCAGTACACTCAGTACACCATCAACGGAGAGCACATCAACGGGAAACAGACGCTGGGAGAAAACATAGCAGACAATGGCGGTCTCAAAGCTGCCTATCATGTAGGTTACATTTCATTTTCTATGGTTTTGGTGGTTTTTGTTGTGTAACAAACAACAAAAATGCATTTACAACAAGAGGTGCAGGCTAAATCGTGTCCTAATCCTCCCCGTTTGTCAGCCTTACAAACTCTTTCCCATATTCCCAGTATTTTTAGAGGTTTGTATGGGCACTCGAGTTATTTATTCATAATCTTTTAATAATTTAAATGACAGGCCTGAGAGTGGATGTCCACTGTAAGAGTGGATGGTCATTTGAAGCCATTACAGAGGGAAGTTACATTTTATAAAATCAGCCCGTAGGAAAGATTCTGTGGTTCAGGAGGTTCCCCCTAGTGGTCATGGATATAAATCACTATACCTTTATTTCTTTCCAAACTAAAGCAAATGTTGCAATTCAGTTTAATACAGATCAATGAGTGATTTGGAGATCTGTTTTGCAGGCGTATCGCTCATGGGTGCAGAAGAACGGTGAAGAGAAGAGACTCCCAGCTGTCAATCTGACAAACGACCAGCTCTTCTTCGTAGGTTTTGCACAGGTATGAAACAAAGAAGTTTGCCAAAACAGTAACAAGTACAACGTCAAACACCTGTTCACACAACTACTGCATAACTGCAAAATAGATGCTGTGCTGAGCAAATGATAACCGTTGTTTGTTTACATGATGTATGATGTGATGGCAAAATAATACTGAATTTGCACATTTTGAATGATTTTTTTTATAACACTTAATACAATATGCTTCTATACCTTAACACACATTATCATGCCTTTTTTATCCAAAGCGACATACAAATGAGGAGAATAGAAGCAATCAAACCAATAAAATAGCAACAATATGTTAGTGCTGTGACAAGTCTAACAAGTAAAATAATAATAGTAAATAAAAAGAAAACAAGTAGATAGAATATATAATAGAAAGTATAAGTATTCTAAAATAAATGTATATGTGTACACTACTGTTTAGAAGTTTGAAATAATTACGATTTTTAAAAGGTCTCTTTTGTGCACCAAAGCTACATTTATTTGATCAAAAAATATGATAAAAACAGTAATATTGTGCTGTGTTTTAAGCAGAAAATTATATTATTTCTGAAGGTTCATGTGACACTGAATACTGAAGTAATGATGCTGAAAATTCAGCTTTACATCACAGATATAAATTATTATTTTGGAAAAAAAACAGAAATCAGTTTAAAAAAATGCAACAATATTTTACAGTATTACTGTTTTTACTGTGTTCTTTATCAAATAAGTTGAGCACAAGATATATTTTTTCTTTTTTCCTCAAAATAATTAAAAATCTTTCTCAGTCTTGGTAAATGTTAAAAGAATATTTACGGAATATATAAATTATTTGTGTCATTCATTAATAATATTATGTTAATATATTACTGTTGTGTGACTTACAACGTTAATATATTAGGTTATGTAAACAATAATATTGATTATTATTACTTAATATTAAATAATAATTATCTTGGTTCATCTTAATTGAGAAAATACATTTTGTTTAATATTCAAATATATAAAAATGGTGTTATATATTATAACTTACAATGTTAGTATATTAGTATAAATTAATATTAAATTAAATTAAATGTTTTTGCTGTAAATTGACCTTGCAAATAAATTTTATTCTGAATGTTTGTTCTGTTTGTGTTGTTGGAGTGTCTGATAGGCCAGTTTTCCTTTTGAATCTGGCTTCTGCTTCCCTAAAGCAGGCCGTCATTTGATGTATTTTGAACACTGCTGACTTTACCTTTTGTTGATTTTTGTTTATTTTAAACCAGAGTTGAATTGCACCATTTTAAAATCCAAAGCTGCACATGTGTTTGGCATCTTATTCCCGCAGCTGGCATATAAACATCCACATTTCAACTCTATTTTCTGCATAGCTAGAGGCTGAGTGTGCTAATTATCTAAGATTAAGGTTAACTGCTGAATGTTGCGTCCCAAAAATTCAAACTGTTAACAATCTGCGTATTGTGACGCACACATTTGGTGAAGGTTTTCAAAGAGTAGTTAACCCAAAAATGAACATTTTATGTGCTTCACGGAATGCTATAGATGAATGGAAAAGATCAGCAGGGGCTTTTTTGAAACATCTTTTTTAATGTGATCGAATATTAGTAATATACTATCATTTTAATTTTGTATTATTAAATGAATATAAGTTAATATTAACTACTAAACTTTTTGTAATATGTTACCAATATTAAAATTTTTAAAAGCAAGTAAGGCAATTGGTATAAGGTATTATGGATATACTGCAGCTACTCCTCCTTCACCATACGCAATAATAAAAACAATACAAGGCAGAGCTGTGATTGTAAACACATGTGGTCTCATTCTTCTTAGGTGTGGTGTTCAGTCCGGACGCCAGAAAGCGCTCACGAGGGCCTAATGACGGACCCTCACAGCCCACCCAAATACCGCGTAATCGGCACTCTGTCCAACTCTCCCGACTTCGCAGAGCACTTCCAGTGTCCGCTGGGCTCGCCCATGAACTCAGGCCACCGCTGCGAGGTGTGGTAGGACCGTCACCCACAACACACCAGCCCGCTTGCACAGACCAGCCCGGCCCGGCCAAAAAAACGCTCCACGGACACTTTTGGCTCTTTCTGAAGCACTGGTTTTTATTTATGTGCTCAGAGTTTTTTGAGGCCGAAAGCAGGAGGATGAAGGGAACGTTGATGTTTTCCAGTGTTCAGATCGACCCATATCAAATTGTCCTCCGCCGCCACATCGGACTCGCTTTATTTATTTGTTCGCGGACTTGGGGGCTGCTAAGAGGCCCCGTCCAACGCTCACATGTGTGTTTGTGTGCTTCACACCTTGATTTACAACAAGCCCGATTCCTCGTCTTCTGATCTGGAAGATGTGAGCACTGTGATGCCACTGGGAGCACCTCTCCGTGACCTCACAGGAAATGTTTGGCTCCATCTGCGATGACTTCACAGGAAGCTTCACGTCCTCGCGTTGACCTCACAGGAAGTGCTGAACTACATCTGTGACCCCCCACAGGAAGGAAGAGCTTTCAAGGATGAAAGCCTATTTCCCAATTGTGATTTCATAGAAACGCTATTAAACGACAGGGAGAGCCACTGTTTGTTCATCCGACCTGTGTATTATGATTTGATCTTGACAAAGTTGAAATGAAATGTTCATTTTAAACCGCTTTTTGCCAAAGAACAATTTTAGGTTCGTTCCTCGTGCTAATGAACGTGGAAGTTCGCACTGCTTCGCCTTCAGTAAAATCCATTCCAGTGTAATTCCACTGTGTTTGCATACAGACGTCAACCTGTGCGCGAAGGATGTATTTCCGTCTCCGTGTCGTGCTAAACTTTGTCAGTTCTGCTGAAGTGCTGTCACGTTACGTTCTCAAAACCACTAAATGGGTGAATCTCACCAATGTTCGAGTCATATTTCACTCCAAAATTAATAGATTATTATTATTTTTGGAACTACTTTATACTTTATTCCCTTTTCACACTGTTGTCATAACAATTTAGCACATTATTCCCCCAAATTCATTACATTTCATTAGATTATACTGTGCAAACAATAATTACAAAACAAATAATGTTTTTTTTTTTTAAATCAGCATTAAGGTTATACAACAAATAAAATAAAAAAAATAATGAATATGGAATGTATATCTATAGCTGAAAATTCAGCTTTTATCACAGGAATAAATTGCATTTTACAATATGTTACAATATAAATCAATTATTTTAAATTGTAATAATATTTCACAATATTGCTGTTTTTACTATATTTTTTTATCAAATGAATACAGCCTTGGTGAGCAGAAGAGACTTTTCAAAAACATTTAAAAAACCTAACTGACCCTTTTTTTTTGCATTATGATTATGATAATGAATTAAGTCACGGAAATGTTTAAAAAAAAAAAAAGCATTAAAATAGGCTTAATTTTCCAATGTTGGACTGAAATATGACACTTTACTGGCTTTTCTTGAGATTCACCCAAAAGCGTTCTGTTATCGTCTGCTAAACTTCCCAGCATGCCTGGTGTGTTTCAGGGAGTTGCGTCAGCGTCATTGTATGATAAAGCATTTAAATCGCCCGTTTCAGAATGGATTGCTGCCGTGTGTTCTTCCATCTCCGGCGTTTTCAGTTGCTGTAAATTGACCTTGCAAGTACATTTTAATCTGAATGTTTGTTCTGTTTGTGCTGTTGGAGTGTCTGATAGGCCAGTTTTTCTTCTCTGTCTGGCTTCTGCTTCCCTAAAGCAGGCCGGTTTTGTCGTTCGATGTATTTTGAATGCTGCTGACTTCACTTGTTGGTTTTTGTTTATGTTAAACCAGAGTTGAATTGCACCATTTTAAAAGCCGAAGCTGTTTGGCATCTTATTTCCGCAGATGGCATATGAACATCCAAATTTCAACTCTGTTTTCTGCATTGCTAGAGGCTGTGAGCGCTAATTAGCTAAGTTCGAGGTTAACTGCTTAATGTTACGTCCCAAAAATTCTGTTAAGAATCACTGTACATATTGTGATGCACACATTTGGTGAAGGTTTTCAAGGAATAGTTAACCCAAAAATGAACATTTTATGTTCTTCACTGTATTCTTTTGTTGAATGGAAAAGAGCAGCATGGACATTTCTTGAAATATCCCTTTGTTTCCTTCTTTTTTTAAAGAAAATCATACAGGTTTGTATAAAAACTTATTTTTGTCACAGAATAAAAAAATAAAAAAGAGTGACTTTTTTTCCAACAAGTATACAGCAGTCAACATTTGAAGCGGATCAAAAAAGTTCATCAAAGTTGTCCTAAGAAAAGAGCGGGTATTGTTTTGATTTTAGGGCAAGTTTGATGAAAGGTTTTGATCCACTTCAAATGTTGACTACTATATATCTCACAACTGAGTTTATGCCTCTATATCTTGGGAGAAAAAGTCACAAACAGCTTTTTTATATTTCTATTCTGTGGTGGAAATGGTCTTGCATAGGTTTGGGCTTACATGAGGTAAACGATGGCAGAAGTTTCATTTCTGGGTGAAATATTGCTTTAACCGCTCAGTCAGTTTTTATTCATGTTGTCCATCAATATGTTTTACTATGTGTCGAGTTTAATGATTTGTTTGCTTGAATGATGTGCATCTGACTGAACGCCTCCTGGCTTCCGCTTTGTATATTTATCAAACACCATGAATATTTTTCAGTGGCGTTATGTTTGATGGGCTCCACAAGGACTGTGGGGCAGATGCCTGTCTGAAGATTTGCCATGGAAAGGCATTTGGTTTTGGCCTTAATTATTAACTGTAGACTTACAGAATAAGATGTACATATATAAACTTAAACATATTTCAAGTTAAAAGAAACAATGTAAACTTGAAATGTTTCAAAGCCTTTAAATAGCCAGTAAATACCATGTAAGTGTGTTATATACAATACTTGCTTTATTTGCGACTTAAGTCTCAAATAGCAAATTGCCAATCCAGATTTCCCTTTTGAGCCCTGAATGAGGTTTTGGACTGATTATCTTAATGTTTTTGCTGGATGAAAGCCATTTATTGAGCTTTTGCTTGAATGGAATGGAGGTATCTGTCACATTCTGACATTCACACTTCACTTTCAGTGTTTCAAAGAGGATCAACTTAAAAGAAACTGTAGATGTGAATCACCAGAATGTCGTTAAATGTGCCACACTGCATTGCGTTCATAATAATGGGATGGTACAGGGTGATACCACCCTCTCACCGTTAAATACTGAAACTGTCCATCATCTTTATGAAGATGTTGCCTTATTTAATTTATAGAGTGTACGTTCACCATTTAATCGACTGTAGTTTGTTGTCATCTCTCTTTTGTACTTCTGGCATTGATGTTTGAGAGGTTACACTGTCTTAAATTTGTGTTTTCATTTCTTTTTCTTTTCTTTTTTCTTTTTTTTAAATGAGACGACATTCCCTGAAATATTAGTTGACAGGGGAAAATGCTCTGCCCGGCGTGTAGTGCAACATTCCACCTAGAGAACTGTCAATGAACATGAAATAAAGGATATATATTATAAAAAACAAGACATTTTCACGTGGTTTATTCTCAAAATATTCACTCTGCTAGTGCTGAAATATATTTGATGTAATTTATGGAGGTAATACAGGAAAAAGTGCACTCAAAAAAAACAACAACAACAACAACAACACAACTGTCACTTGGCAGTACTATTTCAAAAAGTAAAAAAAAAAAATAATAATAATGTAAAAGTTTTTTGTTTAATTTAATTGCATTTTTTGTTTTCATTTTTCTGAACAAAAAATAAATATCACACATTTTTCCCTAATTTACAGAAGACACCCACTAAAATGTCATTCAGTGTAACAATCTTGCCAGGCATATTTACAACAAAAATCCATTTATGACATATTAAAAGATAAATTACTTTCACCCTAAATACTAATTAGTTGTAATTCTATGATTTTAACATTTGCCTCTATCCTAGGTTTTGCCCATTTGTCAGTAAAACTTTTTTACTCATTTAAAACACAATAAATTTTAATATGCTTCCTTATTCTTATATGTGTGTGTGTGTGTGTGTGTGTGTGTGTGTGTGTGTACTTGTTTTTGCTACATTGTGGGGACCAAATGTCTCCACAAGGATAGTAAAACCTGAAATTTTTGGCATTGATTAAAAATAGTAAATGATGTTTATCTGAAAGTGTAACGATGCAAACATGTTTTCTGTGAGGGCTAGGTTTAGGGTTAGGGTTGGGTTAGGGGATAGACAATATCGTTTGGTCAGTATAAAATCTATAGAAGTCTATGGAAATTCCCCACAATTCACAAAAACAAACGTGTGTGTGTGTGTGTGTGTGTGTATATTATAAGCATGTTGTTTGAATTTTTACATAAATATTGTGTTACACTGAATGACAATGTAGCATTATTTCAACCAAATTTTGACATTTTATTCTCCAAAAACTTATTTTACAAACAAATTTGCTTACATTTAATATCTTTTGTATGGACATAAAATCCCTTTTGTAAATTTATTTTGATGTGGACATCTTATCGTCTTTGACCCATGTACCTTTAAGCCACTAATATGTACTGTACCATTTAGGGGTAAATAATGTACAAAGATGTTTTAGCTTTTTCAGTTTTTGTACCTTAGGCTACTGGCCTAGTAATAGCTTTGTACCTTTTACCTGTTCTTGTACATTAATATCTTTCAAAGGCTTGTGTTACTCATAATTACCTGTTAGACATTGCTTTTTTGTTGCTGGTTATTTTTAGAGGGCTTTTTTGAAAGTTAGAGGCCTGGATGCATTATCTGATATGCCAAAAGTATTAACAACAATTTAAAAAGCAAATTTGTAAATAATCCACCACTAAGTTATTCACAAATGATATCTGTGGGGGTATCACTTTTAATTTATGCAAATGTTTTTGCAACTGTTAACTGTCAGGGTCTGGACTTTGTTTTCTGGAGTATTAGAATCTCACCTTAACCAGTTTAATTTAATGATAAGTAACAACATATTATATACATCTTATATAGCCTAATAATAATCATATTTATTAGGTATTGTGACAGAATGTGGAGCTAAAATGAAAGAGGAATTTTATTTAATGTGGGACCTGTGTAATATTATGAATGTACTCATGGCACACACCTAGACTGAAGTAATTTGCTGCTCTGGCTCCGCGGCGATCCGATAATCAAACTAAACGAGGACAGGAATGTGACCAAATAGGTAAAAACAGGAAAAGAAACAGGCAAAACAT
The DNA here is from genome assembly GCA_012976165.1 of Labeo catla. Classification (NCBI taxonomy): domain Eukaryota; kingdom Metazoa; phylum Chordata; class Actinopteri; order Cypriniformes; family Cyprinidae; genus Labeo; species Labeo catla. The sequence goes on from VONZ01000067.1 coordinate 575,161, forward strand.
GACATAGTAGGTCCATTATCCTGACACATATATTTATACTACTATTAAAGCAGTTTAATTTAATTTTAACTGCAAAACATGAGAAACTGGTTTTATGAAAAAAACTAGGGCTGTCAAGCAATTTGAATTTTTTATTTTAGAATGATGTCAGTTAGAATATTAATTGCAAATGAACTGCACACCAGTTTTGGCCCCTAAAACAATTATTCATTATTACATAATCATTATTATGTAAAAGAAAAAAAAGCATTCAGTAGCCATTCCCAAAAACGTAGCTTTAGAAAGAAATATTTTGATTCAATAGCATAAATAATAATAGTATCTAAAAGCACCAGTAGGTGGCCTCAAGTCACCATCATAATGAGTGAGTCATTCATTCAAACAGCTGATTCACAAACACAGCAAATGATTGTCCCTATGAATCGTGACTCACTCAATTCGGAACTGTTTTTCTTTGCGAAACAACAAAAACAGACAATATGTATCTAAAATTTAACCCAGTATTTTTATTTTTTGTTTTCTGAATCATCACAATTGTGCAGATGTTCGGGACAAACAGCACTAGAGCCTTGTCTTGTTCATGGTGTTATTGCTAAACTATATCATGTAATATAAATAAGTCAGAAACCAAAAGGGACATTTTTTCCCTCATATCTTAAATTTTAGGGCCACAAAACTGCATTTCCATAGGTTACATCACACGTCATGTTTCAGTCATGTTTGTCAGAGTACTGCATCAGTGTTAGAAGATATTATTTTCATGTGTTAGTTTTCTACATAACCACACCAAATGACGCAATAAATCGACAGCCCTAAAATAACGCTTAAAACCGCAAAGGAGAACTAAGACTAAAGCTGATCTCTTCATCTGATAAGATTGACACACCAATAGTGTATTTCAGTCACTTATTAGTGTTTGGTTTCAGTGTGTGTCTGTGTGTCCATATTTGCAAATGTGTGTGGAGCTGAAGTTAAGATAAACTCCTCCTCAACAGCAAACATGAGCAGACTCTACCCCTCCTTTTCCTCTTCACTTGCACTCTATTCCTCCTTTCTGAAGGAGAGTTTTACCCTGCAACAGCTCTGGAGTTTTGGAAAGAGCCACTTGAAATCTTTTGGAAAAGGTTTTTGATATAATATTCACCATCTCTGAGCTGAGGAGGACTGGAGCAGCAACAGTCAACCAATGCAGAAGGAGAGAGAGATTCAGGAAGGAAACTACAGGTGAGCAGAGAGAGGGAGAGAGAGAGAGAGATGAGATGCCAAATAACCCAGAAAACAACATTAGGTTGACAGGAAACTGAAGTGTAGCGGACAAATATGTGCTTCATTACGCATGAATTTATGTGATTTTTTTGATTAATGCTGGCTTGAGAAAGGAAACATGCTGCTACTTTCTGTAACTCAAGCTTCATTCACTAATATGTTTCTGTAGCAGACAATCAAATATCCACCAAATCCCTTATGCTTACATTGTAACCTTTCTGGTGATAATTCCTGCATCTTTTCTAACTGACCTGACTTCGTTTTTTTATGTAGTGGATGTTCAAAAAATCCTCCAAATCCCCTCAGATTTTCTTTGACGTTTGTCAGTAAAGCTTATGTAATCCTCAAACTTTAAAGGTTTTTAAACTTTCTGACAAGCCTTTGTAAAGCCAACATTCACAGTTTGTATCTGAATTATATAAGCACCCGATTCGGTATATTATTTTTAAGTAGGCCTATCTTTGATCAAAGCGTATGATGAATAAATACAAATACAGGGATAATGTACTGAGACTTTCTCCTGTTTGACTTAAACTTAGGGTTCGAATCCCACAGACTGGTGTGAAGTCACACACATCTGGCACTTTATTTTATTTTTAAACAATTAGGATTTGAATGTTTGAATCATTATCAAATCATGCTGGATTACAGTTTTCTAAGATAATAATAGAATTAGTAGTATTGTACATAACTATTTTTATATTTAATATTATTAATTAAAGTTAATTTTCTTAAATGCTTAGTTTATTTATTCCTCTGTATGTTTTTAATTAGTTTTATTTTAGTTTGAGCTTTTAGCAGTTTTAGTCATTTGACTTTTCTTCAATTTCTTCAGTTAGTTGACAATGCAATCTTTTTTCATTTTCAATTTCATTCAGTTTTATTTTAATTAACAAAAACAAAGTATATTATTATTATATTCCCCTTAAAATTACTATACAATCCATCTAGTAATAAGAATTTTTAGTTCTGAACATTACTTAGGCAGGATCAACTGCCTAAAATAATGAAATTATGTAATACATGCAATACATGCATTATTGTGACATCTGACCCAGATTTGTCCCTCACACGGTTTAATTGGACAGCGCTGCATTTGCTGACCCCCTTCACTATAACATCCTCTCTTTCACTGTTCTGTACATCTGCTTTATACATCGACTCAACATATTGCTGTAATGACAGAAAATGTCTCAAAAAGTGTTTAATGCAACGTGGTTTGATTTTTTTGTTTTAAGAAGTTAGATCACCTTCAGTTATATATATCACATACTTACAGGAATATATTTATGTTTAAAGGAAAGTGTTTGTACTGTTGTTGTGTGTATGATGTTCTCTCAGCGACTCAAGGCTCTTTAGGGAGCTTTTCTAAGTACACAGTGCGCATTTTTAATTGGGTCATTTTATGCACAGTGTTTCTTCTGTATTCATTAATTAATCATCTCACTTTATCTACAGAATGATGTTCAGATTTATGTTGTGGGAGCTATTTGACCCTCGTGTTCCTCTTGACCCAAGACCATTTATATACCTCAAAACTATACTGAAATTGCCAAATGGGTTGAAAAAACTGAAAAAGTTTGGGATAATTAACCCTTTAACTGTCACCTAAGTTTACTTCACCATATTACACATAAATCCTAATCTAATCATGACAAACTATACATTCATTCATGAATTATAAAAATTTAAGTCTGGATAGTGCATTTTTATGTCTGTTTTTAAAAAAATGGGAGTGACAGTTAAAGGGTTAAAATTCTTTTTTTTTTTTTTTTTTTTTTTTAAGAAAGCCTTTCTTAAAAATTATTTGGAATGTTATTAAAATTTAAAACAAGTATTTGCTATTTGAATATATATTGCTGATCAAGAAACAGTTCTTATTATTAGGAACTGTGATACACTACCATTCAGAAGTAATTAAGATTTTAAATAAATAAATAAATAAAATCTGCATATTATAATGATTTCTGAAGGATCATGTGACACTAAAGAATGGAGTAATGATCCTGAAAATTCTCATTTGAACACAACAAATTACATTTTAACATATATTCACATAGAAAACAACGTTTTAAAACTGTATTTTTTCATCAGATAAATGTAGCTTTGGTCATCAGAACAGACTTCTTTTTAAAACATTAAATTATTATTTTTAAAAATTATTTGAAACGTTTGACCAATAATGTACATGTCAGATTTTGCATTTTACTTATTTGTTATTACAAAACTATTACAAATATTATATATTGATGGTTCAATATATACAAACTATTACTAATTACAATAACTGAGCCTTTGCATTATGTTTTAAAGAGGGGCAGAAGATTCTCAGATTGGCAGTCCGACTTCACAGACGTAAACTGGTTGTTTTGGGGTAATGATGAAAAAGAAGAAGAATTTAGTGGAGGACAGCACCACGCTTATCGGCCTCGCGGACCATCCTGATCAAACCTACGGAAGCATGGAGGTACCATAACCCTCTGTATTTTGTGTTTGTTTGGGATTTTTTGTTAGGTAAGTGCAGGTTGTTTACAAAAATTGTCAGTGGTCACAAAGAGAGGAAGCTAATTAGCAGTTAACAATGTAAGACAAACATGCCAAATTTCCTCACATCTCTCACCCCCCACTGCTCCACCCTAGTATCCCTGATAAGACACACATTAGAGGTTTTTCCTAGGAATTTTCTTGTAAAGATTTTCTTGTACGCATGGATGTCAGTTCTTCATATGCATATTGATAATGGAGATGTCTGCATGTTATTCACAGGCGTGTGCGGCAGCTCAGGAAGACAAGAACGTGTTCAGTGATGGGGTCACCCGGATCGGTGAGTACTGACGAGCACATTAACAAAAAGGCTAAACCCAGAATACTGAAATCTTAATTTAGTCATATTGACAAAGGATTTGTCAATTTTTCATGCATTTTCTTTACTAACGATATTTCCCACGAGATTCATCTGTATTTATAATGCAAAACTATCAAGGTTTGATACTTTGTTATTTCAGAATAAGTTAGATTCAGAATTTGAAAGCATTTGATAAATATTGTCATCATTGGGATGGTGTCATCAGATTTTGTCTTGGTTTGGGAGGAATCTGTGAACCCCCTAAAGTCGGCAGAATCAGACGAGCTATCGTCCGGTTCCTCGCGTGACACTCACAGGAAGTGGAGGACAGAGTTTCTTTCCAAACTTCAGACTGCCGGCCTTCATCTGGAGACGGTACGTATCTCTGAATACATTTACATGCTCAATAAATCCTATTTAAATCCTGTGTATATTTGGGTTGTAGTCATATATTATGATGTGTATATACAGAATGTACAACGTTGTGAAAAGCACTTATTACAAAAAATATACTTTACAGTTAAGATTAAAATTAAAATTAATGCACTTAAGTTATTTACAATTAATGAATGTTTATATGCTATTCCATAAATACTTATATTGTCTTTGAAATATGGGTAAAGTGTACTGCTGAATCTGCTGACATATAATGTACTGAAATATTTACAGTAAACTAAAATGCTTTAATGCATTTTCTATGAAAACTTGTATGTCATGTGGTGAAATATACTTATAATGGTAACACTTTACAATACGGGTGCACAAATATGCATTAATCCATGCTTAACTAATGCAGAGATAATCATGAGTTAATATATAACTCATGAAGAACTAAGCCATTTAATAATAATTACTTCATCAGCAACAAATGAACATTCTATATGATTCATAGAATAAGTAATCAATAAATTGTTATTAGTTAAATGTGTCATAATGTATTAATTCCCTAATAACTTATTTAATTAACTAATAGTGTAAGTTTGTGTGTTAATTACCACATTGGGTTGAAGCCACGCATTTCATCTTCCAGTTGTCTGCTTTAATTAATCATTAGCTGATGATTTTGCAAAGATATCATTATGTTATGACTTTACTTGTTGAAGCACAGAACTATTAACTAATATTAAGTAATATGTCATTAAAGCAGACAACTGGAAGTTGAAATGCATAACTTTAACCCACCGAGGCACATGACTAACTACCTTTCTATATCCATAACCACAGTGACATATTACTTAACAATTAGTTATTAGTTTTGTGCCTCAACAAGTAAAGTCACAACATTATGATACATCTGCAAATCATTAACTAATGAGTATTTAAAACAGACAACTGGAAGTTGAAGTACATAGCTGTGACCACTGTGATAATTAACATATGAATTTTCATCATTAGTTCATAAAATAAGTTATAAGGGAATTAATACATTATGACACATTTAACTAATAACAATTTATTGATTACTTAATCTATTAATCATATAGAATGTTCATTAGTTGCTGATATAGTAATCATTAATAAATGGTTTAGTTCTTCATGAATTATAAATTAACTCGTGATTATCTGTGCATTAATTAAGCATGAATTAATGCAAAGTGTTGCCCTTATAATTACAACCCTAACCCAACACATCTAAGTAAGAGTACTCATTTAAAGCATGAAAAAAGATAAATAAAAATGATTTAAAAATGAATTCATATGTACTTTAAAGTAAAAACTTTTACATTTATTGAGGAGCATAGCTATGAAAGTGTCTTTCTTTAGATACACTTTTATTTTAGAATTTTTCATATATGTATATAAAGTCAGACATGCCCCTTTGGCAGCTGTGATGCCTGGTTACTGGTTTAAACTTGGCCCAGGTTTTTAAAAGATTTTTGAGTCAGCACACCTTAATAGCTTCAACAATTGATTGCCAATTAAGTTTAGAATACAGTGAATTTAGGCCCAAATTATGCAGAGCTGTAATAGCTGCTAATGCTGGATATTTTGATGAATCGAAAATTTAAAAAACTAACAAACAAAAAAAAAAGACCAGACCACTAGAATATTAGATTACTGAAAATATTTATACTTTTGTTTTTGAATTTCTAAGTGTAGTTTGTAACAGTTTTTTTTTTATTTTTTTTTTACTGTGTTTATTGTGTTGAACTGAATATAAGCACATATAAAGTAAACAAACTGAATACACAAATCTGAATACACTTTCTAATGTAATGTCTTTTCATTGTGTCTCAGAAAGAGGCTGTGCAGGGAAAAACAAAGACTACTTACGCTCTTCTGAGTGCGCCCTGGAATGTTCTGTGTTATTATGCCGAGGAGATCAGTCTTCGAGTACCATTACAGGTAATTCACCTGATCTTTTATATCACAAAGTAAATGATATATATACTCAATATATCAGTTGTTCTTCTCTGTTGGGTGATTTCAGGTTGTGACAACTCCAATATCAAACTGGTCTGAGAGGATCCTAGAAAAACTGCACATCCCGAACATAATGGCACAAGATGTGCCCAACCTTCCACCTGACTACTACACCTGCCAGTTCCGCACCAATAAACTAGAGAGGTACTGATCCATAGTAATCCAAAAAAGGACTACATGTTTCTCTTTTAGTGCTCTAATGGTCATCAAATTAACATTAGCCATGTTTCCATCCAAAGTTTACAAATTAAACTTTGGAAAATTGGAATATTGAATTATACATTTGCAATAAACGCACCATTATATTCCATGTGTTCAAGAGAGCAAAATCTTTATTTTCTGGGAAACTTGCACAAAGTATCAATTATAAAATAATGAAAAGTTGCCACAACAGGGGAAGCATGTACATTTTTCCCCTTACATAATAAAATTGTGCACACAGGAAGTTATTCAGTAAATGTGATTCTATCATAGAACATGTGATTCCATCATAGTTTATGAGCACATACATTTATGTAGGTTTTTAATGGATTTTTTTTTTAAATTTTGCATTGCCATCCAATGTTTTTTATGTAGTACTCCAAAATTTGCATAAAAATGTGTGGATGGAAGCAGTTATTGGCAACCCTACTTTAAGAATATGCACCTCACACATTTGAACAAGTTGTTGGATTATAAAGGAAGGAAGTGAGCTTAAAGAATAGTAAAACAGTAAGCACGTATCCAAACCTTGTGTGCTTAACAAAGAGGATCTGACCCTGTCATGTAACATGCTGTTCATACACTTTACTGTTTACAGAGTCGGCACCTCCTTAAAGACAAATACATCACATAATACCAACACACATTTATGCAAAGTGCTTGCTGTCTTTAATGACCCATATATTTACTTACACACTCACACACACCTACAAAAATATTATGTGTATTTTTGTGCCCAAGGGTTTAAATGATAACAGTTGATGATGCATCCCAGTGCATCAAGACAATCTATTTTACATGTTGAAATCTGGCATAGTCAGTGACGCCTAGGAATAGACTAGGTGACAACCAACAAGAGGTTAATGACTACTGGAGAGATAGTTGATGGCACAGAAGGAAGCAACCAGGACAGTATGGAATGGCACACTAGACTGTCTTTGGTGAGAAAAAAGCTGCTGATATTTGGCTAAATTTTAGTTGTGATGTTCAGTGATCAAAATTCAACATCAATTCAGCGACTAACGTCAATGTTAATTTGATGTCCAATGCCGATGTCAGCTGACATTTATATTTGTTGTTTTTTTTAGGTTGTGTAACCATAATAAAACTTTAAGGCAACGTCAAATAGGCGTCAAGTACTGACATTAACTCGATTTTCTATTCACAACAAAAATGCAACATCTGCCTGCTGGGATTCCTTGAGGGGATCCTAAGAGGGGGGAAATAAGATCTTTAGAAGGATGGACTTAAGGTTATAGACACACACAAATGATCTACAGAGAAAGTTGAGAACCAATGAGATCTTAAAATCCATGAGGCCAGAATGAAATCCTCTGAGTGGGAAAATGAGGTGCAGGTCACAGGTACTAAACCCATTGAGACACAGGAGGAGCCTGGCCAGGAATCAACCTACAAAGTCCAGTCCCTCCAAGGCTTATGATTGTCTGTAGAGCAAGTGGCACAGGAGACGGAGAAGAGAGAGAACCAAGAAGTGGAAAACCCACTTGATTTTTATCAAACAGCTGCTCTAAAACAAACATATAGTGGCCTTCTCAGGTGTTCGCTGAAGAGGTAGATTGTCTTCTCTGTGAGGCCCTATAGTAATCCAGTGTGGGAGCAAGAGCTTGAACCTAATAAAGTTCTCATTAGTCCAGCTCTCCTAACAATAGAGTTTGATCTTAGAGAGGCAAGTTTGAATAAGGTTAAGGAGGTTGTCAAGTCAGCACACTCAGTCACTGCTTTAGGCTAATGTAGAGTACCCTACATCATTTATAAACATTGACCTTTGCTTTGCCAACATCTGACTAAGATCTTGAAGGTAATTTGGCATAAGGGGAGAGTAGTGGATCAGTAGAGGTGTGCTGAAGGAGTTTGGATTCCCAAAGAAAAAAAAGGAAGGGATCTCAACCAATTTTGGGCAATCTCACTGCTGAGTGTTAAAAAGAAGGTGTGTTTCAGCATTGTTTCCTAATGGCTGACTTTCTTTCTTCTCAAGAACAGCTTTATTGACTCTTCAGTGCAGAAAGGGGGATTCCAAGGAGTTCTAGGGTGTGTTGTGCATTCTTGAGTAATTTTGCAGCTCATTAGAGTCAGCAAAAGTCAGCAAAAACAGAGGCAATCTAGTTGTTCTGTGGTTGGACCTGGCAAACGCATACGGGTGGATTCCATGTAGGCTAGTTAAGTTGGCATTACAGTGCCACAATGTTTCTGGTAAGATCAAGGACTTGATCTTTGATTATTAAAGGAAATTTAGGGTGAGTTTCATATCCAGTCTTGAGAGACATGTTACATAATTTTGGTTGTTCTCTTTGCTCTTGCAATTAACATGCTGGTTATAGGAGAACTCTACTTCCAGAACAACAATTTACAAATAATTTACTCACCCCCTTGTCATCCAAGATGTTCATGTCTTTCTGTCTTCAGTCGTAAAGAAATTATGGTTTTTGAGGAAAGCATTTCAGGATTTTTCTGCATATAATGGACTTCGTTGGTGCCCCGAATTTGAACTTCCAAAATGCAGTTTAAATGCGGCTTCAAAGGGCTCTAAACGATCCAAGCCGAGGAAGAAGGGTCTTATCTAGTGAAACGATCGGTCATTGTTTTCAAAAAATAAAACTTTGTATATTTTTTAAGCACAAAAGCTTGTGTAGCACAGGCTCTGGGATGTGCGTCTGTGGCCCGTTCTTGAACGATTCGTTCATTTTGAACAAATCTTTAATGTGACTCGGGAAGAACGAGTCATCTTGGGGAGTGATTCGTTCAGTCGCGCATGCGCAACATCCTATTAGGTTCTGTACTGGAATTAGTTCACCTGTTTCGAGTCTTCATGTTTTTCAAGTCTTTTGTTCATCTTATGGGGCTGTCACGTGATGCTGATTTTCCTAAAATGAACAAAATGACTTGAAAAAAAGATTTGTTCATTTTGCTGAATGAGACTCAAAGGTCCAGGTCGGTAAAAGGATCCGAACTTCCCATCACTACTACGTATCACGTCTTCGGATCACTACAAGTTCATTGTCTGTGTACTCCGGCTTAAAAAGGTAATGTCGAAAAACTCCATGTTGTTTTCTTCTGCAACTTCAGAATCGTCCGACACGTTGTACCTTTTTGTTTGTAAACAGTGTTTGACTTACTTGCAGTTTCTTAGTCTTTGCGTGTTCGCTTTGTAAACACTGGGTCTGTAGTTCTGCCTATGTTCCGCATGACCTTTCGACGTGATTGAATAGTATGTGAACACACATCCCAGATCCTGTGCTACACAAGCTTTTGTGCTTAAAAAGTATACAAATTTTTATTTTCCGAAAAAATGACAGATCGTTTCACTACATAAGACTCTTCTTCCTCGGCTGGGATCGTTTAGAGCCCTTTGAAGATGCATTTAAACTACATTTTGGAAGTTGAAAATCGGGGCACCAATGAAGTCCATTATATGGAAAATAATCCTGAAATGTTTTTCTCAAAAAACGTAATTTCTTCACGACTGAAGACAGAAAGACAAAAACATCTTGGATGACAAAGGGGTGAGTAAATTATTTGTGAATTGTTGTTCTGGAAGTGGAGTTATCCTTTAAGTAAGCTGAGGTTGAGTGCAGGGGCCAAAATCTGGTGTACGACAAGAGCATTCATGTATGATCTCACCATTACAACAACAACATAACAATCTGTCCCAGGGATTAGGTGTATTCTACAAGACCTGGAGAAATGTATAACTTGGGCAGAAATGATGGATAAATTCATTTTTTTCTTTTCTTCTCTATTATTGAGAAGCCAAATAAGAGATTGGGTAAGATCGCTAATTCCACACTGACAGGCTGTATGGCCAACAAAGAGCTTGAAGATTGGCGTAACACAGTTGACAAGTCAGGATTGGTAGATTCTGGATCTACCAGGACTGCATTCTACCACGAGTCCTATGGCACAGGTCTTCAACCCTGCTTCTTAGGATCCACTGTCCTGCAAAGTTTATTTCTAACCTGCTTCAGCACACCTGGCCTGTGACTTTTCAAGTGATTCTGAAGACCTTGATTAGGTGCTTCAGGTGTGATTTATTAGGGTTGGAGCCGAGCTTTACAGGACAGTGGGTCCCCAGGAGCAGGGATGACCTATGTCTTACAGCCTTTGCTGGTCTTTGTGGTCCCAGTTATCAACAAGTGAATCTCTAGAAAGCAATATCAGTGAGTTTCTCCGTAGGTGGTTGGCTCTTCTCTGTAGCTTGAGTTGTGGAGCATTATATTGGAACCAGCAATGCCCTGCAGCTGCCACAGGGGAGGTGGTGGAGTCCCACCCTGGGGGAAAGCTGTTAGTGTTGGCACCATGACCAGGTGCTCAGGGCAGTTGCTGGTAGTATAAATACAGAGTTCTGGCATGAAACTCTAGATAGTGCTGTCCAGTATGTCTAACTCAGCAGCAGCATAGCGGATCTATTTCCGCCAAGACCAAATACATTAAAATTGTCATGTACATTACCATGCCAATCCCTCCGAAAGTTGTCATGACAGAACTTAGGTCATAAAGACCCGCAAAAACCATCTTGCTCTCGTAAAGTCAGTCTGTTTTCTGAAAGCTGAAGAGAAGCACCAGGTACAAGCTGAAAAAAGCCACTCACTGTTTGTTGAAAGTCGACCTGGGCAAACATTTGAAGTTTCTGCTGCATATTGCAACAACATTACTTCAGGCAAACATAAGCATTAATTCTGAGGCTACATAACAGCTGATTATGTTGGAAATCATAGTGCCATGGGAAGAGCAGATGGAAGAAGCAAATGAGTAGAAATCTACAAAGTACCAGGATCTAGTGGAGGGCAAAGGCTGGAAGACACACTGAGAGCCCATAAAGGTGGGCTGTAGTTGCTTTGCAGGGGGTCACTTTGTAAACTCTTCAGCTAGCTAGGGATCACAGGGGTGGGGAAAAAAAAAAAAAGCAATGAAATCTATATGCGAAGTTGCAACCACTAGGTGGTTTTGGATCAAGAGGGCTGATTCATAGCAGTTGTTGAATAACCCGAAACACCCAAGGATCAAGCGAACACCACTGATGATGTGTCCCAGTGCATCAAGAAGATGTATCTTACATACTAATATAATATAGCGTTATTTTCAACACAAACAAGAACTTTGTCCAAGTAAAGTTTTTTCAGAAGTTAGTGTAATGGGAACTGAATATTTTTATTGTGCATTATTTATTATGAAGAGTCCGCTATAAGTGTGTTTATTAGAAAACATTATTTTAACACTAATCTTTAATGCTGCTTCTAGGTTTCTAGGTCATGAAAACAAGGATACTTTTTTCAAGACCACACAGAGGCACCAGATAGTGAGTTTTGAGAGTTTTTCAAATCCATTGTGCAAACAGTCACCCATGACTCATTTATATCAAAAATTAGTAGTATTTCTCTGATTTTCTGCAAGAACACCTTGATGGGTACCACCCTTATGTAACATAGAGCAGCTTTATAGGCATTGACATGAAATAACAAGTACTATTAATTTCCTTACATGTACAAAACAACAGCAACAATAAAACCTTACTGCACCTTTAATGTCTGTACAATAGTCAACATTATTTTTCATTCTCTGTAAAGCTGTTCACACTGATCTGTCAGTTTTCTGCAATTTCCTTGTTCTAAAGCTGTATGAGATATTAGCCAGGACTCCATATGGATCATTGAAGAGAGGGGAGGTTGGCGTCGGCAGGCTGGTTAGTGAGAATGTTCTCACTGCTGCTTTTCCTTTACATGAGGTACTGTAAAATCTTTCTATATAATATCTGAACTTTACCTTAACAAACACACTATACATATTTCCATCCTTAAGTGTGTTTACAGTACAGTACAGTACTTAAAGCCAACATGAAACCAGAAGTGCCATTAGTTTCTTTCTTAATACATACTCGATAACCACAAGGTTTCATTTTCACTGAATAATGGTTTGAAATAGAAATATAACACACTGCAATAGTATAAATGCAAGTACTTTTACATGTTGATTTTTAACAGCCAATGATTTGTGCTCTTCTCTTTAGGGTCCATTTGAAGTACCAAAGACTCCAGGAGATCCACAGTCTCTCAACATGAGACAGATCCTGCATCATTATTGGGCTCGCTGGGCTTGCTGGAGGAAGTACCAACCTCTGGATCACATTCGTGAATATTTTGGCGAGAAAATAGCACTCTACTTTGCATGGTTGGGTATGACTGAACCTACATTTAGTTTATACCAGACATTTTATTGGTAAATTATCTATCTATCTATTTTATCTATCTATCTATCTGTCTATTTATCTATCTATCTATCTATCTATCTATCTATCTATCTATCAAATTCATGTTAGTAAATGCATTAACACTTTATGATAGCTACATTTGTTAACATGAGTTATTAGTATTATAAAACACTTCTAAAGCATTTCTTATTCTAATTATCCAGTAAAACGTAGGTGATCGCATAAATACTGAATGAGAAGACTTTAGTTTATAAATATATATATATATATATATATATAAAAATAAAATAAAATTTTGCATTCAAGTTCAGTTCATTTTAATAGTCTATCATTTCCATCAGTAACAGACTGTGACTAACTCTCTTTCCTTATTTCTCTTGTGTGCAGGTTTCTACACTGGCTGGTTATTACCAGCAGCAGTAGTGGGTTTTATTGTTTTTCTGTTTGGTATCTGGCTGATGGTCACTGATGTGGCAGCGTGAGTACTATCACAGACTTGTTAATTACGACATAATATTGATGACCCAGCACTGATCCTGACCTTTGACCCCACAGAGAAGAACTGTGCTCTAGTGGAGACATCTTTGTCATGTGCCCGCTATGCAACATCTGCAGCTACTGGAACCTCTCCAGCATCTGCTATACTTATAAGGTGAGTTTTCTACAAGTTTGTAAATTATGTATAGCATTTTCAATAAGCCTAAAATAATGTTCTCTGTGAACTAGCTATCACATTTTGTACTCAAAATACTTGTTTATAAATTTGCAATAGGCAGGCTTGCTATTTGACAATGGAGGAACTGTGTTCTTCAGTATATTCATGTCTCTGTGGGCCGTCACCTTCCTGGAGTACTGGAAACGCACATGCTCCATACTCTCCCACAGATGGGACTGCTCAGAATTTGAAGAAATAGAGGTGATTAAGTTGGTTCCAGAGTGTCTTAACCTTTAATATTTACTAGTCCTCAAAGCTCGAGCAATGTTTTACCTCTCTTGCTTTCCATAATATTTCCATTCTGATGTTAGGAGAGGCCAAGACCAGAATTCACAGCACTGGCACCCATGACGGTTCGCAATCCTGTGACTGGAGCTGAAGAGCCCTATTTCCCAGAGACTCAACGACTGAGTCGTACACTAACTGGCAACATGGTCATCATTCTAATGGTTAGTCAATAGATTTCCATCTCACATCTGTTGAAAAATCTTCAATAATCCCAAACATTTCAAAATCTTTCAAATCTTTATCAAAATCAAATCAAAATCAAATCACCTTTATTTATGTCTGTTTGTTTATGTCTGTTTTATTTATGTATTATGTTTGTTTACGTCTACATCTTTATTATTGAATGTGATTCTTTGTGCTTGCAGATTTCCATTGTTTTGATATTCCTAATAGCCATTATCCTGTATCGAACCATCCTAAGCATCATTATCTACAGATCTCAGAATGCCTTCTTCATATTTTCAGTAAGTTTCTTTCTATTCTTTTTGATACCTGACCAAATTATCTACATAATGCTTGTGAAGTAACTGTTGCTCAGACAGGTCGTTAATCTTTCAGATTAGATCATTTGCATATATATTTCCATGGGTATTTACATTAGCAAACACTTCTATTCAAAGTAACTTGAAAAACCTTGTGAAAAAGAAGTACACTTTTATAAAGAGTGCTCATTGTGAAAACAGTATACTTAAGTGCAAACTAATTATTTATTTTATTTTATTTTTTTGGGCATTTAATTGCATTTAACTGAAGCACCGAACTTCAGAATGCTTAAGCACATCTTTATATGTAAATTCATTAATACTTTTATTGTTATTAAAATATGGTTAAAGTGTACTGTACTATAAACTGAAATATACTTAAATGTTGTGTTTAAATACATTTGAATTACACATTTGTAATGATGAAACTGCAATTAGGTACATTTAAAAGATATTCATTTTAAGTGTAATATTAAATGACACACTACAGTTAAAATTATAATAAAGTACTTTACATGTGCTTATGTTAATCAACATGTCAAAATCAATGTATTTTTTTCAAGAATTAAAAAAAAGATTATTACAACATAATGAATTAAAATGTACTGTAACATAAAATATTACATTTCATACTATTATTACTAAATGCATTTTTAAAAGCGTTAGTAAGCTTTCTTTACTCTTAAGTGACCTTTTATTTCATTCAAATCATCCGTTCATCAAACTATTTGACACCGCTTATCCAGGACCGAGTTCTGGTGGCAACAGGCTGAGTAAAGCTCAAAGTATACTTCACTTTTTACATGTAAGTGAGGGACAACACAGTGCACATTTTGTCATCAGAATAATACTCACGTACTATACACACACCACCCGATTTTTGTAACCACACATACTTTGTACGTGCAAGTCGCACATGCGCATTAAAGTTACTTTGCAGCAATTAGTTGTTCCACAGGGTGGCACTGTCCCGTGGCCATTTTTTCACAGTACAAAATGAAATCAAGGATATGGAACAACTACAAAAAATAGCAGAGACTGCAACAACAACAGATGCTCACATTAGCCGGGTTTCCATCCAAAGTTGCGAATTTAACTTATGAGTCAAAGAAAACAAAATAATCACTTCCTGATAAACTGGCACTAAATCACTAAGAAAAGTAAGAGAAGCCACTGAATATGATCATTTTCATATCTAATACATTACAGCGAGCAGACAAAACAAAATAAATGCGGTCATTGCTTTCAGAAGTGGATGCCTGCTATTTGGGAACGCAGACATGTAAAACAGTTCTGGGAGGCAATAATTCAGAAATAATTTGATGACGGACTTTGCTCAGGCATTTTAGAATGACCATAACAATATCTCAGATGTTGTGGTACGAGATCAGTCCGCTGGTTAGTCAGGTTTTGCCGTTCTATAGCGCAAAGTCACATGACTTTTTTGATGCTCATAGAGGAATTTATTTGACAAATGCGTTTCCATCTATTATTCGCATTAAGCCTTTTTTGCACAAGTCAAAAAAAAAAAAGTGGACCCTCTTGGACCCCCTGCTTGGCTAAACTCCAACACAGTGACGCTGAGTCAGAGACCTGTGAGTATCCCCATCCCAACTCGGCACCTCTAAAGAAGAAGAGAATCCAACCCCTTTCCAGGAGTTTGTTTCCAGAGACAGAGCTGTGTGCAGAAGTGAGGCCAACTCCCACACTAACTCTGGCTCCTTCCCCACTGGGGAGGTCAGATTCCATGTTCTGCAACCAACGTAGAGTCCATATGGCAACCTTGTGAGCTTCACTCCCAGGCCTGGTTCCAGGAGAGAGCCCTGGTATCCCTCTTCTGGTCTTCTGAGCAGGGTTTCATTGTTTTGACTCATTTGTGTCATAGGAGATTATGAGGGGGATCAGTCCTTGCCTAGCCTCTCACTTGGGACCAATTTGCCCAGGAAGACCCTACCAGGAGTCACTAAGGCACTCAAACCACTGGTGATCCAAGCTGATGACCCAAGAATGGTGATCCAAGAACCGTACAGTTTTGTAAAACATATTTAAGATTTGAAGTACGCAATTCAATATAAGTAAGGTGCTTTCACACCCGTAGATCGATTGCTTTGTTCCAAAACAGGGATTAAAATTATTACAATGTTGCTTTTTATTCTTGGTGTGGTTCACACAGCAAAGCTTCTAAAAGGACCAATAGTGTCAATACAAGTCACGTCCTCTCATTGGTCAAAGTTCCACAGCTTATTTTCCGGGATTCCACTCAGCTGTCATCCGTCAGGATGGAACAGCTTTGTGGGCTTATTGTTACATTTTTCTGTTGTTATATTAAAGGGGTCCTATTATGCTTTTTCACTTTTTGAATTTTAGTCAGTGTGTGGTGTGTACCTTTGGGCACAAAAAGATCTACAAAGTTACAAATCTCAAAGTCCACTCCAAAGGGAGATATTTCGTTTTTAAAAAATCTCTTTCCAAGAACTACAACGAACAGCTCCTTTGGACTACAGCGTGCAATGATGTCACAACATGGTGTATTAGAATATCATTACATTAAATCCCGCCTACGGAAATTCGAATTGTAAGATTAACTATTAATCTAGCTTGTGCTAACTGCTTTAACAAGGGGCGTGGCAGTACTGAAACACCGTCTAAGCTGTTTGCCAATCATAATGCACTGGGATAGTTAACCAATCATAACATATTTCCTTTTTTCGTCAGGCTGATCTTCATTAAATCCGGAACTAATCGAGCTATTTGTCCCAGGCTGGGGAGAAAGGTATTGTAATAAAGTAAATTATGTGAAAAATAATGCATTTTTCGAACCACCAAGCATGAGAGTGTGTTCTAGTACACCCCCAAAACAAAATCAAGACTTTGAAAAAGAGCATAATAGGACCCTTTTAATTTATAATTTAGAGCAGGAGTCCAGGATTTGTCAGGAAAACATTATTTAAAATACACCTACTAAAGAGCGCAGAAAGACGGCATTATAAAATGAAAAGGCGCGCTTTGATTTTGAATGGCGAAGACGTGCCCACACACAGACATTCACAAGTTCATTTTAAGCGGTGTTAGCAAAACAACAAAGCTACTGCTGTTCACGGAACTGTAATTACCCATTATACAATGTGATATAGCCTGGTTTGTTGGTCCGTTGGATCGGATAGCTTTCTCACTACAACCGAACCGCTCCAGAGTTCGTTTTCAATCGAGCCGAGACCACCTCATTCAGGCGATCTAAGGGTGTTTTCACACCTGCCTCATTTAGTTCGGTTGAATTGCACTAGAGTTTGTTTTCCCTCTTGGTGCGGTTCGTTTGGGCAGGTGTGAATGTAGCAATTGCACTCAAGTGCGCACCGAAAGCGGACCAAAGAAGCGTACCGAGATCTCCTTGAAGAGGTGGTCTCGGTACGCTTTCAAACGAACACAGTGGTTCGGTTGTAGTGAGAAAGCGATCCGATCCAATGGACCAACGAACCAGGCTTTATCACACTGTATAATGGGTAATTACAGTTCCATGAACATCAGTAGCTTTGTTGTGTTGCTAATACCGCTTAAAATGAACCTGTGTCTGTCTGCGCCATTCAAAATCAAAGCACGCCTTTTCATTTTATAATGCCGTCTTATTGCTCTGTTTGTAGGAGGTGTGTTTTAAAAATGTTTTCCTGACGAATTCTGGACTCCTGTTCAAAATAATTGATTAATATAACGATACCTAAAAAAAATGCAACAATAAGCCCGCAAAGCTGTTGTTGTTCCATCCTGACAGATGACAGCTGAGCGGAATCCTGGAAAAAAACGTGGAACTTTGACCAGTGAGAGGACAGTTTACTCGTGCCTGACTTGTATTAACACATTTGGTCCGTTTAGAAACTTTGCTGTGTGAAAGCGAACCGCACCATGAATAAAAAGCAGCACTGTAATAATTTTAACCCCTGTTTCAGAACAAAGCAATCGATCTACAGGTGTGAAAGCACCCTACATGTATTTCTTTTTCACAAGTGATGTCCCACAATGCAAAAGTTCCAAAACTGCCTAGACAATTTAGGGTTAGGCATGACGAAGCAACCATGGAACAGTGGAGGGAGGGTTTAGAATGGAGTAAACTAACAGCACCTTAAAAGTTTAGTGGAGTTTTGGAATATAGTAAATTTGGTATGTTGCTTGTTCAAGATGCTTAGCCAACTAGCCTGGACTAGAATTCAGCTACTGTGATTCAAAAGTTGACACCGATGTAAATTAACCACTGATTAGATCAGATATTACAGCACAATTTTAACATAAACATTTGCCTATTAAGAGAGTTTTTTAACCTCTTTAGGCTGGAAGGATAGCCAGCCTTACTGGTTCTATGCTGAATTTGCTGGTTATTCTGTTGTTGTCACGGCTCTACACTTACCTGGCCCAAATTCTAACACGATGGGGTAAGCTGTTTCATATTTACACATACTATTTAGGTATTTCTTTATGCATCAACAAAGTATCCTCCACTTCCTTTTATTAGAAATGCACCGCACCCAGACCAAATACGAGGACGCATTCATCCTCAAGGTCTTCATCTTCCAGTTTGTCAACTTCTACTCATCTCCTGTTTACATTGCGTTTTTCAAGGGCAGGTGGGTAACCATGCAATACAAATGAATGAATATGTATGAAGATTCAATATTTACCTAATATTTGATCTTTTCTAGGTTTGTTGGATACCCTGGAAACTATAATACACTCCTAGGAATCCGAAATGAGGATGTGAGTGTTTACATTGTTGGAAAGCAAATCTTCTACCTTTTTACTTAGTTGTTCCTTGTTGGAATAAAACTAACATAATTTACACTGTCAGCCATATCTAAATACACAATTTTAAAGTATTTCTCCCACAATCATAAACTGAGGCAAAATATGCAGATTCTGGAATAGGAATAACTGTTAATACATGTGTAACTTGGCTCTCTCCTTGTTTTATGTAGTGTGGAGCCTCTGGATGTCTCATTGAGCTAGCTCAAGAGCTGTTAGTCATCATGGTAGGCAAACAGGTCATCAGCAACATCCAGGAATTTGTCTTGCCGTAGGTCATTGTGTTCAATACATCTTCTTAAAGAGTTTGTTTACTCGTTGTATATAAAGAATTGGGCCCAAGATGTATCCCTCTCTTTCCCAAAGTAAATTAAAGACATGGTGGCACAGGAGAAAGCTGAAGCCAGCTCCCAGTCAGGAGATGATAGATGAACCAAACAGCAACCCAGAGCTTAGCCCGTGGGAAGCAAACTATCAGCTGCTGGTATGTGAGGGGCTGTTCGATGAGTATCTGGAAATGGGTGAGTCCTCATGTCTCTTGTATTATCTATTGTAGACTGAATTTTAAATGTGTGTATGTATATATATGTACAGTGCCTTGCGAAAGTATTCATACTCCTTCATTTTTTCAAGTTTTATGTTGCAGCCTTATGTTAAACTGGTTTAAATTACTTTTTTCCCCACATTAATCTACACTCCATACACCATAATGACACAGGTTTGTAACAGGTTTGATTCCACTGCATAAGTATTCATCTCAGAGACAGGATTACATAAAGGCAAAGATCTAAGGAAGAGTTCAGAAAATATTCTGCTGCATTGAAGGTTCACAGAAGCATGTAGCCAGCATTATCCATAATGGAAGAAGTTTGGAACAACTAGGACTCTTCCTAAAGCTGGCTTCCTGGCCAAACTGAGCAACTGATGGAGAAGGGCCTTGGTTAGACTGGTGACCAAGAAGCTGATGGTCACTCTAGTTGAGCTCCACGGTCATATATGCAGATTGGAGAATTTTACAGAAGAAAAAACATCACTGCAACACTCCACCAATCTGGTCTTTATGGCGGTAGGACCATATTCAATCCTCTCCTCAGTACAGATACTTGAAAACCCACTTGGAATTTGCAAAAAAGCACCTAAAGAACTCTCAGATTGTGAGAAACAAGAGTCTCTGGTCTGATAAACCTCAATTCCAAGCATCATGTTTGGAGGAAAGCAGCCACTGCTCTTCACCTGCACAGTACCATCCCAATAGTAAAGTGTGGTGGTAGCAGCCTCATGCTGTGGGGCTGTTTTTCAGAGGCAGGGACTCGTCAGAGTTAGAAGGAAAGCTCATCACAGCAAAAGCATTCAGAACCTCAGACTATTCAGAAGGTTCACCTTCCAACATGACAGTGACCCTAAGCACACAGCAAGAGTGGCTTATAGACAACAGCCACAGCCTGGGCTTGAACCCATTCAAACATTTCTGGAGAAACCTGAAAATGTCTGCCAGCCCCCATCCAAGCTGACAGAGCTTGAGAGGTGAAAAGGTGAGGAGGAGAATGGCAGACAATTGCCAAATGCAGATGTGCAAAGCTTCATACTCAAAAAGGCTTGAGGCTGTAAAGGTGCTTCAACTAAGTAGTGCGATCAGAGTATGAATACTTATGTAATGTACTTATTTCAGTATTTTAATTAATTTGCAAAGTAGTCACAAATATGTTTTTTGCTTTGTCATTATGGTGTATGGAGTGTAGATTAAGATTATTATTTTTTTTAAATTTAAGTTTAACATAAGGTGGCAACATAACATGAAAAAAATGAATACTTTCACAAGGCACTGCATATATGTGTGTTAGTGTGTGTGTCTTGTGTGTTAGTGTGTGTGTTTGTTTTGACTAAACATATTGACATTTTACAGGACATAAAGGACATTTTACTGGTCCTCACTAGTTAAAAAGACTTAGAAATCAGCCAGTATGTATATATGTATATATATATATATTCACTGGACAACCATCCTCACTAAGATACAACCGTGCAGGTGTGTTTGTGTGTGTGTACAGTTCCTGTGTTTTTCGGTGTCACACAATTCTTCAGAAATCATTCTAATGCTAATTGGTGGCTCAAGATATGCAGCTTCGTAAATTTTGTGGAAACTATGATACATATTTTTAGGGATCTTAGATTAATAGAAAGTTCAAAAGATTATGAAACAATGTAATAGTCTTTTCTGACATATTTGATCAATTTAATTTATCCTTGCTGAATAAAATTATATATTTTCTATATAAAATAAAAAATATAAAACATTATTAGTGTATTGAAAAAAACAAAAATGTAGTTCAGTGGTTAGTGGTTGTCCAGTGAATGCAAGTATCTTGGGCTTTCCATTCTATTAAGGTCACAGACTTTAGCCAGTCAATGGCTTATTAACTCTGACAGCTGACCTATTATGATAACAGAAATTATCCCCTGTCAGATTAGTAAGTTCACATCTGATTTATGTCTTTGTCATTTTATTAAATAGTTTCTAATATTCCAGTGTTATGTTCAAAATCCCAATTTGTATTACGTTTTTTTTTTTTCTTTCTTTCTAATTTTGATACAATGTATAGTATGTATATAGTATTTTTTGGCAACACAATATACAGTAGTCAACATCTGAAGTGGATCCGAAATAAGTTAATTAAAGTTGTCCAAAGACAAGAATGGTATTGTTTTAGTTTTAGAACAACTTTGATGAAAGATTTTGATCCACTTCAAATGTTGACTAGTGTATATTACCATCACATCCAAACCTACAGTTTTAGTGACTTTTAAATTGGATGCCATTGCCGATTAACTCAAATGAAAGGCTGATTTTGAAACTCTTTATCTTGTCAGTTCTGCAGTTTGGCTTCATCACCATCTTTGTAGCAGCCTGTCCCTTGGCTCCGTTGTTTGCCTTGATAAATAACTGGGTGGAGGTGCGTCTCGATGCCCAGAAATTTGTGTGTGAGTACCGCAGGCCCGTCGTGGAAAGAGCACAAGACATTGGCATCTGGCTGACCATCCTAAATTTCATCTCTTACCTGGCTGTCATCAGCAATGTAAGTGTCTCCTTCATTTATGGTGATCATTCAGGGCCAAGCACCACTCTGTATGCATCTCATTATTCTGCATCTGGATGAGAGACAAAAGTTGTACAGTTCAACACAGTGATTAAAGTGTGTTAAATCACTTAAAATGCTCTGAAATACTTTGAACTATTTTTCCAAAACTGGCAGATTTGTTTTTTCTTTTCAACCCTTGGCACATTTCTGTGATCATTCTTACAGTGTGTGTGTCATTGGTCTGCTTGGCCCTGCTATCACTGTTAGTCTAATCAACACTGAATTTTGAGTTTGTTAACGGCTTTTGATGTCCAAATATTTCAGTCCAAAATAAAGTTAATTAGACAGGCTGCATATCTTGTTTGACGCCTTGTTCTTTTGCCAGGCTTTCCTGATTTCCTTCACGTCTGATTTCCTGCCGCGACTCTTTTATCGCTACACTACAGGCAGCATGAGAGGATACATCAACTTCACCCTCTCAGTGGCCCCTGCGAACTTCACCCAAAGCCACATGACATGCAGGTGAAGATCAAATGTTCGATAGTTTGTTTAACATTTTGAAAGAAGTCTCTTCTGCTCACCTAGAATGCATTTATTTGATCAAAAATACAGTAAAACAGTAATATCTGTTTAAAATAATATTCTAAAAATGTAATTTATACATGAGATGCAAAGCTGAATCCAAGATGCAATCTTTCCGAAAACATTCTAATATGCTGATTTGATGCTCAGGAAACATAATTATTAATGTTATCATACATATATAGGAGGCTGATAAAAATGCTCATTTAGAGGAACATTTCAAATGGCACTTAAAAAGGCTTTTGCATCTGAACCCTTCACATATATATGCATACATACTGTATAATATTTAATCCTGTAGTGTATTAATAATTAAATACATAAGAGTGGTAATCAAAGAGTGGTAATCTTTTTTTTAGATACCGAGGCCACAGGGATGATAAAGGACAGTCCACACAAGATTACTATCATCTGCTGGCCATTCGACTGAGTTTCGTCATTATATTTGAGGTGCATATTCTAATACTAATTTTAATTTTAGCACGTGCATTTATTCTGATCATAGGCCCATAATATTACTTCCTAAAACTAAAAACATTTAGTACAGTATGTAAAAAGCATTTTATTTTTAGTAGTAATTTCATTTAGTTTGGTTTCTATGTCCTAAGATAGACTTGGACAATTATGAAGCCAGAAAGACTTGGACAATTATGAAGCCAAAACACAATTTTAAACATTGATGATGTTTTCTTCTTAGCATGTTGTTCTCCTGATTGGACGTATTATTGACTGGATGGTGCCAGATATTCCAGAGGAGGTGGAAATTAAGATCAAACGAGAGCATTACATGGCCAAAGAGGCACTGGCTGAAAATCAGGTCAGTTAAGTTATTATATAGATGTAATTGTTATTAGCATTTTTGTGATTTCCTATTCAGTTTAATGTATTAAATGTATGTAATGTATTAAAATTATTAAAGCATTTTTAAGTGTTGGACTGCTGTAATTTTTTCTGTTCTCTTACATATTTCCTCTTATGTTGTTCCTCAGTCTTTGAGTAAAACTGTTCTGGGGGACATGGAGAGGCAAATCTCTGAGCTGCGACAAAGAGGAAGAACACAGAGTCCTATGAACAATAGTTTGTCTCCGTCCAGTCCATCTCGTGAACATGAAGACAAACCTTCAGTCTGATATTTGACACTTTTTATAAGTCAGGCTGGTGACTCTACAATGTATAGATGATTTTGTCAACTGTTGCCTATTGATTATTAATGACTTAACTCCTTTTATGATGGGCATTATAAAATAATGGTTCAGAGACCTACCCTGCATCCTAATTTTAACTCCGTCTTAAATTACACAAGGTTCAATCATTGTGAATCACTGTCTGATATTATAATATGTTTACAACTGTATGCTGAACATACTTAGGTTATATACAGTTGAGATCAAAAGTTTATATACACCTTGCAGAATCTGCAAAATGTTAATTATTTGACAAAAATAAGAGGGATCATACAAAATGCATGTTATTTTTTATGTAGTACTGACCTGAATAAGATATTTCACATGAAGATGTTTACATATAGTCCACAAGAGAAAATAATAGTTGAATTTATAAAAATGGCCGTGTTCAAAAGTTTACATACGCTTGATTCTGTGTTGTGTTGTCACCTGAATGATCCACAGCTGTCCTGAACAGTTAAACTGCCCGATGTTCTTCAGAAAAATCCTTCAGGTCCTACAAATTCTTTGGGTTTTCAGCATTTTTGTGTATTTGAACCATTTCTAACAATGACTGTATGATTTTGAGATCCATCTTTTCACACTGAGGACAACTGAGGGACTCATATGCAACTTTTACAGAAGGTTCATACGCTCACTGATGTGTCAGAAGGAAAAAAAACATGCATTAAGAGCCAGGGGGTGAAAACTTTTGACCAGTTTTTTTTCATTTAGTACTGCCCTTCGGAAGCTAGAGAAGATACTTACATGTTTCCCAAAAGATAAAATAAGTAAAATTTATACTGATCTTCAGATTAAAAAAACGTTTTCTGTTAATGCATCGTGTTTCCATCTGGAGCATCAGTGAGTGTTTGAACCTTCTGTAATAGTTACATATGAGTCCCTCAGTTTTCCTCTGTGAAAAGATTCATCTTAAAATCATACATTGTTGGAAAGGCTTCAAATACACAAAAAATGCTGAAAAACCAAAGAATTTGTTGGACCTGAAGGACTTTTCTGAAGAACAGGACAAACATGAACTCTTGAACAACTATCACCAAACAAGCAACACAGCTGTGAATCATTCAGGTAACAACACAGTATTAAGAATCAAGTGTATGTAAACTTTTGAACAGGGACATTTTTTTTAATATAAATTCAACCAACATTTTCTCTTGTGGACTATATATAAACATCTTTTATGTGAAATATCTTATTCAGGTCAGTACTAAATAAAAAAATAACATGCAGTTTGTATGATCCCTCTTATTTTGGTAAAATAATTAACATTTTACAGATTCTGCAAGGTGTATGTAAACTTTTGACCTCAACTGTACACCAAATAGAAATGTCCCATACAAACGTTCCCTTGTAGTGCATAGTGTAAGTGAACTGGGACGCAGTCATTCTCATTTCATTGATGAGTGTAGCAGTAGTTCCCTCTGCTGGTCAAAGGATTGTATAGGATTAAAGAAGGCTGAATTATGCCATTGGTTTGTTGTTTTTTAAAATATATAACTATTGATACAGTTTAAAGAAGAAAACAATGGTCAAAGAGGTTAGTTTAGATTAGGCTTAAGATATAATTTGAAGGACTGTAGCCCACTGTAGCAGTGTTGTAAATACTATTCCATGTATTGTTAAATTTATTATTAATTTTGAGCAAGTTAAATATAAGAAATAACAGCCATAAACAATGTGTATGCCATATTTTAGGCCAAAAGATCAACAACTAGACTAGATGTTTTTTTTTTTCATGTCAAACATGTGCCACTAATAAATGATGGAATCTATATGAGTAAACTTGTTTTTCAGTGTTGGAACTGCTGTAAGTAGGACACACACACACACTGGAAACACATCAAACATAATAACAAATGTCCTTAAACTTTAACACATATCTGAAAAATGTGTGCAGCTGTGTTGGCCTATAACAGCAATGCTATGTTATCTTCTGAAGAACTGCTGGTTTTGTGTGATCTTTGGGCCTGGACCCAGTTAAGCATTTATCTGGGTTTACAAATCACCATAAATGCCAAGCACCACAGAACTTTTAGTAAATGTTCCATAAACTAGGTTTCTAATAATAAACGTAATGCTTGCATTTCAAACAGCCTACCTGAGACATTTTTGAAAAGGATACAGCTTGGACAAATAACGTGAAATGGGGGCAGTGAACTATGAACAATCTTTCTTATTTCATTTTTTTTTCTTAAGTTTTTTTGGGTTTTTAAAACTTTTTTTGAGTTTTTAAAAGCATTTAAAACTTTTTTTTCAGGGATGCTTAATCAAGTCATTATCACATAAAGAAGAGCATTTTTTTTTTTGTTTGTTTGTTTAACTTCGTAATGTGCGTTCTTTTATAGCTGTATATAAAGCCTAATTATATTCATCCATCTGGTATCAAGCTAATTACGAGTCCACAGTAAAACCGAATGACTTTTATTTTGAAATCAGTTGAGCTGTTGGCGCTCATGGTTTCACATGCGCGAGTGGGAGGGCGCAAAATTTCCCGGGATTTTGGGGCCTAGAAATAAGCAAGTCAGTAAGTATGAATTGTAATATTTGTAGTTATTTTGTTGGCATTCATATTAATAGACGATTTTAACAACTAAATCGTTAACTACTTTAAGTAGTCAAACGTTTACATCAGTTTTGCCCTCCCAATAATCACTCGCACTGCTAGAAAGTTGCTAGTTGGTTAACGTTAGCCTCCAGATGTGAGTTAGCATAAGAACTTAAATCAAATAAACCAGTTCGTCTGGACGTAATCTGACAAGATATGTGGGTGGAAAAAAAAAAATCGTTTTTTGGACGTCTTGTGGAGAAATTCGCGCAGATTAATGCCATAAATAAATAATGCATGAGAACTGATGTTTAGATGTAAACAAAACGGTCAAAACCTTAATAATTCGTTACTGGGGATGTTTTAATGTAGTAAAAATATTATCTATGCAGTTTTTTTTTTGTTTAATAAATGGCTAGTTAACTGCTAGTTAACAGGACTGCAGACATAGGATTTGCACTAAGGCTTTGATTTGTTTATATTAATACGCAGATAGGCAACACCTAATACAGAAATGTTCTACCATTACCGTCCCATTAAAATATGTTGTTTATATATATATATATATATATATATACACACACACACACAGTGCCCTCCACTAATATTGGCACCCTTGGTAAATATGAGCAAAGGTGGCTGTAAGAATAAATCTGCATTGTTTATCCTTTTAATCTTTAATTCAAAAAAATTCACAGTATTGTAACCTATCATTTAAGTAAAACCATGGAAAGCAGGGGGAAAATCTCTTTATGAAATAAGTGTTTTTCTGTAGTTCATGTTGACCACAATTATTGGCACCCAGTTATTGCAGTGTCCTTTATTCAAGATAACAGCTCTGTGTTTTCTTCTTTAATGCCTGAAGAGTTTGGAGAACACCTGACAAGAGATCAGAGACCATTCCTTCATACAGAAACTCTTCAGATCCTTTAGTTTCCCAGCTCCATGCTGGTGCTTCTTCTCTTCAGTTCACCTCACGCATTTTCTATAGGGTTCAGGTCAGGCAACTGGGACGGCCATGGCAGAAGCTTCATTTTATGCTCAGTGACACATTTTTGTGTTGATTTTGATGTTTGATTTGGATCACTGTCCTGATGGAAGATCCAACCACAGCTCATTATAGAACTTCTAACAGATGCAGTCAGGTTTACATTTTTTATCTGTTGGTATTTGCTAGAATCCATGATGCCATGTATCTGAACAAGATGTCCAGGACCTCTAGCAGAAAAATAAGCCCACAACATTAAAGATCCAGCAGTATATTTAACCGTGGGCATGGGGTACTTTTTGTACTAAACCTATCTTGAGTGTTTGCTGCCAGAAAGCTCTTTTTTTTTTTTTAGTTTCATCTGACCACAGAAGCCATTCCCATTTGATGTTCAAGTTGTGTCTGACAACTGAATATGCTGGAGTTTATTTTTGGATGAGCAAGGAGGATTTTTCTTAAAACCCTCCTGAACAACATGTGGTGACGTAGGGGTGGTTTGAATTTTTTTTTTTAGTCTTTTGGCCCCAAGACTCAACTAATCTCTGCAATTCTCCTACTGTGATCCTTGGAGAGTCTTTGGACACTTAAACTCTCCTCCTCACCATGCATTAGGACGATATAAACACACATCCTTTTCCAGGCAGATTTGTAACATCTTTAGTTGATTGGAATTCTTAATTATTGTCCTAATGATGGAAATTGGGATTTTCAAAGCTTTAGCTCTTTTCTTACAGCCATTTTCTATTTTGTGAAGCTCAACAATCTTGTTCTGCACATCAGAACTATATTATTTGGTTTTATTCCTTGTGATGGATGATTAAGGAAATTTGGCCTTTGTGCTCCTCATATTTATAATCCTGTGAAACAGGAAGTTATTGCTGGACAATATCATACTCCTAGTCATTCTAGTGTGCTAAATAAATGTAAATATGAATGGGAATATACTTCAGAGATATTTTACTCATTATAATTTCTAAGGGTGCCAATAATTATGCCCAACATGCATATGAGAAAAACATTTATTTCATAACGTAAATTTCCCCCACTTTTAATTGTTTTACTTCAATGAAAGGTTAGCATGTTGTGAATTTTTTGAATGTAAGATCATAAAGATAAACAAAGCAGATTTATTTTCATAGCCGTCTTTGCTCATATTTACCAAGGGTGCCAAAATTAGTGGAGGGCACTGTATATATGGTGGAATTTCTGAATTAAGTGTAGTACATTTCTAGGTAATACAATTGTTGCACGTAATAATTGTTGGTGTATTGTCTTTCAGCTGACTGTCCTATGCTGCTATTAAACCTGAGAGAGAGAAACCTCGTTCACTGACATAGAAAGACGGGGTGCAGAATGCCGCCTGTGTCTGGAGTGGACACGGGTCCCATTGAAGAAAGCTCTGGGGGTCTTAAACGTTCAGACTGCCTTTGTCCGGTCTGTCTGGACATATTCCTGGAGCCAGTCACTTTGCCCTGTATGCACACCTTCTGCAAACCCTGCTTTCTGGAAACCGTAGACAAGGCCAACATGTGCTGTCCGCTCTGCCGAAAACGTGTGTCCACATGGGCGCGACTCAACAGCCGGAACAAGACCTTGGTGAACGTGGAGCTGTGGAGACGCATACAGGATGCTTTTCCCACCCAGTGTGAGCGGAGGGTGCAGGGAATCGAAGAAGATGATGATGCTGGTACGGATCGTAGCTTGATAAAGTGCTTTCTGTTAATACGTATTGCATTGATTATAATTACTTATGCAATCTTCTTTTCCCCAGTAACCATTCCTAGACCCCGCGTGTGTCAGCCGGGAGAGCTGAGGAAGGAGTATGAGGATCAGATCAGTAAGGTGAGAGGTTCACGGTGGTGCTTCCGTTTTTTTAGCCGACTAAATGGCAGGTGTGGGCCTCCGACTGCACAATCCCAAGTTTATGCACAATGGTTTTTGTTTGTGTGTCCAGTCCTGCTCAATATGGAGCATAATGCTGCATACAAACTGTGCTGCAGTGGATGTTTTGAAAGATCTAAAAGAAGTTAAAGATTGTAAATCATTTTTGAGTCTTTGATTAATTTTGATCTTGTAATAGTTTTAAGTTCCCACTCCTTTATAGTCACAAAGCGGGATAATTGCAATTAAACACTTTTTGAAAATTAATTTACTGTTATTATGATTGCATGTACTGTTGTGTTTTTTTTTTCCCATTACTTATTTCTTTAACTTATTTATTTATGTTTTTGCTGTTGCACCTTTAAATAATCCCGAATAAACTTTTCCATTTATTGTGTTTCAATTATGGAAACTTTTTTTAGTACTTGGTCTTTTGAGGTTAGGGAGGAAATTTGAGTTCTGAAAATTGCAGAATTGTTAATAATAATCATTGCATTTAATTGTTTAGTGTCTGTAAGATGTATAGATTTTATATTTTTTGTAAGAAGTGTCTTTTGCAAGGTTGCAATTATTTGATCAAGAATACTGTAAAACAGTAATATTGTAAAATATTAAAATAATAATAAAAAAAACTTTGTTTTCAGATATATTTTAATTTATATTTAGTGATGTAAAGCTGAATATCATCAGTTCTTCAGTGTCACATGATCCTTCAGGAATCATTC
Source organism: Labeo catla (assembly GCA_012976165.1). Taxonomy (NCBI): domain Eukaryota; kingdom Metazoa; phylum Chordata; class Actinopteri; order Cypriniformes; family Cyprinidae; genus Labeo; species Labeo catla. The sequence goes on from VONZ01000067.1 coordinate 605,375, forward strand.
TGTTATGATGATTTGCTGCTTAAGAAACATTGATTATGATTATCATCAATGTTGGAAACAGTTGTGCTGCTTCATATTTTTGTGGATTCTTTAATGAACAAAAAGTTCAAAAAATCAGCATTTACTTGAAATAGAAATCTTTTGTACCATTACAAATGCCTTTACTGTCACTTTTGATCAATTTAAGGCATTCTTTCTAAAGAAAGTATTAGTTTCTGACCTGAAATTAAAACTGACCCCAAACTTTTAAACAGTAGTGTACAACTGAAGACTAATTATTTCACATATGAGTTTTTTCATTTTGCTAAAATGCGTTAGATTATTAAAAATACATGCACATTGTCGATCAGAGCTAGTAAAATCATAAGTTGTTGTTAACGTTGTGTTGTTGTGAAGGGTCATGATCTCATTTCCTGTTTTGAGCAGCTGGTGGAGGAGAAGCGAGCTCTAGAGGAAGCCGAGAGGAGAGCCAGTGAGGAATACATCCAGCGCCTTTTGGCTGAGGAGGAGGAGCGTTTGGCAGAGGAGAGGAGGAGACGGGAGGAGCAGCAGCTGGAGAACGATGAGAAACTGGCCAGACTGCTGAGCCAAGAGCTGGTGAGCTCCCACATCACAGACATACACTGACATGCAGGATTGAATCCCCAAAACAGTTTCTTGTGATTGTTTAAAAACATGTCAAAACACCAGTAAAATTTGACAGCAGACATTTGGATTTTCTGAAGACAAGTAAATAATCCCATTCCATGTTCTCAGTGTTCACACGCACTGACTGACATTTACTTGAAATGTAAATGGAAGTTTATGCTTAAAACAAATAAAATATCTTGCAGTAGGGTATTCAAAAGTTTTCCCTTTTAATTAAGTTAGTTTTTTCTGAGCCCACTGGCAGAAATTTGTCCTTATTTCAGTCACAGACTCACTTAATTTTGATCAGTTTCTTATAAAACAAGTCTTCATATTTTGTCATTTTGATTCCCAAATAAATGTTTCCTGATTTAAGAATCTTCAGACATTTGCACTGGAAAACAATGCAAAAATACTGAGGAAAAACAATTTGTGTTGTGTTCAGAAGTTTCAGGAAAAGCCTGACAAGCCTTAAATTTTTCTTCAGAGGATGTAATGGTGTTTTTTGTTGTTTTTGCAGAATTCAGGACCAATCTCTGAAACGTCATGGAACACCAAGCCTACTGATAATACACCAGCAAAGAAGACAAAACCTAACATAGGGGTCATTGAGAAGTGAGTGACTGTTGTTGAGCCCCAGTATATTAATGTAACTCATCATCCTTTCAGACCTGGCTGTTGTTGAATATTTTGAAAGAGTTTTTAAATGCACTGTATTCTCTTATATGTCAGGTTTTTGCGTCCAGTACCTCATAAGCAGCCGAGCAGTTCTGACAGCAGCCCAGACTCCTCTCTGATGGCTAATAAGGTGATTTCTTCATGCTTTGATATTCTCATTTTATAAATTAAATTATTTCATCAACTAAAATGAATGAGATAATAAAAATACAACAATTTCGAAAATATCAGTCAATCAGATCGAAAAGAAAAGGCTCAGTAAATTCTTAAAAAATGGCTTTGAGAATATATATACATGAGGAACAGTAGCCTTATTATTCTGTAATGTATCATTTGATTTTCAATTTTCTAGTGAAAAAAAAAACATCTCAGGAAGGCTGACTGCATTTTTTTTTTAGAAATACGTTGATTTCATATGTAAGGGAATCTGTGCATGCTTTACAGGTGAATAGGGGAAATGTGGTCAAATTACTTTATTCTTTATCATTACTTTTTATTTACCTTGTTTTTTGCTCTAAAATGCTTTAATTTAAAAATAGACAAAAATGTAAACATAAAATTAAATTTAAATATTCTTTAACAATACGTGGTAGACGGCGGTATGTGCTGCTTTATCTGTCAGTCACCCAGAGAAGAACTTGTCGTTTAGATTTTTTTATAGTAATAAAAATCATTTAGTTCAGTCATAGAACAGACAATACAATTAAAACTCAATGCGGCTGCTCAATGCAGTGTATCAAATGACAGTCGCATCACAGATCAGATTTCATTTATCAGGTGAAGAGAGTGAGTCGAGCTTCTGACAAGAAGAGAGAGGTGAGAAAGACAAGACCATGGAGGAAGAGTTTAAAAAAATGCAAAAACGCCTGTTTTAAACATATTTGGGATTTTGAAAAGCCTGTTGACTTCTGCCATTTATCTAAGGTGATAGTGGGAGTTTCATATTTATTTGGTTAAATTCCTTAATTCCTGGAGGGCCACAGCTCTGCACAGTTTAGCTCCAACCCTAATCAAACACACCTGATCCAGCTAATCAAGGTCTTCAGGATTACTAGAAACTTCCAAGCAGGTGTGAGTTGGAGCTAGCTGGAGCTAAGCTCTGCAGAGCTGCGGCCCTCCAGGAATTGAGTTTAAGACTTCGTATTTAAACTGTTATATATTTATAAATATATATATATATATATATATATATATATGTGTATAACATCAAGGTGTATGCCGTGCTTCCCAGCTTTCTTATTCGTTTTGCTACATAGTGTTTACTGACTTTCAGTTTTGTATACCTATTTAAACTTTAAGTTATTATTTTATATTAGGCATATAACATGGTGTATTGTTATTCGTTTTGTTAATAAAAGTTTGTTACATTAATGCCTCTAATTTAAAACTGAAAGTAAAATGTGCACAACTCTTATACAAGCTACTTAAACCAAAAGAAAGTGAAGAAAATAGGGAACACTCAAACAAACTAAAAACAAACAACTGCTTGATGCAGAATAACCCCTAATTTGAAGTGATAGTAAAATGTGCACAGCGCTTTTACCGAAGGAAAGCAAAGAAAAGAGGGAAAGCTTAAACGAACTAAAAACAAACAACTGCTAGACACAGAAGTGCTGCTAATTTGAAAGTGAAAGTAAAACTTGAACTATACTTAGAGAACATATTGCTGTATTGTTTTCCCTTAGAAAAATCATGCGTCAGAACAGAATGTGAATGAAATGTTTAACCGGCAAGGCTTTAAAGCACATGCAAATAATGTACTTTTATGATTGCAAATAATTGCAGTGTCCTGTGAGTCTAACTCTACCACTGAATATGTCCCATTGTACAGTATTGAGATGGAGGTACTAGAACTGAAACTGACAGAATGTGCATTGTAGTAGTAGCAGTATGTTTTTATTTACAGGGTTTCTGCAGGTTTTATGAGGGTAAATGTAAGACCTTTTTTATCAGAATCAGAGCACACTAATAATAATAGATTATGACAGAATTTTTACGACCCTGTCCGTCAAATTGACGGACAGTGTCAAAGTGTAGCGCAACCTCTGGTGTAGGTGCAAAATTCATGCATGTTTGATGCAAGATAAAACATTTTCTGGACAATTTTCAGTTGTTAATGGAGAGCAACAACCAAATAAGTAAACACGTAAATGTTCCTGTTTTTCAGGAGAACATTCTGAGCCCTCCAAAAACCCCCTCAACACAATCTGTCGAGGGCACAAGCAAACTGTCCACGCCTGTGCTGGACTACAACGGAAAACCCTCCACCTCCAGCTCCAGTCCCAGCCGCTCAGAACACACATTTGTTTTTAACAGTCCGAATAGCAGCTCACTGAAAAGGAAAAGTACAGAGGTCGAGCTTCAGACCGAAGCAGATCTGCTCACTAAGAAGCCCTGCACTGCTCTGCGGTGTGAGTCTCCTTCAGCCGACAGGGTGTTCCTGTATGAAGTGGCGCAGTATGAGGAGGCCTTACAGACCCGCTGGCAGCAAGAGGAGGAGGACCGGAAACTGGCCTTGCGTCTTCAGAGGGAGCTGGACCGCGAAAGCACCGTGGACCGCAGCAAGGGTTCGGCCGACAGCTATCCGCTTAGGCAAAAACCCTCTCCGGCTTCCACGAGCGCAAACTCAGACGTGGAAAGTTCGAGAAAGAACGTCAGCACGTCACGGTCTACTACGAGGAACAGCACGGGACGCAGGGACGGCGAGAAAACCGAAAAGAGACTGTCTAGGACTGCAGGAACGACCCCTGGGAAGAATCCTGCGTCTTCGCCTTCAGCAACCGTCCCGACTGGTTTAAAGAAGGGGGTGAAGCAGACCACACTTACTGAGATGTTCCCCAACCTGAGCAGCTGACTGATGCTCTGCTGCTTTTATCTGGTATCTTATTCACCCTTCAGACTTGAAACTCTTGTTAGGGCCTGTGCTGCTACTGTAGCCAATTTCCGTTCTTTTTTTCAGTTGCTAACACTCCTTCAGTGCCTTTCCAGCGAGGGAAAAGTGACTGTAAAGTCATAATGACAGTTCTGTTTCCCAGAGCGTTTATATAGTCATGACTAGCTAAGAGTTTAAAATGGTGTGAATGCTGCAAACGAAAATCATTTTGTAAGCATTTGCAGGCATTAATTCAATAAAAGGAAAGTTCAGTTTACCAAAAACGTGTTATGTGCTTATTTGACAAGTGAGGAGAAAAAAATATATTTATATTTTTAAAGGAGAAGTCCACTGCCAGAACAAAAATTTACAGATAATGTGATCCCAAACGCGGTTGTAAAAGATCCCAGCCGAGGAAGAAGGGTCTTATCTAGCAAAACGATCAGTTATTTTCATTAAAAAAATACAATTTGAATACTTCTTAAAATCTCAAACGCTCGTCTTGTCTCGCTCTGCCTGAACTCTGTATTCTGGTTCAAAACAGTTAGGGTATGTTGAAAAACTCCAATCGTATTTTCTCCCTCAACTTCAACAATGATTTCAAAATCATCCTACATCGCTGCACGAGTACAGACCCAGTCTTTGCAAAGTGAACATGCAAAGAAGATCAAGCACCCTTAACAAAAAAGGTAAAACAGCGATATAGGACAATTTTGAAGTTGAGGGAGAACATAAGATGGGAGTTTTTCGACATACCCTAACTGTCATGAACCGGAAAAAAACAGTTTAGGCAGAGCAAGACAAGACGAGCATTTGACATTAAAAGGTATATAAATGGTATTATTTTTATTTTTATTACTTTGCATTTAAACTGCATTTTGGAAGTTCAAAATCGGGGCACCATATCAGTCCATTATATGGAGAAAAATCCTGAAATGTTTTCCTCAAAAAACATAATTTCTTCATGGCTGAAGAAAGAAAGACATGAACTTCCTGAATGACACATTAGCTGTAAATTTTTGTTCTGGAAGTGGACTTCTACTTAAAGGAGTTTTTCCTCCAGCTTCCTTTAATAGAGCTGTCAATCTTTATAAAACTGATTCATGCAGCTTTTGAATAGTCTCCAGTTGAATGTTGTCTATAAAAACAATTGCATCAGCTCTTCACTTCTTTCCAAAACTATCCACAGTGGTTTGATAACATTCAGGTCAGGTGATTTGTTTGGTCAGGGCAGATGTTAAAGTTCATCTTGGTGTTCCAACTGTCAGGTTTTATGGTTATGATTTCATATTTTATAGATTTTAGCACCGGTGTCTGTGATTACATTTTTACACTGTAAAACGTGATAAGTTGACTTGACTTAAAGGGGTCATCGGATGCCCATTTTCCACAAGTTGATATGATTCTTTAGGGTCTTAATGAAAAGTCTATAATATACTTTGGTTAAAAATTTTTAATGGTTTTGTAAAACAACACCCTTTTTACCTTGCTGAAATCAGCTCTGCAAAAATCATCTCATTCTGGTTGAGGTTGCTTTAAATATTAATGAGCTCTGCTTGCCCCGCCCCTCTCTTCTCTCTGTGGAGTGATGAGCCTGTTTACTTTAGCTGCGTTTAGCCGCTGAACTTGCTAACTAGCACGTTATTAGGAAAGGTGATCGCAAAGATTCATTAAAAAAAAAATGACGACCACTTTGTTCATTATTACATCCAGCAACACAACACCTCAATCGCTCAATCGGAGATATTCTTGTCTAGCTTACATCCCTGCTCAAGCGGATATTATTTTTACAGATTAATTAAAAACCACTGCATGGATTTTTATCATTATAGGGTAGATTTGTACATACACTGCCAACACACATTAATGTTCAAACAGCATGTAAAAGTGAACTTTGCATCCGATGACCCCTTTAAGAAAATTCAGGAAACCTGTTACCTTAAAAGTAAATAATAATAAAAAAAAAAAAAATAATAAAATAAAATAAGTGAGTTCACTTAACTTATTTCTAAAAAGTATTTACTTAATTTTAAGGCAACAGATTTCCTACATTTTTTTTAAGTTAAGTCAACTTATCACTTTTTGAGTTTAGCAATTACAGCTCTTTCACTAATGTTTGCTTTTTAAGTTTTCTGTGGTTGGATTTTGTGGAAACAGGATCTTCAAAGGTCCATAGTGTGGTTTGCTGTCTCTGCAGTAGTTCTGTGTTGTTTGGACACAATCCTTCTTAGTCTTTGATGGTTCCCATCATTCACTTTCAGTTTTTGTTTCATTTTGTGCATGCAGTCATAATAGTGAAGAATGTTGTTCTTAAACACAAAACAGCTGGGGTGTGGAGGTTACTGACACTCCTGCTAAATGGGCTCCAGTGATTTTGCCCTTTTTGGATGTCTGACAAGCCACCTATTTCACTGAGTGCTTGTAAACACTGTTGAAGACGCATACTGTGTGTATATATAAGTGATCTGAGGTAGACAGGAATGGAAACTGGAAACTGGAGGTCTGGAAACAAAACAAAAACATTTAGCCCTTAAAGAATTAGTTTACTCACCCACTAGCATCCATGACTCATGTCTTTTTTTTTTTTCTTCAGTTGAAAAGAAATTACGTTTTTGAGGAAAACAATCTGGGTTATTTGTCCATATAGTGGACTTCAGTGGTCCCAACTGCAGTTTCAACGCAGCTTCAAAGCGCTCTACACAATCCCAGCCGATGAATATATTCTATACTTTTTTAACCATAAATGCTCAGCTTGCACTACCTCTGCGATGTGTGTCTTCACGCATTACGTAATTATGTTGGGAAAAGATATGCGTTGTTATTCTTTGTCTGTGAACTCTGATTTAAAAAGGTAGGGTAGGATGAAAAACTCCATCTCATTTTCCTTTCCAACTTCAAAATCATCCGACATTGTTGTTTTACCTTTTTGTGTGAAGGGCGTTTGACTTTCTTTGCACATTCGCTTTTGCAAACACCGGGTTTGCATTGAAACTGCAGTTTGGACCTTCAATCCGTTGGCCTCTGTTGAGATCCACACTATAGGGGAGAAAAATCCTGGAATGTTTTCCTCAAAAACCTTTTTTTTACTGAAAAAAGAATGACATGAACACGGGGTAAATGAGTAAATTATCAGGTCATTTTTATTCTGGAAGTGAACTAATCATTTAATTTAAGGTTTTTGGTATTTGCATATAACGTTTCCATTGATTTAGATTAATTTTAATCTCATACATTTTAATGGAATATTGCTTGCTCCATAGAAAGTCATATTTTAACCATGTGCATACTGATTCAATTTATGCTGATTCTAAACCTTTATAAAAAATGCATTTTGAAAATAGATGTATAGTTTGCAGAAATCTTACCTGTTTCATTTATGTATGGCAGACAAATATGCATCACCTTACGATTATTAGTTTATTTCAAAAATAATCCAAATTAATGGATTTTTTGTGCATTTTAAATACATGAATCTTAAATGAACCAATGCACTTTCTTTTACAAGAAAATATTGTTTCAGTCATACTAAAATTGAATGTTAAATTCAATGTATTCAGTGTGTGCTAGCAATTTCAAGACAAGTGAAAATTGTTTCACAATTGTTTACATTTTTTTGTGTAATCCTAAATATGAACAATGCTAATGAAACACTCAGACCCTGTCCTATATCACTGGTGATCTGCATTGTCACAGCCATCCGTGGGATTTTTCTATATAAGGATTGCAAAAACACTGCGTTTTGAGAAGTGTTATCCTCAGAACGGTCATGTGAAGCCTGGGAAACAGTCGGTCAGATGATCCGTGAAGCAGTCTGTGGATGTTCGGTCTAGTCTTGCCTCATCACATTCCACACTGTTAGGTTTATAACAACTCAAATGGACAAAGTTCCTTCTTTCTGGCTTTACTTTTAGCCTGTTATGGTCTTCTTTTAGCATTTCCCATATTTGTAGGCCGGAGTTGGTTTTGCAGCACTTCCTGCTCGTGTCTCGTGCGTCTTTATACAACGTGAGTAATATTCCTCACTTCTGGTGACAGAAAATCCCCCAGCTGTTCACGAAAGCAGCGATATCCAAAATGACAGCTATATATGGTGTTGAAATGGTTTCCATTTAAAGTCTGCAATCATAATTGTTTAGTAAATGTGAAGTCAGCAAATGCAATTACTTTTTAAGTGTGACGTTTAATCATTTACTGAATATATAGTACAATTCAAAAGTGTGGGGTTAGTATTTTTTGTTTTTATACATTCAGCAAAGATCCATTCTGTTGATCAAAAGTGATGAAGACTTTTAAATTGTTATATTTAGCAGCAAACATCAATCATGCACTTTTTGATCAAAACATGCTGTCTTAGTGAGCATAAGTAACTTCTTTCAAAAACATACCATCCCAAACTTTTTGAAAGGTAGACTGTAGGCATGGATAAATAATTTAACTTTCAGTAAGAAAATAAATAGGGTCGTTTTGATTTCACGCCTGATTTGAAGTTTGAAGACATTAACAAACAAATATTTGACCATTTAATAATGAATGTAAGCATGTTCTCCTATGGTGGTAACCTGAAACGTTTTCCAATAAAATTATTAAAATAATTCGGAAGCTGCTGGTTTGACAGGCCTGCATAAAAATCCCCTGACAGCGGCCTGATTCATGAGCTGTCTTGTGAGCTCGCTGACTGATGGAGCTCTGGTCATTTGACTGCTGCTTTACATGTAACACAGCTGCATCATGGTTTGCTCATACCGTTTGCTTCCAGCTGTTGCACGCAACCGTAGCGGCAGACATCGAAGCACCTTAAAGAAAGAGCACGAAATAAGAATAGTTTAAATATGGAATCTTCAAAAAGCAATACAAAAGATTTTGTTGTAATCTGTGGTGCAAATATGATTGTGCATGATGTGACAAACTACACTCTCATGAAAGAACATTGCACAAATATGATCGGTGCTAATGCTGCATCACAGTGAATCAGTGCAGAACGGTGTTGCAATTCTTGATTGCGTATCATAACAGTTGCCATAAAAATGAAACTTCTGGCTTTATTTATTCACCCTCATGTCAACCAGTATGACATACTTTTTTCCATGGAAAACAAAAGCAGAATTTTGATTTCCAGTGTTGGGGTAACGCATTACAAGAAACGCAAGTTTTTCAAGTTACTAGTAAAGTAACAGATTACTTTTGAATTTCTAAGAACTGAGTTACTTTTCCAAATAAGTATGGCCAGTAACTTTTTCCGCATTTATTGACTGACAAGTCTCCTGTCGGGAAATTGAGAGTAAACATGATGTCACTGTATTCTAGACTAAATGTGAACATGCATTAATTCATCTCACTCACAAAAAACAGATTCAGTATTCCTCAAAATGAATAAAAACAGTGAAATGCAAACTCAGTATATGATGCAACCCTGCAATAATTAAATATGTTAATGATATGTTACAAATATCCTTTATGTATTTAATCCCATTTTATTAACCAGTGTCTTTGCTGCTGACCTTCGATGATGTAATTCAGCCATACTAATAAGCAAAAATTACTTTAGATAAACTAGCATTTGAGCTTAATTTTTTTATATAGCTGAAGAGTGATCTCCTGCATAAATATACTTTTCTTTGCCCAACTTTGCCCAACACTGTACTAGCCACTCTTTTCTGTGCAATTACAATGAATAGGAGCTGGAATAAAAATGTCTTTAAAATAGCACTGTTTTACATATAATGCACATTATCCATAGTTATCTGAAGCCATTGTTTGTGGAACAAAAGTACAAAGCATACTTTAAGAACCAGTTCTCACTAAGTTGCTTATTAGTATGCATATTAGCTGATTATTAGTACTTAAGCACATATTAGTGCATTATTCTGCATGACCATATTTGAGATAATTTAACCCTACTCCGTAAGTAAACTTAACAACTTCCTTACTATTAAGCAGCAAATTAGGAGTTCGTTGAGGAAAAAGTCATAGTTAATAGTTAGTTAACCACCTAAAGTGTGACCTAAAGTACTTTTTAAGTACTGGAAATAATACACTGCAAGTGAATATACTATTTGCGAAATAAATGTAATGCATTTGGACACTTAATTGCAAGTTAATTGGAATTAGATTAAATTGAAATTATTAGCTTTTTTGAACCACTTTTGTAGAATTTATGTATATCTTTATGTGAAATTTTATAATACTTCTATTGTCTTTGAAGTATGGATAAACTGAGCTATGTCATGCACTGTTGTGATTTCACTTGTACATTTTGTACACTGTAATTCTGCAGACTGGTGCTCTTTTATGGTGTGATTAAAGTGATTTGATTTGTCTGATTTGCACTCCATTAGTTGACGTGTGCAGTATTCGCTGCTCCATAAATGGATCGATGTTTGACTGCCAGTGGTTAGAATGGTGTATACGCAAACACAAACTGCAGTTTGATTAGTAGAGTATGACTTTTAGTTTCACCGCACTCAGCTGTTTGTGTGTGTCACAGAAATGTGGGTAGGAAATACAGTATTTAAGCAGGCAAAGTTCCTCATCTTAGGATAATCAAAGGCTCACGGCTCAAGACTCTTCTGAGCTTTCCTGACAACTCCTGCTTTCTCTGATAACAGTCAGCTTGAAACTATATTCTACAGTCACAGAACAGGTAGGCTTTTTTCATTATTTCAATACACACTGAATCATATTTTATGTGGCTTTTAATTATTTTTTTATACGTTTATAATTTATTTTAGAATGAAAGTATTTGGACACTGTCTACTGTAGTTGTGAGTTAATGTGATAAACTACACCTGCACTTAAACACCTGTGTGAGCTGACTTCACACATCCACTAAAAATCACTAAAAAGCATTGCAAAAATTCTTCAGAAAAGAAAAGTTCATTCTGAGAAACACTCCAGTGTCATTTTTGTTTGCAGATGCCACTTGGTTACATTTTGTTACCTAATGGTTCAATGAAATGCATTTAGTAGAACAGTTTATTTTGTTACTCTGAATGTATACTGCATACAGAGGGCATCATTGCATACTGTTCATACTGTACACACACAAACACTGAGGAACTGCAGTGTAGATACAGCAGTGATGTTGTGAATTAATGTACTCTCTGTAGGATCGCTGTGCGGCTAAGATGTGTACCGGTCACTGCTCCAGGTCTGTGGGAATGGCTCTGATCCCTGTAGCCATCGTCTGCATGCTGGCAAATGCGCTGCTGCTGTTTCCTGATCTGAAGTATCAGTACCTGACAGAGAATCATGTGACCAAAGAGGCCATGTGGTGCTCTGGTATCTGGGCATCAGGACTTCTGGTGAGCTTTTCTGTTCTTTAATTGGTTTGTAGGAGATATGGTACTATTATTCTATATTATTTTAGTATTATATATTAAAAACAATAACCTTATTATTAGTAGTATTAGCAGTAGTAGTAGTATTGGAATATAGTTAATGCAGTAATCAATAATGCGCCTGTATTTATATACTTAATATAAGAAGATTATATAAATTATTATATTAGAAATTTTGGCAACACTTTATTTTAAGGTATCATAATAAAGAGTAATTACCTAATTAAGTACTTAGTAGTAGCTATTGTACTTCCATAAAACAAAATGTACTTACCATGTAACTAAGTTATGGAACAGCCTGTAATTACAGTTTGTAATTATGTAGATGTAAAAGGCAGTTACTGTCTGTCACACAGCTACTTGTACACTTGAATACAATCTTGATACACTTTATTTTAAGTAGCTTATGCCTGTGTAATATTCTATAATTTTAATGTAATTAGAAAGGTATTACATGTGTTGAAGCTGTGTACTGGTGAGTTAAATCAAACTGAGGTGCAGCTGGATAAAGTGTACAGTATAGATGCACATGAAGTACACTTAAATACAATCTTGATACACTTTATTTTAAGTATCATATGTCTGTGTACTTACATTTTTAATTACGCTGTATAAAGTGTGCAACACAAATGTAACAGTCTTTTGGTTACACATGTAGCTGTGTAACAGACTTGTTTGTTACATATGTGTAACAGTAGCTGCCTATTACATCTACATAATTACAAACTGTAATTACGGGCTGTTACATGCGTAGTTAGATTTTATTTCATGTAAGTACAATGGCCACTAAGTACTTAATTAGGTAATTACTCTGTATTATGACACCTTAAAGTTAAGTGTTACCGGAATTGTTGTTGTTGTTGTTGTTATTATTATTATTATTATATAAATACATTTAAAATAATAATAATAATAATAATAAAATGAGCAATGAAAATATATTATAAGTATGCGTTATATATAATTGAATAAACATATTCTAATTATTTATATTATATGTAAGGGCAATTGCATGGCCTGTGCATTAGACGGTTTTAATGCACACCTGCCAGCCAATCAGAATCTAGTATACAGACAGACCATGGTGTAATAGAATATATAACAGAATAAAAAATAATAAAATATATTATTTTTTATATTTATTATTTTATATGTTATTCATTTATTTATTATACATATTTTTGTTTTATTAATTTATTTAAAATAAATATTTATTCATTTGATTATTTTTTAGGGTTATTTGTAGAGCTTTACTCATACATGATGCAATTGTCATGTGACATCTGGTGTGTAATTGACGTCAGAAGAGAGTCCAGTATTGCTCTGATGATTGCTGTGTGTTTTGTCAGGTGCTTGTGGCTGCGCGAGGCTTTACAACACAATATGAAAAGAAAGGATGCTGTTATTTTACTGCTGAGGTAAAAACATTGTATTTTCTTCTAAATCTCCTTCATCATTTGAATAATAATTGAATAACATAATGTTTTGATCAAATGTCCTGTACTAATGATTCCATATCACTGAACAAAATGTTTTGGTGAGGAAACACTGAGTAAATACCAATTTTGTGTCCAGGTTTTACGTAAGTTGGGCTACACATGTTTGGCCATTCTGGCAGCTGGCTTGTGTTTTGTGATGAGCGGGACGGGGCTGACTCTGGGTCCTCTCTGTTTACACAACAGCACCGATGGCCTACAGTGGGGACGGCCATTAAAAGCAATCAAAACGGGGTGAGTAAGACCTCAGACTGTTAGAACTACTATTCATCCAGTAGGCAAAATCGTCAACATTAGTGAAAACTTATGCATATGTTCTTCTGCGTCTGTTATTAAAGGGAGAAGCTTTACCTCTATACTCCTGAGCGGTGGGCATCAGCCTGTGTGGAGCCTCGAGGTGTTGTGATGTGGAATATGGTTCTTTTCTCCGTCCTCATGGCAGCGAGTGGCCTTGAGCTGATTTTCTGCATCCTGCATCTCCTCGCCGCCTTACTGGAGTTCATGTGTGGACCCAAATTCTGCAACAATAAGGTACAGATGTTCACAAAGAGCCTTCCCTTTGAAGGGGGAAAAAAATAACCTTGTATCGTACTGCAAATCTTAAAATATTAGGCTAAATCTTACTAACGGATAATTTAATATTAAATAAAAGGCCACTGAAAGACAGTACCTTTATGACTGCTTTTCTTAACACACTTGGGTGCACTTTGAAATAATGTCAAATGAATAGTGTTACTTTAAAGTACATTTTAAATGATTTTTTATTAATATTTAGTTAAACACATTATACTTTATCATTACATTCACCAGCACATTTTTACTGTATTTCAAGGAAAATAAAAGTAATAATGAATTGACATTTAAGGATGTACTTAAGCATTACTTAAACACTGTAAAAATGCACTTAGATTATTTAATTACAACTAAAAATGTGTTGAGATAAATTATATATCTAGCGTAAGCTAACTAAACTTATAAATTTAAGTCAAACACAAACACTTACAGAACACTTAAGTTGAAACAACACATGACTAATTTTGAATTTTGATGACTAATTCACTAATGACTAATTTTGAATTTTAAGTTGTGATAAATAATTGCAGTAAACATTTTTTTTTATGATGAACATGTCAAAAATTTTGCATTTTTTTTACAAACACATCTGCTTTTCTCTCTTTTTAGGTTGCTCCTGCTTGAAATGACTAGAAGATCTACTATTTTCATTTCCATGTGAGAATGAGAATGTCATTTTTTGGGTTAAACAGTCAGCTATGACTGCTGAACTTATTTTAAAAAGAGAGAAACAAAATAGAAATGGGAAGTGTATCAGGAAAGTCAGTTTTCACATCCCTGAAGTGTCATCAGACATGTCAAGTCCTCCTGTAGTTCAGCTGCTTAAGAACGATACCGCTGACAGTAAGCTTTGAATCCCAGAAACACTTGAACAGATAAAATGCCTTGAATAATTCACTAAAAGCACAAATGCAAATAAGCTGTTTACATTATTCTTTATTGTAATATATCTATGTATTCAGAATGCACTTTAGTTTTTATGTAGTGTATAGTGATGTGTGTCATTTAATGTATATGTATGTGATAACATATTAAGGTTATATTGTTTTGTTGATACCAAAATGCTGAGTGTTATTTTTTATTGTTTGATTTCTACAAGATTAAAATCGAATTGTATGAACACTCCATTGTGTAAAGGAGTGCATTATTTACTAAATTTAACGGCATTTATTTGAATACAGTACAGCACACTCAAGAAAATCACATTTAAGAATGTCTGTTTGTAATTCAGAAGTATTGTGAAATATGTGTGTCAGAAAAACAAAAACAGACTAACATCAAATACAACCAAGACTAAACTCACAGACTTCAGCAAATGTGGGAATGAGAAATCTTCAGAGAAAATGGCATTTATCCTAATGTCCACAAGAGGGAGAAAATTCTCATACAGTATTCTTCTCCATCCTTACTCTCCTAACAATGTGTTTATAATATTTTATTGGTACATGTCACAAAATTCCTATGGTTATTGGTCATCGACAACATTGCATAAGCTGATTAAATGGTGAAATTAAGTGCAAAAATGAATGAACGAATGAATGAATGAATAAATAAAGGCCTAGGTGAGCATAAGAGACTTTCAAAAATATTTTAAAAAATTTTTGAGTACACAAATACAGTTGGCAGCACCTGTAATTACGAGCAATGGAAGTAAAGTATTTATTATTCTTTTACATACTGTCCTCAGACTGTGTATTGCAGTATTTTAGGGTGATCACAGCTTTAAAAGGCATTACTTAAAATATGTCAGTGCCATTGTTCTGTCTCAAGATGCAAATCTGTAACATCTTCTTCTAATGCATTTTTATAAAAGCTGCATAAATATCTTTATTTAACTAAGGCCTTGTCCTGGTTTGAGCTAAGACCTGTCTGTGAAACCAGACCTTGAAGTAATGAAGTCTGTTATTAGGCCTACATTTTAAACAGAATTTGCGCTGTGGTTTTCCGGAAACAGCGGACTTAAAATAGCTTTGAGTTGAGGGAACCCCTGCTATGGACTCTCAGGATGTAATTCATAAATTTAGTCTGTCTTATTTGTCTTCTCTGCTTCCTCTTTTCCCTCGTATTGTTTCTCCCTGCTGGCGTCTCCTCTGTCACAGCTCGCCACTTTTCCTCTCGCTCTTTCAAACCTGCTCTGTTTGGACATCCAAATATTTACAGATAAAACACTGTCCCTGCGACACAATGACTTAAGAGTGGATCATGTTTTTGAAGGAGAAAAGCACAGGAACAGTAAACTTGCAGCCTCTCACGTGCATCACAGAGCTTCACCAATCGTGCAAAATGTGTTCAGTTGACATGAGATGCTTAAAGGAATAGTTAATCCAAAAATGAAAATTTGCTGAAAATGTCTTCACCCTCAGTCAGGCCATCCAAAATGTATATGTTTGGAGAAATGTATCATTCCATTACATGTTCACCAAAGGATCCTCTCTGGTGAATGGGTGCTGTCATAATAAGAGTCCAAACAGCTGATAAAAATATCACAATAATCAACAAGTAATCCACACCACTCCACTCCACTCCACTCCACTCCATCAATTACCATCTTGAGAAGCCAAAAGCTGTGTGTTTGTAAGAAGCAAATACATCATTAAGGTGTTTTTAACTTCAAACCATTGTTTCTGGCTAAAATATGAGTTCATAATGCATACTCACACTTCCTCCAGTGTAAAAGCATCAAAATCCACTCACATATTTATTTTGAACTGATTTGTCTTGTGCAGTTGAGGTCAAAAGTTTACATACACCGTGCAAAATCTGCAAAATGTTATTTTACCAAAATAGGAGGGATCATACAAAATGCATGTTATTTTTTATTTAGCCCTGACTTGAATAAGATATTTCACATAAAAGACTTTTACATATAGTCCACAAGAGAAAATAATAGCTGAATTTATAAAAATGACCCTGTTAAAAAGTTTACATACACTTGATTCTTAATACTGTGTTGTTACCTGAATGATCCACAGCTGTGTTTTTCTGTTTAGTGATTGTTTACGAGTCCCTTGTTTGTCCTGAACGGTTAAACTGCCCGCTGTTCTTCAGAAAAATCCCTCAGGTCCCACAAATTCTTTGGTTTTTCAGCATTTTTGTGTATGATTTTGAGATCCATCTTTTCACAATGAGGACAACTGAGGGACTCATATGCAACTATTACAGAAGGTTCAAATGCTCACTGATGCTCCAGAAGGAAGAAAATGATGCACTAAGAGCCAGCAGGTGAAAACTTTTTGAATTTGAATATCAGGGTATATATAACTTATTTTGTCTACTTGGAAACATGTAAATATCTTCTGTGGCTTTTTCAGTCTTCTTTCATTTCAAAAGTTTTCACCCCTGGCTCTTAATGCATCATGTTTCCTTCTGGTGCATCAGTAAGAGTTTGAACCTTTGAGTCCCTCAGTTGTCATCAGTGTGGGGCTCAAACAAGGGACTCGTAAACAATCACTAAATAAAATCATTCATTTTTATAAAAGTAACTATTATTTTCTCTTGCGGACTATATGTAAACATCTTTTAATATATCTTATTCAGGTCAGTACTAAAAAAATAAAAAATAAAAATAATAATAATAATAATAATAATAATAATAATAATAACATGCATTTTGTATGATCCTTCTTATTTTGGAAAAAATAAAAAATAACATTTTGCAGATTCTGCAAGGTGTATGTAAACCTTTGACCTTAACTGTAAATGGTGCTTTTTATTATGTTTTGCAAACAAGAATGAAGTTACAAACAGAATACAACAATATAATAGACACATGAGTACTACAAAAAACAACAGACACATGTATACTACACAAAACACATATCTTGACATGACATTGCCTTAACATATCTTGACATGACATAGCATTACCAACAGATATAAAGACTGAGAAGTATTGCATACAGGTTGACTATAGATATGAATGAAATGACAGAAATAAAATGACAGGCATAAGATAGACAGAAAGAAAGGACAAAAAAAAAATGGGGGAGGAGAGGGTTGGGGATTGTGGGGGTTTGGGAGTTTGGGTTATGGATGGTGGTTCTAGGAACGGGAAATTGTGGCCTTTTGGGGTTAATGGGTATGGAGATGTCAGTGTGTTAGTGTGTGTGTGTGTGTGTATATGTATGTGTGAGTGTGTTGTTGGGCCGGGAAGATGGAAGCTGGATCACATAGGAGGAGGGTTACAGAGGAAAAAAAAAAGAAAAAAGAGAATTATTTTCTTTACGTAGGATAAGAATAAGTAGAATAAAAATAGAAATAATTGATTGGCTGACCGATTAAACAAGCTGCCTGAGCACCCATGCATGGCCACAATGCTGCCCGGCCCCTGCACAAGGCACATCATGGTGAGACGGCAGAGGGAAGGCCCCGCACGCCATCCGGCCCCCAGGCCCCCAACACACACCCCCTCCCCCGGACACAACCAACCACACCCCTACCCCAGAACCATCACCCAACCCGCCACTCTTGTCCTATGTATAGGTGTAAATAGCTAGATTGTGGGCTTTCTCTAATGTAATGCATTAAAAGAAGTGGATATGCAGGGTGAATATCTGCCCAGATTTCCCCCTGCACTACGCACTCATCCTGCGTATTAGTGAATATATGAATATATGCCTCCTCTAGAGTGTGTGCATTAAAAGAAGTGAGGTGTGCAGTAAAACACCCGCTGAGGCATCTGCATGAACACCTCACTTACCCTGCTCTGTTTTTGTTGTTCTTGTTATTGCTGGTAGTATGATGTGTGCAACCTAACGTGTAGAGCATTTAAAATAGAGTAAGGCGTGTCATGTGTTACCAGGAAGGGGTGCGTGTATGTCCGCGCAGGGAGGGCCCACGATGGGGGCCCAGAACCCGCAGATCCCCCACAGGACAGACCAACACCAGACCCACACGGCAACCCGACAGGGCCGGGCCGTTCTGAGCCATCCATGGGGTCCAGGCAGAATAGGGATGAGTAAAAAGAAGTCAAGAGAAAGAGAGGGGGAGGAAAATGAATAAAGTTATTAGAAAAAAAGAAATAGAAGAGGGAGGAAGAGGAGAGGGAGATTCTATTTATATGTAACTAATAATAATAATATTTTATTAGTTAGAGTTTGTGGCTGTTTACATGTGGATGCGGAGGAATATGTGAATGTGAAGTTGTGACATGGATCTCAGGCAAAGAGGGTCAGGACTGTAAGTAGGTGATAAAGGGTGACCAAGCAGAGGGTATATCTCGAGTATTGATTGAGTTTGGAGTTGATAGATTGTCTATTGATATGTAATCTGTTAACAAGTTTTTCCAGTGAGTGATATGTATATTGTTCCTTGATTTCCAGTTCATGAGGATTGTTTTCTTGGCGATAGTCAGTGCTACTAGCAGTGTTTTATTGGATGAGGTGCTTAAATTGATTGTGGTAGTATCCCCAAGTATACATAAGGAAGGGGTTGCTGGGATGTGACAGCCAAAGATGGAAGAGAGTGATTCTGTGACAGTTACCCAAAATCGGCTGACTGGAGTGCATTGCCAGACAGCATGAATGTATGTGTCTGGGTTATTTTGTATGCAGTGAGAACATAAATCAGAGCTAAGTCCCATTTTAGACAATTTCTGTGCAGTGAAGTGAAATCTGTGAAGTACCTTGTATTGTATTAGTTGTAGATTACTATTTTTTGTCATGAAGTAGACGTTGTTACAAATTTGGGTCCAGAAGTCGGCGCTGGGAGTAATGGACAAGTCTGATTCCCATTTGTGATATGGCAGGCTTAATGTTTTTTCTGAACAAGATATAATTTTGTAGATTTTGGAGAGAATTTTTTTAGGGGAGAGAATGTTGATCAGCTCCAAGATTGGTGGGGGGATGTCCAGGTTAGCGGTCTGGATATTAATTTTTGCTTGAATGGATGATTTAATTTGTAGGTATTCTAAGAAGTGTTTACTCTCGATGCCGTGCTTCTGGACCAAATGAGAAAATGAAACCAGATTTTTGTCTTGAATGATGTGGTGAAGTTGAGTGATGCCCTTGCCTATCCATGTGGGAAAGTTAAGTGTTTTTTTGTTGACAGTGAAGTCGGGGTTATTCCAAATCGGAGTGCGAATTGATGGTGCTACAGGTGAACCAGTGATGTGATAGAATTTCCACAAGGCTGTCAGACTAGATGATACTGTTGGTGCTCTGAAGGATGAATGTTTTTTGACTGACTGACTGCAGAAAGGGAGGTCTGAGATCTGAATATCCTTGCAGATGGTTTGTTCTAAGTCTAACCAGGTGGTATCTGAGGGGGTGGGATGTAACCATTTGTAGATGTATTGAAGCTGGTTGGCCAGGGCATAATGCTGGAAGTGTGGAGCCTCTAGTCCTCCCAGTACTTTAGGTTTTTGTAGAGTGGTCAGTTTGATTCTTGGTGTCTTATTTTTCCAGTAGAATTTAGTAATTGTTGAATCGAGTGTCTTAAACCAGAGTGGGGTGGGCTGAATCGGAATCTTTGAGAATAAATAATTTATTTTGGGTAATTTTGTCATTTTGACAACCGATATCCTGCCCATGATGGATAGTGGGAGGTTCATCCAGCGCTGTAGGTCATCATTTATTGAATTGAGCAGTGGGGAAAAATTTAGACTAAATAAGTCTGACAGCCTGGCGGAGACCTTTATCCCTAAATATGTGATATAATTAGTGCAGAGTGGGATAGGTGAAGAGTGGGCTGTCACATCCCAACTGTTTGAGTGTAAAGGGAGAATTGCAGACTTATTCCAATTGATTGAGTATTCAGAAATATTAGAGAATGTGTCAATGAGTTTAATAGTTTCCTGTACTGATACTGTGGGATCTTGAAGAAAGAGAAGGATGTTGTCGGCATAGAGGCTGATTTTATGATGCATATTTGGAGTCTGAACTCCCTTAATGTGGGGGTTCTGATGGATGGCAGCTGCTGGGGTTCAATGAAGATGGTAAATAGAAAGGGGGAGAGAGGGCATCCCTGTCTAGTTCCCCGGTGCAGGGTGAAACTTTGTGATGTTAGTCCATTGGTGATCACTGTGGCTGAAGGAGATGTGTAAAGAAGTTTAACCCAATTAATGAACGATTCCCCAAAACCAAACTGCCCTAAAGTGGAGAACAAGAAATTCCAGTTGACCCTATCAAAAGCTTTTTCTGCGTCAAGAGTTGCTATAATGGTATTTTCTTGAAAAGTTGAGGAATGGTACATGACATTAAACAATCTGCGGGTGTTGGAAGATGAAATTCTGCCTTTAATGAAGCCAGTTTGGTCTGGGTGGATAATGGATGGAGAGACCTCTTCTAATCGGCGTGCTAATGTTTTGGCGATTATTTTATTGTCAACATTGAGAAGAGAGATTGGCCGGTAGCTAGACGGCATTGTTGGGTCCTTATTGGGCTTAAGGAGGAGTGAAATTGATGCTGTGGTGGAACTAGCTGGAAGTCTTCCTTTTTGTTTTGATTCATTAATCATCCTGATAAAAAGTGGAGACAAGATAGACCAGAATTGTTTGTAGAACTCAGCAGGGAAGCCATCCGGACCTGGTGCTTTATTATTAGGCATATGTTTTAAGAGCATCATACAGTTTTTGTCAGTTATGGGTGACTCTAAATTATTTGTTTGATTTTCATTGAGTTGTGGTAATTTGATGCTGTTTAAGAATGAGTCAATGGATTCCTGATTAGGGTTTATTTCTGATGAATATAGTTTATTGTAAAAATTGTAAAAAACCTGATTTATTTCTTCAGGTGAGCTGGTTGGCTTCCCTGCTGAGTTCTTTATGACTGGGATTGTTGTTTTTTCTTTGTTACGTCGAATTTGATTTGCTAAGTATTTACCTGATTCATTACTATGGTGGAAGTTTTCTTGCCTTAAACGATGGATCATAAATTGAGTGTGTTTATTGAGTATTTCATTGAGTTTGAATTTATATTTTCTTAGTTCCGTCTGCGTTTCTTCTGTTGGGTTGCTTGCATTGATTTCTTCCAATTGTTTAATTTTGTTATTTAGTTCTACTTCCTGTTCTTTTTCTTTCTTTTTATTATATACCGAGTATGAAATAAGCACTGCTTTTCCTGTTTCCCACAGAAGGGATGGAGAGGTTCCAGGGGAATCGTTCATTTCTAGAAAGAATGCCCACTCTCTTCTAATAAAACTGATAAATTTTGGGTCTTGCAAAAGAGATGTGTTAAAACGCCATCTGCTAATAGGTTTCTGTAGGTTGGTTTTGTTCCATTTGATAGTAACCGGAGCATGGTCACTAATAACTATGGGATGTATTGTTGAATCAGAGATATTCGGCATGATAGAGTTGCTGGTTAGAAAGTAATCAATACGGGAATAAGAGTGGTGGACTGGCGAGAAAAAAGAATAGTCTTTGGAGTCTGGGTGCCGAAGCAGCCAACTATCAACAAGGCCAAAATCGCTCATGAACTGTTTATTGTTTTTGTGGATTGCCAGATTCGTTTGTTTTTTGAGTGATCGGATCTGTCTATTGTGGGGTCTAAAACTGTATTAAAGTCGCCTCCAATTATAATGGGGCAGTCAGATAGGGTTGAGATGGAAGCGAAGAGGTTCTGAAAGAAAACTGGGTCATCTGTATTGGGACCATAAACATTAGCAATTGTAACAGGGGTGCTGTTAATTGAGATGTTTATGATGATAAAACGTCCTTCTGGGTCTGTGATGGTGGTATTATGAGTGAATGAGATACTTCTTCTGATCAAAATACAAACTCCCCTTTGTTTTGTGTTGTAATGTGCTGAAAATAGGTGACTGAATTGTGTTGATTTGATACGGGCATAGTCTAATTCTGAGAGGTGAGTTTCTTGTAGGAGGCATATGTCAGCTTTTAAATTATCCAAATGAGTAAAGACTTTGATCCTCTTTGCCCGAGATCCAACCCCACGAATGTTCCAAGTCAGAAACGTCTCAGGTTACGTATGTAACCCCGGTTCCCCGAGGGAACGAGACGCTGCGTCGAAACGCTATGGGAACGCCTCCAGCGTGACCACGCTCTGAAACACGTGTGCAAACAGTCCAATGGAGAAGCGAGACGTCACAGGCGGGGTGACGTAGAGACCAGGAAGCTTAAAAGCACGTGCAGTGCATGCAGCCGGCAGCTTCTGAATAGAGAAGCAAGCGCTGCAGGGATGCCAGAAGTATGGCCCGAGACGCAGCGTCTCGTTCCCTCGGGGAACCGGGGTTACATACGTAACCTGAGACGTTCCCCTTCAGGAACTCGAGCTGCGTCGAAACGCTATGGGAACGAGATGCCCACGCCACCAGACTTCAAATCCCTGCCTAGTGTGGAAGAGCACAGCTAGGGCGAGAGAAAAAGAGCCTTAAAGTCAAAGGGGTGGACATTCCACAGCATTCTGAAGCCAACTTAAGAGAAGAGAGCCTTGAACCCCAAGAAGGGAGGGTCAGAGGACTCAAAGCTATGAAATAGCATCCCGACCACACTTAGCAAAGCTACACCTGGCCAGAGGCCTAGGCCTCAACACACCGCGGAGGAAACGTGTAACGAGGGGGTTCCTACCCACTGAGGAGCCACCCAGAGGGGCGTGGTAGGCCGAAATAGCCACCACGTAGACCTTCAGGGTGGAGTGGGCTAACCCTGTGGAGAACCGATCCTGCAGAAACCCCAGCACTGTACCAACTGGGCAGTTAACTGAGTCCTGCTGGCGGTGTCCACACCATGAAGTGAAAGGTTTCCACTTCAGGGCGTACAGTTTCCTCAAGGAGGGAGCTCTGGATTGGAGGATGGTCTCAACAACCTCAGTTGAGAGACCAGAAGCTATGAGGTGTGCCCCCTCAGGGGCTGCACCCACAACTTCCAAAACTCCGGCGCACTCTCTCCAGAACTCCCGGGAGCAGAGCGATCAGGGGAAAAGCGTACAGACGAAGCCTCGGCCACGTCTGTACCATGGCATCCAGCCCCAGTAGAGCTGGATAAGTCAGAGAGCACCAGTGGTGACATTGCGCATTCTCCTAGTCGCGAAGAGGTCCACCTGAGCCTGGCCAAAAACTCTCCAAATCTGCTTCACCACCTCAGGGTGAAGCATCCATTCCCCGGGCCTCAGCCCCTGCCTCGACAGGATGTCTGCTCCCATATTGAGATACCCAGGAACATGAACCGCTCTCAGCGAGAGGAGTCTGTCCTGGGACCACACAAGGATCTGGTGCGCCAGCTTGTATAAGGGGCGTATGTAATAGACCACTGCTGTGTTGTCGGTGCAAACCAACACATGGTGGCCTATTAGGTCCGGGAGAAAGTGTTTCAACGCTCGAAACACGGCCAGCATCTCCAGGCAGTTGATGTGCCAAGAGAGATGGCGACTGCTCCACAGACCGCGGGCGGGGTGGCCACTCATGACTGCACCCCAACCGGTGAGAGACGCATCCGTCGCTAGCGTTACGCGTCGACAAGGAGCTCCTAACACCGGGCCCTGAGACAGGAACCAAGGCTTCTTCCACATGTCCAGGGCATGTAGGCAGCGCCGCGTGACCCTGATCATGCGAAGTGAGTTTCCCCTCGGGGAGAACCCCTTGGTCTTGAGCCACCACTGTAGGGGTCTCATGTACAGCAGGCCAAAAGGTATCACGTTGGACGCTGCTGCCATCAGACCCAGCAGTTGCTGGAACTGCTTCACAGTGAGTGACCGGCCTTCCTTCACTCTCTTGACTGCAGTGAGGATCGACTCGATCCGAGCAGGAGACAGACGTGCCTGCATCGTGGTCGAATCCCACACCACGCCCAGATAAGTGGTCCTCTGTAATGGAGAAAGCACACTTTTCTTGGCGTTCAGTCTCAACCCCAGCGCCTTCATGTGAGCGAGAACGACATCTCGATGCCGAACTGCCTCCATCTCCGACTGGGCTAGGATCAGCCAGTCGTCGATGTAATTGAGTATGCGGATGCCCTGGAGTCGCAGAGGAGCCAGAGCTGCATCCACACACTTCGTAAAAGTGCGGGGGGAGAGTGCTAGGCCGAACGGAAGAACCCGATATTGGTAAGCTTCGCCCGTGAAAGCAAACCTCAGGAACTTTGTTGTTCCGAGGAAGGATGGAGACATGGAAGTATGCGTCTTTTAGATCTACTGTCACAAACCAGTCCTCGGACCTGATCCGTGACACTACTTGATTGAAAGTCAACATTTTGAACTTCAATCTCATAGTAGTCCCAGATCTAAAAAGGGGATGCATACCCCCATCCTTCCTCGGAACAACAAAGTACCGGCTGTAGAACCCGGACTCCCTGTCGTGAGGAGGGACCACCTCAATGGCCTCCTTCCTCAAGAGAGTTTCTACTTCTTGTTCCATTACCAGACCCTGCTTGGGGCTCACCACAGTGGAGACCCCGTTGAAAGGTGGTGGCGGAGCGCCACATTGAATGCGATAGCCTCGCTCTACAGTGCGCAGGACCCAAGCAGATACATTTGGCAGTAGTTTCCACGCTGCCAAATAATCTACTAAGGGAACCAGTCTCTCGAGACTGGCCTCTGGTATTGTTTGAGCTGCTAGTTCGGTGTCCTGTAACGGATGACCGGCAGGAGACAGCCGAACTAGCTGCTGTAGAGACCCCCGCAGGGGTGGCGAGCTCCCCAGCTCCGCTACGTTTCCGGGCGGAAGACTGAGGTGTGGGCTCGCTGGAGACCGCTGCACCCTGAAGCACCGGCAGGGTTGGCAGGCTAATCTCCCGAGGGCACAGAGGAGAGACGGGCACCGAAGAATGCGGTGGACCACGCCCTTCCCCAGTAGGGCCTGCCCTCAGAGGTCCTGGACCAAGGAGTCAGGACCATAGTCTCATAGGTCTGGGTGAAAGCGTTTCAGTACCTGAAACGCGGCCAGCATCTCCAGGCAACTGAAGTGCCAAACTGGATGGTGACCGCTCCACAGACCACGGGCGGGGTGGCCACTCATGACCACTCCCCAACCGGTGAGGGACACATCCGTCGCTAGCATACGCGGCGACAAGGAGCTCCCAGCACCGGGCCCTGAGACAAGAACCAAGGTCTCCTCCACATGTCCAAGGCACGTAGGCATTGCCGCGTGACCTTGATCATGCAAAGCAGGTTTCCCCTCAGGGAGAACCCCCTTGGTCTTGAGACACCACTGCAGGGGTCTCATGAACAGCAGGCCAAAAGGTATCACGTTGGACACAGCTGCCATCAGACCCAGCAGTTATGAAACTGCTTCACAGTGAGTGCCTACTTTCACTCTCTTGACTGCCGCGAGGATGACTCGATCCGAGCAGGAAACAGACATGCCTGCATCGTGGTCGATCCCACACCACGCCTAGATAAGTGGTTCTCTGTAATGGAGAAAGCACACTTTTCTCTGCGTTCAGTCACAACCCCAGTTCTTTCATATGGGCGAGGACGACATCTCGATGCCGCACCGCCCATGCTCAGATTGAGCTAATACTGACAAAATGTCAATAAGTTTCAGAATGCAGATGCCCCTTTATTTTATTTATTTATTTTTGGCAGCATCCACACACTTAGTGAAAGTACAGGGTGAGAGTGCAGTAAATAAATTTCATTCATTTATGAATGAACACAGCCCGCCCCCTCAAGGGCGGACTGTACATGCTCAGCTCCCGAACAAACCACACATAAATCGCTTGAATCCCCGATCTTGTTATTTATTTATTTATTCTTAAAAGCGAGAGCAGGAAGAAACGAGCGATCTAATATGCAGTCAGCTCATATGCGGACAGCATCAATCTCCTCGGAGAAAGACAGCCGCAGCAGCGCGAGCTCTCACTCAGAGGGGGAAGAACCGCAGCGCGGGCTTCCGAGCCCCGAGAGAGAGCGCTAGATCTAAGGAGAAAGGCAGAGAAAGGGCGGACCCGTCTCTAACCCGTTCACAGATCTATGCTGCGATCCCCACGGCCGCAGTCGCCGCTCTGCCTCGGCAAAAGCGGGACCCGTGCCGCGGGGAAGCTCACGAAGAGCGAGCGTGCGCAGCGAAAGCGCGGGCTGTCAACTCCCTCGAGAGCTGACGCAGCCCGCTTCGCCGCAAGCTCTCATTCAAAGGGGGAAGTACCGCAGCGCGGGCTTCCGAACCTAGAAAGAGAGCGCTAGATCTAGAGGTAAAGGCAGAGATAGGGCGGACCCGTCTCTAACCCGTCCGTAGATCTATGTGCGATCCCCACGGCCGTGGTCACCGCTCTGCCTCGGCAAAAACGGAACCGAGCCGCGGGGAAGTTCACGAGGGCTCCCTCCTCGAAGAGAGCCCTCCGGGAACGATGCGTGCGCAGCGAATGTGCGGGCTGTCAACTCCCTCGAGAGCTGACGCAGCCCGCTTCGCCGCAAGCTCTCATTCAAAGGGGGAAGTACCGCAGCGCGGGCTTCCGAACCTAGAAAGAGAGCGCTAGATCTAGAGAGAAAGGCAGAGATAGGGCGGACCCGTCTCTAACCCGTCCGTAGATCTATGTGCGATCCCCACGGCCGCGGTCACCGCTCTGCCTCAGCAAAAGTGGGACCCGAGCCGCGGGGAACGCGAACGCGGGCAGTCAGCTCCCTCGAACTGACTCCCATGCTTCGCTCCCAAACAGACAACAAATAGGCTGTGTGTATCGCCACCCGGCATAGCGCAGGCAGAGAGGAACACAGAGTCTAAATGCCGCTGCTTATATTCGTAAGAATGCTTTGTAGGACATAGTGACACTCTCAAATAAAAGCTGTGCGAACTAGCACAAAAAACAGAGTGACACACACACACACAGAGCGCTTGCTGAAAGACAGAAGCTGCCGGCTGCATGCACTGCACGTGCTTTTAAGCTTCCTGGTCTCTACGTCACCCCGCCTGTGACGTCTCGCTTCTCCATTGGACTGTTTGCACACGTGTTTCAGAGCGTGGTCACGCTGGAGGCGTTCCCATAGCGTTTCGACGCAGCTCGAGTTCCTGAAGGGGAACGTAAGTGGTGCCATGTTGTGATTGTATAGTTATGAAAATGTATGATGACAAGATGGACAAGTGTGTGTATGAAGGAGTGTGCAGGTGTGTATATGACTTAAAGAGGAGAGGGGGAAATGGAGGGCAAAGGATAGGTATGTAACATGGTATGTGTATGAGTTGTATAGGATAGGGGGTGGGGTAAATGCAATGAATGAGGAGGTAGAAATCTGGTTCTGGAGTGACGTCAGCATGATAATTTCCTGTTTAGCATTGAAAACATAATGATCACAATTTGAATTCAGCCTACAAACATAATGAACAAAAACAGACAGGATATACAAGCCAACATGTATAGACAAAACACAATGAACATTAAACATTAAGAAAAAAAAAGAGAATGAGTGGACAGGGGAGAGAGAGGGAGACAGACATAGGAAAAGAGAAGGGAGTGGTCCAATTTGAAGCATCAGGGCTGGTACTGCAAGTTAGGAGGGGGAGAGGGAGGGTGACAAAATTTACAATCGAGATGAATATTGGCATGGGGTATGAGCTGCTATAACCAGGTGGTGATATTGGGGTTGCGGTAGAGTGTTCCATTGACATATAATTTATCGACTGACAGTGTGGCTCGATTGCCTTCTTGCCTGAGTTGTTTCATTATGGGCAAGAGGGCTCTTCTTCTTTCCTGTATTTCTTGTGGGAATTGGTCATTTAGTCCGAATGATGTACCTTTCAGTTCCTTTCCTTTGCTTTTAATGAGTTCTTTATGCTTATAGTGTTTAAATTTGGCAATTATCGGAGGTGGCTTTTTATTGTCTTTGGAAGTGAGACGGTGTACTCGGTGGAAGGTAAACCTGTTAACTGTCTCTGGCGGAATTTTTAGGATGATTGCATGAATTCTTTAACTGCTTTCTCTGGGTCATCAGGTGTAGATGTTGGTAAAGGGATTCCTGAAAAAATGAGGTTATCACGCATGCTGCGGCATTGGAGGTCTAGTATTTTTTCTTTCATAATTCGGTTTTCGCTGGTGAGATGATTAACCTGGTTGGATAAGTTTATGACAGTTCCTTTTAGCTCACGGTTTTCTAATGCGAGTGTGTCGATCTGTGATTGAGAAAATTCGAGGCTGGCTTTTAAATCCTTAATGTCTGCATGAAGATGTTCCAGTATAGCGAGTTTGCTGTTTATGGATTGTAGTAAACTGACCTCGATGGTTGTGACTGTAGAAGTAGCGAAAGCGGGGGGTGTTTCTGGTTCAGTCTCAGTTGAGCCGTCGCGGGTTCGTTTCTTGCTGGGTTCAGATGACATAGTGTCCAGAATGAAGAGGTGGCCGTCGGAAAAGGTAAAACAAATATTGTCCGGTTCTTGTTGAGAGTTGTTGAGAGGTAATAACCAGTTTAAGCAGAGGAAAAATATATATATATATTCCTGTTTACAAACGGTATTCAGTGCGCCGCCATGTTGGATCTCACCCAAAGTCTCGCGATAGTCTCAGTGCATCATCCGCCCCTGCTGACTCTCCCTCATCCGCCGATATGATTTTCCCCAAGTGTAAATGGTGCTTAATCTGTGCGAATTTCGTTCCTGATTCAGACCAGTGGAGAAAGCAATATTATGGATAGAGGGCTCACGCAACAGTTTAATGACAAAAATGTCTTAATAATGGATTTGTTTCTCACAAACCTTTCACAAGATGTTAACTGATGGACTGAAGTGGTGTGGATTACTTGTGGATTATTGTGATGTTTTTTTCTCATTCTAATGGCACCCATTCACTGCAGAGGATCCATTGGTGAACAAATGACTTAATGATACATTTTCAAATCTGTTCTGGTAAAGAAACAAACTTATCTCTTGGATGGGATGATGGTAAGTACACATTCAGCAAACATTCTTTTTTTTAAATGAACAATTCTTTGGAAGGAATATATTACTAGAAATGTAAAAATATATTCATTTAGCCTTATGTCATTACAAACCTATATGACTTATATGACCATGAAATACAAAAGAAATTATGAAGAATCTTGATGCAACTCTTTTCAAGTTCCTTATTTTGTGTTGAACGGAAGAGACTTTCAGTGATTGAAAAGAAGTTCATTTCTAGGATGAGGGGCATTTATTTTCATCTTTCACATACTTCCTCAAAATGACTCCAAAACAGGCAACATTAGCAGCAGAATTTGGTCTTACAGATGCCACAAAAGAGAAACAGAAAGAGGAAGTTAAAGACAGGCATACAGTCTCTAAATCACCCGTTTTAGATGGTACGTGCCAATGCATTTTTGGCTTTTTTTTTCTTTTTTCTAGAAGGTACAATAGAGTGAGAGCAAGAATCTAATGTGGTTTAGAGGGCGATCAGGACTGGGAAATGGCGTGAGCTGGACTTTAACTCATGTTACCCACATGAATGGCATAGTCTCATAGGATCATGTGCACTAACCACTAGTTCATCTCTCTGAATGTGCTCATTCCATATGATCTAAACTAATAACGCTCACACTGACTAGACAAAACGTCACTGATAATTCAATAAACAACTTCAGATGCTCCTGTATAAAATATATAAATGTACAATATTCAAAATGTACAGTGAGGAAAAAAAAAAAAAAAATTGATCCCCTGCTGATTTTGTATGTTTGCCCACTGACAAGGAAATGATCAGTCTATAATTTTAATGGAAGTAATAATTTTGCATTTAAAAAATGCATTTAAAAAAAGTTACAAATTGATTAGCATTTCAGTGAGTGAAATAAGTATTTGACCCCTTCACAAAACATGACTTAGTACTTGGTGGCAAAACCCTTGTTGGCTGTCACAGAGGTCAGATGTTTCCTGTAGTGGGTCACCAGGTTTGCACACATCTCAGGAGGGATTTTGTCCCACTCCTCTTTGCAGATCCTCTCCAAGTCATTTAGGGTGCGAGACTGACATTTGGCAACTCGAACCTTCGGCTCCCTCCACAGATTTTCTATGGGATTAAGGTCTGGAGACTGGCTAGGCCACTCTAGGACCTTAATGTGCTTCTTCTTGAGTCACTCCTTTGTTGCCTTGGCTGTGTGTTTTGGGTCATTGTCATGCTTGAATACCCATCCACGACCCATTTTCAATGAGGGAAGAATGTTCTCAACCAAGATTTGACGGTACATGTCCCCGTCCATTGTCCCTTTGATGCGGTGCAGTTGTCCTGTCCCCTTAGCAGAAAAACACCCCCAAAGCATAATGTTTTCACCTCCATGTTTGATGTGGGGATGGTGGTCTTGGGGTCATAGGCAGCATTCCTCCTCCTTCAAACACAGCAATTTGTTTTGATGCCAAAGAGCTTGATTTTGGTCTCATTTGACCACAACACTTTCACCCAGTTCTCTTCTAAATTATTCAGATATTCAATGGCAAATTTCAGACGGGCCTGTACACGTGCTTTCTTGAGCAGGGGGACCTTGCAGGCGTTTTCTTGGTGACCATGGTCCCAGCGCACGTCCTGATTTTAATCCAAAAATTTAATCTTGACCAAATTCCTACACCTAAACCTAACTTTACCCATGAGTAATCCCTAAAATCAGAGGAAATAATAGATGAATGACACTAATGTACAAGCACCAAACACTGATTGTAAGCCTAAACTTCACAAAAACTATAAACTGATTTTTCAAATCTGATTGGTTAATCACAATGTTGTTTCAGGGTCAACAAAGATGTTGATCCAGGAACATGTCATACTTGTTAAAATCAGGTTCTGCGGTCCCAGCTGTCTTGAGATCATTGACAAGATCCTCCTGTGCAGTTCTGGGCTGATTCCTCACCGTTCTCATGATCATTGAAACTCTACGGGGTAAGATCTTGCATGGAGCCCCAGACGGAGGGAGATTGACAGTTATTTTGTGTTTCTTCCATTTGCGAATAATCGCACCAACTGTTGTCACCTTCTCACCAAGCTGCTTGGCGATGGTCTTGTAGCCTATTCCAGTGTAGGTCTACAATTTTGACATCCTTGGACAGCTCTTTGGTCTTGCCCATGGTGGAGAGCTTGGAATCTGATTGACTGATTGATTGCTTCTGTGGACAGGTGTCTTTTAAACAGGTAACAAGATGAGATTAGGAGCAATCCTTTTAAGAAAGTGCTCCTAATCTCAGCTCTCAGGTGTCTTTTACCTGTATAAAAGACATGTGGGAGCCAGAAATCTTGCTGATTGATAGAGGATCAAATAATTCACTCATTAAAATGCAAATCAATTTATAACTTTTTTTGAAATGCATTTTTCTGGATATTTTTGTTGTTATTCTGTCTCTCACTGTTTTAATAATCCTACCATTAAAATTATAGACTGATCATTTCTTTGTCATTGGGCAAACATACAAAATCAGCAGATTCCTCACTGTATACAATTTAAATAAAATGTAATGAAATTAAATGAATTATAAAAAAAATATAAACACTGAAATAAAATAATATGTAAGTAAGTAAGAAATTATAATCTTTCAGTGAAGAAGTTAGTAAATATTCAAGACTTGGCTTGAGCTCCTTAAAGATTTGAAGAGTTTTCATCAACATATATTGTATAGTGTGTATAATCCTATGTGGCATACAATGTTACTGCACTCAAAAAAGTCAATTAGCCACTTGCTTGATTTGCAAAATACAAATATGTCTGATTAACAAGAATATAACGAGTTTACTTCTGTTAAGTGATTCATTCTTGTTATTTGTAACTAAATTAAGAAATAATCAAATGAATTAGATCAGCACTTGTTGATTCAACGAGACTGAGGCGCTTCGTATCAACAACTCTCTCTGGTGAGTCACTGCGCATGCTCAGCACTGCGGCGGAAACGCGCGGGTACAGGCGGATGGAAGAAGTGGAGTTGTGAGAGCGCCGGCGGTTTGAACTGCTGCGTCTAATCGTTCTGCGTACTTGATTTTGAGGGTAAGTACTTAATATGTACCTGTTTGTAATTAGTAACGTAGCATTATAGATTAAAAATAAGTTATTAGACAGTGGCGATGTTTATAAGCAGGCTTATTCTCTCAGGCTTGAAGCACGTGTTAGGTTAAGTTCCGTGTCTTTGTCCATACGAGTTTCATCTTAACGTTAATATATGCGCTACAGTTGGTGCATTTCTGTCACAATTCAATGGTAACTAAGCCTAACTATTAACTACCCAACCTACGTTAATTCTGAAGTCTACCCAAACAACGAGAGGGGAAAACGGGAGAAAAAATAGAATGCAGAGTCAAACACACCATGCATCCATTTCTCATCGCTCTTTTAAGTCTAGCTCGTTTGTTTGTTTGTTTGTTTGTTTGTTTGTTTTTTGAGATTTTGCTTAGTATGCCAACGGAGGGACTGTTGTTGTCATTAGCTAAATGAACTAACGTTATCCTGGCCCTTTGTGTGTATACAGTAGTCAACATTTGAATTGATTCAAAACCTTTTATCAAAGTTGTCCTAAAACCAAAACTAAACCTGTTCTTGTCTTACAACAACTTTGATTAACTTTTTTGATCCACTTCAAATGTTGACTACTGTATATCAGCAAAATATTACTTTAAACTTTCTATAACTAGATATTTCTGTTTATTCAAACATAGAGTTTCAAAATGTCTCAGAATGCTACCCAGCTTTTTGAATACAGTACAATTGAAAATTGTTGTATGCATGGTTTTATTCAGGTAATATAGTTATAAATATTAAGTAAAAGTCTTGATATTTAGTAACAGCACCCAGTAGTCATAATTTTCTTTGGCCCAGTTTAAATACGCATTAGGGGAAAATTACTTTAGGGGAAAATTGAACTTTTATATACTTTTTTTTCTTCACAGTGGAAATGTTCCTTTTTATGTACAAAAAAAAAGAAAGAAAGAAATACATCACAATATAAAGCTGTCCCCATGCTCTTCTGGTGTGAACCTCACCTTTATTACATGGTAAGTAGTTTTTCTTAATGCTCACATACAGTAATGTATAACTAACTATCCTTGATTACTGAACTTTTCACTTTTTTTTTCTCTTTCAGTGACGTGTATGTGGCAGTGCAGGAAGTGTGTTGCAAAGGAAAGAGTTGTAGGTACTAATTACTTAAGCATTATAAACTAAACCATTGCTTTGGAAGCTGCAAGCATTATGTTTGTGTAAATTTAAATTGTCCATGCACATTTAAGACATGGGCAGGACTTAAAACCCATGTGTATAGATTTCACCCATTACATTCTACACAGACAGCAACATGTTCAATACTCTTAAGCTGTGCTGCCACTGAAGTTTGAGTTATCATGTCCCCACTCTACAGGATGACACTATACATATCAGAAGAACCTGTGTCATCAAGTTTCTGTGGACCTACTTGAAATGAAGACCCTGAAAAAGTAGTGAAGGCATATTTGGTGAGTTGACGGAAAAAAAGTTTAAAAAACCCATATATTCTTTACTGGGGTGTGTTTTCAAAAATGTGACGAGAGAACACTTGTCAAATAACTGAGCTGGACAAACTGTTCATTCATAGGAAACTGATGGTACACCATGACAAATCTCTTATGTGAATAGGTTGATGCACTAAACCAATTAATTTTATTTATATTTGTTGAGCTTTCTTGGAGCCTAATTTACAAAACTATGTGTAAACCCCTACTAAAAATTAAAAATTGGTCTGAAAGGCAGAAGAGGCATGCTACAAAAAATAAATATATAAATACATAAACGGCATCAGAAAACTGTACTTGCATTTGTTTTATTGCAGTGCATTATATTCTAAGATGGTTCTAATGTTTTAGCCAGCTCATTCATTTTAAATATGGTAGCCAAATAAATTATAAAAATCTTATAATATAATGCACTGCAATAACGCTCCAGCACCCACTGTGACTTCAATAATAAACATATAATAGAATTCTCACCTTTGTGACAATTTCAACTTAAAACTGAGAAACTATAACCTTGTAAATGTAGAATTCACAGCAGGGCTTCTGTAGTGGATTGAAGTCAGGTGTACCTAATAAAGTGGCAAGTGAGTGTATACATGTGCAATTCTTGTAATAAATATTTGAGCTAATTTTTGTTTGTGATCTTTCATGTATTTTGTCACACAGGGTTCAGACATGGAGTCACAAAGTTCCAGGGAGCAAACTGTGATGGGAGTGTATGACATACTAAAGGAGGGAGCGCTGCCTGACGATGACCCACATGACACTGGTGTCCGTATTGAAGGTGTGGAAGTCCTGAGTGACTTGTTATTTGGACTGATACACTGTTTGAACCTGAGCTACCCACCAGAGCTCACATGCACTTTTGAATTCTTGCAGAAGATCTTTCGAAATGGACAGAGGTTGTCATCCAAGGTACAGTTTCTCCAAAACAAGCTTTTGGAGTGAGCTTGAAAAAGACAAAAGTCAAACAAAATGCCCTTTTAAGTAGTAGTTTGTTTTTGTTTGTTTTAAATGGACTGAGACTAACAGTGTTTTGTAGTAACTGACTGAAGCAGTTGTTACACACATTTTTTTTTTTCTGAGAGTGGAGCAGTCACTGATGCACAGTATTGTTTATTTTCAGATGTGAAGCAACATAGCTACATGGGTCATTTAGAATCATCAAAATATCACACGTGATATCAATGTTTGTTTTATGTTATGAATTCATGTGCATTCTTGTTTGTTTTCAAATGTTAGTTTTTTGTGTCAGGCCAAGGTTTACCTTACAAATTCCCAAAAAGGGTAGTGTTAAAATGGCTTAATTTTTAGAAGTTTTAAGACCAATAGGGCATTACCATCCTACAAGCTTGGGGATCAGTTTTATCAAGAGACAATATTTTGTTGGTTAAATGTTTCTTATACACTGTGTTACAAACACTCAAATGGATAGGAGACTTAAATTGAAGAAAGCAGTTTAAACTTAATCAGTGGATGTTAAAGCTGAATGGTAAAATAAAAAATGTATATTGTTTGCATGTTGTCTGTGCTTTTTCTGAAGATTACTGAGCTTTGGGTAATGTCTTGTTTCTTAGTGCTGTCATCTAAAACAAATCTAATTGAAACAACAAGATAGATATTCATTAAACTACTAAAACCATACATGAACAAGACAATAACTAGTTGATGTAACAAGGCAGGATGTGGTTGAATCGAAGTGCTTTACCGACATTGAGTGAATAAGAATAAATTTGATTAGACTAACACAATACAAACATTTTGATAAAATTAGTTAAAAAGTTGTTACACTGACATATTAAAATCATGTTAAATCTACAAATGTTTATTGTGTTCATATAACATATTCAATTCAGTCCAGGTTTACTTGATTTGTTTAGATGCATAATGGGTGCTACGATTAAATCATGTTCATTCAACAGATTATTTTTTTGAGTGTGTGAATAATTAGCACTTCTGCAATTGTTCTTTTCTTTGTCCATTATTGACATAACATGGGTGTACACATGATTATCTTTTTTTAAGGAACTCTAATAAAAAGAAATATCACTTCATTTCTAGGAACATGTCAAATGTCATCTGTTCCTCTAGTGGAAAACAGTTTGTTTACATTTCTACTGTCCTCCTTACATTCAGCGTTCAACTTTACTCTGGTTGGCACACCTGATGTGGTTCAGCACAAAGGACAGAGACCAGATTAAAACACATGCTTTTGACCACAACCAAGCAACAAATCACAAGATTCATCTGCTGTCACTTTACAGCTTCCTGGAAGAAGGACTGCATGATTTCAAAACTTTAAGCAGACAGTGATGCAGTTACCAGTAAAAACATTTTTTCAGTTTTCACAAGAGCAAACACACAGTTCTTTAACACTGTCAAAATACAATTAGCAAAACTGCAGTGTTTGACTGAAATACAAAGTGATGTTAAAAACATTTACAAAATAAATGGGTCACACTTTATTTTAGGTCTGATTCTCACTATTAACAAACCATTAACTATGACTTTTGCCTCAATAAACTACTAATTTGCTGCTCATTAGTTAGTACCTTGTTAGTAAGGTAGTTGTTACGTTTAGGTATTGGGTAGAATTAGGCATGTAGAATATGGTCATGCTGAATATGTGCTTTATAAGTACTAATAAATAGCCAATATGTTGTAAATAGGCATGCTAATCAGCAACTAGTTCATAGTGAAAAATGTTCCCTATACTAAAGTGTTACCAGTAAATGCTATGAATTTTTGAAAGCTTGAAAAGCAACAGACATTTCTTGCTGGATGAAGGATCATCACCTTCACCTCAGCCCCAAGAACAGAACTGCTTGTGGTTTCATCAAACCCTTACGTTTCATCACAATTTCACCATCCAGTTAGGCACATCAACCATAACTCCTTCAAAACAGACAGATATCTTGTTGATGATCAGCTGATTTTCTCAGACCACATTGCACATTGCAGATTTGCTTTAATCAACATCAGGAAGATCAGGCCCTTTCTTTTTGGAACATACTTGACAGCTCACGGTTCAAGCTCCTGTTTTGTCCAGGCTGGACTATTGCAATGCTCTTTGGCAGGTCTTCAAGCCAGTTCTATCAAACCCCACAATTAATCCAGAATCGACTAATCCACCACTGGCTCTGCACCCTTTACCTAAATGCATTACTTCAGACTTATGTGCCCTTGAAGCTTGTGTTCTGCAAGTGAACAGCACATTATTGTGCCATCCCAAGGGCACAAAATCACTTTTACAGACTTTTCATTAAATGTACCCTCCTGTTGGATTGAGTTGGGCAGTTCATTTCATCCTCAGTCCTTAGCCATCTTCAAGAACTGGCTAAAAACACATCTCTTCCATCTTTATTTGACCCTCTAACTGTAGCACTCTCTATTCTAATTCTATTCTAAAAAAAAAAAAACGTGCCCTTTTATACTCTGTTTTATTTACTTACTGCTTGTTTCATTAATTAATAAATAAATAAATAAATAAATAACACTTGCTTCTTTGTTCTTTTTGTAAGGCCTCTAATACTAGCTTGCTTTTTCTTTTTCTATTAAATTTGTTTTTATTATGTAAGTTTACAAAAACTCTTGCCACGTGTACTGCATTAGGCTAACTAAGATTTGTCATAGCACTTGCATGTTATTTCTCTTTTGTTGATTTTGATTGCTTCCATTGTCCTCTTTTGTAAGTCACTTTGGATAAAAGCATCTGCCTAATGTTTTAATGTAATGTAATATAATGCTTCGTATTAAATTATAATTGAATATAAAGCAATCAGAATCAGCACTTATGTTCTGCACTACATTTTTTGAACTGCATTGTCTAGAAATGTCAGAGTGCTGAGTTTACCACCAGTTTCAGTTTCTGTATGAATCTTTTTTAGGTTTAACAAAATATATTTTTTGCCTGATGACAGGAAGTGCTGTTGGTTTTATGAAGGTGACTAATGAGTCATCACAGTTTTGCAGTGTACATAATGTCACTCACAGGGCCTGTAATTTCTGCTTGGGAATACATTTATGTATTTATTTCTTTTAGAAAAGTGTTTTAATCTTATGCATTACCATTTTCATTTTAGCATGTATTAAAATATCTCTGGTTTAACTCTGGCTGCACTTGCAGGCTCTCCAAGGCTCTCTGCAATTGTTTATTCAAAAATACTGAATTTAGTTTTTCTTCGTTGCCTGTCAGTTCCCTATAAAGTGTCTGAATAATTTTCAGTCATTTGACCTGCTTTGTAATTGATGCTTGTAATCTTATCTTTCCTGTTATAAACTATTTATGTCTTGTTTGTTCTGTCTATGGACTCCAAAGACTTCCCGACCTCCACAGTGACCAACAGAAAAAAAAAGGAATTTTCTTAGTACAGAGAAAAGTTGAGAAAGAGGAGGTCATTGCTGTCCTGAGAAAACATGCAAAAACTAATGTGGAGGTGGACTGAAAACAAGCTGAAGTATATACTGAGCTGAGAAGACATCTGGCTTTATTAAGATGAATGCAATATGGTGAGGAGTATTTTAAGGCAACTTAAAATAACATCTGTTGAATATTTGTAATTTACAAAAAAAAATCTATAATATATATATATCACTACATATATTTATTCACCCTCATGTCATTAATTTCTGTCATATATTTATATTCATATATTTATTCACCCTCATGTCATTAATTTTTTTAATTAATTTCTGTCTTCCATGAAATACAAAATAAGAAATTCTGAAGTACGATTTATGATGTTAAAATTATGGAATATGATGTTGATGCAACTCTTTTCAGGTTCCTTATTTTGTGTTGCTCAGTAGAGACTTCCAGTAACTGATAAGAAGTTCATTTAATCAAAGTGGGTTGAAGGGGATTTATTTTGATTATTTTGATATTTATTTCACATACTTCCTGAAACTTAATGCGAAATATTAGTGGCAGAATTTGATGCCACCACTATTTCTTTTCAATTTAACATATTCTTCCAACCTGACTTTTATGTTAAAAAGTGGATCTGGTATGCAAATTAATGTTCCCTTCCCAGTCACCAAACAGATAAATATTTTACTGCGTCATCTAAAACATTTGACAAACTTGAGACAAAGATTCTGCTTTTAAGGAAGTGATAGTCAGTGTTCAGCTGTAGAGTCTCAAGGTAGAGCACTACGGTAAGTCATGCTTTATTTTAAGTAATGTGAAACTAGAATTACCCTAAAAGTATTTATGAAGAAGGAATGAGCGCATGAAGTAAATTAATCCAGCTCAAACTGAATTTAATCTTGATTTTCATGTGAAATTTAGAATAATGATTTCTTAAGCATATTTACTGTGGTATCTGGCTAAAGAGTAGAAGTGAAACATGAATGTATATAGTCAATATACATACACGTCTGGAAGAATGTGGTTTCATTCTTTTCAAAAGAGCAAAGCGTTATGTGGTTTCATCATTCTTAACATTGAAATGCAAAATGAGACACCTTTTGCTCTCAGGTTTAAGAATAGCATATAACAGTCTAGTGAGCAACTGACCACAGAGAACTGAAAGTAAAAAAAACTGTGAATAAAAGCGAGGGTCCCACTTTATATTAGGTGGCATTAACTACTATGTACTTACATAGTAAAAAAAATAAAAAAAATATTATTGTTTACACTTTCGCTGCTATTTAGGTGGGATACAGGTAAGGTTAGGGGCAGGTTTGGTGGTATGGGTAGTTTTAAGGGTGGGTAAAAGTGTAAGGGATGGGTCAACAGTGTAATTATAAAGGTAATTACAAAAAAATATTACAGATGTAATTGCATGCACATTGTAAGCACAATATAAAAACATGCATGTACACAATAAATCCACTGTAGCAAATGATTAATTTAAACATAAGCACATAGTAGTTAAGGCCACCTAATATAAAGTGGGACCAAAGCGAGTATAAATGTTCACTTGCGTGTCTACGAATTGTGAAATAGTTTATTCATAGTGTCTGTGTGCTGAGCTTTGACCTTATTAAGGTTAACACTAGAGAACTGAAAACCAAGATGTACGTGAGCTAAGACACGAACATTGTGTATTCAGGTGAAACTGTCAAAGTATGAGTAATGTAGATAATGTGCATTTAAAGTAGATCAAGTGTATTTAAAAAACTAGTTCACCCACCCATGAAAATTTGTTATTATTTAATATACGCCATACAAAGACTCTTTTATTGTGGTTTTGTATAGGGGTATGGTCTGTTGCATGGAAAGATTTTTAAAAATTGACATAAATCTAAATAATAATTGTTTTTGGAGTAAATATTCAATTTACATTCCTGGACTATGAGAAGCAGTAAGTTAAATGCAACCTCTTTTCCAATAGGTACCAATCCATCCCATTTCTGGTTCACCATCCAACTCAATCATGGACCACAACGCAACCAATTCAACTGAAGGACCTTGCGGCTTGACTGAAATGCCAGCTCGTCCGTTCTTTTTATGTTTATACACAGTGATTTTTCTGGCCAGCCTGGTGCTCAACGGCATTACAGTATACGTGTACTTTTGTAAAGCTACAAATCAGACCAGCATCACAATCTATCTGAAGAATCTGGTTATAGCCGACATGTTTGTGTGCCTGTGTTTGATATTACGCATCGCTAAATATGCTAGCACTTCAGTGGAAATTCAGCGTATCTACTGTAACTTTGGTGCTCCAGCTTCGTATCTCAACATGTACTCCAGTATTCTCTTCATGGGCTACATCGCTGCAAACAGGTATGGATGCTCATCAAGGAGGGTCACTCTCAGGAAAAAGTGTTATTTGATTTTCCAAAATAATTTAATTCTAACAACACTCTTACAACACACTCTGCATTTTCATTGCTTGCATAACAGGTTTGAGCAAAAATAAATAAATAAATAAATAAAATAAATAATAATAATAATAATTAAAAAAATAAATAAATAATTAAACCACATTTTAATTTTCTGACTATTTTATCTGCACTGAAACAACGTATACCTTGAATGCTGTGTAAATTGCTTTGGATAAAAGCTTATTGAAATTATTTATCTGTAACAAGCCACACTGTAAAAAACAATTTGTTGAGTCAACTTAAAATAATTTGTAACCTGGCTGCCTTAAAATTTTAAATTCAGTCAACTCATAAAAGTTTATTCAACTTGAAATGTTAAATTATACTAAGTGACAACTTAGATATTTGAGTTGAATCAACTTAAAATTTTAAGGCAGCTGGGTTACTTACCCATCTGTTAAGTTTAGCAAACACAAATATCTAAGTTGTTACTTAGTACAACTTAACATTTCAAGTTGACTAAACTTCTTTTAGTTGACTGAACTTAAAATTTTAAAGCACCAGGGCAACAAATTATTTTAAGCTGACTCAACAAATTGTGTTTTTTATTTTTTACAGTGCATAGTTTCCCAGGGATGGCCCTAGTTCTATATTATATATTTCTCTGAAATAGTTGAAATATTACAACTAAAAACTATAATACTGTTTAACACACTTTGGGCATCAGTCACTTCACTGAATGCTTACCAGCTAAAAAAATATCTTTCATCCATCCATTGTCAAATCTACATCATTTAATTATTACAACATTGATGTCTGTCAAAAAATAACATGCATAATACACTATTAACTGGAAAACCCACATTACCGGATATTTGGACATCTTTGCCAGTTTTGGGGGTAATGCATCATAACAGTAACATAATCAGATTTCTTTTTCTTTTTTCAAAAAACTAGTGAAGAAACACATTACTTAACTAATTTACAAGAACATATCAGAGTTACTTTTTGAAATAAGTTACTCTGTTTTCACATTTATTGACTGCACTCTTAGAAGAAAAGGTTCTATCAGGCACTTCATATTTGGAACCCCTAAAAGGTTCCATACAGAACCCTTTTAAGGGTTCCATCAAAAGAACCCTTTAATATATTAAGTTTCTATATGAGCTGTTTAAGCCATAAAATGTAATTAAAATAAAACAAAAATTAAATCCATAAAGTGATCCCATGACGGGAACCCTAAAGGGTTCTATATGGAAACTTTTAAGGCTTCCAAATATGTATCGCTTACTTGAACCATTTAAGGTTGTATATAGAACATTTTCTTCGTAGAGTGCATGATGGGAACCCCTAAAGGGTTCTATATAGAACCTTTTAGGGGTTCCAATTATGAACGTTCCCCAACAATGGTCATCGTTTTCCGAGAAAAACGTTTTTACATTGTTACATTTAATTACCCTTTTGCAGATTTTGCTAAATTTTAAGTTCAAATGTGTGATTTATTATAAAACATAAAGAAATACTTTTAAATATGATTACAATAAATCAAATGCTAAGCATGACAAGGCAAATATAAGAGTAAAAACAAAATATTACAAGGACATTTAATATATAGCTTCCTCAAATATGATCAATGTTGTATTTTTGAATAGGATAAAAGGGTTGAGCAGAAAATGAGACAAAAAGACGTCAAAACTAAACAATAAAACCACATTTAATTTTATTTTAGTGCTGTCAAACGATAAATCGGGATTAATCACATCCAAAATAAAAGTTTTTGTTTACATGATATATGTGTTTGTACTGTGTATATCTACACATGCAGTATATATTTTGAACATGTATTTATGTAAAATGTAAACATGTATTTACATGTATGTATTTATAATCATATAATTTATATCATATTTATATAAATGTTATATATATATATATATATAAACAATTTTTTTTCTTAAATATATACATGGATGTCTGTGTATTTATATATACACATAATAAATTCACACAGCACACACACACATATGTAATGTAAACAAAAACTTTTATTTTGGATGCAGTTAATTGCGATTTATCGTTCGACAACACTAATTTTATTACTATTTTATATGCACTGACAGAACGTATACCTTGAATGCTGTGTAAATTGCTTTGGATAAAAGCTTATTGCAATTTTTTATCTGTAACAAGCCATTGTTTCCTGAGGATGGCCCTAGTTATATGTTGTATATTTCTCTGTGTGAATCACTGCTCTTTTGTTTCAGGTACAC